>JAGSMU010000023.1:4287000-4905500 GCA_029286865.1 Teinopalpus imperialis | reverse complement strand
CAGACATCAATTGGGTAGGATATATTATAGCGGTAGAGCTACTCTGTAGTTTGTTTCTAGCTGCAGAATGAATGGGTCAGCTCGACCGGGGTACGACCATGCCCTCAAAGAATAGCAGGATAATACTGCTCTGTTTCGTCTGCCGAGTGTAGGGATCCAGAGACCTTTATTACTGGTGACGAGGCATTCCAACTCAGTCTTCAAGGGTGACAACGCTTGTGCATCTTGAATCTTAGTAAGGGAAGAATGTAGATGTCATCACTGCAGCCATCACATAACATCAGATGAACTGTGTGCTCGTTTCTCACTCTCAAAACAATAAAAAAAGTCTGTGCTTGTTTGTTTGTGGCACATCCATACAGAGATCAGAGCAGTATTATTCACGTATGTTAGTTTGTGTGGGCATCTAACCAAATGTCACACATCTGAGCGGTCCTTCCCCAATCGGACCGACCCACTCATTTTGCATCTAGTAGCTAGCAGACGCGTTAAAAAATGTGATATATACATGATTTTTTGTCTTTGTTCTTTCATTACGGATTTTCAAGAATAAGGTTTTCAACAATATGTAAGATTTTCAACAATACGTATGGTTTTCAACAATACGTAAGATTTTCAACAATACGTAAGGTTTTCAACAATACGTAAGATTTTCAACAATATGTAAGATTTTCAACAATACGTAAGATTTTCAACAATACGTAAGGTTTTCAACAATACGTAAGATTTTCAACAATACGTAAGGTTTTCAACAATACGTAAGATTTTCAACAATACGTAAGGTTTTCAACAATACGTAAGATTTTCAACAATACGTAAGGTTTTCAACAATATGTAAGGTTTTCAACAATATGTAAGATTTACAACCGTACACTAAGATGTATGTAACACCCGTTTTCAATTACGTCTAATTAGGGATTACCGTTTAGTGAAAAGAGTTAATAGATTTGTTGCATATTATAATTGCTTTCCATTTCCTTGCCTTGTCTCTGCAGTGGGAATTCATTGTATTCTTTATACAGAAATCTCCATAGTGTCTCATGTAATCCTTATAGCGGGAGGCCCGCTGAGTAGGGAGACAGCGACGATGCTGGTGCGGAGACTGCTGTTGCACCACCGCTGCACTCCGAACCCTGTGGACGAAGAACGTCGACGACAAACAGAGGGGGTGATAATACGATCCGAGGGCCCCTCATAAGGAGGTACGAAACCTCGACTCGGATCGCTATCTAAAGTCCTCATAGGAATTGATGTAGTTTATTAATATAAAATTATATCCGTATAGTTACGCTTTTAATTTGGGCAAATAGTTTACGATACGATAATAATTGCTGATTTTTCACAAACCCCGGCATGTTAATACATATATCAGGAAGGAAAACATTATGAGGAAATCTGCATGGATCTAAGATATACATATATCTTTCAATTGAAACAAAAGTATATTGTTGGCTTCGCTTATCAAGCATCTTCGCATCTTCATTATGATTCCTTGTCAAGGATGAATGTGGATGTCATGGGCCGCAGGAATTACTTACCATTACGTGTAATCTGTGCTCGTTTGTGGTTCTCTTCACCTGATGGTATATGATAACTGTACCTTATACCATCAGGCTCGTATGCTAGTTTGTCAAACCCTAGCAAAATAAAATAACAGTTCCGTATACGAACTTACCTCTGATCCTATTGCGCATGCGTTATATTCGACAAGGAAAGGGGGGACGACTCGTGAGTACCTGTGTTCCGAATACTTACGACACTACTTGCGCAGTTGTTGTCGATTGATAACAACCAGAAATTATCGAGGTAATTTAATGCAACCAGGAGGATATGATTAAAGTAAATTTAGTCTATTTAACGTTAATATTTAACAAAAATATTACAGAGCGAGAATTCGCATTAGCACACTATAACATTCAAGTTTTCCCTCAATCCGCTCGCTTCATACAATCACGTTTCGTTGAACGAGCGCCGAGCGTGGCGCAATGAGGGGAGTAACAAGTTACATAAAAATACAAGCCAACAGGCGTCCACGGCGCGGGGTACCGGTTGCTACATACAGCATTCGCCACTTTTTATACAGCCACTATTGAGTTGATATATCCGAGATTTGGATTGCCATAGACTTACCGTTTGTCCACACTATGTCATTAATGCACCCATTAGTAACATTTAATTATATATTTTGTGGAAAATCAAGGAGATCGTTATATTATAACAAATAAACATCTCATCAACATTAATTTATTTGTATATTTTCATGAAAACATACGACGGACATAAATATATGATTAAAACAAAATAAATACTGACAGTAGTACAGCGCCATCTCTTGACACCAGCTGTCAACATACAAGTTACAATAAAAAATAGCACAAATAAGAAAAATCCACAACATTTTTACGCTGTGCTATTTCCAACTTACATTATTAAAAAAATATGGTTTTAGAAAATTTAATAGACTAATTCATACGAAGAGCGACACTTATGAAGTCGTATGAGCAAAAAAACAGCTTCCGAGAACGTCCCATTATCTCGGTGCGAGTTGATCGTAAAGAGCGCAGACAAGGCAGGCGTCGGCGTCGGCGTCGGCTCGCAGCGTCGGTGACACATCGCATGATTCACGGGCCGGGGCTGCGCGGGCACAAGAATCTCTGACGTCACACGTCCGGGACTTATTGTCAACGCTCAGAAGCATATCGTATGATTACAGAGGCTACGCACACACAAATTACTCTCAAGTAAAGTTTCTAACCATTCATGAATTATCAGAATGTCAAATTAATCGTATTATATTAAACGATATAAAAATAGTAATATTTCATCATATTAGATAATAGGACAGTGAATTATACAATAAAAATATTAGTCATAAAACCTCAATAATATAACATAATTAAAAATTAATACCTTCTAGTAAAGTAATCGAGCATTTCTTTTCAACTTAAAATAATAAAAAATAATTTATATTAATAACACCACTGGCAAAAAATATAAGCTTAATGGTTAATATACATATTGATTAGGTAGGTAATATTAAAAAAACAATGAACTTTTTGTTATATGTACACATAAGTTTTTGATTTAAAACCAATAAATGAATTACTAATAGTTGATATAGTGTTAAGACACTACTTTAACGACTTCTAAAGTGTAGTCGTTAAAAATCCTTAGTATGAGACAAAAGCAGATAACTTAATACAACAGATTGATATAATGCTTTTTAATAATAAATATAACACGGATTTTTTCTAACTACTGACTCCAGTAATAATATTATATAGTGCAGATATTAAACGGAAGCCATGAGAAATTGAGTACCCGACATTTATTCATTGTGTCATAAAGTATATAAATGAATTAATTGTATGTAATATTTCGCGCCAAATACTAAAAAATTAACTCACGAAACTTTAGGTCGATCGGAATAGGACCCCGGACGGCGCGCGCCAGTTCCACGTTGCGTTCCGTTCTCCGACCGCAATGTTGAGTTTCAATATCTTTTGTATTCATAACCTCCACATCAACTCACTGGGCCTGACGAACCCGTGCCGAATTCGCTTCACAGCCTATGACCTTTTAAATATTGCAGGTTTATTTAAAACACTTCACACAAGTAGCGACTATGATTTAAGTTTACTAAATGTAACTGATCGTGCTATATATACTTATAATAAATATATATATATATATATTTATAAATATATATATATGTTAGTTGACGGATTTTGATGATTGATGTAATAAAAGGATCAAGACATAGCGCACTATTTATTCCGGTAAATGAGATAGCCGTAGACCGTTATCAATTTATGTTAACTCACATGGTTAGCGTCGTTACTCAAGAGTTAAGAGTGCTCAAAATTTACTGTTAATGTACTTATCGCAGAATCACAATGAAATAGAAGCATAACCCCGGCAGGGTTTGTTCTGCGTGAGACATCTGGGGACCCAATTGAAGGTAACGAGGCATTCCATCTCAGTGTTCAAGCCTGACAACTCCTGTGCATATTGAATCGAGGATGGACGTATGTAGATGTCATGGGCCGCAGTTATCACCACCAGGTGAACCGTTTGTTAGTTTGCTATTCTTAATATTATATAAAAAAAGACTTACGTCCCGTTTTCACCCCATTTATATATCGCAGACATGGGAATAGAAACGGACAGGGACGAGAAAAAAAGCTCCTGTTTTTCGCAAATACTTGAGACACTAGAACATACGAGGACATATTGAAAAGTTTTGAGCCCGACCTTAAAAAAACGATTTTTTTCTAAATGATTATTTATTTTTAGTCTCTAGAATGTTCTATACACTTTTGCCATCTTGTCTCTAGCTTTAGTATTCTTTCTAAAAAAAGAATCTTCAATTTCATCAAAATATTCAGCCACAGCTTCTTGTACCTCGATATTCGTCGAAAATTTGGACAGGAGTGTTATCTTGGTGGAACAAAACTTTCTTAGACAACATACCAGGCCTTTTTATTTTTATTTCTTCACGCAAACGTTGTAAGAGTGTGCAATAATAGTCCGTATTTATGGTTTTACCTTTTGCAAGGTAGTCGACCATAATGACCCCTCTACAGTCCCAAAAAACTGATGCCATTACCTTCTTGGTTGACAAAACCCCTGCTCTTTTCCATTCCTTGGATTGTACTTTGGACTCTGGTGTAATGTGGTGAACCCAAGTTTCGTCCATAGTTACGAAACGGCTAAGAAAATCGTGAGTCTAGGTACCCATCTGGCAGAGACCTTAGAAAATCCAAGATCGTTGGAAATTATGTTCTGTGCTCGTTCATAGGAAATGCCTATTGCTTCTGCTATCTCTGCAATCGTCAATCTCCGTCATTCAAAATCAGGTCTATTCTATTGGTATTTTCGTCTGTAGTAGCCGTCGGCGGCCTACCACTCCTAGGTTCATCTTGCACTGCTTCTCTGCCACGTTAGAAATCCGCTACCCATCTTTTGACAGTGGCATATGATGGAACAGATTCCCCAAAGTCTCGTATATATCTTCATAAATTTGTTTTGGCGTTATTCTTTTTTTTGTAAATATTTTATGACGGAACGGTGCTCAATTTTATCAATTTCTACGGAGACCGCGAACTTCGTTTGTTAAATCGATCACAAATTTTGCAATTTTGACAGAAGAAAAACAAAAGACAGCAGATTACAATTAAAAAAGAAATGGCTATTACGTGCCAGTATTATTTTTTCTTTTCAATTTAAATGTCAAACTTAGGCTCAAAACTTTTCAATGTGCCCTCGTAATTTGCGCATTTGACATCATTCGGTAGAAACAAGATTTTACAGTGACGGAAATTTTCCACAAGGATATCATTATTATAATCAGATAGTATTATAAAATTCATAAAATAGTTTCAAATGAAACGCAAAAGATCACTAGTTACGAAGTTCATATCTTTAAAGATATGGTGAAATATAATATTAAAAATATTTGTCTACCGGCACAGTACAACGTACCTGCAACTCGTGCAAGATACGAATTTTAAAATATGATAAACTCCTCACTATTGAATTGTATTCGGATAGATCATTCGACGCTCAGCAGTCGCCGAGAACGGTCGCCCGGCTCCCCGCCACGATCGTCCCGAGCTACCTGCCCCCGAGCGAGCCACCTGCGCACCCATTGTTCCGAGAACAATACACCGAGCAATTTTTATTGCGGGTGCTATTGTAATCGGAAATTAGTTTCCGAGAAAGATTATTGCAAAGCCACCTGGGTGGTTACACTAGTGGATACCTTGCGGTGTTAACTTAGCTAGTGTAGGGCTAGCCCCGTACGCCCGTGGTTCCCCTTTTGGGAAACGCGAAACCAGAAGGAGTCGACGCAAAACTTGGCCTTGGGTAGTGCCCTAGCCAAGGTTGACCAACCCGCTGGACTTATAATAGTCCCACGCGTAGTTTTAGTTAGCTCTAAGCACACACCCAAGTGCACAATAAGATTGGCACTTGGACGCACTAGGGCTACACAACTAGGCACACATCCTCCTGCCTATACCCGGCAGGGAGGGAAGTAGGCTACTCACCCCGGCACCCCACCGGAGGCCACACATCCCGCGTAATAGTAGTAATATTATTAATAATTTGTGTACAATGGAGAATCCAACAATGGATTTCCTTGTACACTTGGTCAGCTGCCTGAAGAGTAAATACCCCGATGTCTTCGAAGACATTATAAAAGAGCAACCCCTACCGGAGGGGCAAAAATCACCCTCAAGGTCCTCCTCAAGGGCCTCTGCCTCATCGTCCTCCTCGGTCTCCGAAATGGAGCTAGATAGCCCTTCGTCCCCCGAGGACCTCCCGCAAGACACCAGCAACTTCACGCTGTGGGAAAAGAAGCGAAAAAAGCGAGCTTCACCCGCCCCGACGCCGCCACCCAAGGCGAAAAACGGGAAAGCGATGTCCCCTCTCCCCGGCCATCGACATCTGTGGCCCAACCCCATGGCACCCCCTCTGCAGCCTCACAGCAAGCCCCCGCCGCTCCTCAGCGCGCCACTACTGGCTCCCCCCAAACTTCGGCTGTCTCACAGCCATCGAAACGCCCGCCGCCTGTCTTCATACAGGCACAAGATAAATGGCCGATTGTCGTATCGGCCCTTTCCAATCGCTACAAATATCAAGCGATCCCCACCGCTGTAGGCATTAAACTGCAGCTAGAAACCACGGACGACCATAGAGCGGTAACTCGCTTCTTGCAAGACAAAGATGTTTTCTTTCACACCTACACCCTGGCAGAAGAGCGCCAACTTAGAGTGGTTATTAAAACCTTCCGCGGGAAATCCCAGCTGATCTGATCAAAGAGGACCTCCAGGCTCAGAATTTACCCGTCCTATCCGTGCATAGGATGTACAGTGGGCATAACAAAAGCCATTCAACATGGTAATTGTGGCCCTCGAAAGATCCGAGGCCGGGAAGCAGGTATTTAACCTGAAAACCTGCTGCCACCTCTCTGGGCTGACTATAGAGCGCCCACATAAAACGGCCCACCAGGCCAGTGTCACAAATGCCAATTATATGGCCACTCTGCTCGCAACTGCTTCGGGAAACCCAGATGCGTAAAGTGCCTGGGTGACCATGGCACCACCGAATGTCCGAGACCCAAGGACAAGGCCCTTCTGGCCACTTTCGGTCCCCCCGCATGTGTCCTATGCAACACAGAGGGACACACAGCCAATTACCTTGGCTGCCCAAAAGCCCCCAAGCCGAAACGCCCGGCACTTAAAGTCGCACCTAAGGTAGCTACACCGATCGCCGCTCCCGCGCCTATTCTCGCTCCTGTTCGTCCTCTACGTCCCGTATGGAAAACTCCTACTGGCGTAGTGACCGTCGCTCAACCGGTTGAGCAGCCCCCTCCATCAGCCGGACGGCCGGTTAACGAAAGCGACCTCGACCTTGTGTGTCGCTTCGCCGCCGTTTTCAACGGCGCCGACGTCTCAGCCCTAGCAAAGCCTTAAGGGATTCTAATGGCAAGCCCGAAGTCAGGATTGCCGCCACAATGCGCTACCAACATGTAGTGTCAGCCATCGTCAACTTTCAAGCATAGAGGGCCTTTACAACGGCAGAGTAAAACCGCGTTCCCTTAACGTCGCATTTTTTAACGCGAACGGTATTAACAATCAACGCGACGAAATCTTCAATTTCGTTCGCGTGGATCAAGTGGACGTGCTGCTAGTGCAAGAGACATTTCTCAAACAACACACTCGCAATCCCATACATTGCGAATTATAACATCATTAGGAATGATAGAACTTTCCGCCTCTAACGGTGGAACTATCATCTACTATAAGAAGTCCTTGCACTGCGTACCCGACACGCCAAACCTCACTTTCCTAGAAGCCACGATCTGTCAGCTATGATCGGCCATGCCCCCATCACAATCGCATCCGTCTACCTTCCTTGCAGACCCGATGCTCAAATTTTACGAAGCAACTTCGTGGCGCTCCTGTTGTTTGGAAACTCAGACATATTGGCAGGAGACTTCAATAGCAATCACACTCGATGGAATGCAATTAAAATCAACCCCGGGGTTGGCTTTAGACTCGCTAAGCGACGCACTCGACTTCGACGTCGTAGCGCCTACTACGCCTACCCATTTTCCATATATATTGGGTCACGCACCGGATGTGCTTGATATTGCCATCTGTAAGAACATCAACCTCGCCTTCCAAGGGATAGACGTAATCCACGAGCTCGATTCCGATCATCGCCCTGTTCTTCTTCGGTTAGGCCTCCGCCCCAACCTCACCTCCACCAAAACCATAGTAGACTGGAACCGACTCAGGAACGACCTGAAGGAAGTCACATCACCACACCTAGATGCTATTCCTAGGAACATATCTTCAGTCCACGACACGAACCTCGCAGTTCATGCCCTCACTAGGCACATCCAGACAGTCGTCGAGGATTGTTCGAGGCAGGTTCCCTCGGTGGAAGACCACCGATGGACCCTGCCAGGCGACATAAAGGACCTAATGAGGCGCAAGAATGCGGCGACTCGTGCCCACGACTTATATCCCACTGAAAGTAACCGGCTGGTGCTACGTACCCTTCAGCGTGAAGTCCGATCACGCATAGCCCAGTATAGGAACGATCGGTGGGATAATCACCTCTCCAATATCGAACCTTCCCACCTCGCCTTCTGGCGACTTCCCAAATCCCTAAAAGGGGGCAACGCCCAAACAATGCCTCCCTTAGCGCGTCCTAATAAACCACCCGCCTTCTTAGACGAAGAGAAAGCCGAATGTCTGGCTGACAATCTGGAGCTCCAATGCTCACCGAGCACACTACCGATCGACGCCGCTCACCTTGCAATGGTTGAGAGCGAGGTCGACCGGAGGAGTAAGGAACCACCTCGCGATTCCGTCACTCAAGTTACATGCACCGAAGTTGAGTCCATAATTAAAAACCTGCGACCACGCAAGGCTCCCGGCCCCGACGTTATCACCAACAAGGTGATGAAACTCCTACCCATGTCCATTTTACACCTACTGGTGATAATCTACAACGCGGCCATATCCAAAGGCACCTTCCCGAACACCTGGAAGGAAGCCGATGTCATAGGGATTCTCAAGCCCTTAAAACATCCAACCGATCCATCAGCCTATCGACCCATAAGCCTACTCAAAGTCTTGGGTAAGGTATATGAAAGGCTCATCCTCACCCGCCTCAAGGACTTCATGCTGTCCCGAGGGCTGCCAATCATTGAGCAGTTCGGGTTTCGCACCCAACACTCATGCACACATCAAGTGCATCGCATCACGGAGCACATCCTCAGTAAATTTCTTCAGGGCTACCAAACTGGGGCACTTTTTCTCGACGTGGCGAAAGCTTTCGACAAGGTCTGGCACAACGGGCTCATATACAAACTATATGAGCTCGGTGTGCCAGATCGACTCGTACTTATCATACGAGATTTTCTCCGAAATCGAACCTTTCGTTACCGCGTCGAGGGAACGCGCTCCGAGGTTCACCCTATTTGTGCCGGAGTACCACAAGGCTCCGTCCTAGGTCCTACTTTATACACACTCTACACCAACGACATACCGCGCACTCGCGGTGTAGAGCTAGCCCTTTTCGCCGATGACACCGGCCTCTACGTGTCTGGATTTAAACCAGACGCTATTTGTAAACGCCTCCAATCTGCAGCCAACACCTTAGGGAAATGGTTTCGGAAATGGAGGATCGAGGTTAACCCCACCAAAAGTGCAGCCATTTACTTCTCTCGGCGCAACAAAACGCCGCATCTCCCAACTATAGAGTTATTTGATCGTCCAATCCCCTGGGAACAGACAGTCAAATACTTAGGCGTTACTTTAGATGAAAGACTCACCTTCGGTCCGCATGTCAACCGCGTACGGAATCGAGCAGCGTTCGTCCTAGGTCGTTTGCACCCGTTACTCACAAAATGTCCCTGCGTAATAAAATTACACTATACAAAGCGTGCATCCGACCCATAATGACATACGCAAGCCCCGTCTTTGCGCATGCTTCCCCGCGTCACATTCACCGACTTCAGGTAATACAAAATCGTTTCATGCGCAAGGCCACCGGTGCACCGTGGTTCTTGCGTAATGAAAATCTACACATAGATCTTGAGCTGCCGACCATAGCTCAGTACCTGAAGCAGGCTTCCCGCCGATATTTCGACTCTGCCGTCACACACCGAAACCCTTTGATTGTAAGTGCCGCCACTTACAATCCCATCGCGAATCACAGATTTACCCGCGTCCGTAGGAGACCGAGGCACGCCCTCGACGACCCTGACGACGCAACCACCAGGGCCCAAGCCCTTCATAAAACACAACACACAAACATTGCACCCTCATATCGCCCCCGCCGACGGCGAGGGCGTCACAAACAAGGATATTCGCGATACCGCCATGTCACTGGTCGGTTCTCTCCAGTCCATACAGATAGAAGCGTCGCTGGAGTTTCTTGCGCCACTTCTTCTCCAGCGCCCACGCATTCCGAAGTGGTGGTACAGATAGCTAATAATCATAGCGAATTTAAAGAATCCTCTGTCAGAAGCAACTGACCGAGCCGAGGTTCGGCCCTCTCGGGCACCCTCGAGTCAGACGCTATCGCGAAACAAGGTAACGGTCCAAGCCGAGGCTCCCTCTCGGGAGCCCTTGTGCTGGTTACCTATATATAGAGGTCTCGACTGAGTGCCATTAGCGCTCGGTCACCTCTCAACCCGGTGAAACTGTAAAAGCCCTCGGGCTAACAGTGGCCTTCAGCCCGAAAAAAAAAAAAAAAAAAATCGGATAGATGTCGCTGATGTCGGGCAAAACTGTGCTTATGGGATTGGTGATTTATGGATTTTTATAATTATTTAAACAGAAATTATAATTATATTATAAATCATTTAAATCGGTCACTTTTAAAGGTAGTTTTAGGTATAATGCAACAAAGTGTTGGAACAATTTGCCCCCTCCAATTAGAAATGTTAAACCTTTATTTTAAATCAAAATTAAAGATGTATATAATGGATTCGGAACATATACTCGTATAACTACCACAGCAATGTCAATTGAGTTAATCGTGTGGGCGCACCCAATATAAAATTTTCTTTTTCTATTGTTATTTTTTTTTGTAACCTGTTAAATGCACAATAACTTTCATATTATATATTTTTTTTCTGTATGATTTTATTACTTTATTATATATTTATTATAGTTTATAAAATGAGGACCGCCACTTCTCTTGAGTCATCCCTAAATCTTTTTTTTCTAACCACATGGTAGGTCCATGTAATCATAAATAATCAAATAAGTCCGTGAGTAGTCTCTCCCGTTCCCCTGGGAAGGTTAACAAAGCCGAAATTTAGGCAGTAATATTTTAACACAAATACATGTTGGGGCAATACCACACCATTATTGTAGTTAAAATATGAAATCGTTTTCCTTTGAACTTCAACATAAACCAATAATAGTTTTTGTAATTTTATGTTTTAAAAATTAGATAAAAAAAAATAACTCGTTTGCTTTAAATTAAATATTTATCGTAGCCATCTAATATTATATATTTATTATTATTATATATAATTAAATTTGGTAACACATTTCATGAAATGTATTCCAAAGCAATAAGCCTCCTTACAGTATGTATGCGAAGTCCGTCATACAACTCCCACCGTGGTTGACACTATGCACTTGTGTTCTCGTAATATTTTTTATTTTTGGACTTTTATTTTACATAAGAGTATTCTTATATAACTACATAAAATATCTTAGTACATATAATATTTAATTTCTCGATGGTAAACATTTTTAGAACATTCGTTTCCAAGGCATAATTGTGCATTCGTAATGTTCATATGATTATGCCGGTTTTATTTGCTGATATTGCTTGCCTAAATAAATTTAAAGCAAAAGAGCTAATGGCGTCATTAAAAGCTGTCCGAGTTGACAAAAATGGACAGCAAGACACAATCAATTCAAGAAAAAATAATTGACAAAAACCTTTGATTTTGTAAATTTATTTAATTGTAATGAACGGTCTCTAAATTAAACAATACAGATAAATGAAATACCAGTCAAAAATTCTACAACACTATATTTCATTGTCATCAGAAATGATAATTTAAATTATTTCTCCGTTTTTTACAAAAAAAAGGAACTTAGCGATGGATTATTCATTCAATAATTAAGCATCAAGTCTCAAATGTTCGAAAATCAAAAATTGTTACGCATTAAATGATTTTCATTTTATATATCTTGAGAATTCTTGTTGAGATTAGTAAAAAAATCAGTCTAGACAGATGCTCGATATTCTTTCGTTTGACTTCGCCATAAGCTGTTACTCGTACATATCAGCCTTAAAACTAAACAAATAGAGGAACATAAATTTAGAACTTATACATAAAAGCGGGAAATACAAGTAACCACCTTCACTGGTAAAAATAGGGCGAAATAAATTAATACTATTCCTTTGTAAATTAGGTACCATGTACTAGACACGACACTCAAGATTGTCAGACTTTATTCTCTTAGTAAGTTTTGGCTCAATTCTTTTACACCATTTCTGTTTGCCATCCCATAACCATAAAGTATATATATTATTATTTACTACAAACAGAAAAACTGTACTAATTAATATTAAGATATATAAAAAAAGTCAGTAAAACACTTAGCATACATATCTAAGCAACTCATACATTGTTATAATTCATAATGATTAAGTAAAAGAGATTCTGATAATTGTAAATATTGAGAAAATATATAAATGCATTTTGCAGGCACCAATTATGTAATGTGTGCACTACCAACCAAAATTACACAAATTAAAACGTCCCCTCACACCAATACCAATATAACAAACACACAGCCCATGTACTGATAACTAATTGCAGTCTTCATTGTGTAACAATATCACACAGTACGAGTAAGTATTCTTGAGGGAAGTCAAACGAAAGCTTATCTGTTTGGCAGTGAATGAAGATTTACGAAAATCCAATAATATATATGACAATAAAGATCACAATACAGTTAATACTTAAGAATAAAACTAACCTTAGTGAAATAGAAGCGGTGACAGGTTGTGTACACTGTCTTCCCCGTAGAGGACCTTACACACTACGGCATTCAATCTTTTGCATAACGCAAGTTCGAAAGCTACAAATCGACGTCTTGTATAAGAAACCGCTTACATACTAATTTTTTATTATCCTAGTTAATATTAGAACTTATTAGATTGTTTAAGAATAACAACGACCAAATTTCACTCATTGTAATAAGGATTAGTCTCGTATTACAATTGTTCGAACTAAATAGTTAAACTTCAACCACACACAACTTGGGGCAATTCGAAGATTTGAAAAATGTGGCATCAATCTAAATTAAGTAAATCAAATATTTAGTTCTTAACAAATGTCACAGTTACGGAATGTCATTCTATTAATAATTGCAAATATAAAAATGCATGTACAAAATGTCAAGGTGACTTAAATACAAAATGATATAAATATAAAAGAATACGAAATGTCTAGACTACACCTAAATGAAACTATTGGTTAAAAATACTGGTAATTTTATAAAATTTCGCACACGTTCTGATTTGTCGTTTACAGTGTAACCAAAAGCGAGTTTATAACCATTAATTATAAAGAAGTTACTAAAGTTGTAATTTACAAACATTTTGAAATGAATAATTAATTAATAATCATATCTATGATAAAGCTCTAATAAAATCAATTAAGATCATTGGAGATACAGGTTAATTCTAATAACTTGAAGAAAACAAAAATATACTAGAGTCTAAGCAGACATAAAAGTGATCATACATAACTCATCAGAATTTTTTAACCGAATTCAATGTTAAAATATTTATTAATTTGTATATATAGTAGTATTTTAAAAATAATCTTAATATTATAATCTTAACAATTTTAATACACAATTATTTATTAGCATATATAAAATACTAAATCGAGTGTTTAGAACACACCACGCCCGTTTCCTGCTTGTTCATGACCTACAAATAAAACCTATTTTGTAGCTATGTTCTGTAAATTTATACGAGGAGCGTCCAATAAAGTGAAAGACAAAAATTCGACTGAGGACACACACACGCAAGAATAAAAGTTTTTTCCAATGTCTAATGGCTATAGACTTGCACTAGTAGCAAAGAAACATTCGTATCTGACAAATCAGACAATGGGTAATTAAATTTAATACAATTTAAACATAGCTTAGACATACCTTATTCAATTATACTTACTAGGTAATTATTATTCAATGCGTAGTTTTTTAAAGCGGAAGTTCAGTGACATGTGATATTTCATAGGAGCGGACAATGTACGAAACGGTCACCACACGGGTACACAGTGAAATTTTTCAAATACACATATAAACTAGGAAGTGATGTCAATTAGCGTGGAAGCGACCTCAGTCTTGTCATTCTTCTGATGTGAGCCAACAACGCTATGACGCCCTGCAGTTTTGTCTGTCTGAACTGAAACGTAATAATTTATAAATTTTGATAATTGGCGAAATATTATTGAGCGGGCAGGATTTAATTCGAATATTTAGAGGGTATTTTATTTGAAACAATTTATATGGATGTATGTATATTATTCTAGCAAGTGCGACATTCTGCAAAATTTATAAGCATACATTTAAAAAAGAACATTCATTAGTATGCCCGGAGCATAACCATATTAGATCTATAAAAATTAAAACAAACTTTGTAAGAGCTAAAGATCAAAGATATCATGTGTTAATACAAATTTAAAGAACTCACCGTGTTATTTTATGCTTCCGTAGGTTGCTCTATGGGATCAGTGCGTGGTTCCTCGGTCGGAACTGTCTTCACTTTAATATCGGACACTTCAGCATCAACCTTTTTCTCGTCTTGGGCTTTTTCTGTTTCAATAGAATCGCCATTGGAGCCGTTAACTTCATCTTTCTTAACATTCTCGGCTGATAATCGAGAACTCAGTTCTTCATCTTTGCTGGCATCACCATTCAAACTAACAGATTGAGTTTCACCATTTGTTGTCTTTCCATTCACTTGTGACTCACTTGATTCAGATTCTGTCTTCATTTCTTCGACAGCAGTATTGTCTTTTGATTCCACAGGAACTACGGTATCAATATCTGAATGCTTTTCAGATGACTTTTGCTCTACAGCTGTTTCAATGGGCACTTCAATATTTTCAGTTTCGCTTTTATTTGTTTCTTCTACTTTACTTTCTTCCACCGGTTCTGTTTTACTACTCTCAATTTTGTCGACTGTTTCTGTATTCTTTATTTCAGGTTTGGCATCTTCAGTTTTTTCTGGGGATTTCTCTTTTGGAATGTTTTCTGATTCTTTGTTACTAACCTCTTCAGACACGACTGTTTCTACCTCTGCTTTTTCTTTTACTGTATCTGTTTTAGCTTCTTCTGTTACTTCCGTGTCAGGTTTAGTTTTATCAACATTTTCTTTTTGTTTAATTTCGAGTTCCTGTTCTGTATCTAATATTCTATCCACTATATCATTAGAATCTAAATTTTCAGTTTCCATAGTTTCTTCAGCAATAGGATTAAGTAAAGGTTTTACGGGTATGGTATCTAGATTAGTGACATCTTGAACTTTTGATAAAATTTCGTCACACTCCTTTTCTAATACTTCACCGACGCTTTGTAATACTTCCATATCTTCAGAAGCTCCGGGTTCCTCTACTATGGGTTCGTTATCATTGATCATTTCTTCGGCTTCCTCCAAAGCTTTGTCGTTTGTGACATCTTCGATTTCAGTAATAGCTACGGGTGACTTTTCTTCGGCAACAGGAGCAAGATCTTTGGTGGAATTTTCTTTACCATTTCCAGCTTTATTATCTTCTTTTTCTTTTGGCACAGCAACAGACTCTTCGTTTTCAGTGGAGTCTGTCTCCATTTTTTCTTCAGTCTGATCCTTTTCAGTCTTTTCAATATTTTCCTCTATTAACGGTTCTACGTCGGAAACAGGAATATCGTTTGCTTTAATTGAATCAGTAATTTCTTCAACTGTAGTCTCCGTAGCCAGAGGTGTAGACGGTTCAGCCACCTTTTCGGCTTCTTTTTTTTCTTTTACTTCTTTTGTAGAAACAACTTCTTCCTCCACTTCCATTTTGTCAGACGCCTCGATTACTTTTTCTTCATCTTTCGATTCAGTAGGCTTCTCTTCTGGCGCAGTTTTCACATCGTCTTCGTTGCCAGTTTTTGCAATTTTAGCCGGCAGTTCATCCTGAAATATAAAGAATGTAACTATTTATTCATTCTCTATCACATCCTGATTACACATTTAAGAGTTATCAGATTATTTAGTTAGTACTTGGGAAAATGCACATTTTGAGTAGTTTTAAAACTATGGTACAACAGTGTAACGTTAAAAATAAAGAAATATAAATGTATGTAGCTGTCCGTTAAAAAATATTTATAAAAGCTATATATTAAACTACTACAAACAACCGGTATTACACAAGGTTTGGGATGGTATAGAACATAAAATATAAGAGCCTATTAATATAAACTTAAGAAATAATTATGTGATAATTTTTTTTATTTTTGAAAACTATTTTATATGCCGGATTGAGCTGCTATGGTACAATCACCATATTTAAATATATATATATATATATATATATATATATATTATAATGTGAATTATAAGATAAAACTTACTGGCAAGATAATATTTAAGTGGTCAAAAATAAGATGCATGCAAAGAAATAAACCATAAAGTAAAAATATTTTTATTTAAATTTAACAAGCACAACAACAACAACTATATACATACACAAAAAAAAAACATCTTATGGTGTTTAACAATCATCTTTGGTTAATGTTACAATGCTTTGGGGTTAATAAACTCTACGACTCAGTTTTGGATACCCATATTTTTTTTTAATAATTACAAGTTCATACTTTAAAAACATAAAACAACATGTACTAAACATTATCAATCACTAGTATTAAGACAGATATGAAAGCAATATACAATAATTAACGATATTTATAATTAAAAAATATACATTTATTAAGCACAAAAATGGTACGAGTGTCATCGAGTTCGTAAAAGCTAACATTAAGAAAGTAATTATTTCTTCTTTATAAATGTTTAGAAAAGAAAACCTTGGGTTCAAAAATCTTTTTACTGTTATATTCAAAGTGAGCTTAGTTATACAAGATTATTTTAATCAAGAAACTACAACTAATTCTCGGTGTCTCATATATAAGTATTTTTCTTAAGTTGGCAATAGCATGACACTCACTTTTGAGAATAGGCAATCTATCGGGAAATAAAAGAAAGGAACTAGGGAACAGGGAACTTCATAAACATATGTACATTATAACTTTAGCTGCAACTTACATACAATGCTTGTCTACCATAACATGCCTACTCTATCTCTGCACTCTTTTTCACTTATTTTTTCGGGCTGATGGCCGCTGTTAGGTTTTTATAGTTTTCACTGGTTTGAGAGATGAGCTAGCACTTATAGCGCTCAGTCGAGACCTCTGTTTGTTGGTAACCAGCACAAGGGCTCCCGAGAGGGGGCCTCGGCTTTGTTATTCTGTTGCGCAAGAACGTCTGGCTCGATGGGGTTGCCAGAGGGCCAAACCACGGCTCGGTCAGTTGCTTCTGACTAAGAATTATCTACATTAATATCATTATTGGCTATCTGTACCACCACTTCCGAATGAGTGGGCGCTGAGGAAGAAGTGGCGCAAGAAACTTCACCGACGCTTCTATCTGTATTGACTGGAGAGAACCGGCCCGTGACATGGCGGTATCGCGTATATCCTTGTTTGCGACTCCCTCGCCGTCGGCGGTAGCGGTATGAGGGTGCAATGTACGTGTGTAGTGTTTTATGAAAGGATTGAGCCCCGATACTCTTTTTCACCGCGCAAATGAAACAGGTATCAGTTTTCAAGTATCGGTGCTACCTAAACTCTCCAACTGCTGCATCATAATACGTCCCATAGTTTACTAGATGTAACAAACAATCACACTGAAAAACTCTATAAACTGTAATACGGTTTATTGATACCCAAATATTTAATATTTTTCAAAAATATATCGTGGATGAATGGAGTAGGTGTACAATGAGCTGTAGGAATCAATTACCATACAGTGAATTGTAGCTTATTTGACGCCCATCGAATATCATAAAAACTTGAAGCCAACTTGCTTCATGTTACGGATATATTTTCGGGAATAATTAATATTACCGTTACTTCCATATTCTAAATATGAATACATAATTATATATAACCGCATATACAATTCCATAATCTAAAGGTGACAGCTGGATCCTAGATCCTAGTGCATTAACTACACTTATACTTAATACAATTTATTACGTTAAGTTAGTTTAGTATTAAGTTATATTACTCAGATCGCTTATTCCTTGACCTAGTATATAGTTTTTTGGCCGCGTGGTGTAGCGGTTAGAGAAGGGTAGGGGCCGCTGTGTCGTATTTTCTGGGTTCGATTCACAGCCATACTGGATAAATATTTGTCTCAACTCACAAATTTTTGGTTTTCGAGTACGGGTAGTGTTGTATGACGCGTGTCCGTCAACCTTCCTCCGATCTTATTGCAGATGCATTACATCGGTATAATAAATGGGACGACAAGTGACTGCCCCTGTGGCAGTATGAAAATATACTGCGCAATTGCTATAATTAGGTAATGACCAGAATATATTGCCGTGGTAGATATCGACCGGTGTTGCTATTAACATTACTAATATTTCTATTAACCAGTCAAAGTAAGCATAAATAAATTGTGTCGAATGGCAGATTCGAACCTACAATCAAATCAAATAAAAAAAAGATCCCTACCATACCATAAACAATTTAGCTATTTAAGCTTTAGATACACGTAATAAATTTCGTTTGATATTAGTTCACTTTATTCACACATCATTGATTTAAAAATACACCATGAAAATATCTTAATAAATTATTGAATGCTACAAGAGCAATGTTGTTCAAATTGTGTCTTAGGTTATTTATATAACAGTATCAAGTTACTTGAACAAATATAGAATATGGAAACAGAAAAAGGGGGGCATGAGAATATAATTTGCGTATAAAATAAGCAAAAAGCTAGTGCGTGAATTACGGGAATTTCATTTGGAAGTAGACACATAACTTATATAAAGAAAATTAACACATACGCATCTATACACAAAAAAAAATTAACATTAAGTTGTCGTCAATATTCTTTAGTTTTCTTTTGGATATTTCGAGTAGGCGAATGTTTAAAGTATCCAGGTACCACCATGCCATGTTTTTTTGTCTACATACAGAAATTTTTAACAACAATTCAATAATGTATTAACAACAAAATGATGCAGCGCAGTTGATTGAATATTTGTTATTTAAACTAAAAGACAACCAAGTCATTATTAATATTATAGCCTCTACTGAATAGGAATTAGCGGGATATATGATAAAATAAGAAAAAAAATATTCACAACTCGTGTTACTTAATAATATTATAAGTACGTATTTATAGTTTCGAAAAAGATTAATTGTTAACTAAAAAACATGCAACCAAATATATATTTTATTGCTACCAAAACCAGCTAGACAAGCGCTATTTTATTAAGTATACTAATGAGCCATAATGAACAAATAAAAACCTATGTTAATTAATTTATTGTGTTTATTTGTTGTCTGTGATAGTCTAAAATGTTTTATTATATATTTATTAATTACTAAATAAATCTTTCCACACATTCTCCTATAGCAGGTGTAAGTCACCTAACAAGAGCAACCCGGTGGCTAACAACAATAAATATGATGTCCACACATAACGGAATAACAAATATAATCATCCTTAGGGAATAATTATTCCACCCCTGAACACCTTATGTATAAGGTAAGGTTATACAATCTTAAACATTGTGGTACAGTGTAACTGCAGCATGTAAGGATGTGGCAGAATGCCAAGGTTAAATAAATAGCAGCATTTCACTGCTGTACCATATAGTTAGTGTAGGGCTCCGGAGACCAGTTACTGATAGAGTCGTCATGGGTGACGATAGATGTGCATCTTGGATCTTTGCTGAGGATAAGATATATGCGTTCATGAGTTGTAGTGATCCACAAGCAATTACTGTGTGATACTTTGATAGCCAATCCGCCTGTGAATCGCTGCAAATTCAAACTTAATAGAGAAACTTTGTAAATAGTGCGTAGATATTATAAATGATATATTTATATTTATGTGTCCTCAGCGGGCCTCCCGCTCGCGAGTCTAATTAGATAAAGCTGTAAAGGTCTCTGGGACCAACAGCAATACTCACACACACAAAAAAAGAAATGTTTGTGTCGAATGTTGATGTATATTTCGTTGTATCTACATGTATAATTGAGACGAGCAAAGCAGCGGTAATCTATACGAACAGAAGCGGGTTGTGTAGCGTGTATATAAATGCAAGAATTTATACGCGTGGTAGTTGTGTGTGTGTGTCTGTGTGTGGGTGTGTGTGTTGTGAACTATCGGTGCACCTGTGGCTCGGTCTTGCGTTTGTTGGAGGCGAGCTGCGCGAAGCTGTGCAGCACAGCGAATGCGGCGGTGGCCTCATCGGGAAGAGCCGCGTTACCCTCGCGGCTGACTAGTGCCGCATGTATACCGGCGGTGCGTGCAGCTTCCGCCTCTGCGAAACAAAAACCCTTCCATTAATACACTTGTGTTAGGGTTCGCTAATTTACATTCTTATCTAATTATTTTGGAACATAAAAAGATTAGTTTCCTGGCCAATAACTATTTGATTCGAATATTTTGTACTGGCAACACTTTATTTTGTCAGTTGGTCTTTAAAATTACCAAAGAGCTGGTAGGTAGAAAAAGGTCGGTTGTACATTCTGACTTGAGCTGTTGGACGAGAAGGTCGTGAGAAAGAATAAAGTTGCGTTCCGCATTGTCTGGATTTTCTTCAGTACTAAACCTAGGCATCCTGAAAGTCCAAATTCAGGCCACATTAATAATTATTATTATACTTGTTTAATCATTTGGATTTAAATAGGTTTGGTTCATTGCACGTTCATTTAGAAATTCTTAATCCGCTGTATGTTCCAAAATATGACGGACCGCACCCGACGAATGGGCAGGCACGGCATATATGTAGTGGTAATATCGAGATTATGATAGTCATGCCACAGTTGTAAACTAGCTGTGGCATGAAAAGTGGGCTGGACCGGATTAGGATTACACTTTCTCGATTACTAGCGAAGAATAGTAGTTTAGCGCTACTGTGTTTCTTAGAAAATATCTCGTTACTGGTGACGAGATATACCATTTCACTCTTCATAAGCATAAATTATTTTTTTCTAAATATATAAAATAGGTGACAAACGAGCAAACAGCCCACCCGATGGTAAATGATCACCGCCGCCCATGAACATCAGCAACACCAGAGGAGTCGCAAATGCTTTGCCCGGCCTTCAAGGAAGGTGTAGGCTGTGTTCTTGAAGGTCCCAAGTCGTATCGATTCGGAAACACAGTTGGTTTCACAGTAATGTAGTTTAATATATTTTCAAGGACCACACAAAATCTATGCAACAATTTCAAAATTAAAAAGGCGCAAACTTTCGTTTACGTTTAATAGTGTTGTATGAGTAACATTTTCCTGGTCGATTAGGAACACCGCGATATCTTCTCGTTATTAACAGCTTACTTCAACTGAACAGGTTATGTTATAATGCCGGAAGCATTGAAGCAAACCTATCTCTCACTCAACATCCACTTCCATATTCCTATGCGCATATGCAATAAGGTCTGGCGAAGGTTCAAATGCAGCGCCAAGGAGACGAGACAACCACCATACCGGAATACTAACAATTTGTTATGCTCTAATCATTCCTCGACTAGCAATCGAAACCGGAAGACCCGCGGACGTAGCTGCCGGGTGGTACTCCTTGTACCAAAAAATAAATTGTATTCCGGTAAAGTTCCTGTAAACCTATATGAATAGACAACAATTACAAGGGAAGAATAACTTAATATATAGTAACCGAATGCGAGATATAGAAGCTAATTCGATAAGATAACTAATTGAGTGGAGATGGTCTATTAGAGAGGTTCCGGCGGACTACAGGGGGTTGCTGAGAAAACGCAACTACTTACAAAAAGTATGACAGCTTTGTGGAACTGAAACACATTCCTAAAGGTGGATAATACCCAACCTGTCCCTCAAACGTAAAATCATTATGATGTGTATTCTCCCTATCCTCATGTAAGGCGTTTAACTTGGCCTATAACTAAACATTCGAGATCCTATAATTGCCTGTCAGCTTGCCCTGGTATGTAATTATTCTTGGACTAAAATTATCAGACAAAATAAAAAAAACCATAATGCGCTCTTTTTTTTTGTGTGTTATTTATTATTGCTGTTAGTCCAGAGATCTCTACAGCTTTATCTAATTAGACTCGCGAGCGGGAGGCCTGCTGAGTAGGGAGACAACGACGATGCTACGCGCTAGCGCGGAAACTGCTGCTGCAACACCGCTGCACTCCGACCCTTGTGGACGAGGAACGTCGACGACAACAGAGGGTGGCGATAATACGATCCGAGGGCCTTAGGAGGTGCAACCTCGACTCGGATCGCTATCTAAAGGGGGAACATAATGGGCTACCAAACTCAAACCAGTGACGTTTCCCAGAAAGCTGCCTCGCGGCAGTGGGATTGTGGTAACGTGTATGTAATACAATAATTGTTAAGTGCCCTAATTTGTAAAACTACGTTGTTTTAATTCTAGATTAACATTGACATTGTACCATATCAATCACGTGAACGAGTCGATAATTGTTTGATTTAAAACAGAGGTACCCAGACTTTTTCTCATAGACCACTTTCAAAATTTAGCTGTTTCCGGTGGACACCCTGCAGCTACATTTCTACCATATTCCCAAAACTCGACAAAAAATATGAAATATGCAAGTTTTTACAAGTAACAGTCGCTGAGCTTCTTATCCGCCTACATTGATAGGTGAAGTCAAGCAATATTTTAGTTCTTCACTATCGAAACCAAATAAATTTTCGTGGACCCCCGCTTACGAATTGTCAAACCCCATTTTTTTGTAACGCCAACGTAGACCCCCGTAGACCACTTTGGGAACTAAAGATTTAAATTATCATTAAAATATTTACCTTTAACAATGTCCGTGAGGAACAGAATCTCATGAGGCTTGCAACCGATGCTCTCCACTATAGCAGTGTAACTGGCGGCCTCCTGCTTAGCGCCAACTGCAGTGTCAAAGTGACCTTCGATGAATCGTAACAAATCCCCCGCCTGGGATTGGCCAAACAGCAGCTTTTGCGCTTGGACCGAGCCTGATGAGTATATGTAGACCTTCTGGCCATCCACAGATTGCCACTGCTCTAGGGCCGCTGACACATCGTCGTATACACTGGAATGCAAAATAATTTTTGTATCGACCCAAAAATCGTCATAAATGTATTTATGAATAGTGATAGTTGCAGAATCTATATGTCCAACACCATGTCAAAGAATTATTACAGGCTATATACACTAGGGCAATATCATTTGTTAGATATCGGAGTTCACCTGTACCCGCACTTAATAAAATTGTTATACAATAGAGATTACATATAGACAATAGAGATTGTCTTAAGTTTATCAACATATATGAGATATAATAAAAAAACTACGGCAAGTTTTATATCTTCGTAGTCCGTCAACGCGCACGGAGCTACGCGTGGCGTCCGAGGGATTTACGAGTATATGGTTTCTTGGTAGGTACGTCGGGGTCATAAGTTCTGTCACATCCTTATTTTATTTATATTTCAAATACTGGTCAAGAATGTTTGGATTGATTTTGAGCAAGGAACTTTCGCGCCATCTTAAAGGAAAAAATATTTAATAAAAACCTTGATTGAACACAAAGAATGACGAAGTCGCGGTTCGTGCATTTCATCGCAGCGGTTTGCTTCAATTTAAAAACTTTACTCTGAGGTTTGTTTATTATTATGGTAAGTATCAAAAGACGTAGCAAAGATTCGAGCTTCGAAGACCGTAAAAGCCGACCTCATTAGATAAAGCTGTAAAGGTCTCTGGGACCAACAGCAATACTCACACACACAAAAAAAGAAATGTTTATGTATCAATTGTTGATGTATTTTTCGTTGTATCAACATGTATAATTGAGACGAGCAAACCAGCGGTCCTTTATACGAATAGAAGCGGGTTGTGTAGCGTGTATATAAATGCAAGAATTTATACGCGTGGTAGTTGTGTGTGTGTCTCTTTCTGTCTCTCTGCGTGCGGGTGTGTGTCTCTGTGTGTGTGTGTGTGTTTCTCTCTGTGCGTGTGTGTCTGTGTGTGTATTGTGAACTATCGGTGCAACAAACAGACGTCATTTTCTTAATAAGTCTTAAAGATCCCCGAAAATAAGACGATACTCACGAAAAAAATACTGCTAAATAATTTTTAAGGACGAAAAAATTTAAAAAGTTGTAGAAAGTTTCAAACAAACAAAAAGTTAGTGTATGCCCTTCACAACAGTGAAGAAGGGTGCTCCCAGCTTATCCCGAAAATCCATGGTGGGTCATTATCTTTTATCATTCACGGCTTGGATTAGATCTAGAAAATTGGTGTGTAAACTAAAACTGTTGTGCATTAAAATACCTGTCGTACAAACGTTGAGGAACCTCTTTCTCAAAAATGTTTGAAAACCGACCCTGTGTATTCCAACAAATTTCAGTTCCAGCTCATCGGGCAGCCAGAACGCAAAACAGACACATACAAAACAAAAAAGCACACCCATGGCAATGACTTCATCAGGCGCGAGAATGATGTCATATGGAGGAGAAAGCCTGCTAGTTAACCCACACCAGAATTTTGGAGTCTCGAAGCATCCCTGATATACGTCCCGACAAGTACGATGTGCTTGCTGCGATCAACGACTGTCCTCGGAGAGTGGGGGCTTCTATTTAAAATCAGGGAGGGTATTTTAATATTTATGCTAAAGTTTTGATTTATATTAACTGCTTTTGTTTTCAGCAAAAAATCGACACACGCCGTACGCTTGCAGTCAAAAAAAATCTCGTTAAAAATCTGTTGGTGAGATTATATATAAAGGTAGTAAGGTAAGTTAAGAAAAGCTTATTAAAATGAGATGAAATTCATATTAATAATTTATTTTTATAAATAAAAATAAAAAAAATTGTCTTTTTATTTATATATTTTAAAATAAGAAAATATTCATTCTAAAGAAAATACAGACAAAAAGACATCAATCATAAATTAAATAATAATAAACAATGAAATATTTGATTATACCGCGCCCTGGCGGCTCTGCCATTCTTACAACTCCTAATCGATTATTCATGGACCGGATAATATTTCTCATTGTTTCTTGAGAAACGCCATCCCATTCTTCAGCGAGTGCGGCTTGAAGCTCTTATCTCGTAGCTGGCGTAGAATATCTAAACCGAACTTTTCTTTTAAGCTCGTCTCATAAATGCTCAATAGGATTTAAGTCCCCAGACTACGTGCTGGCCACTCCATGCATTCAATTTCTACCTCCGGTAGGTACCGCCGTGCAAAAGCTGCGGTATATGGACGGGCATTGTCCTGCATTAGCTAAAACCTCCAAATCTGCCACAAGGTTCGATGAAAACCAACTCGGATTTTGCCTCCATTGAAATGCCCACACCATTGAACGGCCTCCTACAAATGCTTTTTACTTAATCAGCACTGGGCTCTCCAGGTTTTCTGTCGACTCATTGTCGTCCAACACTGCTATGGAGACACACTCCGCTTTCATCCGAGAAGAGAATAGAGCTCCACTGTTTGTCCGTCCAATTCACGTGATCTCTTGCGAAACACAGTCGGGCTGAGGCTCGATGAACTGGGGTCAACTTGGGGCTAGTAGCCGGGCTGCCTAGTATAGAAACGAGTCTCTTACAAACACTGTTCCATCACTGTGAAATCTGTACTGTACTATATTTACTAATCTCAATTTGTGAGTGAATACAATAAACATAATAATTATTATTATTTTGGAGTCAGGTTAGCCGCCTTTAGTCTTCTTCTGATTGTCCAGCCGCTAACACCCACTCCTCGCGTTTGTCTCAGCTCCTGTTTGACTTAAACACCGAGAGGGCCCGATTTCTGAGCGAAGTACTGACGATGAATCGGTCATCCCTCTCTTATGTGCACGTTCTTCTGCCGTATCTGCTTCTACGATTAAAGCTTCCATTATCGGTAAACTTTGGACTCCGCAGACTAGCTCATGTTTAACACACAAGGCAATTCTCGCTAAATTTGGCCTTGTTCCTATAAGGCAATCGCTTGAGCCACTTATTCAATAGATGTGTCCATTTTAAGGCAATGTGTGTGTTTAATAATACGGGTACACTTATCCCGTATTATTAAACACACGTATTTTCTTAGTGAATGTGAAATGAGGTGGGCCAAGAATTGAAAACGGGGCGCGTCTTGCCGCTAGGTTATTTTCTCGGAAATTTATTCCCAATGGATCGCTTCACGGGGCCGTAGTGCGCTTTTTGTGAAACAATTTTATTTAAACAATAGTTCGTTCATTACTGTTAAGCGCTTATTTCGTGTTGAATACGATTTATGTCGTTGAAATTTGATTTTAAATTACATCCATATAAGATCCAGATAGTGCAAGAACTAAAGCCTAGTGATTTAAATTTGCGCAAGTCGCAAGAGGAATCATTGGACCATATTTTTTCGAAGATTCTCGCGCGGCCGTTCGGTTAATTGTTAATTCTGCTGAGTATGTGAACATTTTACCGGAGTTCTTGGCACCGATACTACTGGAATTTGCTGGCTACAACCGTAACACATGGTTTCAGCAAGTTGGAGCCACTTGTTACACACACCCAACGAGTCCTTGTCGGTGGTTAAAGAAATGTTCCCGAAAAAGCTGATTTCCAGACGAGGCGATAACCCATGGCCACCCAAAAGTCTAGATCTATCCCCAGCAGAATTCTTTTTATGGAGTTATTTAAAGAGCCGTGTCTACATCCATAAACCAAATACACTACGTCAATTAAAAGAAAAAATCAGCGAAGGAATGTCGATCGCGCGGTCTCTTTGCCGACGCGTATTCAAAAAATTCGGTACTCGATTAGAAGAGTGAAGTCGAAACGGTGGTCATTTAGATGATATTATTTTTAAAAAATAAATTCCAATTAATAAGCTTTCTTGTAAATAAACAATTTTTAAAATATCTCAAATAGTTTTTTTATACGATTTTTTTCAAATGTTAACTAATTCGTGGCCCATCCTGTATTACAGTTTAAGTTTATAGTTTATTTTGTATAAATATTTTTTTTTTAATAAAAAAGAGTCTATTAATATGAATTTCATCTCATTTTAAAGCTAAAACCTTCACCTTTAATCTACTACGGTCAAAAACTAAATCTGAGCAATAGATATTTTTTAAGAGAACGAGATTTTGACCGCAAGCCTACGGCGTGTGTGTCATTGAGTCGAAGAGTTCGGTCTCCACTGAGCACCCTGCCAAAGCGTAGTCAGGAAGCTCCTTATGATTCACTGAACCGCTATTTGACTAACTCATACACAGTTAGTCGAAACAGGTAAATAATGCATATATGAATCTATAAATTTATGCCTGTGGCGGTGGCTGCAAGAATCTCTCTCGTCTAAGGTGATCTGTACATTACTGTAGTATTATGCATAATACATACATACAATACATAAAACCCGGACGATACAATCATATCGATTTAATAAAACTAACGAATTTTACGTCTTTTTGCGTCCGTGTGAGGAATATCCCTGTTCAATAGTAGCTGCCAGCAGTGTTTATTCATTGTGGCAAAACGTAGACAATTGCGGCAAAAGACATCGAGTATGAACTATGTGTGGTTGAAGAAAACTCGTATAGTAAAAAGCAAAGCAAACAAATCACCGTATAACTAAGATGAACCCGATGTATTCTCGTTCCCTTTCTTTCACTGCTGTTCTTGGGTATTTTCGCTAACACAAAAATCGATGCGTGCCGAATGGTGAAGTTAAAAAATAAAATCTACATAGATACAATTAATGAATATGGTGCAATAAAATTTAAACTTAATCAAACATTTGTTCAATCATTGTGCAATCTTCAATAATATTAAACGGTCAATGATAGACAAATACAACGGTAAAGAATATCGATATACTAAAGTGCGACATGCGTTCTTCGCACTTTACCCTGGGAAGAGTTCTATGATAATAATAGTTTTAACTTAGCTTCATTTTCCCATAATCTTTTTACCTCACCGAGTCGAAAAAGGGGTAATTTTAATTCTCAAATAAAGATGTAAGTTAGTAGAATTATATATACCTATCAAATTACCGTTTTGTATGAAATAAGTTAAAGTATATTTTTTTTAAACTTTTTTAATTTCAAAAACTTTTATTTAAAGTAAATCACCCATGTAATCGATGCATCTTTGCCAACGCAGTGGTAGTTTATTGATGCTCTTGTAAAAATCAGCTGGACGGGAAGCAACAAACTCTTTAATGGCATTCTAAGGGAATTTAATTTTTTTCCCGCTAAAAAGTTGTCTAAATTTTGAAAAAGAATAGTCGGTGGGTGCAAGGTCTGGCGAGTACGGTGAATGAGGGAGAGCTTCCAACCCCAACTCTTGCAGCTTGGAGACTGTCTGTTTTGTAGTTTTGGTTGTCGTGTAGGCGCAGCGGGGACGACCGATTGACTAAAACTGGTTGCAAATGTGCGAGCTTCTCCATTATTGTCTAGTTCTTCACAGTACACATCTGCAGTAATGCTCATGCCGTTTGGTAAAAAACTGTGATGAATCACACCGGAACAATCAGAACAGAATCCACTTTTCATTGCACGTAACAATTCAACTGCAAATGGACTAATATTGTTTTGATGTGAACATCAAAAGCTGCTGCTAACTCGGCTGTAGATTGAGTATCATCAGCTTCCACAATCGCCTTTAAATCATCATTGTTGACCAAAGTCCGGACGACCACGGGGTTCATTTTTCAAATCAAAATTTCCAGAACGGAACCAGGTAAAAAAATAACGGGTTGTGCGTTCTTTTGTAAAGTTCTCTCCGTAAACGTTGTTGATGTTATGTGCCGTTTGTGCCGCGGTGATGCCCACGACGGAACTCATATTCCATAATAACACGAATTTTTGAAGTATCCATTATGACCAAAAATTTTCAAACGTAATGAAATTGGAAATACAATTCTAAGCTAATCTATAAACAAAAGAATGACTTTGTAAAAAGAATGTCATGTTAAAAACAAAATTAATTTGAATTTAGAATTCACAGCCAATCAAAACATTTTTTTTTGGTTTGAAATAGCCAATACTGAAGAACTGCAATTTCATAGGTAAAGGTAAACTTACTGTCCCTTAATATCGCCGCTATCGTAGCCCTGCTTCCAGATAAGTCCCTGCAACTGTTTCAATGGACCAGACTTGCGGTCGGCGGACATCTGCCACTTGACGTTGTTCACCAAACTCTCAATTTGCTCCTCTTTGGCAGCATTCTGGAAAATAAATAGAAATAATTTGAATATGATCACTACATAAAGGCACAGCCATCCAAAAGTGATGATCTAAACCATAAAGTGGCAGAGAAAGAAGCATTTCCACCCCCGTGATAGTGTTAACCCTATCCCTTAGGCCCGTGACATAAATATTAGATAAGGAATCAAAATACGAAAGTAATGTCACCCCTGGGGCATAAGGTAAAATGCACTATAAACCATAAATAGGTTCTCCGGAATACTCCCGAAGGCCAAGATGGACACGAGTGGTTTCATATTGAGAAATAAATATACCTCTCCAGGAATAGCGACAACTCCATCGACGCTTTTCTCTTTGTCCTCCAGCGCCAATTTTCGAAGAGCAGAAACTGCAGACTTGACGTCTTCATTCTCCCACTGGCTTTCTAGAAACTGCTTCACTTTCTCTAAAGCATACGGAAACAATTTGTCCTGAAACAAAGAGAAAATTCATCAAGAAAATTTACATAACACAACGCAAGGAAAACGCCTTAAAGTGGATATTCTTATATGAAATTACGAAGAGACAAAAAGCTCAATTCTTACAGAACATTACATCAGACATTCATTCTCCGTAAGGAATCTTAATTAGAAGATTCGTTGTAATCCCTTACGGACGTAATAATAATTTTATCATTTTTCGTACACAAGTTGATATTTAACAAATCCTTACATTCCTTTGTCCTAAAATTAATAAACAAATAATAATAATAGAACAATTCGATATTACGCAAATGCAAATTTATTTCTAACCAATTTCACGGCCCATTTCTTTAAATCCAAGAAGAAATTTAGTTTCGTTTCGTAGTAGCCTTGCTAACTAAAACACGAAACGTTTTAGTTCTACTACAATCAACATTATATTTGGTCTCGAAACTATAATCAGACGTGATAATTCGTAAACAGAATAATAATCAAATTTACAGAACGTATGAAAATGTCTTTAGTAATTTTGTACACCGAGGGGCTTGGACTGTGGGGCGGGCGTTCAATACTACGACATACTGTATAGCTTACAGCCACGCCCTAACCATGAACAGGAACTTTGTTTTGTTTTAATTTTTATAATAATTGTTCTTATATCTCAACGCTTTCAAATGTATTAATCAACATAATTTCTGAATTATTATTGTCTTTAGAAAAACAATAAATTTTTAATAGGATTGCACCTTTGACCTCACATGCATAACATTCTATTATACTATACAAGAGTTTATTTAATATGTTGGAAATATAAATAATATTAAAACTAATTTGATTGTATGATATATACATTCTCCAATATTAATTAGGAAAGAATCGTAAAATATCGGAAACATTTTTTTTCAAAATAAATCTTCATTATGATCATATCCGTAGATATATAGAATAAAATACACTTTATTGCACACCAAGAAAAAAAAAAAAAAAATAGGCAGTAGTACGAAATGGGTAGTAGTAGGTTGCAACAGTTTCCTGTCCATACATGGGACATTATTATGTGAATACTCTTATGGAATATAAACGAACATATAACCGATAAACAGATAGTTCCACATTCCCCCACAGATGAGATGCGAGACCATGACCCGCGGCATGGACGCTTACCGCCTGGTCGTGCGGTCATTATACCCTTTACTACAGAACGCATGAGGAATGATAAATACTACATTGCTGCTTTATTTATAATGTGTTAATTTATACACAATCGCACTGGCATATGTTAGATGTTTGAACACACACATAAAACTAATTATACTAACTTATGCTCTTGCTACGTAAAACCAATCGTTAAATGTACTAACATTATCTTTACCGATTCTCGTTACTAACTAGAGTCATGGATTTATCATCATGTCACGATACTGGATTTGAGGTTATATCTACGACCGTCCACTTAAGTCAACGTTCAGTTAGTTAAATAAAATGTGTTTCTTATGAGAGTAAAAATACCAAAAAAACCAGATTCCTTGGATTTTTGTTGAAGATGTATGGGTTGCCGTAAGGTAAACTGTGTGCTCATTAGTGGATGCTTACATGATAAAAGGCATCAACTGCCAAAAATTAAAGTTTGTAGCCCCAGAGGATTAGGTTCTGCGTTGATGAATCAGGACAAGTAATTAAACTTAATATTTCACCAGCCAGCCGCCTACGTGAACCCTTCTCAGTTAGTTAAACAAAATATTGAATACTATAACTTTTTAAACTTAAATTGTTAAACAGCGCATGCTGCAGCTTATGGTAGATTATCAATGCGACCCAAGATACACGGATCATCCTTGATAATGCTTTAGGGCAGGGTCCTGTGTTGCCATTCTTGAGACCACATCATGGGACCACCGCATAAAAATGTCAAAGCGAGATATCGTTTTTAGACTATGTTTAATAAATACCTAATGAAATTCATTATTGTAACTTTTATGCCGTATATTTCCAGATGGCAAAATGTTTATCTATACGCATATAATTACTTGTCCTGATTGACTGACCGATTTATAAACGCAGAGCCTAAACCGTTGCTGGGGCTACAAACTTGAAATTTTGGCCGTTGACATACACTATACCGTTGGCATACACTACGGATGTTTGGACATTTCCCCTCAAATGGGTAAAATAAAAGATAAATGGATGGCTGTAAGTCGCTCATTTTCAAAGTAAAACACGAAATTTCATATACCTACCTGCTGCTTCTGCTTAGAAATGAATGTAATACGTATTCACATTTTTTTCCCTAAGAGGGTGAATTAGGGGTTGAAAGATTATAAGGGAAGTCGGGCATTTTTCAAGGTGAAAGCATAAAATTCAATATGAAAGCTTCTTATTGTGTAAAGCTTAAGAAAAAATATTGTCAATGTATTTACATTAAGAGTTTCATCAAAGATCGATAGATGGCTATGTGCCATGTTTCTGATTCAAACTACGAGTTTTGTTTTAATATACATATATCTACGCATGTGAAGCACGTGAAACAGCAAGTTAATTATAAACTTACAATAAGGGTTCAATAGTTGTATTTAAGTGAATAGATTTTTTTATTATGAAAAATAAAAATTATAATGATATCGTTATAAACTCTAAGCTCTACGACGAACATAACAGATATTCTGATATCATTGAAAACTGAAACAAAAAAATTGTAGGCCCGACTTCGACATCAGGACACAACACTTTCTAGTTAAAACCCATGTGGTCCTAATCTGCCTTCGCCCCCAATTCATAATTTCTTCATCCAGTAAAACATCAGGCCTCCATTAGCTTGTACGATTTCGTTTCGGCCTGTTTGGATGGTTTTTCTGCCAACGAAAAGTCTCCAAAGCGTCCTTTAATTCGCATCTTGATTAAATAGTAAAAAATTTTGCATTTGTAAAAATAGTTACGATTACCCCCACCCTCTTACATCGTTTATACTCCTCATACGTGTACAAATGTTGACACTAGAAGAATGAGTAGGAGTGAACTCTGTCACCTGGTGGTAAGTGCTGATTGCGGCCCATAATCACCTATCCACAACAACATATCTCTAGGACTGAGATGGAACGCCTCGATATCCATAATTGGGTCTACGGTTCCCTACATTCACTGCCATACGATATATGGAGCTATTTTACGCTGGTACTCTCTATGGGCGTGGTCCCGATCTTCCCCCGTCGGGCCAAAGCATCTAGTAACTAAGCATAGTCCGTATTACGTAAGTCTTAGTATATACTGTAGACATTATGTGTGAACCCGCGTAGCTGATAGCGTGAAAGCAGTATTCTAGACCAAACTGGATAACGAATAAGCAAATATTCATTATAACCACTGACCTTAGCCTTAATAAAAGCAGTAGGTATGTAAAGCGTGTAATTAATGGCAACATTCCGCGAACTAAGTCTAGTATAAAAATAGAGAAATCGCCGAGTGTAATCTACCTTCACTCACGGATAGAAACGGGTCTTCGATTACGACTCACGACAAGTCCAACGTACCCTGCCGGCCAAAGTTTAAGACCGCAACATAAACAACATTTTATCATACGTTAATTGTAATAAAATCCCATAGGATAAATAAAAGAAATGCACATCTGCATATTCTATTGGTAGTATCGAATATTTAAAGAAGTCATTCATTTATTTACTTTCAAGTTATTGGACAATAAACATCTATTGTTTTCAAACACCGACAAACGCTGCGCTAGAGCCAGGTGGTAGTCTTAATAATATTTTTTTAATGTCCTCATTACTAATTACTTTACTTTTGTTATGTATTGGTCAATAATTAGAATTATTTAGCTCCTGAAAACACGTGTTTCTGACTTATCGAAGTTATCGAAGACTTGTGTTCATGGCACAATAACTCGATACAGGGAGACAGGCAGTTTTCAAGATCGTCCATGTCCATGCTCGGGAAGGCCAAGAGCTACCCAACGTCTAGTGAAGATAATTTCATTGTTGTTTTCAGCAAGCGAAATATACGCTTAACAGCACCACGAATCCGCGTTGAAATAAACAAAACCTGAGTTAAACCTTTATCATTGACAACAGAAAAACGGCGACTGAGAGATGCGAAGTTGTATGGTCGCGTTGCCGTTCGAAAACCTCTGCCAGGGCCGCAAAACAAAAAAAAACTGATGCAGTGGGCTCTTGCCCATCGAGATTGGACTGAAGAAGATTTTAAAAAAGAACCATGAATCCAAGTTTGAACTATTCGGTTCAAAACGTAGAATTTACGTTCGACGCAGTGCCCAAGAAAAGATGATGTCAGATTGTGTAGTCCCAACAATCAAGCAATTATGGTCTGGGACTGCTTCTCTAGCCAATTGAAGGAATTTTGAAAAGGTAACAGTACAAAAACATTTTAGAACAAAATATTTATATATTTTTTATGCCAAATTTCTTCCGGATTGCGATTAATTGGAGAAGGATTCATTTTCCAAAAAGATAATGATCCAAAGCATAGCTCATAATTATGTTGAGGATATTTAGAAGAGAAAGAGGCACAAGGGGTGTTAAAAACATGGTTTGGCCTCCTCAGAGCCTGGATCTCAATCCCATTGAACTTTCGTGGGAAGAGCTCTTGATAGGAATGTCGGTAATCGTGACCCATCCTCGCGAGAAAAAATGTGGAATGCCTTATGCGAAATTTGGAACAATATATCACCATTAACAAATTGATTGCCCGTATGCCGGGATTTGTGAAAAAGTCAAAATGTAAAGGAGGATTTTTTGATGAAAAATCAGTTTAGCTAACTATAGCCTTTTTTTGCAAGGACTGTTAATATTTCTTTACGCTTTTAAAATATATTGTTTACAAATCTATGTTCTATTAGATGATTATACAGGTTAATTTAATATTTAATATTTTATTGGAGTTTTACTTTATTTTCCTACTTTAATTAAGGTGGTCTTAAACATTTGGCATGTAGTGTATATTCTACTTACTAGTAGCACTGTCGCTCGGATGCGAACGCATACGAATAGTGAGGCCGTCGTGTGGTGTAATGGTTTGAGTATCCAGAAGCTGCATTGCGGCTAGTCGGTTCGATTTATAACCAAGGATATAAAGAGAACGGGAACAGAGGAATTGTTGTATATGATGAATATTGTTGTTTACTCGTTTAGTACGTTAGTTTTAGGATAGGGTAATTGACTATGCATAGGACCAACCTTACTCTGATCTTATACCTGCATGCATCGCATTGTACTATCATCGATGGAGACGCGAATCAGTGCTTGTGGGTATCTTTGCGCAAATACCTTACAATACTATACATAATCCATCGAAGTTGAAGTGATCCCAAAACAAGTAGACGGCATCGGACGTCAATTCAATCATGGGACTGGGATGGGATGGGGAAGTCTGTGAATCGACGTGGTTGAATTGATATTTTAACGTCATTGTTTAGAGGTCACTGAACGCAAATATACAGTTTAAATGTTTCGTGTTTAGAAGTAAAGTCATTCATTCATCACATTTTCTAATCTATACGTAATGAAGATTGTTCCCTGCATTGACAAATAGATGAAAAAGGTATAGTAAATCTGGAAACAATAAAATGATTTTTTTTAAAAAAATTTAAGTCTGTTCATTGGAAAATTTTCCTTAAATACTTTACAGTATAAATAACTAACAAAATATGTTTTTCATGTAAACGAAATATCTTTCCTACTGTTTTGTGTGGAATGAGACTACTTACAAACATCGTCCATCCGTCATATTGTCATAGTTAAACTGTGAAGATATGATGATTAAGACCAACTTCAGCAGAGATGCTTCTCCCAGCTCCTTCTTCTTCCACTAACTTCTCCTCATTTTTTTTATTACATTAATAATAAAAAACGAGCACACTGGTCACCTGATGGTGATACCTTCGGCCCATGACATCTACATTCATTCTTGACAAGGAATCATACTGCAGAGGCGTTGTCACCCCTTGAGGACTGAGGTGGAATGCCTCGTCACCACTAATAAAGGTCTCCGGATCCTTACACTCACCAGACGAAACACACCAGCATTATAATGCTATTTTACGCTGGTATTCTGTAAGGGGTGTGCCTACCCCAGTCGAGCTGACCCATTCATTCTGCAGCTAGAAACAAACTGCAGCTTAGCTGTTTATCTTATTAAACACTTTAAAGTTGTTTAACGCCTATATATATATATGCCTTTGTATACTTTCAACGCCCCAGCATTAAACCAGCTGTACCGCGGGGAAGGACCATGCTTCCAGAGTGCCAACGAATTAATCATAATGTTGTTATAATTGTACCTGTAATAACTTCCTCCAAACATTCATCAATATTTAAAACCCCTTTGATAGAAATCACCCGTGTTCGACACAAAAAATTCATACAACCAAGCTCTCAATTCTTCATCAACATTGGACGCAACTCCGCGCATAGAATTTAGAAGAGATCGAAGGAGGTGCAAATCCAGATATATTAATTAGAACAAAAATACAAAACATACGATTCCGGTACAACAAATAATGATCTTTCGAATTATTTAAAACATTCATTGACACGCGAAATGTTAATATTTAAACGGCGGGAACTTATTTGCCAACCCCATGGCAGTTAATTATCTTAATACTTTTGCCTTATAAATTTAAGAATTGACCTGCGACTGCGGTATTCCATAATAGGTATGACAACACTTCGACTTTACCAAAGAGGTATGATGTGGGTATCCGCAAAAATTACTCACCGAACCGTACAGCTTGTTTCAGGCTTCAGTATGAACGGGTCGATTTTACCGGGGGGGGAAGGAACACGCCCACACAGAACAATAGCGTGAAATAGCAAGATAATAAGTTGTCCGTTACAGTTAGCGAGCACCTGGTCCCTGGACCCAGGGGAGACGACGAATGTGCATCTTGAATGTTGGTTGTGGATGTATTGAGGGTGTAATGGACCAGGTCGAAGTCGCTGACTTACCTACAATCAGGTGAAGTGTGTTCATTTGACTTTTTGGCTTTAGTTTCAGAAAAAATATACCATAACCGACGAAATGTATCGTGTGTTTGCTCATTACTTTCACCATGTAATACAACTACCTTAATTTATATATATATATATATATAGCACCATTTACTCGTCAGTTTATATGTAAAAATACGAATTATGCAAATAGTAGTAGCGGTGCAGTTAGTTGTTGGTATATTTATTAGGAGAAAGGTTTAATTTATTTGTGACGTATTTATGTAATTCATGCTTATATAGCACATAAAGGGGAATCTATTATAGATACGAAATTTACTAATTAAAAGCAACACTTTTAGTGTTGAATTAAACTAATTAAAAGCTGACGGTAGTTCGGGTTAACTATGACAAGTGGACAGAGGATAAAAATAAACGCGATAAACTCAGAATAATTAGATTTAATCATTTATGTGTAGTATTCACTTATATAGTGGAACAGAAAAAAAATTATTTATAAAGATATATACTTAACGTATTGAATTGTATAGAAAATAAAATATTCAGATTAATCTAATAATTTACAAACGAACGAACAACCCGTTATTGGTTTGCCCGGTTCCGTTCTGGAAATTTTGATTTAAATAATCAACCCCGTGGTCGTCCGGACACTTTGGTCAACAATGATGAATTAAAGGCGATTGTGAAAGCTGATGATCCTCAATCAACAGCCGAGCTAGCAGCAGCTTTCGATGTTAAAATCAAAACCTGCTATAATAATATTGGTCCATTTGCGACAAATTGGCAAATTAAAAAAGCTTGACAAATGGCTGCCCCAAAAACTTAACGATCGCCAGCACAACGTACGCGTTGAGACCTGCCTCGCGCTGCTCAACAGGCACAGAAATGAAAGAATTTTGAACCGAATCGTTACGTGCCACGAAAGTAAGTGGATTCTGTTCGACAATCGAAAGCGCTCAGCAAGCTGGTTAGATCCTGGTTCTGCGCCAAAACAATGCCCTAAACGAAAAAAGACCTCTAGAAAGTCCATGGTCACTGTTTGGTGATCTAGTGCCGGTGTGATTCATCACAGTTTTTTACCAAACGGCCGGAGCATTACTGCAGATGTGTACCGAGAAGAACTGAAGACAATGATGGAGAAGCTCGCACATCTGCAACCAGCTTTTGTCAATCGGTCGTCCCAGCTGTTCCTACACGATAGCGCGTGACCCCATACTGCACAACAGACAGTCTCCAAGCTGCAAGAGTTGGGGGTTGGAAGCTCTATCTCAACCACCGTACTCACCAGACCTTGCACCCACCAACTATAACTTTTCCCAAAATTTGGACAACTTATTGGCTGGAAAAAAATTCAATTCCTGAGAGGCAGTACAAAATGCCTTTGAAGAGTTTGTTGCGTCTCGTCCAGCTGATTTTTACAAGAAGGACATCAATAAACTACCACCGCGTTGGCAAAGATGCATCGATTACATGGATGATTATTTTGAATAAAAGAAATAAAGTTTGAAAAAAAAAAATAATTCAACTTATTTCATACAAAACGGTATCATAGGTAAAGACCTATTATTTAAAAAAAACTGCCTGAGTAGATATTAAAATTTACATAAAACATATAAGGAAGTTTAGCCCAAGGTTATATCAACCTATCTATAATTTGTGCAAATTTAAGCTTAAGCAATTGTAGATAACATTGAAGTAGTCTAACAGCAAATTTCTGGCTACGACTTAACCGGGGAAGGATCACCTTCGCACAACGCCAGCGTGAATAGCAGCGTGTAGCTCCTGTTGAGGGATCCAAGATTAACGAGACATTCCATCTCATTCCTCAAGGGTGACAATGCGAGGTTGGATTTAGATGTCATGAAGACCGCAGTCGCCACTTACCATCAGGATGGACTGTGGTCCTTTGTTATGACTAATATTAAAAAAAAAAGCATCCAACCCGCTGTAACAAGACATAAATATACCTCCTTGGCTATGTTCTAAGGAACTTAATATGTCCTCTTTATAGGTAAAAGTTAAATTTACACATCTACGACTAAACGTACAAAGTTAATAATACAAATAATTAAGCTAGTAACAGAGTCCAGAGAAGGGAAACGTTTCAGCGTGACGCGACACGACGGTGAAACTACGTCGCCACCAGGTGAACGAACTGGGACAGGCGGCGACTATCCAAACCGGATAGTTCGCCTGCCTAACCCGGCTGGTAGGGCCGGCCGTCTAGGCGCATTGTACGACGCTATGTATGCTCCAATTATATTGGCGTTTCGCTGGCTAAATGGCAACTTGGACTTCACTACATAAATATTGCATCGCTTTGTCCTTCTTTACGTATAAAAATACAGAACGAACCACTTTCTATATACGCACAAAAAACTGCATGCAAATTAATTTTGTGCTAAAGAGTGTTAGTGCAACTGAAAATGTAGCCCTAAATGGTAAACGTACTAAATTTAGCAAAAGCAAAAGCCTATTTTATTGCCTAAAAGAGACCCAAGCGGACCAATATTCGGGCGAAAAACCAGACGACGACTGACTATTCCAATCACTTTTGCAGGGTCTTTAATTTCAAGTATTTTCTCGTTTCACTATTTTGTCCTTGAAAAATATCAGACGTCGACGAATGGTCGTTATAGTCCTTCTGAGTTTCTTTCAATCGTCCTTGGCAGATCTGTGGGTTTTATTTATTCGAAATAATGATAACGTGCATCAGTCCATTTCTAAGAATAGACTGCAGCAAAATTTGATCGAATTAAGAAACACGCCACAACTCCACCAACGTAAAATAGCAGATTATTTTTTAAAACGTTAACTAGCAATAGTACAGTAGTGCATTACTCACATTTAACTCACTTCAAATAAGTTAAAATACTTGTAATAGATGGGTTACGACAAGAGGCGAATGTTAGATTCGATCAACGGCGTTAAGTTTCGCATACGGCACCTTTAATTATTGGCACTACGAAAAGAATGTGTTAAGGGTGTATGAGGAGCAAAGGAACCCGCCGATACTATTACTATTTTAATATTATATAAGTAGTTTTTTTTACTTGTAATGTATAAATTAATTTACACTTGCACTTGCAACGCGTAGATTATAGCAGTTTTAGCAAGAGTAATAAAGGACCTGAGAGGTGAAAACTATCTACAAATTGTTTTTATTACAGGGCTTTCGCACTTTTCTTTTACACCAGGCGTGTCTTTTACACACTGCGCGTTTGCTTATGCTCAAAATTTTATCAAACAAAAACTCCGAAAGATTAGGCGTTACTTTGTCGATATCCATAACCATTATAATAAAATTAAAAAATTGTTGCTAAATTTCCCATTTAATAGGTTTTTTTATTACATTATGAGTAACACACGATAAACGAGCACACAGTTCACCTGATGATAAGTGATTACTGACATAACATCTACATTCATCCTTGACAAAGAATCATAATGCAGAGGACTGAGATGAAATGCCTCATCATCAGTGATAAAGGTCTCGGTAGAACAGGATTCGCATTTATATAAAGACCTATAAACCTAAGTAAGGCGGCACCAAAATCTCTTACTTAGGTTTGGGTGGTGGTGGTGTTGGTTTAGATTGGAAATTTTGGTGTTGCAGAAACAACAATGGTATAACCATGCTGCAGTGTGTTTTATGGCTGTGGCATGGATGATTGTTCCGGGGAAGGACCACAACCTCAAAGAAAACAAAGTTAAATAATAGCATAACTATTTAACAATTCTAATTCACCATCTTATCTTAAGAATCCTTTTCATCTTAATACTACTCATATAAGAGTACTTTGTCCTTTTAAGTCTCAAGATTCATATGCCACAGCACAACACTGGTTTCTTTAATTCTTCTTTTACTGTTTAGGCTATATAGCCCTGCCCGACAACATTAAACAAGCTCCTAATAAAAATAATTTTAAAAGAATTATTCATGAGTATTATATACAGGGAAAATCATCTGAATTTGTTATTTATTTATATTCATATTATAATATATATATATATATATATATATATATATATATATATATATATATATATATACTTATATGTATTTTATTTATTATTATGTATATTAAGTACACATAATTTGTTAACATTTAGGAATATTTTAATATTGGTCCAATATTTCTCCATCTCAATGATTGACTGGAAGAGAATTAATGCCTACAGGCATTAAGTCCGCCCATTGTACCCTTTTTTTAATACAATAATAAGGTGTTTACAATTGAAGATTAAATAAATAAATAACTCTGTTGGGTTTCCACTGGCGAGTGTAGGAATATGGAGATTTCTTTTTTGCATCTGCATTATTGATTATAGACGATAAATGTGCCATTATAACTTTGTCACCCTCAATACAATAAAAAAAAGGTTGTAGGCAAAGTTTGCATGCGGTTTCTGTTGGAATGGGAGGATGGTGCTTAGCGGCAGAGCTAGGTAAGACACAAATACATAGATTGAAATGGCTAGATTAATTGTATAAAAATAATTTAAGCGTCAATGGTCTAATGGTTTAGGGCAAGGTCTGCGAAACTCAAGGTTCGAATCTGCCATTCTACTCTTGTCGTGAACGATCCACAAGCATTTAAGCTTTGTTGGAGTCGTTTCACGGGAATTTTAGTAATATTAATAGCATTGCTGGTATTCATTTAGTATAAAGAAAAAAAAACGTCGTTAAAAACTGCGAAGGGTTAAACTGGTAATATAATAAGTGAACCATCTGCTACCACAAGCATTTAAGCTTAGGTGGAGTCGTTAACGGGAATTTTATAAATATTTATAGCACTGCTAATATTCAATTAAAAAAAATAACTTAGTTAAAAACTGAGAAGAGTTAAACTAGTAATATATTAATAAAAAATAGCTAAAACCTCGTGTTAAGGCAAGAGATAGTGAGAATGAACGTCCCGACATAATGAAGGCGCAAAAAATCACGGTCACTTTCAATGAACCAACAAAGGCATTCCGTATACAGGTACTAAAATAGCGCGCTTGAGGCCCGTCACAGATAATAATATAATATATATCAAAGCCATGGGTAGCCCAGCGTCCGGCGCTCGCTTTTAAATTCATGGTACGTGAACAGAATGTGCTGATTAACCGCCATAGTGGAATATATCTAAGAAATAAATAATTAGGAACATGCGAAGTCCGCCAATCGTGGATGCGCGTAGGTGCGATGTCAATAGCCAACCCGTGGCGTGGAGCATGTATATATATATATATATATATATATATTTATATATATATATATATATATATATATTTGTATACGCTTTTACTTTACTTCGTTAGTTCACCTACATAACGTTAGTGGTAAAATACAGCTTCAGCCAAAGCACCTTTTAATCATAATCCTCAATATATAAGTAATTAAATTTACAAAACTAAAAATAGTATAATAGAATAATATTAGAAGAGCATCAGAAAAAATATTCCGACTCTACAAGAAAGATTGTTGGTGGCAATTACACCCAAGTTTTTCATAATGCATATGATCGCGCGATGTGGAGAGTAATCCTTAGCAGTGGCGAACCTCAAGAAGGAAAAGGTGATCTCATATATATCTAAATTTATGATGGTATTGATAGCAAAAATGAGAAACAACGTTAAAACTATCAAATTATTCAAATAACCGTAATGAACTAAATAAATATTATCCTTTTATAATGTTTGTTTAAAATGCAATAGAGGGAAATCTCTTTATCTATTCGACAAATATACATTATTGAAATATATATTGTTGGTCATTGATCTCATTATATAACGCGTTACAAAGCCGTAACGCGTAATTTTGGAGTAAATTTTAAAAAATATACAAATATTGATAAAGTATCATTTAGCTTTTTGTATTTAATGCAAAAACTAGTACTACAAGTATATTTTAGATTTATTTTACTAATAGATTTTCACTTTCCCATTTCTAGTTCTTTGGTATATTATTTTGCCTGCAATTTGTAAAAAGTGGTACATGGACTTAAATACGGAATTCTGTATAAAGATCATGACGAAAAGTAGATATATAAACCAAGGGTCGAAGTTACCAGACAAACAAATTTAATTCTTATCACTAAAGGTTTAAGTTATCTTTTTCATTGCATTGCCCACCCTAAAAACCGTCATGTACAAGGCAAACGGGAGACTTAGGGTCCATAATAAATAGGCCTGTACCAGTATTTGTAACGAGAAGGGGAGATGTGACGCCGGCTGTGAGTAGGAAACTGGATCTTTATTATAATTCTAATCTAACTTCAAATAAGATCACAAATATTTTACTATACAAATACGTAAATTTGCCAAAATATTTAACTATAAATATATTTTTATTGATTTAGTGTGGGTTTTAATAAATGGATAAGTTTCTATATTTACGTTTTCCCAGTCCTTAAATTCAAAAATATTCCCAAATAACTCAAAAATAATTGGTGCATTAAAAAGTGACAGTAAAAATAAGAAAAATAGGAGAGAAAAGCCAGTATCCACTTGAAATAAAAACATAATTAAGGCTGATATTCAAGCACAATGTTGGATGCAATGAACAATGAAAGAGAAAGTAAAAACAATGAAAATATTGCAATATTATATCTTAGGCTTGCCTGTTTATCACAAAAACTATCTCTATTTTTTAGTATCTGTGCTGATAACCCTTAAATCAATTCATGCCATCATATAGAAAATTGTCTACAAGTTCCATTTTGATGGACATAATATTTTTATGTTTCAATATACAGGGATATTTTTTATGTTTCAATATTCAATGTAACAATATAATACTTAAATAGGTATGTTTTCATAGTTTCAGTCATCCCAACCATGCCAAATATTGGTATGAATTCCCACTATCAGTTGATCTTTAGAACCTAAATCAACGGATCACCGAGTGAATTTGGAGAAATATTAATTCTTACTAATGACCATGGGGGGAGGTTATATTGTTTAAGTATTATGTAAACATAAAAAATAAACATTTATTTTCCATTGTTGATCCAATTTATTTTTTAAGACAGCGATCAGTGCTGATATTGTAAGGATCAGTACTGACTAATGGTTGCTTTGTAAATTACAGTGGACATTGTGGAGAGATTCAAGAAACAAATATATATTTATATATATATACTATATATATATATATATATATATATATATATAGTATATATATATAAAAAAAATAGTAAAAAAAAAGGTAAAATGAATGACTATTACATTGCTTCAAATGTCTTTTATCATTTGAGTATATTTTATGATTTTGAAAAATATAGGTATTTCTGACTTATCATAATACTTTAATGGAAAAATGAAAAACTGCATAAAAAATTATAACTTAATTAGATAGCAGTTTGCGTTTTTTACGTTTTACATTTTTAAAATTTTACAATGCTATGAGGAATACTAAAGTTGATAAAAAATTGTAATAAATTTTACTTTATCATCACCCAAAGGAACAAAGTTGACTAAAACGACAAACGTAAATAAAAGTTTGTAGTAACACGACTTACAACTCCACCATACCTTTAAAATTATCAATGCATTGCACGAAACTTCGACTAAGTTATACATCTCTATCGTTATTTCATAAATTTGACACGAGTGCGACGGAGACAGTTATACATGACATGATGTCGATTCAAAGAGGACAGTTAAATGTTCCACATTTTTTTAACAGCCAGCTGCTTCAAACAGCTGTTCGTGCCGGTATTAAGTTATAACTACTTGATGTATTGTTTTACGATTTCATAATTTATTTAAAGCATTATGTTAATAGATCACCTATTTCTTCATTGACCGGTACGGGCAGATTAACTGCTATTCTCGCGATCGATCCTAGGAATTAAATTTATTTGAAATACATCAAGGGGCACTATGTGATTAAATATCTTGTAAAATATTTCGTAATTCCCTATTAACGGCGCTATGAAATCAGAGAATGCAAGCGCCCTGGAACGGGGTACCATTTTGATTTCGTCCTCCATGTTGCGAATCTTAAAACGCGACCATTTTACATACCCTACAAAATCTACGGTAGGAAGCTATCCCGTATGTTCCAAACACAGCATAACAAGTTCTTAACTGATTAAAACAGAAAAAACACATGTTGAAACAAAACACCGGCCGGCCAATCATTCAGACCTACCTTAACAAAGCTGATTGATGTTGTTGTTCCTTCGATGTCCAGAAGCAAGATTTTGCATTTTTTGACGATATCATTAATTTCCTTAAGATCATTCGCCATTTTTATCTGTACAACCTATTTCAGGTGTACTTCGCAAGGATTTTTAATTTTACTTGACTAGAAATTCGTCCACGCCACACTACTACCCCACACCACAGAAAAAAAGCATTGATTGAACGAGACGCCAGAACACGACGGACTGAAGGACGCGCGAGTGCGGAATTGAGTGTGAGGGAGATAACAAACTTGCGGATGGGCCCAAAGAGGGACTGAGACGAGTAAGCGGAAGGATACAGCTGTGTCAATGCTCCCAACATTCTGAATTTCACATAATATTGCCATACTAAATCTTATTCTTACTAATTTCAATTAATTAAAAGTAACATGTAATATAATTAACAGCTCAATAGGAAGACGATTAACGTGAAATTAAATTTTCTACTTTATAACCTATAGCCATTACACACAGCATTGACCCCCTAAATAAGATTGTAATACATTTAGGCATAGCTTCATTTGCTGTAGGGACAAGTTTAAGAAATTAGATGGATACAGATTAATGAATAAATAGTGAAGTGTATGAGCGTCCATCAGATCATTAATATATGTTGGTAAGACAGTTTAGTATGCCACATAACGTAATACATGACTCTATTTCTTCAGTTGTAAAAGGCAAGGAAAAAAATCACCAAGGGTAGAAATAAGCTGTATATGGCTGAATGCATCCACTGCTCATATATTTACCCGAACTTTAAATATTTAACGGTGATTGGTTGGTTGTGGGAACATGACGAATAAAAAATGTCTCAGAAAAATACTTTCAGTCTTCACAATTCCGATAATGACTCTTGGGGTCGGATCTAAATTATCTTCGATAATTCTTTTTTGTTAATAGTTCGTCTACCCAACTATCAGTATTCAATTTGTTTTTCTTAAACTGCATCCCTCTAAAAAATTAGTAGTAATCCCTCACCTAGTACTCTTCTAAGGAAAATATATATAAATGAAGTACGAACAAACTTTGATAAGCTGTGTAAAGTTACCGGCACATATTTGCATAACATGTATACGATCTTAGTTTTGTTGATTTTTAAACAAAGGGTCTTTAGTATGTAGTATACTTAGATAACCGAGGAAATACTGACGACCGATTGATAAAGGAATATTTATCCGATTATAACGACCCCGACGTTGCCTCCTTCACACAGTGGTACAATCACCGTCAATCCCTCGAGAATGACAAAACCTCCGCAAATAGGTAGTTTTTCTTGCGCTTACATGGTATACTATACTAATGGAATCTAAACAGGATGATTTAGGAAGCATTAACTGTTCGATGCCACTGCGACGACATTGTATGATTGCACAAAATGCTCAATTGTCGCCGCTAAAGCCATATTGTTGATATTCAATAAGTATGTATTTTTGGAACAGTATATTTTTTATTTAAACATACTTTTACACAATATACAGGTTATTTTATGAATTTCTGTAGAGAAGCGCTCGCATTAATGTAAATTAGTCGGTAGAGTATCTGGTTGCTCTTACTAAAAATTACTTCTAATTGCTATGATCATAACATTAAAAATTCCTTGGTTTGCAAATGGTTAAATAAAATTATAATATACCATATTTAAATGTGAATTTTTCAAATGTCACCTATAACGGAGTTATTCAGAGCTAATTTGAAATGTAATTCTTTTGTATATATAATAGTATTGAGTATGTCAAACAGAGGATGCATTTTACTCCTGAGCACTAAGATGGAATGTCTCGTCACCAACACTAAGAATCTCCAGATCACTATACTCGTCAGACCAAGTACAGCACTGTTATGTTAATTTAACTTTGGTATTCTGTGAGAGCATGTAATTCTTCGGTACTCGACCGACCCATTCATGTAGCAGCCCGAAACTGTAGCGTTACTGTTTTAAATTATTTGGGGTTTATGTTAGATATGCTATATCTTACATATTATTTACAATTAATATCATTAAATAAAATAGAAATTTTTTTCACAATCATTTATTTTCTTAAACTGAAATTTCATATTTTAATAAAAATATAATTGTTTTATTTATGATAACAAACTAAAACCAAATAAAGTTTACATTTATTTTATTTTTATTATACATACAATTTACATCTATTACTAAAAAAATAATCTAAACAATTACTGTTATTATTCTTATATCAAAATATTCGAAAAAGATTTTACTGATTACAGTAAAACCTCATTCAAAATATTATTTTTGCTATTAATATATAGATCAAGGCTTATACGGAATAAAAACTTGTAAAGGTAACATTTTATATACATAATATTATACTTCTAAATAGTCAAATAAACTACTTCTTAAGTGTTTTTGTTTCTCTTCAGTTTTTAATTTTTTAACTGAGATCGGTGAAGCTGAACTTGTATCAGCCTTCCTCTTAGACACCTGCAAAAAATTAAAACCCTTAGAATAACTCATGTCAATGATTAACCACAAGGTTGGTTTGTTTGAGTATGTAGCAGTTAAGTATATATAGTTATTAAATTTAGATAAAGATACACATATGAAGATAATACATCTTACTAACTACATAACTATTACCTTCCAGCCTAATAAAGATGATGGTTTATTAAATACTAAGATAAAATGGATAATAGACAGCACTGTCTGTCTATTGAACGCATTGCACTCGATTTCCATAACACAGCAGATATACTTCTACTATTTCAAGCTGAAACCTCTGTGAGTCTGGTTCAGCGGACCTTTTCATATTGGAACTATATACTACCAATTATGTTTATGTATTATGTCACATTTAGAATATTCCTTGTCTCCTCCTTTCTAAATATTTTTACGTATATAGCACGAAGCCTTTTATTACTTTCAACGATGAAGTGAAACTTGTTAGTATTCAAAATGAAATAAATAAGAGACTAAATCAATTGGTACATTACATATATAGTCCTCGATGTGTGTGGGCCGCAAATCTCACCATCATTTCAGACGTGAATGTATTTGCTCAATTATGTATCTCGATTTTAAAAAAAATAACACGATATTCATAGAAAAAGAAAGAAGAAAGACACAAAAAAAATCATATTCCTAATTGTGAATTTCTATTATTATGTACTGTGTACCAATTGATCGATTTGTTTGAAGAAGAATTAAGTTAAATTAGTACTCAATAATAATGATTACCTTAGGCGCCTGATCCGGTGTTAGAGCAGCGAAAACAAAGTTTCTTCCGTTAGTGGGTGCGGAGGCTTTGGGGCCGCTGTCGCCGTCACCGGCGAGGGGGGTTGCGATAGCCGCTAAACGAGCGAGAGCGCCTTTCCCACGGGAAAGCAGGGAACCGTGACAGTTTTGCTATAAAACAATGGTGATGATAATTAATTATTAAATTAAGTTTATATTAAGTTAAAAAAAAACCTAACCTTTTTTTTACTTTCTTATTTTTATGTAGCTAAGGAGCACACAGTTCAGCTGATAAGTCTATCCATGTATCTTCAATAAAGAATAAGATACGAAATGTGCAAGCGTTGTCACCTCTAATGACTGGAGGTGGAATACTCCCGTTTCTTGTAATCGGATCTCTTACAAAATACTATAGCGACAGGCTGCTACTGCTCGCTGATATTCTGTATGGGTGAGTGAGAAAAGAGACCAAGTACAGTGCGCTCTTTTTAATTATAAAAAACTATAAATAACTTTTCTTTATATCATACACTCATCACAATTTTAAGCCGTATTAACTTTGATAATCAATGAGAATATACATCAACTTGTTAATAAATGTCTGTAAATCAATAATTATTAAATATTTATTTTGAGTTTAAGATAATTAATTATAATAAGCTTTAAAATATTTTATAATATATATAAATTATTTAATTCGAAAATAAATAGTGAAAAAGTCTTTGCAGATGTTAATCCATTGAGAGAGAGAAGACATTTTAACCGGATCAAATGGGATAGCTGCTTTATTAATTAAATACTTGCATTATTTACAATGAATAATATAATTGTATTTACTATAATTATATAATTATAATATAATAATATAATTATATAATTACAAAAATGAATAAAATAATAATTTATTGAAGATATTAAAATAAATGTCAATCAAATACCGGATAACTTGTAATAATAGAAAATAGATGCAGCAGTATCATTTATAATGAAAAGTTATTTGATATGTTATTTATTATCGATTATTTACTAAATGCAGTTTTAAACAAATAAAAAAAAATCGAAACTAAACCAAAATTTGTCCCCATTTCATTTAAATAGTAAAAGGCCTTTCTGCCTCTACTGAGTAGGATTTATTATAGTGCCGTGAGTCACAGAAGCGAGTGCCAATAAAATCGAAGAAAGTTCCAATTAAGTTTTCTCAACATGGAACACAATACGCACCCAAAAACCGAAACAATATGTGACACACAAACACCTCGGCTGGGAATCGAAACCGAGTACATAAGTCACTCTAATTTAGTATAAAAAAAATACTTATTTATTATTTAGCTTGCATTTAAAGATTATAGTGTTTCAAATCGATATAATCAAATCAGTACCTATCAAAATACTTACATGAAAACTAGGGAAGGCTTTCTTTGTTGGACTAGGTATATCTCTGTGTGTCTTCTTTTCATGAGCCACGCTCTGTTCCGTTTTCTCACTTGCGCTCGTATTGGTCTCCGAGAGTAGACTTGACATTGTTCGGGAACATAGATTTGCTTTTATAATAGTAGTTCTATTTATAGTGCTGTTGTGTAGTTCTTCATCGTTCCCTTTCTGAAATTAAAAATGGAATATAAAGTAAGTTTTGATTAAAAGATCTATTTTTATTTTGCAGGTAGGTAACTGTTACGCAACGTGGCTGAATCTAAGAACTAATGTCTACAGTACAGTGTTGATTATTTAACATTTGGTTTTCTTCGATCAAGACAAGCGATATCCCATATGCCTTTTATGCAACAAAGTTTTGAGCAATATCTCTATGAAACCATCGAAGTTCGAAGATCATCTAAGAGGGTGTCACCCTGATAAAGGTAAATATTTGAAATATTTTCAAATATTAAAGGAAAAATATGAAAAGAGACCCAACGTGCACAGTGTGTTCGCTTTAACATCTGAAATCCATCTTATAATTTCTCATTACTTATTGTAACGAAATCTAGAAAACCACACACCATTGGAGGACAGCTAATTTTACCCGCTGTTGAAGAGGTTTAAAACACTCTTCTGTACAAATATCCATTTGACACACTCAAAAGAATTCCTTTGAGTAACAACACTGTACAAAGACGTATTGATGAAATGAGCTCTTATATAGAAAGTTTCTCGTGTAATTATCTGCAAAACGAGTCATTTTTCTATTCAATTGGACGAAACAACTTTATCTGGTAATGAAGCATTATTATTGGCATGTTTGGTTCGATTTGTTATGGACGAAGAAATTCATCAAGAGCTAGACTATACACGAAAACTTTGGAGAAAGACACTAAAGATGAATCAATATTTAATGTCCTGAGTGATTTTATTAAAGTAAAAATCGATTCCATTCACAAACGTTATTTCGGTGGCTACTGATGGAGCTCCTGACATGGTCGATATGGTCGGTAACCGCAATTTACTGTGTTATCCACCGACCAATGACGAATAAATTGTTTTTTTTTTATGTATGAGTATTGCTGTTGGTCCAGTGACCTCTACTGCTTTATCTAATTAGACTCGCGAGCCGGAGGCCCGTTGAGTAAATTGCACCAATCGCTTCAATTTTTACAACAGTGATTAATAGAGTTAACAAAATAAGAAGCAATGCGTTGAATACGCGTTTATTTGCACAAAATCATGAAGACTTCCAACGATTGCTCTTACATACTGAGGTACGCTGGTTGTCGAAAGGTGCATGTTTAACTTTAGATTATACACACTTTTCGAATCAGTTCTAGAGTTTCAGGAAAGTAAAGATCCAGGTTTAAAGACCTGATCAATTTGAAAGCAGACATAACGTATTTGACAGATGTGTTCTAAAATTTCATGACGTTAACTTACAATTACAAGGGGATGACAGCTTCAATTTAATAAAAACAAAGGGTGTAATTTCAGTTTTTCTTGGTAAATCGAAATTTATGAAGCAAAATGAATTGAATGAATTTTTCCAGTTTTCAAACTTGCCACAGGTATGAATGACGATATTCAGATACACGTTCAACATTTAATTGCCCTGCATGATGACTTCAAAATCAGATTTGAAGATGTTCTGACGACGGAAATACCACCATGGATCATAAATCCATTTGATGAAACTGAAGTGGAGAATGTGATATTTACAAGAGGAACCCCTCGAGCTTAGCACTAATGAGGAGCTGAAGGTGAAATTTAAAAGAGGGTATCAAACATTTTGGCTGCAGCCAGAAATACCCAAAAAATATCCTGGACTGTGGGGAAAGCGAGAAAGCTTTTCATAGCGTCTCCCTCGTCATATCTTGTCAAAAAAAGTTTCAGTGTCTTTACAAACCTTTCAACAAAAAAATTTGCTGATTGAATATCACGGAACAGGGAGATTTATGGTTATTCCTAACAAAACTGAAGCCAAATATTAATTATTTGCTGTCAATCTATCAAGTACATATCTCCCATAAAAAGTTTATGTGATTGTCATTATAGAAGTTACGTTACGTTTATAATGTTTAATTTTAATTATATTGCGACTGTTATCATATTACAATGTAATCTTCTTCTTTGGTATCACTCTTGATAGAGTGGTCGTGGTTATCACTTCACATGTTGGTTTGGTGCCAGGCTTCACAACACGCCGGCACTATTCTCTGATGGTCGCCTTCCTCGTGCATTCAAGTATTGAAGATGAGCCATTAATTGCTTTTATCTGGTCAGTCCACCTCATAGGCGATCTTCCTCGTGGCCTGGTACCCTCAACCTTTCCCTGGACCACAAGTCGCTCAATAGCCACCTCCCCACGGTGGCATACGTGACCAAAAAAAGGTGAGAATACGAGACTGTACCAAAGATGATAAACGCTGCTTGATGCCGAGTTCTCGAAGTACAGACTCGCTTGTACGGAATTCAGTCCACGATACTCCGAATATTCTCCTCCAGCCCTAAAGAGCGTCTATCTTCTTCTTACCTACTTTCAGCAGGGTCCACGTTTCTGTGGCGTACAAGTATATGGGGAATACAAGTGCCCGAACTAGCCGGATTTTGTGGCTCTATTATATGTTGCGATTCCTCCATATTTTCCTCAACTTGTCCATTGCAGCCCTAGAAATTGCCATACCCCTCCTTACTTGGTCAATACAACCACTGTTGTTCGTAATTAAGGCTCCCAGATAAATGTATGATTGCACCACATCACAATTAGCAATTTGTGTAGTTTCTGGAGAATTGTTATTCATGCGGTCGACAATCATCATTTTAGTTTTATTCCGGTTTATCTTAAGTCCGAGCTCAAGGCTAGCGCGTTCCATCTTGCCGAGGCGTTCTTCCATGTGTTGCCAACAAAGGTATCGTCTGCATATCGCAGGCTGGAGAACTTCAAGCCACCGATCGAGATTTAATATGATAACAATATTAGTTAAGTGTCATAATTAAATATTTGAATAAATACAACACAAAATAATATAATATTTTTTTTGCCACTCCGAATGGGGAGTTTACTTAATGAAATAAGTGAGGATTGATTGATTCCTTGTGCTGTGAGTAGATGCTAAAAAAGTAAAGTTTGATTGAATCACTTTTTTGATTGGCCAACTTTACTTTTTATACATCCACTCACAGGCACTGCCAATTAATTAATTAACCAATTAATTCCCACAATTTTTTTTTCGAAAACTATTAATTCGTGGTTGGAACTCGGCCGCAACGCAAATTTCCATAGTAAGATCTAATCTTCACATTTTTGTCGAGTTTTGGGAATATGTTAGAAATTTAGCTGCAGGGGGTTCTACCGGTACCAGTGGTCTATGAGAAAAAAAGTCAAAGTCTGGAACCCTCTGTTCTAGCCCAAGCATTTAAAATTAATTACGAGTGGTTAACGGCAATGTTAGTAATGGTATTAGCAGTACTAGGATTGTTTAAAAAAATACGCAAAATTACGCTGAACATCCACACCGGCTGAAACAGTTTGGATGTAGTTTTCAGTCATGTATTGAGATACATTTTTAGGGTACATTTTACATTAACATTTTTTTTACATATATGACGGCGCATTGGAAATGATCTTGAAAAATCGGGTTTTAATTATTTTGATTCTCATAATTTGTAATTTCTAAACGGAACAGAGAGAACGCTGGAGAAGCGGCCATCTGGTGAGCGTGAGGGAGTTAATTAGTGGGGGAGTGAGCGCGCACGCATCCACGTGTTCGGCGGACGTCATAATATCTGTCAGAAATTGTTTCATTAATCTTGTATAATCTTTATTTTAATTTTAATATTGTCAAAGTTAATTATTATAGCAGTGTAATCATAAAGCGGCCATATTTTATTAGAACTATCCTCCTCCTCGCCCGATAACCCACGTCATTGTGTAAAATCGGTTACTCACACAGTAAAATGGAAAGACACTCTAATAGGGGCGAAGTCCCTTTATATATAATAGTTAAAAAAAAAAGATATTAAATTTTTATATGCGTATCGTCCAATCTCAACGTGACGCATACAGAAGACCGAAGACAAAGCGCTGCCTACTTCATCTGTACTGTTTCTACATATCAGTTCTCGCAGTACGATTGTTTCAGGAAGAGGATACCACAAACTAATCCCCTGCACAGTGAAGGAGTTGATAGGGAAACTATGTTTTATGAGAGATCTGCAGGATAGATCAGGCGGATGTACAGAAGAAAACCGATAGTGGAAATATGACGGAGGACTTTGGGAAATTAAGGATATTAAAAAGGTATGAAAGACAAAGTAATCGAATGTTCCTGCTAGAACGCAGGGGGGGAAACTTGCAGCAGTTTACGATAATAGAAGACACGAACGAACTTAGCCCGAAAATGTAACGAAGGCACTAGTTTTGTAGACGCTCAAGCTTATCTAGTAACTCCACTGTAGCATCCAAGTTGCAAACATCAGCATAATCTAATATGTGTAAAATAAGTGCTTGAACGAGAGAGAGTGTTTAGAAATTAATAACATTTTAGTGAGAGTATCTTTAGAAACTATGGCAAAATAAATAAACATATATTTGGTAAAAACATTTCTCATTACCATTTTCCTCAAAAACACCTCTCTTTCATGTCGCTGCTTCCTCCACTGTTCCTCGGACTCAAACTCTTCTTCTTGCGCTTCAGCAAATTCATCAAATGCTGCACCAGTATCTTCAGCGTCATCTGAAATCAACAAAAAATTTATCATTATAGATTATTCATATTATATATTTGCATACATAACGAAAAGGTTGCACATATGATTAACTTTGTTTAAGTGTTACTTGATAGCTTCATATACCTAAAAACGCTAATCTCAAATCATTTTAAACTGAGTCGTCGGGCAATAAATGTCACTGACAGTAGGAATGTGCACACAATGCAAACCGTTATCGATACTTAGCTAGCTGCGCACGCGGGGTCGATGCGTCATCGTGGCCTTCATTAGCACTCCGATTCCTGATTGGTCGTTACGAGTAAGGGTTGTCGTTTTTCTATAAATATAAGATCGCGACCCTCCCGAGCTATATGCCCCCGAGCGAGCCACCTGCGCGCGCACCCATTGTTCCGAGAACTGCCCTTTTTTTTTTTTTTTCTTCTTTTCCCGATCACACCCCCAGAACCCTCGCGGAACTATCACGACGACACGGTACCACGTCGTGCCATCGTCCTCCTCGGGGTCGCTCATACTGGACGGTCGGAGCCCTCACTCCGACCCGAAGGGCCCCGTTTATGGTAGGGGAGCACCAATAGGAGGGCCGTGACGAGGCGCGCGAGCGCCGCGTCGGCCCCGTCGCCGAGCAGGATCGGTCCTCTCTATCCCGCTCGGCTGCCTCCTTTCGGACTATTACGGTCTCGCAGAAGGAGGCTACGGCCCTCCACGCCGGGCAAGCAGCGAGCGTGTGCGATGCGGAGTCTCGGTCGTTGCCGCCACAATGGAAACAATTCGCCGTCGCGACCGATCTTACACAGGTAATCACCGAAGCATCCATGCCCGGTGATCACCTGCGTAAGTCTGTAGGTGAGTCTTCCTCCTCGTCGCTACATCCAGACTTCGAAAACCGGCAGGAATGCTTCGACGACGCGTTTGCGCGCATACCGCTCCTCACCGAGCCGAGTGCTCCACGTCGCGAACGCGATACGTCGTTCCTGCCGTTTCACCGCCACGAGCGCCTCTTCTGGCTCACCACCACCGCTCTGACGTAGGACGCGAATCCGGTGATACACCCTCGCGTCCATGTCCGCCAGTATGTCCAGAGGTGGAAAGCGAGCCAGGATTATCGCCGCCTCGAACGATATCGTCCGGTATCCTCGTACGACCCGTATGGCCATCCTACGCTGGACGCTGTAGATCTTAGTCCTACAGCGTCGGATGGCCAGCCTAACATCGCCCGATTTGATCGGGCGTCTAATACGGACGTTCAGGTCTGAGAGAGACTCGCGCAGTTTTGCCGCCAGATCTCCAGTAAGAGACCTCCGGTCACTGCCCTTTTTTGGCGGACCGTCTGGATACCCAGGTCTACCAGGCGTATTTTGGCCACCTCCATCAATTTTTCATAAGTCATGGAGGAGCCAGTCGGCACGGTTACCGTCAAGGCTGCTGTAGACGGGGTATGTATGGGCCTGCCTCCTTTTTTACCGCTCTGCGGCGCGCCTTGGGTGGCGCTCTGGGGGCGGCTTACTGTTGGCCTTTGGATTTCGGCTGTTTGGCCCTTGGCGCTACCTGTGCCCAGGTATTTGCGGGCACTTCCACCGACATTAAAGACCTCGGTGCCGGTACTGGGAGTACATCTGCCACCGGTGTATGGGAAGACTTCCCCTTAGCCTTCTTTTTGGCCTTTCGCGAGTGCGATGGGTCTAGCTGCACCAACTGCGGGGTTGGTGGCAGTACTGCACTCGTGGTAGGCTGTCCTTCGCGTACACCCAATGGTGGGCGAATCACCCTGACCTTTTTCTCAAAGGCAGCCAACCTTGCCACAACAAGAGCCCCAAAGCGCTCAATGAGCGCCTCATCCGCGCTCCCTGACTTTGCCGCGCTTGGGGCCCGCCGAGGAGGAGGCATGGCTGCCTGAGATTCCCCACGATTACGGAGGGCGCTAAGCTCCTCCGACAGCCTCCCCACCTTCGTCGAGAACTCGGCGAGCTGCGAGCGCCACTCCGCGTTCTAGCGCTCGAGCTTCTCGACATTAAGGGGCTGGGAGACCCTCCGCGCCAACTCCAAGGTAGCCGCCTCGACCATCCTCGTCGCCACCCGCAGGCTATGGACAAATGTGGCCTTGAGGTTGCCAGACTTATCGGCAACCTTGTCCACCACTATCAACGGGGACCGGATGCAAGCACCCAGGTCCGTCACTGACTTGCCTTCCATATCTCGCTCAAGATCTTCGAGATTAGGAAGGCCAGCCTTAGCCCTCGTCTTCGACTGAGCCACCGACGGGTCCCAGATGCCGTCATCGTCATGGGTGACCTCCGAGGCCGTGCCTGCGGCTGCCATACCCTGAAACTTGTCGGCTATCATTGTCGCAGGCTTGGCTCTCCTCTTCCTCGATGTCCTTGCGGACACGTCCGATGTCACGGATCTGAGCGACGTATCGGATCTCCCGCCATCGCTTTCCGCACACAAACTAGCGGGCGTGCTGGGGCGAACAAACCGCCCACGCCTGTCCCGCGCCGGGACTTCTGGTCCCCCGACACGGCTCCTCCCTTGTTTTGGTCCCCTGATGGTAAGGAACCGGCGGTGGTTGCATCTGCATCACCGCGCAGCAGTGGGTTGACCCCCAGATACGACGAGGCGAATCTCCGGCATTGCCGGTACCACCCTGGGGTAGATTTTTATTTCCAATTGCTCCCATGTTTTCCTTTGAAGGGTGAGGTCCCTATCCTCAGCTCACGGCTGGACTCCCCACCAGCCATTCATCCCATCAGCACTGGAGACCTTGGGATTGAGGTTATTTTTTAGAGAGGCTTTCTTCCTCGCGACTCCATGGCGCATACGTCCATAGAGTCCCCGGGCACTACTGGGCTTACGGGTTGTCCGGTGTCGGCTTTCGCCGAAGTGCGCCTGGCACAGCACCGCACGCGTTGCCTCCCCTGTCCCCACACAACAGTGAAGGGTACTGTGAGCAACCTCGAGCCTCAAAGAGGCCCGCCTCGTCGGGCACAGGGCCCTTGGCCGTTTCTCGGTCGGTTAAGGGACTGAGGGTACGCCCCGAACCAAGCCAGTTTTGGTCCGCGCCGGTTTCCCAGTACCGCCCATATCTAGGCGGCGATCCCCTATCCGCCACCTGGGGGACGCGCCCGATAGTGTAGTAGTGCCCTAGCCAAGGTTGACCAACCCGCTGGACTTATTATAGTCCCACGCGTAGTTTTAGTTGGCTCTAAGCACACACCCAAGTGCACAATAAGACTGGCACTTGGACGCACTAGGGCTACAACTAGGCACACAACCTCCCTGCCTATACCCGGCAGGGAGGGAAGTAGGCTATTCACCCGGGCATGCCACCGGTGGCCACATTTCCCACGAATAAAGTAGGCTTCATCAGCATATTAAAAAATAAATACCCCGATGTCTTCCAGGACATAATTAAAGAAAGACCGCTCCCAGATAGACCCTCCTCAAGGGCCTCCTCCATATCCTGCACTTCATCCGCAGTCTCCGAAATGGAGCTGGATAACGCCGCGTCCCCAAGCCGAAGACACCAGCGATTTCACGCTGGTTGAAAAAAAAAGAAAAAAAGCGGGCTTCACCCGCCCCGACGCCGCCTCCTAAGGCGAAAAAACGGGAAATCAAGGCCCCCTCTCCCCAGCCATCAACGTCGCGGTCCTGCCCCCCTCACAGCTGCCCCACAGCAAGCCCCCGCCGCTCCACAGCGCGCCGTAGCTGGCTCAAAGCAAACTTCGGCTGTCTTACAGCCATCGAAACGCCCGTCGCCTGTCTTCATTCAGGCACAAGACAAGTGGCCGATTGTCGCATCGGCCCTATCCAATCGCTACAAATATCAAGCGATCCCCACCGCTGTAGGTATTAAACTGCAGCTAGAAACCACGGACGACCATAGAGCGGTAACCCGCTTCTTGCAAGACAAATGTGTTTTCTTTCACACCTACACCTTGGCGGAAGAGCGCCAACTCAGAGTAGTAATTAAAAACCTCCCGTGGGAAATCCCCGCTGATCTGATCAAAGAGGACCTTCAGGCACAGAGTCTCCCGTCCTATCTGTGCATAGGATGTACAGTGGCTATAATTAAAAGCCATTCAACATGGTAATTCGAAAGAATCCGAGGCCGGGAAGCAGGTATTTAACCTGAAAACCTGCTGCCACCTCTCTGGGCTGACTAGAGCGCCCACATAAAAACGACCCACCAGGCCAATGCCACAAATGCCAATTATATGGCCACTTAGCTCGCAATTGCTTCGGCAATCCCAGATGCGTCAAGTGCCTGGGTAACCATGGCACCATCGACTGTCCGAGACCCAAGGACAAGGCCCTTCTGGCCACTTTCGGGGCCCCCCGCATGTGTCCTGTGCAACACAGAGGGACACACAGCCAATTACCTTGGCTGCCCAAAAGCCCCCAAGCCGAAACGTCCGGCACTAAAGATCGCGCCCAAGGTCGCTACCCCGACCGCCGCCCCCGCGCCAATTTTCACGCCTGTCCGACGCCGATCGGCGTAGCGACCGTTGCGCAACCGGTTGAGCAGCCCTCTCCATCAGCCGGACGGCCGGTTAGCGAAAGCGACCTCGGCCTAGTGTGTCGCTTCGCCGCCGTCTTCAACGGCGATGACGTCTCAGCCCTAGCAAAAGCCTTAAGGGATTCCAATGGCAAGCCCGAAGTCAGGATTGCCGCCACAATGCGCTACCATCGTGTAGTGTCAGCCATCGTCGGCTTTCAAGCATAGAGGGCGAACGGTATTAACAATCAACGCGACGAAATCTTTAATTTCGTTCGCGATCACCAAGTCTACGTGCTCCTAGTGCAAGAGACATTCCTCAAACCGCACATTCGCAATCCCAACATTGCGAATTATAACATCATTAGGAATGATAGAACTTATGCCGCTAATGGCGGAACTCTCATTTACTACAAAAAGTCATTGCACTGCGTGCCCGTCGACACGCCAACCCTCACTTTCCTAAAAGCCTAAGTCTGTCAGCTAGCCATGACCGGCCATGCCCCCGTCACAATCGCGTCCGTCTATGCACAAGTATTACGAAGCGACTTCGTGGCACTCCTTTCCCTTGGAAACTCAGTCAGTTTGGCAGGAGATTTCAATAGCAAGCACACTCGGTGGAATGCAACTAAAATCCCGGGGGTTGGCTTTAGACTCGCTAAGCGACGCACTCCATCAAAACCATATCAGACTGGCACCGACTCAGGAACGACCTGAAGGAAGCCACATCACCACACCTAGATGCTATTCCTAGGAACATACCTTCAGTCCACGGCACGAACCTCGCAGTTCATGCCCGCACTAGGCACATTGCACAGTCAGACAGTCATCGAGAATTGCTAGAGGCAGATTCCCTCGGTGGAAGACCCTGTCAAGCGACATAAAGGACCTAATGAGGCGCAAGAATGCGGCGACTCGTGTCCACGACTTATATCCCACTGAAAGTAACCGGCTGGTGCAACGTACCCTTCAGCGTGAAGTCCGGTCACGCATAGCCCAGTACAGGAACGATCGGTAGGATAATCACCTCTCCAATATCGAACCTTCCCATCTCGCCTTGTGGCGCTTTCCCAAATCCCTAAAAGGGGGCACCGCCCAAACGCCTCCCTTAGCGCGACCTAATAAACCGCCCGCCTTTTTAGACGAAGAGAAAGCCGAATGTCTGGCTGACAATCTGGAGCTCCAATGCTCACCGAGCACCCTACCGATCGACGCCGCTCACCTTGCAATGGTTGACAGCGAGGTCGACCGGAGGAGTAAGGAACCAACTTGCGATTCCGTCACTCAAGTTACACAAGTTGAGTCCATAATTAAAAACCTGGGACTACGCAAGGCTCCCGGCCCCGACGGCATCTCCTACAAGGTGATGAAACTGCTACCCATGTCCATTTTACACCTACTGGTGATAATCTACAACGCAGCCATATCCAAAGGCACCTTCCCGAACACCTGGAAGGAAACCGACGTCATAGGAATTCTCAAGCCCTCGAAACATCCAACCGATCCATCAGCCTATCGACCCATAAGCCTACTCAAAGTCTTGGGTAAGGTATATGAAAGGCTCATCCTCGCCCGCCTCAAGGACTTAATGCTGTCCCGAGTGCTACCAATCAATGAGCAGTTCGGGTTTCGCACCCAACACTCGTGCACACATCAAGTGCACCGCATCACGGAGCACATCATCAGTAAATTTCTTTAGGGCTACCAAACTGGGGCACTTTTCCTCGACGCGGCGAAAGCTTTCGACAAGGTCTGGCACAACGGACTCGTATACAAACTATTTGATCGGTTAGCCGGATCGACTCGTACTTATCATACGAGACTTTCTCCGAAATCGAACCTTTCGTTACCGTGACGAGGGAACGCGCTCAGAGGTTCACCACATTTGTGCCGGAGTACCACAAGGCTCCGTCCTAGGTCCTATTTTATACACACTCTACACCAACGACATACCGCGCACTCGCGGTGTAGAGCTAGTTTGTAAACGCCTCCAATTTGCAGCCAACACCTTAGGGAAATGGTTTCGGAAATGGAGGATCGAGGTTAACCCCACCAAAAGTACAGCCATGTACTTCTCTCGGCGGAACAAAACGCCGCATCTCCCAACTATATAGTTATTTGATCGTCCAATCCCCTGGGAACAGGCAGTCAAATACTTAGGCGTCACATTAGATGGAAGACTCGCCTTCGGTCTGCATGTCAACCGCATACGGAATCGAGCAGCGTTCGTCCTAGGTCGTTTGCACCCGTTACTCAATAAAATTAGCAAAATGTCCCTGCGTAATAAAATTACACTATACAAAGCGTGCATCTGACCCATAATGACATACGCAAGCCCCGTCTTTGCGCATGCTTCCCCGCGTCACATTCACCGACTTCAGGTAATACAAAATCGTTTCATGCGCAAGGCCACCGGTGCACCGTGATTCTTGCGTAATGAAAATCTACACATAGATCTTGAGCTGCCGACCATAGCTCAGTACCTGAAGCAAGCTTCCCGCCGATATTTCGACTCTGCTGTCACACACTCTAACCCCTTGATTCTAAGTGCCGCCACTTACAATCCCATCGCGAATCACAGATTCATCCGCGTCCGAAGGAGACCGAGGCACGCCCTCGATGACCCCGACGACGTGACCACCAGGGCCCAAGCCCTTTATAAAACACAACACACGTACATTGCACCCTCATATCGACCCCGCCGACGGCGAGGGCGTCGCAAACAAGGATATTCGCGATACCGCCATGTCACTGGTCGGTTCTCTCCAGTCCATACAGATAGAAGCGTCGCTGGAGTTTCTTGCGCCACTTCTTCTCCAGCGCCCCCCACGCATTCCGAAGTGGTGATACAGATAGCTAATACAAAGAATCCTCTGTCAGAAGCAACTGACCGAGCCGAGGTTCGGCCCTCTTGGGCACCCTCGAGTCAGACGCTCTCGCGAAACAAGGTCACGGTCCAAGCCGAGGCTCCCTCTCGGGAGCCCTTGTGCTGGTTACCTATATATAGAGGTCTCGACTGAGTGCCATTAGCGCTCGGTCACCTCTCAACCCAGTGAAACTGTAAAAGCCCTCGGGCTAACAGTGGCCTTCAGCCCGAAAAAAAAAAAAACTCATTACATACTTACGCTTCGTTACGCAATGCTAACGTGGTTTTGAAGAAATATTTTCAGCGAAAAATTATTCCTATTAATAAGATAATTTAGCATATCGATCGTACCTATCCCGTTATCGATATGCACCTCTACAATTCTTACACCTCTCCATAAGACCTGTAAGTGCGAGCGAGACAGACAGATAAATATGATTTATGACCCGAAGCCTCTGTTCATAAAGCGTCGACTACAGTGAAATATTTACTACACACTTGCGTATGCTATCTTTTATTGTTTTGGATCATTAAGAAATGCTATGCTAAAATGACCTATTGACCATAAGGCCACACTGTTTTACTTAAATTCAACCTTGACCTAACAACTCTGAAGATATCTCTGCAATCTTTGAGTTGTTACCAGATACCACAGGATATATTAAAGTGCTGTAAGAATGCACAGTCGCGCCCTTGCCTTCCGTATATCAATGTAATTAATGGTTGCAGTAAATTAAAATAAAAAGGTTTGTATGTAGAATCGGGGACAGAGGACAGTCACAGCTTCACACCAAAAAAAAATGTCTTGTAAACAAATTAGATCGGTCCGAAAGATTTTTCAACAAGGAAGACAGATTCAAATTTTTATGTTGAAGTGTTATTGGAAGTGTTGAAAACAAAGATTAAAGAAATATGACTAAGCTCTTTCTATCACCATTTCTTTATCGTTTAGAGTTCGTAACCACGTTATGAAATTTAATACCATTGGTAAATCTCCGACGCGAAAAAGTCCACATACCATCATCATATGACTATCATCACATAGAAAGATTAATAAAATTGTTATATATAGAAGTACACTGTATAATGTACCTGCATTTCTCCATCGGAACTTGCGCTGTCTGTGCCCATCGCCCAAGTCTCCATCTTCAAATAGAAGTTCTTGTAGCAGTCTTACTTCTCTCTTGTCTTGATCAAGCACGTCCCGCCTACGATTTCATAAATTTAATAATTTATTGACAGCATATTTAAATAGCAATAAAATTTTTGTACATTATAAATGATTGAAGTAGATCTTAGGTTATAATTTGTTAGCCAATAGCTGACATAAAAAGCTCATCATTTTTTTTTTATAGGAAATAGGGAGCAAACGACCGGGAACACCGAGGAACTGCAGACGCGTTGCCAGCCTTTAAGAATAATCACATGCGGTGATTAAAAATTTCCCCAAAATAAGAAATTATTTCTTACACACAATAATTCAAATATTGTCAGTCTAGTTAGTAATAGTTGTTCAGTCTAACATTAATTTACATGACACCAAGCCACAAGATTATCTTGATGGCATTACACGCTATCAAGCATTGCAAAGATGATAAACAAAAGTAATCACCGCTACAGAGAATTTTCAAAACATTTATGCTGGTCACGTATTTGTTATAATTTCCTTATATGCCACTTACATAACTAATGTGACCTAAATGATTTAATTAAATCATTCATACTTTTAAAAATAAAATAGTTTATTATTGCAAGGAAGACATTTTGATGTCACAACTATCTTTTATATTGATTTCTTATTTATATATTGATTTAATACTAAAGATGCAAGTCGATATCATAAATAGGTTGTATGCTTTGTCTTAATTATATTATATTTATACTATAAGATCTTATTTATTAAAAAATAATATATATGTTAAAATGTACTTACATATGAATTTGTCCGAGTTCTTTCCTGAGTTTCCCTTCATGGAAAACCTCGTCATCGCCCTCCTCCCGCTCCATATAGTCAAGGCCGGCTTCATTTTCGTCACCAGAACCAATCCATTCATCCTCGGAGGTCAGTTCAGCTTCTTGCTCAAAGAAATCACCGCCCTTCTTTTTAACCTTTTGTGGTTGTATTTCAACCTGTAAAAAAAAGAAATACCCAGTTAACATCTGTGCTTCATAAGATATAAAACTTTATATAGTCCAGTGTTGTACATTCAGTGTTGATCCTCTCCAGCACTGGACTACCTGGTTTTGCTGTAAGTCCACTTTCACACTTCACTTTTTTTCACCTGCCACTAGCTCATTATAACTAAAAATACCAAATTTCAGTCCAATTTGTCTCGGGATGCTTTGAGATATCACTGGATCAACTGATCAATTGGGACGAAAACATCAACTGTGCAGAAAATAGAGCTTCAAACCATGATCAAGTCTCACTGAGCAAGGAAAGCCAAAACACATCATTATGTCATCTATTTACGGATCCTCTTGAACTATGATTTACAAGTGACAGTTACTTTTCCAGCAATGCAGTGTTGGATGCTGGAGATTATGGCAACATACAGTCATTCTGTCGGGTCTGAAGAAAAAACAGATCACAGGAATGGTGGGTGTATCATGTTTTTTGTTTTATATCATTGAGAGTAATAAAAAAGCACACAGTTTTCACCTGATGTTCAGTGATTCATGTGGCCCATGACATCCCATTCATCCTGGAAAAGGAATCATAATGCAGATGCGTTGTTACCCTTGAGGACTGAGATGGAGTGCCGAGTCACCAGTAATAAAGGTCTCCGGATCCCTGCAATCACCAGACGAAACACAGCAGCATTATGCTGTTATTTTGCGCTAGTATTCTGTGAGGGCGTGGTGCTGCCGCGGTTGAGCTGACCCATTCATTCTGCAGCTAGAAACAAACTGCAGTGTAACTCTACCAGTATGAAATTCTTCACGAACATCTTGACATATCTAAGGTCAGTGCAAGATAAGTAACTGCATTAAGCTTTACTTGATAATGAATATTTATGAAATTTGTGTTCTTTTCTAACAATAAGCACCTCATTTTCTTCAGAGTCATATTCTACTATTCTTTCAGGGTCATTTTCAATATCAGACTCGAGTATTTCAGCACCTTCAATATCTTCCTCAATATCGTCGTCATCATCTGCAAATAAAATAGCCGCCGTTTTTAGCACAAAATCAAATTTAATTTAAAGTTATTATTAAGTTATAAAATATAATTTATCTGTGTACGCAATGTTATATACCTGAAAATTGTAGCGTCCTTTTTTCAAGTTTCCGTTTCTTGCTCTTTTTCTTACTTAGTGTTTCAACCACATTTTCTTGATTTGTTTCATCATCTGAATCAATTGTAAATTTCTTCTTAACAGCGCTATTTGCAACATTTTGTAAATTTTCTTTATTTCCTGTTGCACTATCATTTACGAAATATTTATATTGTTTAGGGACCTCATATTCAGGCTCACCCAACTCTTCTAAAATGGAACTTAGCACAATTTTCTCTTGATTTCTAACATCTTGCTCAACAGAAGCATCAATAACATTATCTTCCTTAGAGGTCAGACTTGAATCGATTTTATCTTCATTTTGTGAATTATCTTCAACTTGAGACACAAATGGATTGTCATAAAATTTTCCAGTACAAAGGGCTACAACATCGGCGCCGATTTCTTGAGACTCTGTTAAACTACTTGTTTCTTGCTGGGAGTCAATGTTTTGTGAAAAACTTTCCATAAACAAATTTTTGCCACCAAAGTTACCCTGAATCAGAAACATTAAAATTATTGAACAATATTAAAATCAAATAATTATACAAAAATGTCAAATTTAGAACAGATATTAATCAAAGTACTTATCCCACCTACTCAAGAATACTAGTGTAAAATAATAATCATAACCCTGCTGTGTTTTGGCTGATAAGTGAAGGATGTGGAAATCCTTCTTACTAATGACAATACTTATGATTCCTTTTCAAGGATAATGTGGGTGTCATGGGTCGCACCAAGCTTGCTGCAATTTTGCAATTATTGTTTGGTGCAATAGCAGACGCCAAAAGAAGCGTTGGGAGACCAATGCTGCGTTTTAAGAACAGTGCCAAGCGGGATATAGCTGCATTTAACATCGACCACCAAGATTGGGAGGGACTTGCTGAAATCGCTCAGTTTGGAGAGAACGCGTTATGGACGGTCGCAAAGTCTGTGATGAAAACTGGTTCGGTGTATTGGCTGATAGGAGAAACAGGAAACACCATAATATTAACAACATAAACCCACTTGCACCTGTCAGTCCTGCAGTGAGAGATGCCGTTCTTGTATCAGCTTAAACAGCCATCAAAAAAGATGTATTCGCGACACTGTATAAATCATCTGAAATAGATGTGTTAAGGCCAATCACCATGGGTCGTAGAAGTCACCTACCATCGGATGAACTGTGTGCTCGTATGTCACTCTCTGTTTAATGAAATGTAAAAAAATTAATGCTTACATTGCCAGTGGAGTTTGTTTCTTTACCAATTATTAATTTTTCAAGGCAATTAAGTCCATTTTGTGAGTTTATAATTGAAAACGTTTGGCTGCCCAGATCTTTTTCTTTATCTTCATTCGTCTTCTGAAAATTATCAAACGTAATTGGTGCAAGGTCTTGAGATACCATAATATCCTCTGATGTTGTTTTAGGCACTTGTGCCAACTGCAGTTCTTCATCTGAAAACAAACAACTTGTTTTAAATTTAATACAAATAAAAACATTAAGACAAGAAGTTTTCATAATTATGGACAAAAAATTAAATTAATAAATCACATATTTAGTAGTGTTGTAGTAATACCTAAATAAACACAGCAACTATGTTATTTAAAACATATAATACACATAGCGGATATTGTTATTAATATTTTTTGTAATAGGAATAAAAACACTAACCTTGTGTTCCACTTATATTTAAAACTTTCTCGCTCTCAGTATCATTTGGATAATTATCAACACTGCTGTCTTTATTTTGACTAGTAGTGGCACAATCTTCATCATCAGAATCTTCAAATGCTTTTAAAATTCTACCTTTCTTAGGTTTACTTATCTCTTCTCTATCAGATTCTGAAGTTTCTTCGTCACTAGAGTCCTCGTCACTTGCATCACAATCTTCGTTATCTTCAATACCTTCGGTTTCTTTTTCAATTGTATTAAGACAGTTATCATTATCTTCCTCAATATCTGACTCTTGTGCTTCATCATCAATCATCGGATTTCTGCTTCTTGGTTTGTCTTTAACTATGCAATCTTCTTCAAAATCATCTTCTGCACTTTCTGAGCTATCACTATTACTAACATTACTATTATTCAATTTCTCCATCTTAGCTTCCATTTTTTCAATATCATCAGCATCTGACTCATCACCTCGTATAGCATGCAATTCTAAATGTTGTTGTTTTTCTTGTTCCAGCCTCTTGGCCCATTCTATAGATCTTTGCTCTGCTATTTGTTCTTCTAACTCTTGTTTCAGTTTCAAATGTTGTACACCAGGTTTATACCTGCAAAGAATAGTCAACATCAATACTATGATACAGTGTAACTTAATTTGTTTTTTTTTATGTTAATTTAAGAGTAACAAACGAGCATACAGTTCTGAGAGTGATTCCTGCGGCCCATGACATCTACATTGATCCTTGACAACGAATCACAATGGAGATGCGTTGTCATCCTTGAGGACTGAGGTGGAATGCCTCGTCACCAGTAATAAAAGTCTCCGGGTCCCTACACTCACCATTGTGGAATAGCGCCATCATGCTGCTATTTCACGCTGATTTTGTGAGGGCGTGGTCCTACCCCGGTCGAGCTGATCATTCATTCTGCAGCCAGAAACTGCAGCGCAGCTTGAGCTAGCGACTAGCCTGATACTAAGTAGTCAACATTGCCTATGAATATCCGCAGTGTGCTGTCAGCCTTAGAGATAGGAGCAGGCCCTTTTCTTAAAGATTTCTTTGTCATATTTGTTCGAAAATTCCACTTGCCACATCTGATTCGAAAACTCTGCCACGATATATGTTGGTTAAATTTAGCGACTGGAACTAATCCAAACAATTCCTCAGAACACACCGTGGGAAATGCGATAGCAACACCTCTATGCGAGGCCAATGTCTCAAACAGAACGGAAAGAACATGGTCGTGGACAATTCTGTTGGATGCGGTCAAATGGAACGAGCTAATACTGAGATGTGGAGGCATCCAAGGATGAGATCAGTATTCTATGAGTAAGGCGCCTTTGTAGAATTGGAGCTAGTGGATGAAGGATTGTCCCATTCTACTGATCACACGAAACCTTTTAGAGGCCGAGAGAGGAGGAACGTCTCTTGATATGTCAACGGAAAGGATTCCGATACTGCTGAGGCAACAAGGAAAGTGTTCTCATAATGGAGAAATACGGGGGATACGAAGGATGTCTATTTAGAGGAATAAAAGAACTCAACAGGTTCACGCTGCTGTGCCCATTTCGGTTAAGGATCTACGAAAGGAAAAACAGCCCGTCTCACCCTACAATTGGTTGATAATCCAGTAAGGCGTAAGTGGTCACTCAGCTCTGGATCTTTGATAAGGTATAATATATATAACATAATCGTTATATATAATCGAAAAATATTAATGTAGGAACTAGGAGTTAACTCGGCGAGTGGATTTGGTTGTTGACGTTTGGGCAAAGAAATAGTACGTTCTTTATGCGAGGTACCCAAAGGTTGGATTGACTATAAACCGATTAGGTCTATTTTGTGGATAGATCTTGTTTTAGCCTTAATTAAACTGATTTACGGTAAATAATTACGGGAAGTCTTGCAGAGAATTACATTGATAGTTTGTAGCAAACGTACTAAAAGCTATTAAGATTACATATACAAATTTTACATACAGGGAAGAAGGGTTCTCAAGTGGGATCTTCGTATGAGCAATTGGAGTGAGCGGACCTACTTTCGTGTATGGTGTATGGAGTCACGACCTATGCAAGTCTGCGTCTATGTGGATGCTGTTGTTTCAGGGTCATGGTTCATGGCCATATATAAAAGAGATCTATGTTCACCAGTGGATTAACGATGAGCTATAATGAAGGTTGAGGTTGAAAAAGAAATTAAATTAAAAAAAAATAAGATTTACTTGTGCTGCAAAAGTGAAGCCCACATTTGACAGGATGATCTTTACTTTTTAAACTTGCCATCTCAATCCCCTGTATAAAATTCAACTTGAAGACTTTAAAATTTCTATTATATACTCGTTTTATGTCAAATACATTCGTAATACTTATATATTTTTACTTACTTTTTCTCTCTATCTTTTTCCTGATCTTCTAAAGATTTCAGTTTGGAAAAATATTGAAATCTTTCCTTCAACAATTCAACACCGGAAAGTCTCTTTTCATTGCCGATGTTATTATCTAAATCTATAAGCATTCCAGGAGTACCCATTAATTTAGGCTTTGTTTTTAATGAGTGCATTTCAGTTGTCTGCTTACCACTTTCATCTGAAAAGAACATTATTTATTAAATAAAACTAATTTTAGACATTTTATTGTGTTTGTTTAGACTATGTTCTGTCTCCCCAGTGTCAACACTCAGTGTGTTGTAAAGAAGTCGAAACCTCAAGCATAAAATAAATTACAGAAAACGGGTACGTAACATTAGTTTTGATCAATATCTTAAATATATCAATAAATATAAGAAATCATTATAGTATTATATTATTTAACACTAGATTCATCAGACCAGTTAGAATGACTGAAAACTTTTGAAATTTCAATTCAAAATTCCTACTGCATGTATCATTTTCTTTGGCTTGCGTCTGGAGTTGAGACTAAATATGCAATAAGTGTCTTTCCTTATTTAGGAGAAGTTGAGACTCGAGATTCATCAAACCCACTAAGTGAATTTGTTATACTGAAACTTGTAGAACCATATACTATGAAAGGTAGAACAACAACAATGGACAATTTCTTCACTAGTTTTCCCCTGGCGTTAAAATTACTATCTAAAATACTTCGTTGCTTGGAAAAATATGTGCAAACAAAAGGGAACTTCCGAAATCTTGTAAACAGAAGAAAGATAGCATGGCCCGTTTCTCAACGTTACTCTACGAATGATATGAATGAACACTTATACGTGGGTGGCACTGAAACTTTTCAGAACTGGCCAGTTAGAAAAATTGGCAATGAAATCTTCTTTTAAATTTCGATTATAGAATTCTTTGGTTACCTAATGTGATATTGTCTTGTTACACCTCAAAATTAATATAACGCGAGAAAATTTTCGGTCCATGATTTATTACAATTTTCTTTGTGTGCTTAATCAACAACAAAGCTATGATAGACTTCCGAATGGCATTTAATTATGTAGTACCATCTCGCGCCACTGTTTACAATTAGTTTTATGGGTTTAAGCGTAGCAATCTCAGTGATGGTCTGCCTTCAACAGCGACATCTGAAGATAACATCAGTGCTGTGCGAAGAATGATAGAGGAAAATAAGACAGTGAAACAGCAGTTGTGGGAAAGCTTAGGCATTGGTCATGAATCAAGTACAACAAATATTACACGAACATTTAATTTAACATTTTTTACACACAGAAAGCTTTGTACCAGACGGATTTCCCATACTTTGACCGAATACCAGACAAGACTTCGCGTGGATTGGTGTCGTGAAATGTTAGAAAAGTTCAACGGAGGTGACTGTGGCTGTACTAGACATCGTCACAGGTGATGAAAGCTGGATATATTGCTAAGAACCCGAAACGAAAGACAATCTACTCAGTGGGTGTTTCCTTATGGCCAATTAAGGTAAAGAAATGAAGAAGTCAAGGTAAAAAGATGATTTCGCGACAGTTGTCCTGGAAGATGGAAGGACAGTTACTGCAGATTGGTATGTTAATTGTTGTTTGCCTGTCGCCTTGGATAATGTTCGACAGCAGCGTCCTCGAAGCAGGATTCTCCTTCACCGCGACAACGCTTCAGCGCACTCCCCAAAACGAACAATTGAATATTTAACTATAGCATATGTCGAGATAATGAGTCAGGGCTATATAGTCCTGACCTGGCGCCCTGCGACATTCGTTTATTTCCAACAACCAAAGATAAACTTCGAGGTATTCGCTTTACAAACCCTGAACATGCGGTGAGTGCGATCGAAAAGAGATCCCTAAGGACGAATGAGTCCATTGCTTATCTCGTGGTTCCATTGATTGCGAAGATGTATAAGAGCGGAACGGAGACTACACAATAAAACTATCGGCAACTTTCTACATTAAGCCGTTTTTCTTTTTCTAAGGACTTTCAGTGTGACCTAGGTGGTTCACAAGAGTTAACCGACTGAGAAGGTATTTGTACTAAATACAAAACACAAACACGTAAACATTGATAAAACTAACTAGAGATTACCCGAAACTGAGTCTTTTTATAAAAAACACCAAATTTGGCATCAATGTCACTGACCAATTGGTAAGTATTCTGTCCAAGCTGTTTCCAGCAGGCGGCCAATTCAAGATTTTTTTCAATGTTCTGAAAATGCGTACTTAAAAATCTAGTGTTAATAGACAAAAAGAAATGGTTTTAAAATAAACACACATATGTTAAAATATACATACCTTTAACCTCAAAGGTTTCGATAATTTTATCTATTTCGTCGAAACTAATATCATTTTCCGGGAATTCACTATTAACTCTATCTTTACCGTTTAGATCACCTTTTTCTGGATCATTAGTATCAGAGGTTTCAACTATATCATTTTTATTTAATTCATGCATACAATCAATTTTCTCTGAATCATATTCTAATTCTAACATTTGACTATCATTTTGTGTCTTGTTTTCTTTATTTAAATCAGATTTGATTGCATTAGTTATGTTGGTATCTGTGCCATTATTTATGTCTATTTCATTTATCTTTTCTTCTTCAGGTACAGTTTCAAGTTCATTATTTTTTTCAGAATTGCTTATGTCTATGTTTAGGTTTTTATCACCTCTCTCTAAATTTTTACTATAAAGTGTTTCAGAGTCTATTTCATTTGTATTTTCATTTATTTTCGTTTCTATACCCATTGTAGTATTAATTTCTGATTCTGTTATAATTTTATCCTCCTGATTTACAACATTTGTTATCTGATCCGTCTTCTCAATTTCTCGGTCTTCCTTACTTTCTTTATCATCATCCTCAGTATCACTTTTACATAACTCCATAATTTCTTTTTGCCTTTGTTCTAGCTGTAAGCTATTGACATAAATCATTCAATTACAGATATAGTTTTATTGATTAGAGTAACACATAAAAAATTTATAAACTTACGCATATTGCTGTAACTGTTCAGCTGTCATTTTTACAGATAAAGTCTTGCCGTCTGGTGCTAATGCTGGTTTTCGTCGACTCATTATATCTTTAAGTGTTAATGCCTTAGCCTTATGATATGGAAGAGAAACTTCCTTTTCTCTTAACATACGACTGGATTCACTTTTAATTTTCTGCATGTTTTCCATTGCTTGTTTGGCTGATATCTGAAAGAAATATCAGTTCTTAATTTTATATATTTATTATAATTTAAGAATCGGAGGAATATCACAATGTTATAGAGAAGTTAGACACTCAATTACTAGTGGACAGGTACCGTTAAGCATCTGGCCAAAGTAGACTTCAAAATTGAATATACCATCATCATATTCAAATTCTTTTTAAAATATGAAATAGGTGATATGAGATAGGTGAATTTATCAGTTTCAGTGTTTCAGGCTTCATAACAAGGCTTTATACTTTGAAAAAAAAACTAACAGGATAAGGTTTTTATACCCGAATAGGTTTAGGTGATATTAATTTTGTAGATTTCATTGTTAACTGCTTGTTTTGTTTCGTCATACTAGTATCTTCATCATCTGATGTGTCAGGATCACAAATAGATGATATTTTCATGACTTTTTTCTTCTTCACCCTCTGAAAATTGTTAAAATAATTATGTATTGTTAAGATACTTCGCTTAAGTGTAAGGTGGAACTACTCTCCAAATGTAAAACTTATGTTTATTAAAAACACCCTACTCTCTAACTGCTACTATCCAAATATGCGGAACATAAATGTCGCATGTTAGTGAATGGAGCAATATAAGTACAAGAGAAGACAAGACTGGGAGAGCCACAGTTTCTATATAGTAATAGAAAATTATTTATCATTATCTTTTAGGTTAGAATAATGGAAGTTAGAGTAATGATCATGTAAGCATCAGAAAGTGGCAGTCATGCTGCATTGCTAGCTGCAACATGAATGGAACCATATAATCAGGAAGTTGTTTTGTTCCATTCATCTTGCCAGCAGCATAACACTATTGTTTAGTACAATGTGAAACATTCTCTTATATCTATTAGATTTTCAATTAATTCTATACAACAATTTCTGCAAGTAACTATTAAACTCACTTGTGCTGGAATGCCTTGTTACCAGGCATTACATTTCAGATCTCAGGAGTAACAAAACACCCATTTCACATCTATATTGATGATGTGATGTGTTTATGTCACACCCACGGTCATTAGATACTATCAGGTGATCTATACGCTTTTATTAATTTGTATTGTTTTTTTATGTAACCATGTAAATAAGGCCATAAGGATATTTCACCATGATCGCCCACTGCTAAATTTGATTTACTTATGCTATGCTTATGCTTTTCTTCGTAAATAAAAAGAATATGGTATAAAATTAAGAATTAAAATAAAATTGTAGCAAAAAAAAATTGTTTTAATATTGATCAATTTTAAATAAAACAAAATCAATAAAATATCATAATATTCCTACTCAAATCAAGGAACATAATAATCACTAAAGTAATTATTTTTCTCTAAAAGCCAGGTAATATTACATGTTAAATTTATGAACAAATGGGTTTTTAACATCAATTTATTTAATGTATTTTTAATTTATAATTTATTTATATATTATTTGAAATTTTGATTTTGTCATGAAATATGCATGACTTTTTTAAAATATTTTTAGGTTTTTTATATTAATTTGTATAAAATAAATTCAATCATTTTAAGTCAACCAATATATTATGACAAACACCTCACCTCAACAAACCTTGATTTTGATACCTTTCAGTATTTTTGCAATTTAAAAGTATTGTGGTAGTAAACATTTATTATATTTCCTGTCACCTTTTATTTATATATATATATATATATATATAAATAAAGGGTTACAGGATATATAGTATATTATTTTTGGATTGGAATATTAGCAATGCTATAATATTGCTAATATTCCAGCTCATTCCACTCCAAATAAGCTGAAAATGTTTGTGGTAAGAGGTAGTTCACAACAATAGTTGTATGGTGGATTTGAACCTACAACCTAAGTTTCACAGACCATACCCTAAGCCATTAGGCTATTGACACTTCAAAACATTTCTTGCAAGGGTTTAAAGTAGAGCACATTTGCAGCTAATTTTGTCATATGATATTATTTATTTATGTCTGAAACTTATTATAACTATATTTTTATATAATTTAAGTATGACATTTTACAAAAAAAAGAAAAGAATATGCTTTACAGCAGTGCTAGCTTTCTTAGTACACTCTAATTGACATTGAGTATATTTATGTTCTTATTTCAATCAATATAAGTAAATTATATTTTTATTTAACCTCACTTACCTCTTTAATTTTTTTACATGTGACAAGTTCTTCATCAGAGTTATCAGAACCTTGACCATTCATCTTAACATGTGATTCTTCATCAGGATGTATTTCCATAGTAAAGTATTTTGATTTTTCTTGTTTTGAGGCTAAATTATGAAACTTGTCTCTAAGTTGTTTTTTTTTATTCTTAACTCTACTTAAATCATACATCCCTTTTGTCACCCCAGTTTTTTCTTTTAAATCATCATCACTACTTGACATAGTGCGAATCCTTGATTTGTGTTGTTTACTTCCAATTCTTAAAATAGTGGTATCTTCTTCGCTATTTGAGGCCGATTCTACTTTACTGTCTATATATTTACAAATTTCATCAGCTGACTCACTATTGCTCTCGGAAAACTGTTGCAAACGTTTTTTCTTCCTCCTAACAGGAGTATTAGGCTCGGTTTCAGAATCTTCATTATTTTGGTTAGTTCTACTTCCATCGAGCTTCTCATCGGATGAACCATTAGGGGACGAAGTATTTACAAGTTTTGCAATCATATCTTCTTTAATAGTTCTGCTATTGTAAAACATTACTTGTTCTGTCATCTTTATAAAATATATTATTATATCATCAATAATATCAAGCTCGCTCAGCCACCCAAAATTGCTCTAGTCACCGACTAATGACAGTATTCGAATGTACAGAACCCAAATCTTTAATACCCAAGTATGTCCGTCCTTTCACATTTTATTTTATATTTATTTTAATTCTATCGATGATTTCTTTCACCCCTAAGTATTATGAGAAATATGAGGGAACGAGTGAAAAACACACTGAATAGCAACATTAGATGTATTCTTGTAATATTAAAGGATTAGTAATTAAAACATTTAGACAAAACCAAATACACATGACGCAGTAGCCGGTAGCCCGCCAATTTGTAGTTGACAGCTGTCGTTGTTTCTTCTTTCTTCCCTAACAGGAAAGGCAAAAGACTAGAGTCTATACAACCAAGTCTTTTTTCTCTTTTGCATTTCTATTTAAGGCCTAACATAAAATTGTGTTAAATATTCATGTCTGAGACGCTGTTTGCGATAAACATTGCAATATCGTTCGGGATGCACATAAATTTCTACATATACCTAAACTTATTTTTTAAACAAGATTTAAGCTTTTTGAAAGGCCTTCTATGCTTCATCAGAACAAGGGAAAATCGGAGGCTTAGCGCCCTTTTTTCCTGTAGAGGTAATTTTAGTTAAATATACTGTAACGCAAAACTCTGGTATAAAACGCCGGTAACAGCTGTGCTCAAAGATTGCTTAAGTTCGAGAAACGATTTTGGAGGTTTTTCTTATTGTATAGAAGGTAATAAAGGAGCCCACATTTCTACTGATATTAAGTGATTCCTGCGACCGACACCCCACATTTCCTATTTGAAATATGAATGCGTAGTCACCGCTGAGGGTTAAAATTGAATGCTCGTTACCAGTAATTCACCTTTTCAGGGTCTATCGACGAAGGTACTAGTAACAATAACGATAGCAGAAAACTTTTTCATCGACATCAGTGAAAGTAGAAGTATACTTGTACCTCTGTGGGATCTCTATAGGAGTATTAGTAAGTCCAGACGCCATGACTTTATAACAAAACATACCTGGACTTAGTACATGATGAGCTGTGTTGGGTCTACCTTCCTTACGTAATGATTTCCCACAATATTTAGAAATATTTATACGAGGAAAAAATCGTATCTCTAATATACTATTAAAGTAAAGAATAAGAATCTTTTCGTTTTCTATACCTCTTTTCTATTGTTCATGCAAAATCGCCAATCACTGTCTTTTTCCTTGCCACTGGGACGAGACAAAGGTTTCGGTGCGATAACTGCTGAATCTAACATTTTATAGCCTTGATTAAAAGAGTTTTCGATTATCGTGAGAGCCTATAGCAATGTCGGTGATAGGATAATGCTCTCTGGTATCTATAATACGTTCAACTAAATTTGTACTATGTAGAAGGTGGACTTCAGAAGAAATATTTACAAATTGTTCATTAATATTATTGGTTTTGAGGCTTTGTTCTCATCCTCGCCCGCCTAAAGAACTTCATGCTGTCCCGAGGGTTACCAATCAATAAGCAGTTCGGGTTTCGCACCCAACACTCATGCACACATCAAGTGCACCGCATCACGGAGCACATTCTCAGTAAATTTCTTCAGGGCTACCAAACTAGAGCACCTTCCCTCGACGTGGCGAAAACTTTCGACAAGGTCTGGCACAACGAGCTCATATACAAACTATATGAGCTCGGTGTGACAGATCGACTCGATCGAGATTTTCTCAAAAATCGAACCTTTCATTACCGCATCGAGGGAACGTGTTCCGAGATTCACCCCATTTGTGCCGGAGTACTACAAGGCTCCATCCTAGGTCACTCTACATCAACGACATACCGCGCACTCGCGGTGTACAGCTAGCCCTTTTCGCGACACCAGCCTTTACGTGTCTGGATTCAAAACAGACGCTATTTTTAAACGCCTTCAATCTGCAGCCAACACCTTAGGGATGTCGGTAGGAGTGGTTTCGAGGTTAACCCCACCAAAAGTGCAGCTATATACTTCTCTCAACGCAACAAAACGCGCATCTCCCAACTATAGAGTTATTTGATCGTCAAATCCCCTGGGAAAAGACAGTCAAATACTTAGGCGTCACATTAGATGAAAGACTCACCTTCGGTCCGCATATCAACCGCGTACGGAATCGAGCAGCGTTCGTCCTAGATCGATTGCACCCGTTACTCAATAAAAATAGGAACATGTCCCTGCGTAATAAAATTACACTATACAAAGCGTGCATCCGACCCATAATGACATAGGCAAGCCCCGTTTTTGCGCATGCCTCCCCGCGTCACATTCATCGACTTCAGGTAATACAAAATCGTTTCATGCGCAAGGCCATCGGTGCGCCGTGGTTCTTTCGTAACGAAAATCTACACATAGATCTTGAGCGGCCGACCATAGCTCAGTACCTGAAGCAGGCTTCCCGCCGTTATTTCGACTCTGCGTCACGCAGTCATTACTATGTTAAAGTGCTTGACTATTGATGACACATTGTATAGCAAGCATTTATTGACATTAAAAAAACAAAAGCTATATTATGTGTAGACTTTTGAAAAACGATCTCATTGAATGTGACCACTATGAATGGAGTAGTTTTATCTTGATAAATTTATTTTTAAAATATCTCTCTATTTAAAATGAAATAAACAAGGTTGTAGGGGAAAAATATATTATAAACATATGCAATAAATTATGAATGGACGCAAATCTTTTAAGACTTACAAAGCTTTACTGGTTTGTTTTGGAAAATCACAAATAACAGCTTCTGCGGTGGTAAGTAGAGATGCAACTCCACTTGCATCTCTTAGAGCACATCTCACTACTTTAGTTGGATCTATTATACCTTTTTCAATTAAATTAACAAATTCATTATTTAATGCATCGTATCCGCTTTCATAGCCCATAGTATTCAGTTTAGATACGATAACTGATCCTTCAAAACCTGCATTATCTGCAATTATGCAGCATGGCGTACTCAAGGCTTTTTTAACTATGTCTATACCAGTAGCCTGATCTAAGTTTTTTGGTTTAATTGTGTCTAAAGTAGGAATACACCTTAAAAGTGCTACACCACCTCCTGGTACTGTTCCTTCAGCAATCGCAGCATGTGTTGCGTTGAGAGCATCGTTGATCCTATCTGATTTTTCATTCATTTCAACTTCACTACTACCGCCTAGCAGCAAAACTGCTACTACAGAATTTAATGACGAAATACGTTCTAAAAGTCTTTTTTTATCTAAATCACTTTTAGTGTTTTCGAATTCTGATCGAATTTGTTCAATGCGTTGTTTTATCTCAATTTTATCTCCGTGTCCACTAAGCAGCAGTGTAGTATCTTTTGTAACAACTATTTCTCCAACTTTGCCAAGGCTTTCTAATTGGCAATCTTCAAGTCTAATTAAATTAGCATTATCTTCAAAAATTACCCCCCCTGTAAAGGTCGCCAAATCTTCTAAAATGTTGTTTCTGTATTCTCCTATACCGGGAGTTTTAACGGCTACGACAGGTAAACCTATTTTTAATTTATTTAGAACTAAGATAGATAAAGGTTCAGTTTCATAATCTTCAGCAATAATAAGTAATGGTTTTTTATGTGTTTGTGCAATCTCTAAAGCTGGAATAATTTGTTGGGCAGTAAATATTTTCTTTTCGGAAATAAGTACGAGTACGTCACTGTATTCAACCTTTGAACCTTTGGAGAAATTAATAAAATACGGTGAAATATAGCCCCGTTTAAATGACATACCTTCTATTATTTCCAACTCATCATATAAAGTTTTTCCTTCTTTGATTGTTATAATTCCATCTTTTCCCACCCTATTTATGGCTGCTGTTATAAGTTTTCCAATGGATGTGTCACCATTTGCTGAAATTGTTGCAACTTGTTCTATTTCTTCAGAAGTATGGACTAATTTCGACATTGATTTAAGCTTGTCTGACACAGCATTAACGGCTAAAATTATTCCATTTCTGATTTCAAGTGGATTGGCACCTCTGGAAATGCTTTCGAATCCTCCATTAGCTATAGCACGCGCCAAAATTGTAGCCGTCGTTGTGCCATCTCCAGCTTCATCATTAGTCTTGTTTGCTATATTTTGAACTAATTTAGCTCCAACGTTTTGAAATTTGTTCTTTAACTCGATACTTTTGGCAACCGTAACCCCATCTTTGGTTATTTTTGGTGGGCCAAATTTTTGTTCTATAATAACGCTACGACCTTTTGGTCCCAATGTAACGGCAACGGCATCAGCAAGAATGTCAACTCCTTGAAGCATCAGCGATCTAACATCAGATCCAAATTTAACTTCTTTCGCATAAAAACGTTGTGCTAATTTTAATCTGTTCCTTTTAATACTTACTTGTAATATATTTTGTAGACGAAACATAACTGATAATAAAATAATCTTAGGAATCTTTATCAATACAATTCACTTTTGTTATTTTCAGTTATTTTTCTTAAAATTGGTATTCATAATGTCAACCATGGAATATTTACTATTTTGATTCATCGATATCAAATTTGGAACTGTCCATAATGTTTAGGATTAGACATACAGCAATTTCATATAAATAGTAGTTATGTACACGTTTATACATTCCACGCTGATGTTTACTAATCTGTATTTATTATATAAGGAGTTTGTTCTGAATCTGATTGCTCGTGCCGCCTTACCTAATTTCGGAAAATTATGTAAAAATCGTTGAATAGGTTTTTAAATGATACCGCTTAGACGGACAATCTTATTTGTTAAGTACAAAGCAGCTATGCTAATCATTGTTTTTGCTTTATGTAAAGATGAACGGAACAAAATGTCCGAGCGAGGCTGATTTATGAAGTGACTAACTCTTTCGCGCATTATTTCATATAAGATACTAAAAGTTTGTTGGGTAACTTTTTTATTAATAAATTAAAACTAATTATAATCGTAGAATACGAAACATCATTATGCGTCCAACCATTTCAGCTGGCAATTATTTTACTATTATTATTACAAATAATTTACTTTTGCTCTCTAGGTGACTTAGGCATTGTCTTTCACAGCAAAGAAAATATTAACACTATTGAACAATGCATATAAACTTGTTAAACTTGAAGATAATAATATAATTAACGTAAAGTTTTTTATGCGAATTCCCGACATAAACTCAACACAAAACAGAACCAAACATAAAGTTACCGGGTAGGAACAGTCGGGCGCAGGATTCCATACTAATATTATAAAGCTGAAGAGTTTGTTCGGTTGAACGCACTAATCTCAGGAACAACGAATTGAAAAAATATTTTAGTGTTTGATAGTCAATTTATCGTGGAAGGCTATAGGTCATATAACATCACGCTACGTCCAATAGGTGCGGAGCATCAACGAAAAATGTTGCAAAAACGGAAAAAATTATTCCTTTTGAGAGGTTTCGTTGCGTGTACTGCGTAAACGGTTTAAGTTGCGCTAAAATCATGTATGTCGGCATTTTTCCCCTTTAAAAGTTCCAAAAAAGCGTTGATTTATATGTAGCTAGTATTCTTATTAATTCTTGACATTAATGTGATCTCCTCATGATGATAAACGTGCCGTAGTGGTTAGAGTATTTGGGCAGGTGGAAAAAATGCTATGAACCTTAAAATATAATTGTGGTATAGGTTAGTGACATTAAAAATTTCTGCTTCGAAAAAGAAAATATTTTCGCTTAATTCAGTTACTAAAAAAATACTTGTTTTTTGATTTATTATTGTTGCTCTAAAGGGTAATGTTGTAGACCAGTCGGATAATACGCATAGTCACACTTTTAGAAAGGAACATGATACTTATAACGATTGAAAGATGACGACACTTAAAGCTGAAAGGGATCAGCTTTTCTGTTTCTGTTATTTCTACACATTCATACTTGCCGAAGTGGCCTACTGTCAGTATTAATGTTAAAAGCATGAGGTTTAACTCCTTATTTTGAACAAATTATTTTAACTTTGACTTCATAATTCAAAATAATTCCTTTAAATATTTAAATACACCCAATTCCTATTATTTAGTCGGTTATAACTAATATCGGAGAAAATCGGCTCAATATTAGGGTGCTGTATAGTGTATATTGAATGGCATGATGATTAAAATATTTTATTAAATTGATGTGTTCTTATGGATTATGACATGCGTTACAATGGGTGCCGTAGTCAGAGTAACTGGTTGCTACATTACGGGTCAAGGGTCCGATACTCGGCCTAAGGCTAATAAATATTGATAGTATATAAATGTACAGCACTAATTATTTACCTTCGGTTCCTAGTGTCGTTTTTCTATTGGTTATTGTAAAAGCAGTCATATTTTATACCTTATAAGGATAATAAACTTTTTGCGGCTGGTGTAATAAGTGCATATTCCTGTTGTACGTTGTACATATTACTTTCATGATGTACATACCACATGTCATTTCCATGCATTGCACAATAGACGTGAGCGAACGAAATGTATCATCTATGTGATTGAAACAATTGCATCTGAAACACCAAAGTGTTTCGGATCACTGATATGTATCATTTGGAACATCGGTTCACTAGATATGAAATAGGTGTGAATCACTGGTTGTTAATGTTACGAGATACGAATCTTACGTTAATGATCGCGGTCTATAATAATTAATTTAGATAGCAACTAAAATATTTTATAACTTTAATATTATAAAATTAATGACTTACTTCAGCTTTTCTAAACAGCGAAAAGAAATTTTAATTTTGCGAACACAAATATTTTATTACATTAAAATAATAATGCAACTATCTGATCACTACTGAAAATATATATACAAAAACACTAATTTTTAACGCGATTATTTATTAAACTTTACAAAACGGCGAGAGATGTTTCATTAAGAAAGCGATAAAACGTACAAACAAATTCAAATTTACGCGAACATAAATATTATTTAAATCAAAGTAAACTTAATAAACTAATGCATAAAACGCCTCTTACTTTAAAATGCATATAACCTATTAAAAAATAGGTTATATGCATTTTCAATAGGTTATAGGTCATTTTTGTGTCAACAGAAAATATTGCATTGCTTAGCAAAATATAAAGAATGTTGTGTCTCTTTCTCACTACAGATCAGTACTATTAACTATCTTTATATTTTATCTCTCTCTTAAGTCGCTAGTGACGACATACCGAGCGAGGGAGATATTAAATACCAAAGTTGCTCAGTTAGAACGAGCAGGATAACATCGGATCATCGCTTGTCTTTGTTCGCTTCGGGGTTCAAGTCGCGTCGAGTAGGTGTTTCAGTTCCAAATGAGACAAATGATGCATTTGAAATATCGGTACCGTTCCAATCTTTTGGAACACTTGAATGTTTCGGAACAGTGAGTCGTTTCAGTAAAGAGTTACACACGCCTAATGCACAAGCACAACACTACGTTTAACCAGTAACGGTTTGGAGATTCAAATTCTAAAACTTTGTTTATACTTTATATCTATATAAGTTCACTTTTAGTATAAAATCAACTTATGCATAATTAGTGTTTTAAGTAAAAACAATAAAATACAACTGTTAAATATGACTACATCTAACTCAATAATGCCAGTTAGGATCAATTTAAATATCGGTGATCAGTTAACGTCAACCTCATGTGGTCATATTGTTGTGGAATTAATAAAGTTTATTGCTTATCAAAGACTGCAGATACCGTATACTTATCAATGGCTAAAACAGGTTGTAAATAAAAAGAAAATGTCTCAAGACAAAAAAGATACCTTTCAATCTGAAAGACATTTTCTTACAGCTTCCACAGCTTTGGAGAATTTAGACTTTATGACTAAGGTAATGTAAACGTTTATTTTAAGTGCTTTAAAAAGTTTTAACAAAATCGAAACAAAACCTTTTAAATATGATTGTTCCTGAGTATTGTGTAATCAGATCATAGGATACCTACGTTTTATGTATAAATTTATAGTCATCTGTGATTCTGATTGCAAATATTGCATAGGAATACGTTATATTGGACAGTATAGCATGGGTCAGAATGTGAAAAACAAAATGAAGCAATAAAAAAACTTAATAATTCTTAGGGGAGGATGTATGGTGCCTTGTGAAGTATGTGCCTAGTAGATTTTTTGAATGTTTAGAACTTCTTGCGTTTCAGACTTTGTTAAAGGAGATTGATGGACCATCACTTCCAGAAGAAGTCTGTATTGCTCTTGGAGGGACTCCAGTCACATGTAAGGAAGTTTACCGCCTTCTTTTACCCAACTTGTGCCATAAACCGCAGTGCCATTCTCCTTGTCTTGCATCTGATCAGAAAATACAGATGAACGTTTTTAGGTAAGTTCTATTTAAATTTTTATAGGCTTATAAAGCTACGTAGTTATAGCGACAACCTACTGAAGTTTCACAACAATTAGGCTGAGGTACAGTGGTATATATTTAAATTCTGTTCTACATTCAATTGCAAATTTCATTATTGCAGCTTATTAAACACATCTACTGCATCATGAACACAGGTCTCCCAAATGATTACACTAAAACATTGGATCACACTTCACCCCCCTTTAATTTGCTACAAATATAGTTACTATGGTAGAATTGCTAAGACAAGAAAATAAATTGTAGACTAGTAATATTCTCTAAATATGATCATGGACAAGACAAAGATCATTTCTAATGCCCATATCACAACTGTACCAGTTGTTGTTATTAGGAGTACTATACTCATAGGTGTTGCAGAATAATTTACTTAGGGAAAATGCTCTTGTTAGGTAAGTCAAAGTTCAAACCACGGGTCAATTTATTAATCCATTTCAGATGAACAGCATTCTGAAGACTGTAATACAATTATTCATCAATGTTTAAATACAAGTTTTTAATTAGTGAATGCTGCCTGGTGTTTATTTATGGTACTGAGATATTAGGCTTTCACTGTTGGCCATATGATACTGACTTGATGACTCATACTAAACTTAGTGCATATTTAGGTACTCATAATTTTCATTAAATCCAACATGCAGGCTAGCACCCTTTTACCCTGAGAAAGATAGGCTCCTGATAGGTGTAGCAAGGTTGAGTAATCGGAAAAATACTTCGGAAAGGGAGAATAAAAGAAAAAAAGAGACAGTATAATGCACTTTTCAGGAGTGACAGCATTCTTTATGTAGACAATATAGGTTTATTGTTATTAACTGTGCTGATATTACCTATTCCTGCTATCTTCCAATATAAGAAATGTGTTATATATGTTGTAATAAGAGATATATGTTTTTCAAACATTCTTCTTCCAGGACTTTAGTAACATCAGATCTATTAGGCGAAGTGTTTTTCAACACATTACCTCCAACTAACTTGTATGTGTTTATAAAGAAGAAAAATATCCATAGACAAGAACTTGTGTGTAGTGATAGCTTTGTTTTAATCAATGGTTATAGAATGCCAAGAAGTTCTAAGGTTGTTGTTATAGATTTTATGACTCAGAATCAAGAGAATCTTTCATGTTGTAATGATTTTCAGATATTCGATGATGTTATAAGTAAAAATTTGGGCAATTTAAAAATATGTGGTAATGACAACCGTAATGAGGTAAATGAGGATTATAGCGAAATTGAATCAACTAATACAATATCTTGGTATCAATCTAATTATGTTATGAAAGGATTTAAAGATTGTATTGTCAGTGGCAGTTCTATCACAAATAAGTGGCTTGAATTGTGACAATACTTATTAAGTTTACTAGTTATTTAAGTTATCTAGCAAATTTGTTTCATCAGAGGTTATTCTGAAAGCTCAGCGATTACTTGTTATTAGAATGAGAATAGAAAAATTAAGAGATTGTTTATCTATAAGAAAAATGTATTAAGTCATAATTTTTTTAAAGAACTACTATTTTTTAAGTGTGGTATTTTACATGCCACACTGTCTAGTTTTTCTAAGCTTAAATAAAAATTATTTCATGATAATTTTTGATAATATTTTCAATTAAAATTATCACATCTTATTGAAATCACATAGAAGGGTTAATATTATCGGATTCAATTAGAACAGTTAATAGGTATAAATACAGACATACAGAATTTGTTCCTGTCAAGTGACAGTATAAGTATACTTATTGTTAATTGTTGTCTTGTTACTGATAATCTTTTGTGCCATTTTATATACGAGTATGACAATTGTCTTATTTAATGTTTAGTCAAATTGTTAGCCTATTCATATTTATTAATTCCATATTAAAAATCAAATATTTAATTTTGTAAAATAATCTTATTACATTGTTTACTACATTTTTGTTTTATTTTCTTATCTTTAGCCATCTACCTATAAAATATGAGATTGAAGTTACTATTGATATTAATGAGTTTGAGTTGATAGTCTTATATGGTTAGTATTGAATAACATTAAATTCAATTCCAGCATGTGGTGTATGAATAGGACTTAATTTATATAAGATAGGGAGGCAAACAAGTATGTGGGTCACCTGTTCTGGTGAACATGAGCCTTGGTGACCACTTAACACTTACCATTATGTGATCACCGACATATACGTACACAAGCACCACCAAAGGAGTCTCTAGTCTGTTAGAGGCTATTATATGCTCTTTTCTTAACCAATATCGTAATTCTTCAGAAAAACCGCTGATTACATAAATTTATTCAAGTATGTGTTTCGTGTCAAGAAATGAAAAAAAAACGCATAAACGTATAGTGGAAATTAAAAACTTGATTAACTCTGAATGACCACTTACCATGGTACAATGGATATACTGTGGAAAGGGAGGTTTTTTTTACGCATACACGAAAATACAGATCATTGCATATTACTTGGTCGTCGATGACTCGAAGTGCCATACGTTGAATGCGGCCAGTGGAAGAAGCAATTTTATTTTATCCTCTGTGACCATAAGACTAGGCACTAGGATAAGGGGAGTGTCCTCAATTAGGGTATTACGACAAAAGGAGACTTTTTACAGTGAACTTTCTTTCTAGCTTTTCAAGGGATTGCATTGGAATAAATTAAGTCTACCCTTACCTAAAGAGTCGCATGTTTACAGACAAGTTGATGCTGATATTGGTATGGACAGTGTATCGAGTGTCCATCGTTCTGTCATTTGCATAACAGTGCTATAAACTTTCAACAAGTCATATGTAAAAGAAGCAGACTGGAAAATACCAAATAGTCTTGTGGTACATCAACATAGACATTGGGATTTATCATGAACTGTCGCCAAAACTCTGAGGCTTCGCTATGGCCCATCTACTCATCCACCCTATGCGATGGCGGAAATGACAACCGACAAAAATACCTTGAAAAGCTCTTGGTAAGAGACCAGTCAAATTCCAGGGGGCAAGCAGATTAGTCTCTTGTTTGTTTGTTGTGCACTTTTCTTAAGTGCGTATGTTCCCATCATCTTGGGCCTTGGCCTTGGCAGACCACGCTTGATAAATTTTGATTCTTCAGCGCGTTGCTTAATTTCAGGATTTCAGGACTTACCGAACCACGATCGGGACTTGCCACAGCTTTTCAGTTTATCCAGGCGAAAATCAAACACGCTTAAAAGAGTAGAATGGAAACCACATAATCTATTGTAGTGTCAAACACGATTGCTTCCCGTGATACGTGACAATGGTCTCACGACTCAAAAGGGACGCCTACATAGTTGTGATAGTTTCAAATGGGTGGTAAAAGCAAAGCAGAAGGTCCAGAAAAAATGGCCATCAAACTTGATATTAGACGGGTAGGGGAAGAAACCAGCGGTCAGACCATAAGCTAGGACAAAGTCATATGCATATATCCGCGTGATCAATTGTAGGAGATCAAATTACAATTTTCACTAAGAGGACCTGCTGGAGGATTATATAGGTCATCATTTAGACTCGCTGTAGCATTACTGTTGTGGTACCTGTAGAAAGTTTCTTTTTATCATCGTTTTACTTTTTTAGGCCATAGTTACTGCAATTTGATGCAATCTCCTCTACCCATAGACTACCAACTAATTTATTAGTGTTGTGCCACAATTTTATTAGGGTTGTATTGTTGTATGAATATGATCTTCGAAGTCTGCAAGCAATCAGATAACATGCAGTCTTCAAAACTGCCAAGGCGATGGCGGCAGATAAACACCCGATAGTAACAAACATTAATGTTCTAGGTTAAAGGCCGAATAGGTAATAGGTTTAGTCTCAGTACGAGGGGATTATCTGTATCTCAGTCCAAAAGAATATTGACTTTTTCATTGTTTGGAGTCGTACCTTTATATCAAGTACAACTAGATAAACAATACTTTGCTGGCTTCGACAGACAGCATCGCAGCTACGAACTAGCTGTAGCATGGATAGGAACAACTACTATATAAGGACCATGCCTTCACAGATTACTAGAATAAAACAAGAGCTAAGAATTGTTTTAATCAGTGAAAAAAATATTTTTGTGATGAGACATTACATCATTTACACATGTACAGGGATGCCAACATTTATACTTTATGATTCCTAATGGAGAATTTATGCGGATGTTATTGTGTGTGGAATTTAATCTTGAGTGTTTTCTTATAGACCAAAAGAAAGAACTGAATTACTCAGCCAAATAAATACAACAGTGATATTACAACTATAACTTAACATCCATCACAGTTTTCCCATTCCATTCCAATCTAAACATTCACCCATACTTTGTTCAAAATCTATAATTGTTGTACAATTTTTCTTCTTACATTGTTCTATGGCTTCATTGTATTCAACAATCAAATTATTCCTGCCACCATCTGGTCCAACAATATAACCACATTGTACAGATTTAGTGTTCATATATTTCATGCAACATTCTACCAGTTCATAATACTCCAGCAAATAATATTTAGGCAAGTGTCTTAATTTAATACCAAGTGCCTCTGATAGTATTCCTGTGACAAAAATATCATCTATCCAAAAGGGTCGGTGGTACACTGCCTCCTGAGTTATATATTGTGCTGTTTTTGGAGATATAACATAGTACCAGCCTGATAAATATGGTGGGTACATATCCCTGGAATACTCTTCTTGAGTAACATACCATTTGTTTTGTTTACTTCGTCTAGGAATTGTATTATTGAACATATAGCCCATAAGAAAATTTTCATTGTTTTTAATTTTAGTCAGTAAGTTATATGTGCCATTTAGATTGAAGACTATGTCATCATCAACTTTTAGTATAAAAGAAACATTATTGCAAAATGTTGATGCCCACTGTAAACCCATAAGATGTTTATAAGTTAGATTTCTGTAGTGCTCTATGAAGGAACCTTGAAGAATATCTCCAAAAATATGACTCTCCTCATATACTGCTTCTTGTGTAATAAATCTGTAAGTGTTTATATTGTATAAACATAAGTTTATGGCTACATAGCTTAAGTTAAACTAACAAATTTAATAATTATTTTTAAAATTGTACAATAGTTAATAATATTCAGTAGCAAATTAGGAAATGCATTGATCTACATACTTGTCTTTTTTGGGTATCTTAGCTAAGAGGAATAGTCTAGTTGCATTCATGGACTTTAAAAGCTCTGTTGATATAGCTCGACGGTGAGCACTTCTAAGTTCAACATGGCCAACATAAGAGGTTACCAGTATGACTAAAAACTTATTCACTGTAAAAGAAAATTATTCATTTAAAAAATGAATAAAAGAAACGTTTTAACGTCTCATCTAAAAGAGAGACTTACAGTGACAAGATACATTGGGTTCAATGAGATATTTTTTTTTATTCCTAATATAGTTTTTTCTATCTTTTATTGTAATGATTATATTCGTAGACTGTGTAACCGAACTTTTATAAACCCAGATGATAAAAGTCAGTAAAACTAATACTATTATTGAAGTTTGCGTTCTAAGCATTTTATTAAAATTGTTAAGAATTTTTGCATTGCTGTTAAGTTTATAGGAAAAACGTTCAAGTTGAAAGGTTAAGGCCTTTATAATATAACGGTGCTTGTATTCTTCTTTAACATTACAGTTATATATATATAGATATTATTATTTTATTATAATGTAAATTTAATTAAAACCTAATAAGTAATCAAATATGACAGATCATAGTGTTTTTTGGCAAACGGCATATAAAGCATACGGTACAATAAATATATTGTTTGCTTTTTTGGCAGAAACTCGATTGTGATTGGCCCTGTTGAACTCTTATTTTATTATTGAACATGTAAACAAGTATAGAGAAATTAAAATAATGGTACGTAGCATGGATGTGAAGTTGTATAAAATTTTTCGTACAAAGTCAAAGTAATGTGGCTACAACTTTACTAATACGTGAAAATAGACTTATACTAAAGAAAAGTAAATAATCGCAATTTAAATTGAATAAAAAGCGAGAAAATATAGAAAGGTAAATTATTTTAAATATTGATATAGTTTATGGAGAGACATAATAATACAAAAGATTTAAAATACTTTAGTCCTTTGCCTTTCCAAATAAAGAAGTACGAAAAAACAAATGTTGTTTGCGCCAGTATTTCACACTTATAATTTTGTCAAACGAAGATTTTAAGTTAAAAAAACAGTGAAACATAGCAAATCTACTTCGTTTGGCCAAATTCAGGATTAGACAATTGGTTAGGAGCTATCTAAGTGTTATAGTAGTTTAGAGTAAATATTTACGTTTCTGTTTATGGCGGTGAAGGAATTCATAGCGGGGAAACCTGACTTACGATCCGCAGTGAAGCAGCGTGATGGAATCTAACAGACTCTCTAGATAGGAGACCTATGCTCAGTGGGAATTATATGCAATTGCTTACTTTACACTACAACTGATTAATTGAAATATGAACAAAAAACTAATCAGTTTTGGTTGTTATTCGATCTTATGAAAACTACGCTCAAATCCTATACGTATCATAGATTTATTGTATTTTTCGATATAGTATTTATAGTTTACAGTTGTAAAATAATTATAACAAAAGAAGTGCGGCTGAGTTTCTTGTTGCTGCTTTTCCGGTCACAAAGACCAGTTGTCGTAACAAAGCACTGTTGTAGTATATTACATTATTACTAGATATGTAAACGTCCATGGCAGCCTACTTTCAAATTAAATAAATTTGACTAGGCCGTCATGCGGCTTCGATGCGGTTGGCCGACTTTATAATATTTTTTTTTTTTTTACTTACACAAACGTTTTTTCGTGATATTTTCCTTCATTGCCTATAAAAGTCGAAGCTCGCCTCGAATCGTTATTGAATAAGGGATCCTCCCTTGCATGCCCCTACTCGCCGGTGCGAGTAAGTTTGTCAGAGCGTTAGTATTTGCTGTTATTTTTCTGTTAGGCGTAATATTAAAATAAGTTTAGGACTTCTTTTCTTTTATACGAGCCAGGGCACATATCCCTGGGAGTGCTCAAGTATTTCTGTTTGTTCTGCATGTGTTTACCCGGAATTAAATAAAGAAATAGAATAAAGCTTATATAATAAGCCTTTATGCTATATACCTGGAGTGGAGGAGGGAGAAATTCTTCCTTCGAGACGGGGCTGACGAAAGGCCAGGACAAACCGTCCGTATTGGTGAGGCCGAGGATGTGAGCGAAAGCGTTCAAGTGGCTGTGCCATAAGATAAGTGTGAACTTTTAACTTTGTTAAGGTTAATGCAATAAAGAGTAAATAAATAAATAAATAAAATAAGCTAGTACGAGTCCGAAATAACCCGTTCTTGCCTCCCGTAATGGCGGGTATGCATAGCGCATTTCTGTATGAACTGGGACTTTGCCTGAAGGGGACCTATTATGTCGGAATTGATTAAGTAACTAAGTCCGTTTAGTAATAACGGTACATTTGCATTCCTGGTTTTAGAGTTCCACGCAGAGTGCTTACAGTTTAGATCCCCTGCTATTATCACCGGATCACTAATATTAATAGTGTTTTGATATCGTCCTTACGAATTGTTTGAGTGGGAAAGAGATGAATAGACTCATGGCCTTTCATTGCAGGTCTGCAAACGGACGCCTCTATATTTTTAAGGGGGCGAGTTCTAATTAGGTTCCATCGATCCCAAGACTTTAAAACCAATGACTAGACATAAATATTGATACTCGTCTCGGAAACGAATCTAGTACCCGCGACAGAGTGAGTTATTTTAATTACTACGCCACGTGGCCGTCAAAAACTATGAAAAATTGTATTCGGCGTTAGGTGATGGATAAGAGATGGGAGTGATTACCCGTTAGGGATAAAAGATGTACGAGGTGGAAGTTCTGTATTATATTTTTAGTGTCAAAAACATACTTAAGCATCTTACTTTCACCTTATCACGGACGAAATTACCATAGTAGCAGGTTCGTATGCCAGCCTAATGGCTGAATAGTCATGAGGTATTTGTTTCAAATTATCAACGTGATATTTTAAAACGTAGACGGACAGTATTCACATTTTAAGAAAACATGCCATATATGTTATATTCCCCTCTTAAGATCATTTTTATTTAAAATAAATAATTTCCAATTACTTTGCAAATGCATTATCTCCACGCAACATCTGCGGACGTGGCATCAGAGATACGATAAGAATTATGTTGTTGCTTAACAAACAATAACATGAATAGAAGCCATATTGTGTAACTGACAGACAAATAGCTCTAATACAATCTAGTTACGTACACATACAAATCGCGCGTGTGACACCGCGAAAGCGCGTGCAGATGTATCTCCCAGACGCGGGAACGGCAATGCCTAATTGACGCGACGGCTGGCAAACAGCCGTTGTCATTTTTATCATTAATAATGAAGTCGTTATCAAGAGTCCGCGACTGCACCGATCGCTGGGGCGATGACAACTCAGTCGAGTGATCGGCACCGTGGTATAAAGGTCTCCCAACAAGGGGACGCGAGTGATTGCGGATAAACTCGATAATTACTGACCTCGTTCAGAAATCGAAATAGACGACAGTAAATCAACTATGAATTTCGAAGCGATGGCGAATTCTGACCAGGGTAATGCATTGAAAGCCAAGATCATCACGATGGTCACCCTTTTCGGTGTGTCTATGTTTGTAGGATGCATACCGATATTGCTTTCAATGAAGTTCAACTGGTTTACGAAATCAACCGGGCCTAACATGCGATCTTCTAATCTGCTGGTGATTGGACTATTGAGTTTTGGTGGAGGTGTTTTGTTTGCCACGACGTTTATGCATTTATTGCCAGAAGTTGATGAAAATATCAAGTTATTACAGGGTAAGATAGACTTTCGTGTTTTTATAGTTAATAGATAAATGCGTCTATTTAAAATCTTTATAAAAATTATTCTAGTTTTATTTCAATATAATTGATATTTTATTTATGAAGGGTGGCACAAAATAAAATTTTTAATTATTTCCGTCATGATGAGGCATACACAAATTTGTTTGTTCACACCCCAATTAAATAGAAAAAAACCTGGAAAAGAAAACATCGGAAGTACAGATATCAGAATTTTCATAATTTTTCATTTCGCACTAACAATGAAGCTTGCATAATGAGAAATTCTGACAACCCCTAAATAATTGTATCATAAATAATTGTTAATTAGATTAATGAACTACAAATATTTAGCAAAATATAAAGACACCAGTGTATGATTTTTTAAAATTAAATTCTGGATCTGCAAGCGACCACCATAATTGAACTGATGGTTAGTGATTTTTGCGGCCCTTGACATCGACATCGATCCTTGATAAGGAATCCATACAGATGCTTTATCTTCCCTGAGGGCTATGGAATTCCCTTAAAATTCTTGAAATTCGACAAATGTACTTTATTTTACAATATTTATCTCTAACTGAGATCATTATTTTAAGAAATAATTTTAAATGATTTTTTTGTTTAGAATTACTTCTTTAGATGGGATACCTCTTAGTTCGATACTGTACTGCTTATTATTAATTTGAGATTTTAGTTACTCAGACAATCTATTCACAAGATACGTAAAGTATAAGTGTTTAAGTATCTATCTACAATTTAGGTAGCCTCGAAAACTTCATTACCATATTCAACTAAATCGGCGAAACGCTAATTTCTTGAGACAACTCAAAACGAGTTTGTTTACTAACGATGGTGCAATTACTGCCATTTGAATTGTAAATCACCATTCCCTTTTAATCACTATTAATTACGTGATATTCTTACACTTTAAATAGAGCTCTAGCCTAAAATAAGAAGGACAATAAATAATTATAATAAAAAGGTTTGCTAATGGAATTTGATGAGAAAACCGTGAATTAAAAAATCGTTTCCCCTTTAAAGTAAAACAGCATATTTACACAAAATTGTACGTTTTCTTAAACAAGACTACGAATGTCTTTGGAACACGAGCTACAGAGTGTTATATTTAGTCACCTGAAACTAACGTTTATCCTATCCAACTTTGGACGCGGTCAGGATGTTGTTTAATATTTATTTAATAAGGCGATGTAGTCACGCAACGACAAAGCCTTTATTTAAAAAAAAAAACAAGATTACGACAACTTTTCTATTGTTAAGTGTTTGCACTTGCAAATGTATCACTTACACCTTATAATTTCTGGCGTTTTACTTATTATAATATATGAATAATAATTATAATTCCCTTTTAACTTTCGGTTATTGTCACTTAAGTAAACTCTTTATTTATATGTTTAATAAGACATTAATTTTATTAGTTAACAACGTGAATAATGTTTGTGAATGTTATTGTTATAGTAATATTAAAAATTAAAATAGTAGTAGTAATACGTAAGTACGTAGTAAAACGAAGATGTTAAAACAAGTTAGCTTCAAATGGCTTTGGTTCGTGTTTTAGGCCGCTTCTGAAAGTTATACTGTCCTCCCTTTAGATAGCGATCCGAGTCGAGGTTTCGTACCTCCTTATGAGGGGCCCTCGGATCGTATTATCGCCCCCCTCTGTTGTCGTCGACGTTCTTCGTCCACAGGGGCCGGAGTGCAGCGGTGGTGCAGCAGCGGTCTTAGTGCTTCGCTTCGCAGCATCGTCGTTGTCTCCTTACTCAGCGGACCTCCCGCTCGCGAGTCTAATTAGATAAAGCTGTAGAGGTCACTAAACCAACAGCAATACTCATACACAATAAAAACTGGCTTTGGTACTGGAACTAGGCTTCAATAAAATCTTATCATCGTCAGCTCGATCTATTATTAGTCGACTGCTAAATATAAGTCTGCACATAGATTGCCATGAAGAATTATCCTGAGCCACTTGCACCGACGTCCAGCAGCTTACCATAAACAATGGTTATATGGGGTCTTCTGATACAATTACTGGTAATCAGAATAGCATTTTCATTGAGGTCGAATGTAAATATTTTACAACGAGGTGATCAATTATCATCTTTTCTTTTACTTTTAATAACATGATAACAAAATTTCAAAATGTTCTGTTATCTCACGGATTTTGTTATCGGCTCATGTAAGCATACCAAAAAATATATATAGTCACGCCCAAATTACCTCTAGGGGTAGGTAGGCAAGTAATAATTACATTTAATAGTAATATAACATACTAGGTTATCTTTAAAACATACTCTCTATCTACTTTTTTTTTATTCCAAAATCCTAGAAATCTAGAAGGTAGAAACTAGCTTCGATGGTTCGGCCCTTATTTAGAAGTCATTGACTTTAAACTGTAGTGTTTTTGTTTGCTACCCTAGACATGTAATCTAACAGCAGAAACTCTTCGAGCAATGGTACTTTCGGGGTTCGTAAGGTATATATAATAATTGGTCGTTAATGAAGGAAGTGTAAAGACAGAATATTGCCTTTCATAAAAGGTTTAAAATGTGTTATACCGTAAACAGTTATTAATCTTCGGAATTTAAGAACTACCTATCGACTAATCTAGACGAAAAGTATTTTTTGTGAAGTAAGATAAAAGAAATGCACACAATGCTGTAACAGCTATCTTGTTATAGATCAATTATCATTTGTGTGCAGATTCCTGCTTGATGTTCTCAATGTAAAAATATCGTTATTTGATAATCAATTGTTATTTATTTAAAGCATATATCGTATAGAGATTTACTGATGAGATCATTGAACCAAATTGCATACGGTGTGATTAAGCAATACCAAACACTATTAAATATATTGATAAGATTCAATTGCTTTTAATACAAAATTTCGATAAAAAAATATAAGCGTGTCGATAATGCTGTACGTTTATTTGGCAACAAGAGTTGATTGAGCAATACAGATTATCTTTATCTATAATACGTATTGTAACCTTAAAGCTTAACCGTTATCCAAACGATCACCATCTTTTGACGATTAGTATTCGTATTCCTGGTGCACCATTTTATTAGTTTTGTTATTTCAACAGTTTCAGCTGTTGTGTTCCGACTAGTAAGTATTGGGATCCGAAGACTCTTCTAACTGGTGACGAGGTTTTCGTTTTTGTATTATTTTAATTGGCGAACACGCACCTGCATTATGATTCCTCATCGAGGATGAATTTTAGGTTCATAGGCTGAAGGAATAAATTACTATTAGGTGAACTGTGGGCTCATTTGTCATTCTTAATTAAATAATAAAATATTTTTGCTATATTTTTATGCGATTTTTTCATTGGAACATCATCAGTATAGTGTAGTGTATCTTAAGATATCGCGCTAACACAGAATCATTTATTCATTGTCCATCGCTTTTCTGAATGCAAAAATACTAAGAAATAGATGTACTATTTCGAACCAGCTAGCTATTAAAGAGCGAAAAGAGATGAGAAATAGATCAAAACGAGGAGACTCATTCGTTTCTAACACTGTATGCAGTGTCAAAGCCCTGTCTAACCAGTCATTTAACAATGCCGATCATGCCATCGCTTTCTTCCCCAACGGCGTGACTATCAATTCTTCAAACGTACCAGGAAGGCCCAAGCCACGCCCGTAGACATGATATGATCCAAGATGGATGTCGTTACCATTAAGATTCACTTCATTCGTAAGATCAACTGCAGTTATGTTAAGTCAATTTCTGTGAAGGCTTTTTCAACATTAGTGTCGACCCACTTGTGCTAAAGCTACATTGTAGCTGCACCGTGGTTTTACCACGATAGTGCCTATATGTAGTATATATAGATGTATACTTTTATTTGGCGTGAGTAGACTCCTGAGTTTGGACGTTCTCTTCATTTGAACCAAAAGCTATATATTATATAAGACTCAATTTGCATGTCTGCATCTTATAAACTCAATTTTAGTGTTAATAGAAGCAGTTATTTGCATAAACGCTTTTACACATTAAAAGCCACTTGTTTATTTTGGCACGAATCTTGGTTCAATTTACACGTAAATCTTAACTTAGATTCAGAAATTTTTAATAATTTTTTTGATATTTAAGATAAATTTTGTTAAACGTACATATTTACTGCTTCCTCATCACGATCACTGAAAGATGTTGTTCTTATCAAAAAAGCTACACTAGCCTAATGGTTTAGTACGGTTCAAATCCGCCATTGAAGTATTGTTGTGAACTATACCCTAGCACAAGCATTTAGGCTTAGTGGGAGTGATTAACAGAAATGTTATGTGAATCTTACTATTACTAGCATACTTTAAAAAAATATAACTTGGTCTTTCTATAGGCGTGTCGATTAATTCATGTAACTGTAAGTTTCTGGCTGCATGTATCTTTAGCACCTATATAGTGTTTTTAATACGCTTCTTTAAGTTTTGCCTGTTTTTATTATGGCCACAGTAAGCCCGAGGGATTTTACAGCTTCACCGGGTTGAAGGGCACTCAGCCGAGACCTTTATTTATGGGTAACCAACACAAGGGTTCCCGAGAAGAAGCCTCGACTTGGACCGCGTTACCCTGCGCGTGAAGGCAACAGACTCGAGGGTGCCCTAGAGGGCCGAACCTTGGTTTGATCAGTTGCTTCTAACCGATTAGCTAAATTATATCATTATTATTAACGTCATTTACTACCACTTCGGTAAGCGTTGGCGATGGAAAAGAAGTGGCGCAAAAAACTCCAGCGACGCTCCAGTCTATGTTAATTGATGTGAACCGGCTTGATATATGGCGGTATCGCGAATAACATTCTTTGCGACGCCCTCACTGGCGGTATCATGGTGCAGTGTTGGTGTGTAGTGTTTTTTGGAGGGTTTGGGCCCTGGTAGCCGCGTCGTTGGGGTCATGAGGACGCGCCTCGGTCTACTTCGGATGAGAGTGAAATCATCGTTCGCGATGAGACTGAAAGTGTATCTAAATGGAGATTTTAATTACGCGAGAACCACAGCGCACCGGTGGCCTTGTGCATGAAGTGATTTTGAATTACCTGAAGTTAGTGAATGAGACGAGGGGAGGCATGCGCAACGACGGGACTTGCATATGTCATTATGGGTCAAGTGTACGCTTTGTACAGTGCACTTTTATTACCTAGGGACATTTTGCTATTTCTATTTATTAATGAGTGTAAACGACTGAGAACAAAGGCTGCCCGATTTCGTATGCGGATCGACGGTGAGTCTTTCATCTATCATGACGCTTAAGTATTTGACTGTCTTATAGTCAGTATTATGTTAAATAGTGTCTGGCTTATATCCAGACGCATAGAGGTGTCATCAACAAAAAGGGCTAGGTTTTACACCACGAGTGCGCGGTATGTCGTTGGTGTAGAGTGTGCAGAGCATGGGACCTAAAACTGAGCGTTGTGGAACTCCGGCTTGAACGGGGTGAGCTTCGGAACACATTTCATCGAGGCGGTATCGAAGTTTATAATGGATGTGCTCCGTGATGCGGTGTACCTGATAGGTGCATTAGTGTTTGGCACGAAATCCAAACTGCTGATGTATAGGTATTCCTCGGTACTGCATGAAGTCCCTGAGGAGGGCGAATATGAACCTTTCGTACACCTTACGACTTACAAGACTTTGAGAAAGCTTACAGGCCGATAGGCTGTTGGATCGATTGGATGCTTAGAGGGTTTTAGAATACTTATGACGTCGGCTTCCTTCCAGGTCTCTGGGAACGTACCTTGTAGATTAATACCAGAAGGTGTATAATGGAGTCCGGTAGAAGTTTAATTTTCTTATTGGTAATGCCATCGGGGCTAGGGGCTTTGATTGTAGTCTCAACTTCGGTGCATGTGACTTTAGTAACGTAATCGCGAGGTGGTTCTTTAGTCCTACCATCGACTTCATTGCCGTTTCGCCTGTTTCTTCGTAAAATTGTATGACAGTTATACAACTTGCTTTATATTTAATTCTAATCGCCGTATCGATTTCAAATTTTACAAGCTTATACAATTATAGTGACAATATAAAAATATGGTACCATAGACCATGGGATAAGGTTATGCAAGTTAATTATTCAGTGTCTTAGTAACATTGTTAGCTAATCTTATGCCTGACTTTTCACATACTTCTGATTGTCGTATCGATTGAAACATGGTCGTTGGATAAGTCTTTAAATCGATATAATAAGCTTGGAATATTGTATTCATTTAAAAACTTAGCAATCGGCCAGAAAAGACACTGGCCTTAGGATTTGACTTGGGTTTTTGGATTAGTGACCATATTGCTAATGCCGTTGCTCTGGTCATTCTTCCTATTTACTGATGGATGTACCGAAATCCTATCCAGTAACATTTAGGTCCTGGATATTTGGATTAATTTTCATTTTAAGTAGCAGATAACGGTAGATAGACTTCAGAGCTTATTTCAATAGAGCTGTAAATGTCATAAAGCCAGCAAACTGTTGGCAATGCAAAATAATTAACAACACAACAAATTGCGATCAGAAGAAGTAGTGTCTGTAATTTATAACTGATACTACTTTAATAATTAGTAATAAATTATTGACACTACTTTAATTCTGATAATTTAGTACAAGACCTACACAAAACATTGAGCCATTAGACTAATTAAGTCTTGTGAAGACATTGTCAAAATCGTCACTAAAGAGACCAAATCTGTCTAAGCTAACGGCCACTTCGATAAAAATAAAATTGATATAAATTATTGCAGACTTCAAGAAATATATACAAATACTTATTGACATGTTTATTGACATTAATTTCATCGTGATACTGCTACGATGCATCTATAAACTAGCACTAATAAAAAAGGTAGATCGGCGCTACAGCGTTTCATCGGGTAAATTAAATAAATAGGAGAACTTATAACTGTTGATGAGACATTTCATATAAGTCCTAAACAATAGCGACAAGGGTACGCGATTTTATCGTGTTTTAGGCCGCTTCTACACTTATCCTGTCCTCCCTTTAGATAGCGATCCGAGTCGAGGTTTCGTACCTCACTATGAGGGGCCCTCGGATTGTATTATCGCCCCCCTCTGTTGTCGTCGACGTTCTTCGTCCACAGGGGTCGGAGCGCAGTGGTGATGCGGCAGCGGTCTTCGTGCTTCGCTTCGCAGCATCGTCGTTGTCTCCTTACTCAGCGGGCCTCCCGCTCGCGGGTCTATTTAGATAAAGCTGTAGAGGTCACTGGACCAACAGCAATACTCATACACAAAAAAAAAAATCGACAACGGTGAAATTGCATCTGAATATAAATTGTTAATCGAGTGTCAATGAGGATGCCTTGGGCTGCAAGAAACATTTGTTATCAGGTCGACGTGGTGCTCATTTGTTACTGTCCTTGTTTCTACCTTGGCTGATGAACATGGCTCAAATTTGTGGTAGAGGCTGGAAAACTTTCTTGGTGTATTATATTCATTGTTTAGTTAATTGATAGTGTTTGACTTCTTATTACAGTTTTATGTACTGTGATTTTTATTAGCTGTCAAACATCGTATCATCGTTGTTATGATTAAAATATGCTATAAAAGTTTTTAGGTATCTGTTATTGTGAAACATGGCTGATTTCCCTTCATAGTTTAAACTCTTAAACTTTGGTTAACTAACGGCAGGCAGACCTTGACTCTGTTTTTTGAATTATAAGAACATATAAAACATACGCTGAACTATGGCGATAAGCCTACGAGCCTTTACTTCCTGTTATGTTTTGGGACCTAATAATCTCAAAGTGAAATGTAGCATTTGGTATATTCTTCTATACATGTAGCTTGCATTCCATTTTGATACTCAGCTGTGACATCGTATGAGCATCTTAAATCTTTGTTGAGATACATACATCTCATCAAATACGCGTAAGACATTTTAAACAGTAGCATTGAGATAAAAATTAAGTATCACATAAAGAAATGATTGTATTACTTTTTGTCCTCGTAAGAATGTGTGACAACGTATAATTACAAGGAAAAAAGCATTCTGCAGCATGATAGCTGGAATGCGATCGCGTTTGTATGATATAATTGTCTTGTAATCGCATTATAGGTAATTATATTTGACAATAAGCAGTTCGGTCATTCATTTGGATAGGTAACTTGACCGCAAGTTGGATTTAAAGTTAGAAAAATATACTTGGGTTTTCATACATAACTGTCGCGTGGTTCCCGGTTGTTGCCTGAGGATAACAGTCATTAGCTACAACGAAGGGAGATCTCAAACTTCCGTGCTCTAGAGGTGGCCACTGTTTATTTAAACTCTATCTTTTACGCAATAAAGTTGTGTTTAGATTGTTTTGTATTGTTAAATAATAAGTCTGGATTATTTTGTGAAAAATACAAAATTTTTCATAAACGATGATATGACATACTACCTTTCGTCAAATTTTGACTCTTATTATCATTTCTGTATTGTATTATTGCGCAGTGCGGCATATTTCCATTTTTATATTGGCTATTTTATTATTATCCTATAAATATAAATATTTTTTGGACCTCTTTCCGATGTGGTAACGAAATCACGAATGTGACCGCGGTCGCTCGCGCAAATGGATGTTTGCAAATGCATGCAAATTATTGTCTGGATTCTGTTGATGTTAGTGCTTTTAGCCTATGACGCTCTTACAGCTTCGTCTGTCTCAGGGCTCTTACTTACTATGAAGTGCTTGCTTTGCGAGTGTATCGGTCTGCGCAGTTCTCTCTACTTGCCACCGAAATTACTATCGAAAAACTATCTGATGATTCTCTAGAATGGAGAATGGACGGTGATATCTCATTACCATCTGAGGTTAAGTATACGGACCTAGCCTCAGACAGTCGTCTCCTGTTGTTTATGTTGCCGGCAGCTGGGTGTGGGGAGAACCTGATATGCGGGTGTGATGTACGAAGTTCGTTGTGTTCGGACTGGTGCTCGGCTCCCCTGTGAAGTGGGGTTCGTCGAAAACGTGACACGACCTACTCGACGGATTTGCAGCCGGTTCGTAGGTTTCAGGCTGAGTTTACCACTAGGGGGTTGGCTGCAAAAGCGCTTTCTCGAAAAAGCGCAGCGAGAGACTTTGAATGTGTTCCGGAATAGTGAGAAGGTCATTGTGCCGATCGATATCGCGCTGACACCACTCTGCTCCAGTCGCTATTCGAATGAATCATTTTGAATCCTCTTAAGGAGGAAGGACTTAATCTTGATGGGTGCTGCTTGGGCGAAGACGACGCTGGCATAGGGAATTAGGAACATTTTACTATGTGCGCAGATGAGCGGGTAGTCTGCTTGTTAGAAACTCGGCCTCATTCCACATATTTTTGAAATGTCAAGTGTGGAAGTTACATTTGTGGTCGAAGGTGACCCTTTTCACACATGGAATGGAACGATTGAAAGTGGTGATTGATCAGATTGTCACTCCATCTAGCTACGGGCGTTTTATTCTAAGGTTGGTCTTTGTTATCTGATAAAAAATAAATGACGGAAAAGAATGCTTTGTTTTAAATATGACTTTTTATTATTATCAAAAGTCAATAAGATATGATACAAATATTTACGGTGAACAAATTACTTTAAATCTAATCAATCCATAAAAATCATTAGCCCCTATAACCATTTATAAGCAAGAAGGAATAGGGAGTTAAATGCTGTCGCGGGTCCTAATAAGACGAATACGACATACGGATGTCACTACGTATGGCACGAATCCATTTATTATTTTGTTGAAGGACATAAAAGATGTTGGATATGATTTTTAAAATTTGTGTAGAGTCACCGATGCCTTAATCTTTTTATTTGCTTACTCACATGTCTTAAGCTATCTATTTTCTTACTCACAAAGAACAATACAATTCACTTTATTTTGATATTTTTATTGAAATTATTACAAATATCACATATAGAGGACTCAAATATGCTATAGACCATGACGATAACGACCAGCGAGTATTATAACTATAAAGGTATACGTTTGTTATTATTTAACTCTTATTTTAATAAAGAAAAAAGAACAGACAAACTTCTCGAAACCGTAAAGTACCTACAATGTCAGAGTTTGTTGTTTCTACTAAATATAGTGAATTATGTTGTGGTAAAATAATAAAAAAATTGTAAAAAGAAAGAAATAACCTTAGAGTTTAATGCTGGTTAGGTTCTTAAACGCCTTAATTATTGGATAGGTCGTTAACGTTCATAAGAACTTAGAGAAATATGTTTTGACTTTGTCTTTAATAATGTCATTATACGAGACAGACGAAGACGTATATAGGTACATAGGTGGTAGCTCTGTTTCAGGGGCTCGCTTTTAAGGTGACAGCGGGTGATATGAGTCCTGTTGTATCACTACCGTCGGCCACGTCATGTGAGACTCGCTTGGAACCTATAAAGCCGGTTGGAGTGCCGTGATTATGTGGCTTCAATTAAAAACGGGGGCCTTGCCTTGATTGGCCGGGCCATGAGGAGGAAGCCTTTATAAAAATCCCACAATTTCAAGGGGGGGCGGCGTGCAGCACGATGGTATGCATGGTTCAGTGGTAATCAATTGTTACTGGTACCCACACCCAGGCACCGGCCGACACCTGGGCGTAATAAAAAATCTTTTCCTGGCACAGGAGAGCATAGAAAAGAAAGAAACCTTGCGGGGCGGTGGCGATGGTCGATTTGTCGTGGGCGACTCCTTCCGACGCACGTATGGTATCGGGTCAGCTATCCGCAGCAGGGGTCCCTCAAGAGGCTCGATATAGTTATGTTCGAGGCCACAGTCGCGTCCCGAACGGAAGTCCACACCGAAGTAGTTTTGCCCGGTCCCAAAGTTGAGGTGATCTGGTTCCAGCGCCGCTCCAACTCGCTAATCGGGGATGGTCGATCGAACTTGAAGCGAACTCCTTGAGAGGGTGGACCCATGGGGCCGCTCAAATAATCATATGGGCAAACTTTGACCGTAGGTTCCTCAGCTGACGGAAATCCTGGATCCATTTATTGTGGAGGGAGTGGTCAACTCGCTCTTCTATAGGATCCATGAATATCCAACACTTCTCACATTTGGGATCGGAAGTTGGATCGAGCCATCAGGTGCCTTAGAGCCCGGAATTCTACGCCAGACCCCGTCGGATTCTCGGTCGGCTCTCGGTGGACTCTCTGTTCAAAGGCCTCGTTGATATCTTCCCTTCAGGCTGGAGGGAGGCAAGATTGGAACTTATGAAGAAGGATAGCAGGATCGCAAATTCTCCCTTTGTGTGCCTGGAAGTTCTGGCGTACCATTGCGTGCCTCATGTGTAGCGCATAGTCGGGGCCTACTTATGCGATACGTGCATTCAGATGGGTCGGGAGCGGCAATTCACCGGAAGGAAATAAATAATGGGGTTCCACAAAGGTTCCTGTTAGGTCCAATATGGTGTAACCTTGCATACGATGCGGTCCTGCGGGCCGATCTCCCCACTAATGGAAGTGTGATTTATTACGCAAACCACACTCACGTATTTATTGACAGGGACAGCTTCGCATATAACGAACTATAATAATAATATTATAGGTCTTCGGACCTCAAAAGTTGCTTTGGTTCGCGTGGGTTACGTGCAGGTCCGGGTTGGATCGGAAATGAAATATCTCGGTCTCACCGGGAGGATCACTTTAACTGCTTGTTTCTCCGGTTTGAAGGTAGTGGGTGCATAGACTTCTGCCTAATTTCGGGAACCCCAAGGAATGAGTCTCCCTTCTCAAGGCGGGGGTCATGCGATTAGTGACCCTCTTTGGAGCGCGCGTAAGGTCACATCACCTTACTGGTGGGCGATGCTGTAGAGCTAAACTTAATTAGCCTGCAGTAGTAAAATTGCCTTCAGAATCGCACGTAGATACCGCACTATATCCATTCAATCGGCCACTATCCTAGCTCTGGACTGGACATCCTGGCGGAGATAGATGCGAGGTTTTATCCTCCACTTTCCCCAGAATGTCGCCGAGCTCTTGGGTGCGAAAGAGTTGCGGAAACAGGTGCGCAGACGTGCAGAGGCATGGTGCGAGTGGCTCCAAGAGCCACGGATACTGTGTCAGCGCACCGTCGGCGCGTTCCTGTAGAGATACGAAGCCTAGCTGCATTTGGAGTTAGTTTGCACGTCTCTTTACGTTTAACGCATCGGGCATGGGTGCTATGGTGAGTACCTAAACAGGATCGAATGCGAACCGACAACACAAGGCTACCGTGTAGCGGCGACCGATGCCTGTAGCTCTGAAATGAAAATATAGTACACGACTAATGTTTTATTAATTAAAAATTATTATGTTGGGCTAATAAATTATCAACTTGACGTTTTGATAATACTTTCTTGAAAATCATCACTAATTTGGCCAAGTGATTGATCTAATCAACCTAATATTTATATACTTTTCAGCATCGCACAATAACAAATGTTTCTTTATGTTATGTAACGGCGAAGTCACAAGATCACTTTCTATGATAATGAATATAGAATTAATATTATATAGAATTAATACTAAAGTACTTTTTTTTAATTTTTGGTAGGATAAAATAGTATAATTTTTTTTAACTGTGAATTATGCACCACCTACGGTAAGTGTAATAATGAAGTTTGCTTCGTCCCTATTTACCTCCATTGTGTAATTTTTTCTTCTCTTTGTATCGATATAAAGATGAACTTAGAGTTTTTACTCTAATCTGTCCCAATTTATCTAAATACATGGTTTTTCTTCGTCTCATTTATCAATATTAACAATCAACTATACTTCCAGAAAATGGCGAACTACCCCACATGCCGATATACCTTGCCGCCTTGATAATGTGCAGTGGATTCTTCATGATGTATTTGGTGGAAGAATTAGTCCATGTGTATATTAACAGCCGGGAGAATAAGTCAGCCAACACGAGTTTTACGAGGGTACTGAGTATCAGAAGAAGCAGTGAAGATCCAGTCAATACTGCAGACAAAGCTGCAGTAAGCAAGCAGGTTGAAGCGGGAAGACACCATGGACACAGTCATATTACGATTGACTCCTCTGATGATACAGTTGTTTCTGCTTTAAGAGGCTTACTCGTTGTATTGGCATTGTCTATTCACGAACTTTTGAAGGTCTTGCTGTTGGATTGGAATCTTCTGCTGGAAACGTGTGGTATGTATAAACGTGCATATAAATTCTAATCCCGAAGATTAGTAACCTGTTTATTTTTTATCATTGTCTGCGATGATTTGTCAATATGTTATCCGGTCAAGATTATAAAATTAGGTTGTTTGAATTTCATATATTTGTATATTAGGTTTATGCCAGGCAGTTAAATGAAGCGTTACTGATACAGGAAAGATCCGATTAAACCGAAGGGTCACAGCTGCTCATCTAGGCTAAACCTTAATGAATACAAAATTTATTAAAAGTATCGAACTACCATAACTACGTGATTTACTACTAAAACGACTGATAGTTAACGAGAAGATCGAAGTCGAAATTTTCTCGTAAACTCGAGTCTTTAGCTTAAATTCTATATTTACTTTAATTCTCAATCCTCCCTTCGTAATCTCAATATGGTTAGATTTTCAAAAATTATTTCCATTCGCTTGTATCTTCTACCTTTATTTTTATTGACATTATTAAAAAAAAATCTATATTTGTGCGCGAAGTGGACTTGTAGATGTTTTTGTGATAATAAGAAAGTGATATGCTGTATCTCTTGATTACCTTGTGATAAATATACAACCGTGATAGTTTAAGATAAATTTGGCTACTTAAGCAATTGACTTGAAATTTGAATTTTATTTATAATAACACCGAAACAAACTAACATTGGCAATTTGAGGTGTGAACTGAGCAATCTGTCATATCTTTCGCATTTCTCATACCCTCCACTCGTTCCTAAGTGTCAGTTAAGAGTACTTCCAACATGCCTTTGCAGAATTATCAATAATTTATTTGACGTAGGTAAGAAGTTTTCTTTACTATACTTCTGCAATTACTACTTCTTCGATCTGCTCATCTAGATCATAATTCTTTTGCTATTGTCACGGCGTTAAGATCCTTCCCTTTTTTTACTTAATCAATATAAAAATTACACTAAGATTAAAAATGATATATAGATATAGAGTCCTTCAGACAACCTAACTTTAAGATTACGTTTTTAACTGAAAACAAACAACTAAAAAAATACATTAAATTATGTGATAAAATAGATAATCATTTGTTGTCAGTGCCTTTGATAAGTAATATATACCGCATGGAATGCCAAGCTTATTTTTACATTTGTTATAATATTATGGGCAACTAACGGCAGAGCTACACTGAAGTTTGTTTCTAGCTACAGAATTAATGGGTCAGCTCGACCAGGGTAGGACGACTCCCTCACATATTTTACATATCAACATAACAAAGTGTTTCGCTTGCGAGTGCAGGGATCCGGAGACCTTTATTACTGGTGACAAAGCATTCCATCTCAGTCCTCAAGGGTGACAACGCATCTGCATTATGATTCCTTGTCAACGACGAATTCAGATGTCATGCATGCCACATCTATCCCCGATAAGGCATCATAAGTTAGTTTGTGGTCAACACTGATGTTAAAGAGTTCCCACTAATAGGATATTCGGTTTCATTCCATCACAAAACAAAATACGGTAGGGCTATATATTACACTAACTATTTCGCACTGGTATTCCGGAAAGCGTGGCCTACCCCGATCGGATAAATACGGCTTCATAAAATATTCTTAGTTCCTTCGATACAATAAATGCACATAGTCTTTTAAGTACATTTACTGATCAAACACAAACTGGAAAAAGCCACGTTAGGTATTGATCAACCGAAATTTTTTTATATGTTGGTATGTTTTTTTTTTATTTATGATAATACGAGAACATTAATAATACAAAGAAAGCCTCAAAATTATAAATTTTTTTTTTGAATAGTTCATATGATACAGTCTGAATGATCAACAACTTTATAATGCGAAAAAATAAAGTTTACTACGTCGTCTTAGTATATAATACACTGTTGGTTTGTTAATGTGATTTTCCTTCACATAAATAATCATAGAGACAAAATTAAGTGTGCAGTATACGTGCACTATATTAAATTATGTCTTACAAATACTTATTTCCTTATTATCAATTTATAACTTTATCTTTGACTGTATGTCTTTCAATGAACGTATTTGATGGAAGTACGAGTATTTTCATAAATATGTGTTCGGGTTTGAGTGCTGTCCCATTGTCCCATATCTTCGACACAGCATCTGAACCCTTTACTGACCTAATTGCAATATGCATTACATCGGACTAGAGGTGATGATGTGTGCAAATGTTTATTGCACTATTATCCGGCGCTATAGTATAGAAAATTAAAATAATTTACAGGTCTAGTAATTTATCTTAATTTATTATTTTATTCGCAAACGTAGATCAAAATGGTAGTCTTGGAGACGAACTTACTTTAACTAATTACATACTATTGTTTTTAAATTATTATTCAGTCGAACGATAATAATACTAAAATGAAATAGTCACTAACAAAATCGTGTCCGTAATGTTGTTTATACATATAAATGTGTGTTTATGCAAATAAAATAAGTAATTTCTTACCAAATTTATGTATAGAATATCAGTAATGTTCCCGGTAGCAAATTTTGACAGTTCGACAAATTATAGAGAAAGTCAGAGAATTCAACAAGCCCGCCTACATATGCTTTGTGGACTTCTCTAAGGCGTTCGACTCTGTCAAGTGGCCCAAACTCTGGGAAACGCTGACGGCGATGGGTGTTCCAAAATACCTGCGAAGACTGTATGAGGATGGCACAGCCTCAGTACGCGCAGATGACGTTCAATCCAATCACTTCCACCCCATCGCCGGAGTCCATCAGGGATGTATTATTTCGCCAATACCGTTCAATGTGTACACAGAACTCATAATGAGGATTATACTTGAAGACTGGACAGATGGCATCTCCATCCGTGGCTTGAAGATCTAAAACCTGCGAAATACAGACGTTACCACTTTGTTCGCCACCAGTACATGGAAGAAATTCTCGGCAAGATAGAATGCGTTAGCCTTGAGTTCGGATTTAAGATAGACCGGAATAAAACAAAAATGAAGTTGTCGACCGCATGAATAACAATTCTCCAGAAACTACATAAATTGCTAATTGTGATGTGGTGCAATCATACATTTATCTGGGAGCCGTAATTACGATCAACAGTGGATGTATCGACCAAGTGAAGAGGCGTATGGCAATTTCTAGGACTGCAATGGACAAGTTGAGGAAAATATGGAGCTAGTTAGCTAGTTCGGGCACTTGTATTCCCCATATACTTGTACGCCGCAGAAACGTGGACCCGGTGGAAAGTAGAGAAGAAGAAGATAGATGCCCTAGAGATGTTGTGCTGGAGGAGAATGCTCGTAGTATCGTGGACTGAATTCCGTACCAACGAGTCTATACTTCGAGAACTCGGCATTAAGCAGCGTTCATCATCTTTGGTACAGTCTTATATCCTCATCTTTTTTGGTCACGTATGCCGCAGGGAGGAGGAGACTTGTGGTCCAGGGAAAGGTTGAGGGTACCAGGCCTCGAAGAAGAACAATATATAACAATACCTATGAGGTAGACTGACCAGATAAAAGGCTCGGCAGTAAATGGCTCATTATCACAACATGAATGCACGAGGAGAGAGAAGAATCCATCAGAGAAGAGTGGCGGCGTGTTATGAAGCTTGCCACCAACACCTGAAGTGATGAACCACGACTACTCTGTCAAGAGTGATACGGACAAAGAAGAAGATCAATAATGTCTAAGTAAAGGTTATTTGATAAAGAACAACATGCATCTTAGATATTTTAGAGAATATTTCTATCTGCTGGCTTTTTCGTAGTAACGGTACAAAAAGGAAGGCAATTTCATTATTTGAGAGGTGTTAGCTTCCGATTATGATATAGACCGTTAAATTAGAAAATTATTACTTTCATAATAATTCACACAACACACAAACACCAAGAGACCAAAACCAACAATTTATTCTGCATTTATTTATTATTGGTCTGGCTGGGAATGATACTCAGGGCCCAGCTTCGCAGCTATGCATCGTGGCCACTAGACCACGTGAACAAGATTATCATTTCAATGTGACATCATTTGAGAGGTCTATTTGAACGTAGACGCATATAAAGTTACTTGCAGACCTCAGTGGGTGTATCAGTAGACTATATCAAGTCATTTAGTAAGCGCTAGAAACTCCTTTTGTTTATGATTTATGGGATTAACTTTAAAAAATATATTATATTATTATAAATATAAATATTTTGTATTAAAATGTTTTTATTATTAAAATTATATATTTTATATATGGTGGCAGAAGCAAGCTTTTATCATCATCATCACTACTGAAGAGGTTCACATGCGGACTGTGGCATTGTCTACTTATCCCCACACCAACTGCTATTTCATGCTGTCCTTCCCTGGTGTAGCAGACCCATTAATGCCGTAGTTTGTTGACACGCTGCAATGTCGCTTTACCAATTAGACGCATTCCGTGAGGGTTTGGTCCTTGCCCAGTTTAGTCAACCCATTTATCCTGCAATTTGTTGACACGTTGCAGTGTCACTTTACCAATTAGACGTATTCTGTGAGGGATTGATCCTATACACACACACCAATTAGAAGTATTCTGTGAGGTATTGATCCTATCCTGAATTAGCCGACCCATTTATGCTGCAATTTGTTGACACGTTGCAGTGTCACTTTACCAATTAGACGTATTCTGTGAGGGATTGATCCTATCCTGAATTAGCTAACCCATTTATCCTGCAGTTTGTTGACAAGTTGCAGTGTCATTTTACCAATCAGACGTATTCTGTGAGGTATTGATCCTCTTCTGAATTAGCCGACCCATTTATGCTGCAATTTGTTGACACGTTGCAGTGTCACTTTACCAATTAGACGTATTCTGTGAGGGATTGATCCTATCCTGAATTAGCCGACCCATTTATGCTGCAATTAGTTGACACGTTGCAGTGTAATTTTACCAATTAGACGTATTCTGTGAGGGATTGATCCTATCCTGAATTAGCCAACCCATTTATACTGCAATTTGTTGACACGTTGCAGTGTCACTTTAACAATTAGATGTATTCTTCCTCGGCCGAGCCGACACCATCAATTTGGCCTCTATCAATTATTATTCCGCTCGTTATACTTTTTTTTAATTGATTGATGATTGGTTGAAACTCAAGGCCAACATTTATAAAAACGTAATTCGCCCTGTAATGCTGAAGCCGCTGATTGTTGGGCAGCAAAGTTGTCATCGTTGGAAAAGCGTCTCCACGTTTCTGAAATGAGAATGCTGTGATGGATAAGTTGAGAAAGCATAGACTGATATGGTTTCGACATATAATGAGGATAGATGATATATATAGTCATATCATCAAGGTAAAGTGATGAATATGATTTTATTTTATATATTTAGGGATGGTAAACGTGCACACAGTTCACGTAGAGGTAACCGATTACTATGGCCAATGTATCTATATCTATCCTCAAAAAACATTCAGAATACTAGTACACATTGTCACCCTAGAGGACTGAGGTGGAATGCCTCGTTAATAGGGTAACAAACTGTAATAGGGTCTCCGCCTTACTGACTACACTCAGCGTACAAAGCACAGCAATTATTTATTTATTTAATTTTCAAACACCTTATTTTATTTAAAAAATGGGTACAATGGGCGGGCTAAATACCTTTTGGCATTCTCTACCAGTCAACCTTTGAGAAGGAGAAACATGGACTGTAGGTGCCAATAACAAAATAATCCTAAATATTAACAAATTGTATATAACATAAATTACATACATAACATAAATAAAATACATATAACATGCATACATAAGTACATATACAAATACATTAAACAATAAATATCAAAAATAACATTTCCGATTATTTTGCTATTTTGAAATGGTATTCTGGAAGGGCGTGATTTTTCCGCCAATCCATTCATACCGCTATCAGAAACTAGCTGAGACGTGGCTCTAGCAGTGTTAAAAGTCTAGAAAGAGAGATCTAAATCGAGAGCAGGACCATACGACCGGACGCAGCCACCACGGCATATAATAAAAACATTATTTGCAACTAATCTATTCGAGTTACAAAAAATATAATATTTTCACAAGCGTCCTGCTTCTAGAACCAGCAAAATGGCAACACTAGTTAAAGCGGATAATCCATATCATAGTTTCTTCCGCCTTCGCTCCCAATCTTAATCAAAGCAGTATCCGTCGTGAAATTAGAACGGTGAACAGCGGGTCCCTACTACGAGTTACAAAAGTACTGCGGATCTCATTCTATCTCATTTAAATTTCATAAGATAACAGAAATCGTTCATAGAATAACGACAGAATGGAATAATTACATAATTAGATTACACTTGGGTGCAAATTGTTTTATCTTAATATCTTTGGGGAATAGACCGACGAGTGTTTGTCCCTGTTTTGGACGATTAATTAAGTCCATACACTTTTGGAGACTGTCTTTATGTAATAATCAGATGTATATGCTATAATATATTCGAAAATAGACAAGAGGGAACAATCAGCTGTTGTTGTCAGTGTATTTTGTCACCTAAGGAACAAAATAAAAGTATGGCGAGGAAGGATTACACTATTACTTAGAGTTGTCATGAACAGTTAAATCATTCTTTTAAATTGAGACAAATATATGTAAAGCAACGCATTGCAAATAAAATATACAAGCAAAACAAACCTAATATAAAAATTGAAGCGATCGAAACTTGTCCGGGATATTGTTTCGTACTATACGGATCGTCAGCTAGGTTGTGTTTAACTTATGATAAGTAGCAATGTTTTTAAACAGACTTCAAAAAATTCTCGATTCTCGATTTAATGCGTTTTATAGCGAATTAATACGTTTTAAATAGGAAGCACTTTTTAAAAATAACACGGGAATATTTTTTTATAAAACTAAGGTTGACATACGAGCACATAGTTCACTTTATAATAAGTACTACGGGCCATAAACACTTACATCCATCCTCAACAAAGTTTCACCCACCATATGAAACACAGCAGTGTTGATATTTCAGACCGATATTCTATGAGGGCGTGATCCTTTTAGATAATTCTTAGTCAGACCGACTTAAATGACCGAGCCGAGGTTCGGCCTCGGGCACCCTCGAGTTAGACGCTCTCGCAGAACAGGGTAACGTTCCAAGCCGAGGCTCCCACCTGGGAGCCCTTGTGCTGGTTACCCACTGATAGAGGTCTCGACTGAGCGCCATATGCGCTCGGTCACCTCTCAACCCGGCGAAACTGTAAAAGCCCACGGGCTCACAGCGGCCATCAGACCGAAAAAAAAGGACTAGGACTAGGACTTATCAGAATCTTTTTATAATTGCTGATATATTTGTATTTTTTAGGTATATGTTCGGTGCAGTTTCCGCCCACAAATACATTATTGCATTCTGTATCGGGGTAGAATTGCTTGCAGCCGGCACGAGGCGTTGGCTCTCCCTGGTGTACATCTTCACATTCTCGTTTGTATCAGCGCTGGGAATAGGCGTCGGCATCCTTCTGGTCGGCGGTGCTGGCGCATCTGAGGCTGGACTTTATTCCGTCATATTACAGGTATAACTTTTTAAGTAACATTGAATTGAATATGCGGAATTTGGATGGTTAGGGGAGATATCAACTTTTATCCTAAATGTTCGTCTGATCCTATCAGCGGTGTGTACTGCTGTTTTAATCTAAACTAGATAGTGTCTTATGATAAAGAACTCTTTGATTCCACATTTTGTAAATTAAGTTTTCAATATAATTTATTACAAACTGTATTAACAGCACAACCATAGATAACGAAGCATTCCATCTCAGTCCTAAGGTGTGACATCGCAAATGAGTACCCATCGTAGATAGCCTAACATGTGCTCTATCTGTCTGTCGTTACCCCTAATATAAAAATTGCATGGATACATTACGCGGTAATGCCCAACCACAGAATAGAACGGCGTTTTAAAAGAATATGTGCGTAAATATTGTTGCTTAGGGCTGCTGTGTGAAAGAGACCGCACATATTATTATTGATACGATGAGGTATTCCGACTTACTTATTCCTTAGGGACCACAACGCACCTGCATTATGATTCCATATAGATGATAAACGTGCGTTGTAAAGGCAACAAAAATTTGTAATACATTTATAATGCTACTCTAATCACTATGCCAATGACAAAATTAACGATATTAAGAACTTGAATAACTGAAATTGACTTGTGTTACATGTTTACAATAAAATAATTCTAGCAATGGTATTAACGTTACTTATAATTCCGTTAACAATTGTAACTAAGCCTAAATGCTTATTCTAGGAGATTTTCGTAGAGAGAGTTTTGTAGACCGTACCATTAGGCCATTGACTGAATATACAAAAATTTATTGTTTGTCTTTTATCATAAAACAATTTAATTTAATCGTTTATGTGTAGAGGAGATCTCATACACAGGCTTGGTTCTAAAGTCGATTGTAAAATAGGTACAAAATAACGGCGGCATTATTGATTAAATGTAATTACTTATGTGATAAGATTACCAGGAGGGTCAGAAACAGTGTCAGAGTTATGAGGACAATAACCACACATCCACCAAAAACCTTAAGTTGAAACTAATATAATCTATAATAGATATCGCTATAGCAGTTTCAACTGCACCTCAATTAAAAGTCAGTATGAATGAGTTGCCTTGATCGCGGAAAGATCACGTCATCTCAGAATACCAACATTACGCTGCCGCATTTCGAATGATGATGGAACGAAGATTCTAGTATTCTGAGGGGTGACAAAGTATTTTTAATGTTTGTGGTGGATAATTGTACCTGTCTATATTTATCTATATTTTCCTCCAACTGTCATTACTTATCATCAGGCGAACTGTGTGCTCCTTTGTCACCCTAAGATTAGTAAAAATAATAAGGTCGAACTTTTTTATTCCGTTAGACATTTCATACACAAACATTCCCAGGCAGCATTGGATATTCAGGAAATGCAATCGCTACCCACATTTCACCTGCAACTTATAGCGTCGTCACCCAGATGTTATTTTGCAGTATAATTGACTATATGGCCATAAAAACTAATTGATATGAGTCGGATCGTATGACCATCGTTCAAACTTTTAACCAAATTCGTAACATTACGTAATTTGTCGTTCGGTTCTTGTAATTGTTCAAATAACGACAACTGCGTGGGATATATTACAGTCGTAAGCATTAGGGCTTGACTCAAAGGCATTCAATCGTGGTCCCCTTTCCGAATTCATGTAATGCAGGTACAATAAGAACGGACGGCGTTATCAGTGACATAAGAAAACTAAATTCGGTACACTTATATTGAAAAACAAAAATTGTGATGTATAAGACATTGTAAGGCTAAGCTTTGACTCCAGGAACCGCGACGGTTACAACTTTCTCGCGTTACATCTCGGTAACATATATTAGATGCAAAGGGGTGCACGTATCATCTACGCATCCCAAGTCAACATCCCCTGCTCGTGGTGCATCCGGACGAGGCTCTGGCGACCGATAAATGGCGGTATAACCATTCACAATGGCGTAGCAAAATAAACTGACCAGTGACGGCCATCGCTAGTGCTAAGAGTTACGCTTTATGATCGCCAACCCGCATGCTCAGCATAGCGATTATGGGCAAAACCAATTAAGGCAAAGCCACAATACACCACGGCCCCCAGTTCCCGGGGCAAGGGCTAATACTGGGCTACGATAGGCCGCCAACCTCTCAAAAAGTACTGACCCTGGCTTCGTATAACGGACGCACACGGAATTTGCACCTTCTGCAATTTGGAAAAACAAAAGAGGAACTGAAGTGCATAAGGTAGCACATTATGGGTTTATGTGAAGTCCGAAGAGAGGGAGAGGTCACCTAGAATCGGGCCATCTTTTGTACTTCAGAAAGGGAGACCAAATTTCCCAGGGTGGCGTCAGGGTTCTGGTCCATCAAGATTTTGCTGATAACGTTGTACAAATTTCAAGTGTGTCGACAAGGGTAGCTTACCTAATGATTGAGCTGACTGATAGGTACATCCTCGAGGTTGTACAGGTTTACGCACCGACATCGGCACACTTGGATGAAAACGTAGAAATATTCTACGAGGACATCGCCAAGGCACTCCATAATACTACAATGTTGTTACGAGAGATTTTAATGCCAAAGTGGGAGTAGAGATTAGAAGCGAAACATCAGTGGGACTATACGGTTGTAGCAAGAATGATAGGGGTCAAGTGCTTGTTAACTTAATATTAAGAAATGAAAGAAACCTTAATATTGAGAAAGCAATCGCTCAGAACCGGGGGTCGAAAATATTCGTAATGATATCCAGGATGAAAAAATTCAATCACCTGTCATCATCACTTTTCTAGTGCCTTCAACACTATTGAATTGACAGTACTTCAGCCGTTCCCTCTCCACATCGTGCGCTAGCCGAATATTTTATGTGCTTGCCAGTTTACTTACTGTGACCGGAAAAAATCTTCGAATAGTCGCCGTGTATTTTGGTAATGGCAAGTTCAGTTTTATCCTTTACACTTTTACATTTCTCCTTCAAGTTTGTAGTACTTGACTTGTAGGCATTTTTTAATTCGGCAATCAACCAGCGACAAGTGATGGATGAGATGTTTTCGAGTTATTTTGATTGTTTTTAATTTATGGTCATTGTACATAGATAATAAACAACACACTTATTTTAACAGAGGGCAATGGTTAGGCTGCTTGTTGTTTGGCTTTTAGATCAACCATTAGTACACCAAAAACTAATTCTGACCGTCGAATACAAGAAAAACGGAAATAGGAACTAGAATGAAAGAGATTTATTAAATGAGAGAATATTAAAGGAAATCCATGGTGAGCCACACGCACAAGCCAAAATAGTGCCAAACAAAAAATTACGTAAAATTTTTAATGCTTATTACATATGAAAGGAAGAGGCAAAAGCAGTAAGGTATATGGAATTGAAAAGTTTTCCAAATAGGCTGGAGAAAATAAGGGACAACAACGTACTTTAAAAATTAATATAGCACTCAGGTACGACTCTCCTTACACTGTTCTCACTTACAAGCACAATAAAGAAAATAATAATCTTTATCCCTCTAATTCAATTCAAGATTTACAAGATTTAAGTTGGAGGTTGTAGATATAGACCAACTAACCTCACAGGTATAGGAATCAGTTTCATACTTCAGTTTTTCTGTTAGATTGCATAGAATACATATGCTTTTTCACTTTTAACAATTTGGAATAACAAAAGGTCGCTACAGATGCGGGCTTATCTTTATTATTGAGCAAAATTATAATGCTTGGGAGAAATCACAAAATGCTGTTAGTATGTTTTGTGGTTTATTTAAAGCATTAGACTGCGTTAAGCATTATATCTTATTAGAAAAACTTAGATACCACGGGGTTAGAGGGTCTGCGTTGAAATTTGTTTCATCTTACTTAATAAAGAAAATTCAGAAGGTTGTTATTAACGGTCTATAGTCATACGGATCCTCTACACAAATGGGTGTACCACAAGGTTCAATTCTAGTGCCTCTTTTATTTTTAAATATATATAAACGATTTACCGTATTATATCGAAAATGATTGCGATGTTGTGCTGCAGATAATACATCTTTAATTTTTAAAATTGATAGAAAGACAAATACCTACGACGTTGTAAACAGTACTCTTTTACGCATTATTGAAGACTGGAGTATATTAGACTGGTTGAAATTAATTATTTAGTTCTAAACACGAAGAAAACTAAGTGTGTTTTATTTTCGTTGCCTAACGTTAAATTGAATTCTTTCGCGGTTATTTTTAATATTGAACGGATCGAGTTTGTTCAGTCGACGGTTTTCCTAAGAATAACTCTCGAATCAAAGCTTCAGTGAAGCGACCATTTATGATTCAAGTGTTTTGTGTAAAAAACCTACTTGAATAAAGCTTCTTTTGATTTGATTTACAGAAAATTAAGGTACTAAAAAGGTAAACAACTGGCACTTCAGCAATCAGAGTTATAAAAGTAAATTGAATAATAAGTAGACCCTATAACAGAGAATAAGAAAAGATAAAATGGCTATCACGACCTACAGAAAATTCAGAACTTAATTAAAAACAAAGCAAGATTTTTCAAGGAATCTTCAAGCTATATGAAAATTGCACGTTCAAGCGTAAAAGCGAGCAGAAAGGATCAAAAATTAATAAAAATAAGAGGTGGAGCGACGCTGCACGGCTCGACTGCGGTAGAGTACAGAGTACCAGCGTGTATAAGCAGTGCGAGCCTGCTGTTTCGTAAGTGTAGGGGTCCGTACACCCAATCGCTGGTAACGTTCCATCTCAGTCTAACTCTGAGGGGTTGACTTTTTGAGTCTTTGTTGATATTGGATGTAGATGTTATGGGTCGCTGTCATCACTTGTGAAATTTGTCACCCCTAATTTTATAAAAAGAAAGAAGACGTAAATAACGCTTCGCTTTATAGGGAGACAAGAATGCGGGAGTAATAAAATAAAAAAAATTTAAGAGATAATAGAAATGTGTACGTCCGTAAAAGGACTAATTTCTATTTAATGTTTGATTTTCAAAAGTATTTCGGTTAATACAATTGTTTTATAACTAAATTTTGTTATAAAACAATTATAAACATTTTTGTAGTATAAACTGCCAATTTCTAATCAACCTGCCTCTTACGAGTACATGCTCAAAAACTGATTATGCTTATTTCCTATTAGGGAAAGGGACTCATTTTCCGTAACAAATTGAATGTCGTAAAGTAAAAACAGATCCAGAAAACATTTTATTTTGTTGTCTTGTTCTGAAGACGACCTGTCGCCTGCATGAGCGTGAAGTCTGTAGTAAAGCTGAAACGCAACCATATCAATATGATATTAAAGTTGCCGAAGGTTCAGGATCAAACGAGTATGTGCTCGGGAGCATTTGTGTTGAAATCTTTGTAGTTTTCTAAATTTTCATGTATTATATAGAGGTGTATCATTTTACAAAATTTATTTTTAGATCTCACGCCTGCGGTGTTCAGTATTAGATATAACGCTTCGAAATTTTTTAATAATATGCTACGGGGTCGCATTTATTTTATTATATATTTCACAGGGTAACACTTTGTAGATGATCTTATAGAATATATTATATACTTTACAGGGCTTAGCGTGTGGAACACTAGTGTACGTGGTCTTCTTTGAAGTATGGCGGCAGGATCGCACTGGTCTATGTCAGTTCCTGTGCTCCCTTGGTGGATTTGCTCTCATGGTGTCATTAGAAGTAATCGTTGAATTAAGTACGTAATTTTTATAAATTTATAATAGTACTAATTTGATAATAGTAGCTAATATTCTATAGCTTTTTTTTATACATTTTGTGATGACAAACAAATACGCTACGTTTGTATTATCGCGTTTGTTTGGTAAGGGGAACGGGATAATCGATTGTTATTAACAGCGCATCCCAGTGAGGGAAACATGACCTAGAGTCTATTGATGTTGATGCTGTTAGCCTATGCGGCTATTACAGCTTCATCAGACACAGGGCTCACGGAACTGAGGGGTCCGTGAGCTGGTTATTTGTGGTTCTCTTACTTACACAAAGCGCTCATAAACTGAGCGTGTCGGTCTGCTCTGATCTCGTACCTAACTGATGGTGCCACCCAAGTTGCCAGTTCTCTAGCTATAGATTCTCCCGAGTGGAGAATGGATTGTGATGACTATTGACCGTCCGAGGTTTTGGTGTGCGGACCAAACCTCTGACGGAAGGGAAACATGAATGTCTAATAAATTAGTAAAATGTAGTAGGGATGGGACACACACGCTCGGCGGACTATGGTCCAATACTGAGTGCTCTTTGTTAATTAATAGGATCTATGTAGACTAGACTGCCTTCTTTTTTTTTAATGACATATCTTTATGTTCATAGCTGCCTGACAGTCCGAAAAAACACATGGTGTGGAACTTGATATTATGGTGTCCATTAGTCTTATTTAAGTTTATGATGTAAGGTCTATTTTGATAAATAAAGTCTGTAAAAATTCTGATTGTATTTATACCTTACCTTGGAAACCTACACCTTTTGATAAAATTAAAAAAATGGAAGAGAATAAAACATCGAAAAACCAAGCCAGCTGTTTATTTTTGCGGCCTTACATAAAATTGAATTAAAAGAATTTATGGTTTTGGTATATACGTATATTATTGGTGATAGACTAACAATAGCCATATAGCAGTAGCCTTTATGAGTCCATGGTCCCTATCGGACGTCCGAATATATTGACAATTGGAGATAGGCTTAAGAAAACATTAAGGTTGTATTAATCATACAAATACCTTCGTTCCGCCTTCGGCTTTCGGTGTCGTCAAAGTTTGATCCACTAATCAAGGAATAATATTTGTTTTGATATTGAGAGCTGTAGTAGCTGTGTCTTAACGCTTCAATATATATATATATATATATATATATATATATATATATATATATATATATATATATATATATATATATATATATATATATATATATCTATATATATAGTATATATATAGATATATATATATATATATATATTGTGTTACTTTTAACAGTGCCAAACAACCATACAGTTAACCTGATGGGATTTGATTCCTGGCCTACTGGCCAGTAATTGCTTCTTTCGTTCTAAGCAGAGTGGGATAAGAAAAATAAAACGCACGTTGCAATAAAAGATATTTTAACAAATCATTTAATTAGAAATTAACATTGTTCTCTACAATGTTAAAGAAAATAGACATTTCTATATTTTTTGTCTATATATCGTATTAGGCTGATCATAAATAAATAGAGAAATATTGCTGAGGCGGTTTAACACACCTAATGGATACGTATAGAGCTTTACAACGAAATTCTATAAGATAGAATCAATATATTTTATTAATAAAATATTTTTAATTACAATTCTATTTGTGTGGTTCAACACACACTCTTCTTAACTATAATGATTGAGAGAAAGACAGAGAAAATTCCGAAAAAACACTTAATTCTATCACTGGTACATGAGTATAACTATTTAGCCATTTTCGCCTATAACCCTCCTATATTCATTATCCCTAAGGCCGGTACATATTCCTTGTCCTTACAACAACAAGTAATAATAAAGTTTCAAATGCTCAACTATCTAATAAACTATTGCATTTTGTTATATATCTTTTATATTTTTAACGGTTCAATTTCATCAATAAGATAATATATATCTTTAAATCCTACACTAATAGTAGTACAGATCTGTTGCAACAACATATGTAGTCCGATCGGCTAATTTATTGAAATTATAAAAAGAAATACATACTAAACGCTACATATTTTGGTACTTAAAACAAAATAACATTCATTTATATAAACTAAATAATAATTTAATAATTTTAATTCAGGCACCATTTTCTTAATCTAAAGTAAACAGAGGAAGGATAATAAGCTTGAAGATTTTTTGGATAAAGGTAAGTGAAAAATTTAAATAAAAGGCGAGTTATTATTCTTAATTGCAATGACTTTTACGAATCATTGAATTAAGACTGTTTTAACACACTAATAGAGGAAGAATTATTCAATAATCACATTTTTATTGTTTAAATCTATTATTATTTATTTAACAGAAACCTGCCGGTGGGCAGATTAGTATAATTCCAGTGTGGTCACTATAGAGCTAATTGGTACTCTCCTAACTGAATCTATTGATATTGATTAATATATATATAGATTTTCATTTCAAGACTTTTGGATCGATATGCATAATTTTTTTAGGCAATTTGGCACATTATACAAAAAAAGTTATATACAAAAAGCCAATGATAATTGTAATATATCTAAGTTAGCCTACCAAGCGGAACATAAAAGTTTAATGTTAATAGATATTTCATAGCGTGAACAGTAATATAGAGAAGAAATGTCAAACGTCATAAAAATTGAGTTATATACAAACAAGCGTTTTTTAAACGCTCGAGCCTTCGACGTCTATGTTTGAATTAGTATCAAGAAACTATTTGTATTTTTTTAAGTATATTATGCAAATCGTGATTTTTTTTTAGCATTAGTCAAGATAGACCGAGCTTTAAAAAATCCCAAGTGCATGGGCGCAAAGCGCTCGGACGTTAAATTCGTGACAACGTTTCCAAAAACAATATTAAATATTAGTGAGTGAGCCAATCGGGCGCGAGCACGCGGTGCTACGAGTCACACATCCGAGCGAGAAGATCGTGCGCAATCGGCTATATTCGGTTACTGTCGGCCCCGTGTAACGGAGGACGGGACAACTGTTTCGTGAATGCCTCAAAAGCGTCGAATCGTCTTTACTTTTCTATACTGGCCTATTAGTAATGTAAACATTGTTGTACATTGGTTTGAATGAGGTTAAAGTTTATAATATGCACATTTGCATTGCGCTAATACAATATAGTGGGAACCTGCCTTGCATCTTTAAACATATATTTCCTCGAATATACCACAGCTGTACATAACACGTGGGATGGGAGACTTTTGACAAACAACACAAGGCCGACCCCTTTTTAATAGTTTTTCGAATTTTGGAAGTTTATTCTGAATATTTTGCAATACTGTATTTTATCAATGGGGTTTCAACATGATTGAAATGCAATCAAGCATCTTTGTTACCTGTCTTATAGTTACCATTGATTCCAATAATCGTCCATCCACAATAACTTAACCAAGATAGAATTCCGATTAATGTAAAATGACGTTAACCGTTAATATCACACAAATAATCTTTTTTCTAGGTTTAAGGTAAAATTAAAGATTACAATAAAAGTTATGTCTTAAGTATCACAAAAAAATTTGCCAAATCATGTTCAATTACTTTTAAAAGTAGATATTTGCCAAATGTAAACTTCAGAGTAAATATTAATGATGCCATATGCAAATCTCTTAAAATAATGCGTATATAATAATCGTTCCTTGTAACAGAAGTGTGTAAAGACAGTTTTGCTAATTATATATAGTTTTTTTTTATATCAGATGTGTACGACAGCATACACATATGCGGTTACAACTAATATTGAAATCATACAAGCTTCTTTCTATTCGACGGATTTGCATATTACAGGGCAAAAAAATAATACATTAATTAGTATATAATCTGAAGATTACATCGAAGAATTTTTTCATAAGTGTGATTTTATATTGGTAACGCCAAATCCATAAAGCAAGAATGTAAAACACGACGGCAGCTTAAGATTTGAGTAGTTTGTTCGCGCGCTGGTTTGCGACCGCAATGCGCGTCTCATTGCTTTCACCCTATAAACGTTTATGTTATTAAAAATCAGTTAACAATTAAGTTTTATAAATAAACTGTACAGACTTCCGCTACTAACTTTTAAAATAATACTACAATTGCACAAAATAGTAATTATAGATATATTTACAAAATTTACATTGTAGATTATAATTTTTTTATTAATGATAACATTGTGATTATTATAAGGCTGTGCAGTATCATAATTAAAAGTTAGAGGAGAGAATTAGATTTATTTTATGAATATTGTACGTGCTTTGTAAATTTTATTTTCTGGCGTTTCTGTAAGGTTTATATAATATTTAAACCACTACACTTACAACTTTACAAAACTAATAATTTAAAAAATCTTTTTAATTTAATTCCATTAATTCACATGTTAATTATATTTGACGAAAACTTCAGTTCATAATTGTTGCAAAATTGGCCACTTATGTATTAAAAATATTTTATAAGAAAAAAGGTCGAATCTAAAATTACCACAAATAAAGCGAAATTTGTGCAAATTGCTTTAAGAGTGCAAAGCCGTGTTTAAATTATTCATTAAATTTATAAAATTAATACTTACCGATGTGGCCGGCGTGATGTCGTGTGTAAGTATGTGTGATGTGGCTGTCTCGTGGTATTCGTTTACATCTCATATTACATATGGTTATACATACTACTCGTTCTCTATGCGTTCTTTTAAAAGACGCCATATTGAAAAAAATATTCAACGACACGAATTTAAGAATCGTGTTATTAAAAAGTATATCTGTAAATTTTAGTATCAACGATAACTCGACTAACTCTTTACATGTATTTTAATTTAATTACTATGAAAATTCCGTCAATATGGCTTCGTCCACCAAATTTTTTAATACATAATTTAAAAAATTAAAAAATTTGTAAAGGAAAAAAGTAAGAAACTTAAAAACTTAAAAAAAAAGAACTGAAATGTTTGAACGTTATGTTCGTTTATTACTAAATAAATAAGAGCACTAAGATAGTTATACACTAGTTAAAAGTTATATTCATTAACTACTCGCAAAGTCCCATAGAAGCAGAAAATTATACAAAGACGAGAGATAAAAGTTGCTATTTCCATTGTATATATGCCAAACAAAGTTATATACGTTATATATATATAAGCATGTATATATATTTATATATTATAGTTATATATATACTATGCTTCTATGAAAGTTTGACCAACCAAGATGGCACTCTAAATCGGGCAATCTGGCTGAGTCACCTTCCAGTAATAGGAGACGTGAATTAGGCTAAATACTTAATTCCAAACTATTATCACATATCGATGCACCACATCGAATTTTCTTGATATTTATACGTAATGCAAAGCAAAAGTTATTGGGTTTTCTATGTGAGTATACAATCTTAAGGGAACTTAAGAATTGAAATTAATTTAAATTGAAACACTTCCAAATTGTTGATTACGAATTGTATATACTATATTGACACTTTATATTGGTAAAGTAAATATATTTTTATATTTATATTAATAACATTCAATTTCAAATGGAATAAATGCACTTTAGCACAATTATAAATAATTACACTATCTATCTGTTTACTAAACTATAGTTTATGTATTCAAGAAATTTGTAATTATATCAACCATGTTCTACTGCATAAAAAGAATACTTTGGATATTAATTTAGGTCTTTTGAACAGGTAGGTAAGATTAATCGAAATAATAGTGATCTATAACGCAACTAACACCTAAAATGTACAATAATACAGAGTTAAAATTACGTTCCCTCCTGTTGTATATTAAATACAGGGTAAAGAAATAAATCATAGAACCAGTTTATTTATTGGATTTCTATTTATACAGTAGAATGTAAATACTTTTCGAATTTACAATATATTAATTTAATACTAATTTTCCAAAAGTGTAATATTGGGAAGAAAAATTAATTTATAAATTGTCGATTGCAGAGATGACGAGGTTGTTCAAACCTTTAATTGTTTTATTTAAGACTATTAATTTAATCGGTGTTACCAATTGCACAATATTTATTATTTACATAACGATTAAAAAATTAAAGAAATATAAAAGGAATAAAAAATAAAAATTGCAATAACTATTTCTATTCATACTTGAGTCAATAACATTAATTTTCAACATTTTAATTGTTTAAAGGTATTTAAGATAATACTGGCCACCTAGACGTAGCTGTATGATTTTTTTAGGTCTTTTATATAAGATTCAATTTGTAATAGTTTATAATAATTTATATGAGAATATGTATTGTGTTTGTGTGTTCTGGCGTACGCCATCTTCATTTACTTGAGCAGCTCGTGAGCACGCTGATTCGCCAAGGTTATCCTCGTTTCATTTGATTCGCCCTAAGGTACAGAATGCCGTTCTTTCTATTCGGTGCCAATATGTATTTTGATTTTCATTTAACCGCTATAAAGGTCTATCCAGGCCATTAAACGCTCAAATACACAGTAAAATATTGACGGATCTGTCGGGTCGCATTCATTGCTTCAGACTATACTAATGTACTTGAGTTTCGAATCCTCATATATAAAAATATTAATAAAATATAAATATTTAAATTAAATTAACATTTTGAACGAAACTATATTTGTAATTATAATTACTTTATAATAGTAGTCTTTTATTATTATTCAATTTTTGGAGTAAACTTTGTGAAGTTGCATGAATAAAATTTAAATATGTAATTTTTTTTTTACATTGATGAATTATTAGATACTATTCAAGTTACATTTTTTATGAATAACTTTTATATATTAGTTTTAGTAGTATTATTACTAAAAACATGTGGTGTGTGCGAATACGTGAGCACACAATGAAAAAAAAAATACGGATAAATTATACTCAAAAAGTTTCATTTCAATTTTATATCCCTATTCTTATATATATTATACATATATTCATATTATATTAAAAATACATCAAGATTTTTCTGTGTACTTGTAGCGTGGATAGATCTTACAAATATAATACTAAATTTAACATTGAAAATAGTTACGGTTAATAGGGAGATATTTTGTGAAGTTAGTTAAAATATAAGGTATGTTAGTAAGTTTTATTCCACAGATAATGAAAGTGTGAATCGAAGATGGTTTGTAGTGTTTACGATATGACAGTTCCTGTGTTAGAACATTGTTATGAAAAATTTATTACTTTTCGCATACCTTCCTACATTATACAAAGTACATGCTTTATTTTAAAGCAGCATGGGCAAAGCATTTGGAGAGGATATTAAAATACCATTCTGATATAGAGGCATAATGCTATGCGATGACAATGGAGTAATTTTGTACTGTTTTGTCAGTTTCGAATGTTGGTACTATTTGTGTCTATTCTATTTTCAAAATACTGTCATCTTGATTTGTATCCTTGTCAATTAAACAATTATGGGGGTATTTGAAAGTATGTATAGAGTGCGTGAGACGCACTTTAAAATTTGACATATATTTTTAATTTATAAATCGATTTAAATGAAACACACTAAACATTATTATTATATTAATGTTGCCGAAATCTACATGCAAATTGGTTCCATCATTGCGGAGATTAGCGTGCACAAGCGCATAGACAAGTAGAAAAAAAATCGGTTTACGATTTTATTTTTATAAGCTTAGAATAAATATCCTGCGCACATTGTCATACATTATATATTTTAAGCAAAAATACGTAAGAAACAAATTGATAGATTGTTCTTTAAAACCTTTATAGCACATTAAGGAATCAATTAAAAGTTCAGCTAACATGTTTTTGTTACATCAAAAATGTGACCTCTGCAATCGGCACTTGAAAGACCACGAGACATGTGTGTGTGTTGCAGTATGTGTGTGTATGCCGTCGTTTACTTGAGGAGCTCGTGCGCGCGCTGATTCGCCACCCTTATCCTTTCATCGTTCGATTCGCCCTAAGATATACAACAAAGTGTTTTTTGTGTCGCTCTTCGTTTTATGCACATTACACAACCTTACACAAAAAAACCATGTATCAAGTACATTCTAATTAGTGTAACAAGATATTTTGAAAACCATCCACATGTGAACTATGCAGTGATCAGGAAAGAAAAGAGTTAATGAAACAATTTTTCTCTCATTCTTATGCTCTTACTAATATGTTTTAAAAACATTCAGGGCAGTTGAGTTTAATAAGCTTTAACTTTTAAAATTAAAACTTTTACTCTTATTAAGAATTGTATACTAGAACAAATTGTACTGGTTGTAATGTGTTTGAAGGCGTCTTAACATATTTTCAAGTCAATGTTTCTAATGATTTTGGATATGTAATCGAGTATATTGGATGTGCTGAACGTTTAGATTTTTTGGATTGGTCTTTAACAGGTCTAACCTAAAACAGACTAGCTTGTAAATCCTAATTCTGCTACAGTTTATTTGGGTTGTGTAAAATGAGTTTTTAATGAAAATTAGTGTTTAATGTATTTATGTCAGCCAATCACTTCTATTCACACACTACAAGGAATGAAGGGGATGGCATGCTTCGAGTGAACGGGACAGATTAGTGAATCATTCCACTAGGCTAATTTTCGAAATCTTGAAGAAAAAGCGATAGAGGTAGGATTAGAATATACAGGACATATTAGGAAAAAAATGACACAGTATAAACAGAAGTCCCACTACACTTATTACACTCAAGATTGTTTTCTGATTTTGTTTTGTTAAACAACTTGCAACTTCTGAACCTTAAGGTTTCTTCAAAATAAAGACTATTATCAACTTTGACATTAGTGGGAATGCTGTGTACACTAGGGTTCGAGGCTACGCTCATATTTACCATCCAACTACATTCCAAGACTACCCTACAAGAGTTGAAATGTTAATGATAGGAATTACATTAGTAATAAACTCCTTGAATTCAATATACAATTGTTAATATCTGTTTAAAAAAGAAATCACATGTAAATAAATTCAAATAATATTCACAGGTAATAACACTGGTAAAATTACTAGCACTTATATCATTAATTCGATTTAAAAAAAAAATACAAATTACTGTCAGGTGATTCCGCGGTTTTAAGTTACGTGGTGTAAGTGGTGACATTAAAGTTGACGTTAAAGCGCTTTATTCCCTCTTCTTTTAAAGACACAGACACGCACATTACATTTGGAAAGACTGACTGCTGCAGCCAAACTCTTCTAATCCTTTCTTGTTTGCAAATAAGCAAACGAAGTATTCTTGGTTCAGATGCGATGAATAACCACGAGAGGATGGGAACCAGTCCAGCGTATGGACGTTAGATGGTGGAAAGATGATATGAGATTAATTAAGTTGTCTAAAACATATAGGTATGATGACGATTTTTAAATCGTTCCCGTCACGCGTTCAGATTTCCAATGCGGCGATATCGTGAGCCACTTTGCAGCTTTGTCTACATCATGATTGATCTAGATCCAGGGAATAACCACGCTCTCATAGAATACCCGTGTTAAATATAAAGCATAACGCTGCCGTGTTTCGCATGAATGTTTTTTTTTATTACTAAATAATAGCGTCTAAATTCTAACCGCGGAATCACCGGTTGTTTTTAGAAGAAAAAAAAGTACATGTATATTATAATAGATCAGTTTTAAATGGATATGTAGATGATGGGTTACCTTGCGATTGATACGATCGATCTGGCGGTTCTGGTTCTCGAGTTCGGAGCCCATGTCGAGGGCCATGTTGCGCAGGTTTCCGATCATCGTGTTCACTTGGCCCATGTTCTCCTCCATCTCATCTTCGCGGGCATCGTTTGTTATCCTGTAAGTGTTGTGTAGTTGATGCCATTTGTTTTGAGTTATTATTTATTTATTGATGAATGTGTAAGCATCCACTAAGGAAGGATTTCTGGAAATTTCACCAATAAGGCGGTAAAATGGGGGATGAACAGTTGCACTGGAGTCCGTCATTTTAAAGTGTGAAACGCGAAATATCATATACCTCTGCTTCTGTTTAGAAATAAATGTATCCTTACATCGGCGTTTTTCAAAATCCCAAGTCAAATCCCTAAGAAGGTGAATTGTCAAAAATGTGAATTGAAATAAACAAGTTAAATTGCCAAGTAAGGGGGCCAGTTGGTACCGTGTCCAGCCCCGCCAGTGACGAGCCAAGAGGTTAAAAGAAAAAGGGCACCAAATTTAAATGCTTATTCACATAATTCTAAATTTATTGCGCACGACTTCCAATAACAGGAAAAATTGGAAACTTATGTATGTATGTACGAGACACGAAACCATTGGGCTTTCGTCCTGGAACATCCAGGCGATCTAGTAAATAGTTATAAAATTAAACTAAACGCCATGTGTTGAAAGTCTATATGGGAAATTCGTCAATTCTGAAGGAAGAATCATGAAATTCAACATGAAAGCTTCTTATATGAAAAAATATTATAAATAAGTTTATTATGGTCGATAGATAGCTTTGTGCACTATTTCTGAACCGCGCTATGGTGTCGTTAAGCGGCTTTGAGTTTTTTTTAGTACACATATATCTACGCATGCGAAGCTACGGACCACAACTAGTTATAGTAAATGAACCAACTATATCAGAAATGTTCATTGGAGTTTTAGCTCTTGTTGTTAGTGTACTTTTTGATCATATAAGTGCGATATAAAGTTGTCGAAAGTATAAGTTATTTTTAGAGTCAATCGCGTCTTGTTTCTGGTGAAAATGTAGCACTGCCCCTTCGCGTCTCTAACGAGGTGCGCAATAAAAAGTAACATCATGTCCCTTATCATATTTTTTAATGAAGCAAATGTGAAAAGCGATCACTGTATTCGGCGGATGATATTCGGTGATGAAGGCCCATTAATACCCACATCCATCCACGGTTAAAATCACTCCCGACTACTAAATTGGAACCAGTAATCTTGTGCTAAATAATCGCTCAATTGCATTAATCAGAATAGATATGTATACCGTATACCTAAGTAGAGCCCACGCTATGGCTAGTTTCTTGAGGACCGTGTCCTCACAGAATACTAATATGAAATAGCTGCACAATTACTGTTTCGTTTCGTATGGGGAGTGTATGGATCCAGGGACCCAAGTACAAGGAGGCATTATAAAAAATATTCGTACTGTTAACGGTATAAAAAAATAAAATAATTGGCTGGCTGGTCACGATCTCTGACCTGCCTATGTAGCCCGCCTGTGGACCTATGCCGTTTCGCTCGTCCATCACACGCTGCGGCTGGTTGTTCACGACCTTGCCGTCGTCGTTCCCCTTCCATGTGCCGTCGTCCTCCTTGAACGAGGCCCCCCTGGAAGACGAAAATATAAATTTACTACGAAGTGGCATAGATTAACAAAGGCTTTTTCAAGGCTTCTTGAAACATTGTTTTTTATAGTATAGGCGGCAAACGAGCAGGCACCCCTGCCACCTAATGGTAAATGATCACCGCCGCCCATGAACGTCTGCAACACTAGAGGAGTCGCAAATGCGTTGCCGGTCTAATTAACATGTTACATTGAAAAAAATATTAATTCTCAATATCATAACAGCTCGAGTAGTAAACGAAAACAAAAAAGGTTGTGACGTACTTATTGCATGGCAGAACGCAGATGCCGCAACACTTTTCCATCCCCGACAGATTCTTCTCGGCCTCCCGCATGTCCGCGTTGATCTGGTCCATCCCTTCCTCGATCCTATCCAATTGTTCTGTCCACACACACACATATGATCGCTTTAAAACCGCCCTTTTTAGTTCTCCCACGGATTTGTGTAAAGCACCTAACCATCTTTCAATTGCTACGCGATCAATTTACTTTTCATCATGATTCAAAGTTTAAACGTTTCATATTAATTTTAATTTTCATGTAAATTCTCAACGCTCTCGACAATAACCAGAATTAAGTGTAAGACAAGATCTTTGTAAGTATTTATGATTTTGTTGTGTAATCTAAAACCATGCTGACAAAGACATCGAAGCGATTCTATTAGTTCCAAAGCAACTACGATAGTTTTACTGTGCTGTCTTGTTTTCATATGATGTTAGAATGTCTGTATATATGTTTGTCTTACACTTGATCTGGCTTGTTATTATGCTAGAATTAAAATTTACCTTTAAAGATGATGTATGTGCTGAAACTATGTGACAAAATACTAAAACTCGTAATGACTAACATATAGTAATATTAATAATCTCATAAATACTAAAATCATGCAACCAACAGCGAATTAGAAGTAGACGTGCATAGCTAGATGCGTGAAAAACTAAAGAAAATAATTCATACTGTCTGATTATTTTAGACGATTGATTGGGTCGCATCGTCCACGGCGAGGCGACGTTTCATTGCTGTTTATTCACTAATCATTTTAATTATGATGGTGAACAAATTTTACCTCCGTCTATTATCCATCAAAATAAACTGTCGCAATTTTTCAATCCGTTAAATATTTGAATCATCGCTATTCAATGAGTTCACTTAGACTTCAAGTGGCATTTCAGACATAAGCCTTACTATTATGGGTGATGTAATATAACACTAGTGGATGCTTACCGCCCTGTTCATCCAGCATGACCAGGGTTCTCATGCCCACCTCGTGACTCTACAACACAATAATGATGTCACTATAGCTCGCCAAAACAATGCGCTGAGTGGTCGGAGCGGTTCGCGGGCGGTCGGTCGGGCCGCGCGCGCGCCGCGCCGTAACGACTCATACGGTAAACTCATACTGACAACTAAAGAAAAATAAATAAAAATAAATGAGCACGGGCGTGAGACCGCCGCTACCAGCGGCCACTCCTCCCGTGATGGCGTGAAATAATAAAAAAACAACTTAGCAAATGAGCGTATCAATAAAAGCCATTCCTAAATGAACGGTGAATGCAGCAAAGTATCATTTTAGTTGAAGAAGAGAAATGAACCATCTAACATGTAGTGTGGAGGAGCGAGCGGCGGCCTCCCAGCCGAACACAGATCGCATCGAGCTAACAGAACAGTTACTGACCTACAGCGCTAACATTAATAATACGCTTAGCCATGGAGATGAAGGCGTATACCATTTACTCTATAACGTCAACAGACACAATCGGTAAACGCGCATTCAATTCAGTACCGCATCATTAAGAGAAGAGAACAGTAGATTCAGAAAGAGAAATAAATATACCTATAAAAAGCGTTCCGATCAATAAAAAAATCAACGGAAGAACTAAAGAGATTGCGCAGCTCATACAAATTAAATCTTCAGCAAAAGATAGAGGTTTACAGGTCTTTTGCGACATTTAGCAACGAACGGCCATCGGGCGTATCTATTTACACTATAATGTTAAAAGTCATCCCCATCGAAACATAGAAACACACGCAACATCGATCTGAGATAAGTCGTTATTCAAGAGAAACGTCAAAGAAAAAACAAAGAGTTATTATTTTACTGCACATTCAACACAGACGTTCTCACGTTTGGACTACCCAGTGTTCAGTAAGTCTTACCGCCCTGGTGACTCAACATATGAAGCGCTTGCCCCCCGGCGTCCTCGCTCTATACATAAAATAGAAATCAAAATAATATATCGCAGGAGAGAGTATCGGGGTGTGGTGGGGGGTGCGGTGCCGGAGTGGGGCGCGGCGCGTTGCGTTGCGGTGCGACGCGGCGCGGCACGACGCGGGGCGCGGGCGTGCATGGCGGCGTGCGTGCTTGCGTGCGTGCGTACGTGCTTGCATGCGTGCCCGCCGCGCTAACACACACTATTCGACCAACAACGACATGCATGCAGTGAAGCTTGCAAGTAAAACCAGACTCAGTTTTATCTGTGCGCAGTTTCATATGATTCATGATAATTCTGTGTGATGTTCAGAGTCGTGCGTTGAGGAGAAGCGTTTCGAATTTACTTCGCTGGTTTAACTCAATACGTTTTATGTGAATTAGGTAAGTTTAGTCGGGTACGAACATCTGGAATGCACAATGTAAAGTATCGTACGATCGGATAAAACTCGTTTTTTGTATGATATTGATTCGTCGGTCCGTCCCGACGTCGGCGGGAATAGCGCTCGCTGTTAGATTGTGCAAAGTGGTGTATATCATCTACATAAGAAATAAGGCATACAAAGATGTGGGTTTTCCGTGACAAGCTGTGTGTGCGTAGTTAATAGGTTAAGTTAAGGCTCAGAGGATGCCCGCACCTTTGTATTTGTTTAACTGTGGCGTAAGTTTTAAAACAGTCGATGCGTTACCCCCTTAGGCTCTTCGAAACCGACGAGCCCGGCTTCGGGTCGGCTGAAAACCCTATGGCGCTCCAACAAGATTAGCGAAAAAAGGTAAAATAGATAAAATTGTAAGTAATTTAGTGTTGCAAATTTTGCAGATCACTCACCTCCCTGGTCGTCTAGAGCGACCAGAGTACGTATGCCGGCCTCCTTGCTCTAGACCAGCCGCAGAAACAAAAAGTCAGAGCATGTTAGGTTGTGACGGGTACAGTGGAGTGAGTGGACGGTGGGTGACCGCTTGTCACACGCCGCACTGGGCACGGTGGTCCAATCAGTTCGTGCGTGTCACAAGTTCATGTATTCGTTTGGCTTAAACTAGTGTCGCGAGCGTAAAGACATCTTCAGATTTTATGTTTTCTTCCTTGTTACATTATAAATTAAAAATATTTCTGAACATATCTTTTGTTGTAATCTGGAAAGTGTTATGAAGGTTTGACAGGTTCTGTATTGTGTTGCAATACATATATTTGATACATTGTTAAGTAAGACAGAGTTTTAACAATCACCAAAAAAAAAAAAATGTATAATAAATAAATCAAGGTCCGTGATAAAGAAAATAATTATACATTAGTGAAATATAATACAGTATTCAATGTAACGTCAACAAAACCGTGAAATATATTGTTGATGTATTAGAAAATATATCGTTGGTCTGTGTTTGGTGTGAGAGTTGCATTCAGGTGTAGCTCGATGTATCTGTTGGAGTCGAGTGGTAGGTCCATGGTGTGTACTCGCCCACTTATTGATAGTATTGTGAATGTTCGTAGAAGGCATGAAAATTATATAACATAAGATTACAGTCAACAACAGACAGCAGCCACTACACAGAGACCTAAGTACAGAAACAACTAATATAGGATAGTGTGAACTTAAATTTCAGAAACTAGACGTTTAATTGAAACATTTTGAGTGAAAATGTTTAGAAAAGTATAATTAGTTGACAAATATACTCGTATAGAAAATAAACATAAATAAAAACAGTATTGATATTGTCTCAGATCAAGAAATTGTTGCCAAGAAGAGAGTGCGTTAGAAGGTGAATTCAGCCTTAGTGGCGTAGAATTACATTTGAAAGATTTCTTTTTGAAAGCAAGCCGAAGCACAACAAAATCAGATAGTAGAGACAGGAAAGCAATTTTCTGGTCACATTAATATGCGCTAAGGGAAATGGTAGTATTTGAGAAGGATGTCAAACTATTCGAAGGACTTGTTTTCTAACTTAATGGACTTCATGCTATGGAAACAATAAGAGCTGGTTTGGACCAAGTTTATTTGGAGTTGACAGTTAATTTATGGTTAAAATCTGAATTTCATCGAGTTATTTAAGAAAATTAGAAATTTCTTAAATTAACTGTCAACGCCTAGGGCCGTAAGGCCTGGGAACACTCAACAACAAAAATTACATCGCTACAAACAACACAAAGGGCTAGAGAGACCTCTAACATTTTAGGATACATTAAGGCACGGATCATGCAACACCCATTTACGTATGGTTATAAATTAATACATATAATATATATTGGCTATAAGGAGTAAACATAAAAAACGGGATCGTTGGAATTGGATAACTACAAAAACAAATAAAAACACCACATATGTAATTAGCAACATCGATACACAACAGCCAGGGGTAGCAGAGGCTGCCCCCTAAGGGGTTCAAGGGACGGGCGTCGGATCTCTAAACGAGTTTGGGGGCTATCCAGGACACTTCCGCTATACCCCTCACTCCCTCGCATCGAGAACACCTCTCTCACAGATCACAAATAATCACATAACCAACGGAACAACTCAACATAAATACTTAAAAACTATGAGAGAAACTGAAATTTATTGATATTTATTACACGTGACACATTCATCGTGTCCGATTTTATTATGAATTATAATGACAAATGGGGACTCTCTCCAGTATACATTATAAGTTGAACGCTTTAGAAATTAAATAATTATTATAAATAACACACAATTAAAACATAAACAAAGACAGATTAGTAGAGAGTTAATATAATATTAAACTATATTGACTAATTCTTTATAGATTTTGATAAAAAAAAAGATTTTATTTTTATATAAATTGTCAAAAGTGAACATTATATTAAAATGGCATCACAAATAATCTTAAGACTCTACTAGAAATATATAAAAGAAAAATATTAGATTTACAAGAGAATTATTCTTTTAAATTTTGAATTATTTTTTTCTAATATTTCAGATCTTAAATTTATATTCAGATTCAATTAACTTGAAATGATCATAACTAAAAATATTTATTGTAATCATTAAGTTGTTACTTTATTAAGCTAAGTTTTTGGTTATAATCATTTCATTATTTATATAATACACCATAAAGAGGGGAATAAAATATTAAAGTTGTCTTACCTCCTCGCATAGCTGCATCATTCGGCGTGTGGACTCCAATGACTGTAATATTCAAACAGTTTTTTTGCAATAATTACTTTCTTTTTCTTATATCAATATATTATATATAGCAATCCAAAATGGATGACTGTCAAACAACAGGCTCTTATGGATTGTTTGAAACTGATTAGTAGAAGAGTGAAGTAGATTTTTACGATGTATGATCAATCATCAATCCGAAATAAACTTCATATAGTGGATGGCGACAAAATAAAAAAAACAATATTGTTTTGTCAATAGTGCAAATGGGTAATTTCTTTTTACTTATAATAGTTTTTACATACTGCTGGATGTCATGGGATTTGGAAATATAAAAATATACGATTTGTGATAAAGGGCATTTTACATGCCACAAGGAAACTATCTAGGAAACAGTAAAAAAAAAGCGTCGATTTATTGGTTTGCGGCAAACCATTAATTTGTAATAAAAAACATGTATCCCGCAGTCATGTTTTTTTAATTTACTAATATCATATTTGATAATCGAATAGTTATCTTAACCAAACGCTCCTCTATTTCTGTTAGCTTAGTCATTACTATTCATCGCACATCAGTAAACATCAACCCCAAAAAATATTACAGTCAAACGATCCTTGCCAATTATCTTTTTGTAATATGCCTAAGCTAGTGTACAATCCAACCTATTAAGCGCTGATATAGATTTTGATTGTAAAGGGAATTATGTAAATGTTTATTTGATGTCAAAAACAAATACGAGGAAGTATTATCCTAGTATGCTTTGTACCAATGAGAGAATATTAGAATAGAATACAATTAAATTCTTTAAAGACGTAACATACAGATATACCATAGATACGCCACGGCTACATACGGGCCACGTACACCTACATCCATCTAAGGATGAGATGAAAATCAAAAGAAGCTTCATTCAGGTAGATTAAAAAAAAAACACTTGAATCGTCAAAATAGTTAACAGGAGAACCGGTTGCCTTCCGAAGCTGCTAGCGAGATGAAACGGCAAGAAACTCGACTAGTTGCTCTTTTTTTCTGTATATTCCAAGCATATTTGTCAGACAAATATTCTGGCAAAAGGAAGTAAGAATATTTGATTAATTGGTTTTTAACCAAAATTTTAAATCTTTTTAATGGCAAATCGATTATTATTTGCGTTATTTTAATAAATATGCGTATACTGCCTTTTTTAAACTAGAAATAGGTTTATAATAGGTTGCAATCCTAACAGGCAACAAGAAAGATTCAAGATGCATGCATATGCGTCACCGGAGGTCTAAGAAAGCCCCGCCATCACTATAGCCCCTTGAGTGATTTCTTGCGGGAACCTGGACTAGAAATATTACCCGTGACTAAAATGTCGCAAGTTTAGTTAGTTATTATAAGCTTATAAGTGTGCGATATTATAAAATAAACTCTGTTTTTAACATAGTGAGTTAGTGAATCTCAATTCCTAATATATACTGTAAAATGTAATATATAATAATTTTTGAGGAGAACTATGAGTTCGTTTGTCATCCCAACCTATATAAAAAAAACTGTTATTACCTCATCAGTGACCTGACCGGCACGCATCTGGAGCTGCTCCAGCTCGCTGCGCGGCACGCCATTTTCTGCGGGTGCTGCTGAAGGCATCCTGAAACGTAATGTATAACTTTAAGTTAGTTACTAATTAACAGTAGCAATTAGGTATTTTATTGAAGGGTAGTCGAGTCAGGTTCGACTAAAGCTAAAATAGATTTTATGTTTATGTAAAAACTGCCACTTACGCCCTACGAGCCGAAATCTAATAAGTTGTGTGCTGAGATGAAATGCCTCCTCTCGCCAGTAATAAGAACACCAGTTTGTTTCACTCGCCAGACGAAAAACATTAGTGAAATGTTATTAGTTGTATATGGCGTGGCCCTATCTAGTGGTCTATGGCAGCGGTATGGCTCAACCATGTATTGAAACATACGATTCAGTAAGTAATTATTTAGACCATTAAGGTAAAAAGAGAGATTTTTTACAAGGTTAGGCTGTCTCAGTTCAGGCACTAATGGCAATGGTCACGTACGATTGGAAATATTAAATTTTTTAAAATATATTTACACATTTCGGCGCGATTTACTGCCCACTGAATAGTCGCGCTGTGCGTCTCAGCAAAAGGCGCTGCCGCAAAAGAAGTAAACCCGTACAGACTATTAATTTTCCAAGTGTTGAAACAAGTATCCTCAAAAACCACCACCAAAATTTTTCATTTTATTTTATTTTTTACAATTTTCGGAAGACTTACAGATAATATTTAAGCAAACCAATAACATAATTAATACAGAAGGCCAATTACATACAAATAGTAAAAAGAAAATGGGAGTAAATAGATAAAAAAAGTACAAAATACTAAAAAGTAAAAAAGACGTTAATAGACAAATGAGGTTCAGCATTTAAAAATTCTTATCAAAAACATTAAATTTAGCTTCGGAATTGCAAAAAGCTAAGAAAGCGTTTTTGAATTGATTCTATTCCTTTGATGTGAGCTGTACATATAGGATTCCAGACGATGGCCACAGTACTCTAAATTACTCCGTACAAAACAAAAGTATTTTAAATGTTTTTATATTATTAAATTCTGAGGACAAAATCTAATGCCTTTGAGGCTTTGTTATGAATACTGTTAATATGCTCTGCAAAAAGTAGCTAAGCATCGAATACGACTACCAGGTCCCGAATATTACAACTCTAGGAATATTAATGTCTTCACTTTGTAGTCAATAAAAACAAAGTTAGATTTCCGAGAGACGGAGAACATATGCAGCATTTGGATACATGTAAGTCAAGTTTGTTAACAAAATAGTAGTTCTGAAATTTATCAAGGTCATTTTGCAGCCGTTCCGCATCTTCTTCGTTATTTATGGCACTCAAAACTTTCAAATCTTCGGCATAAAGTAAGATTTTAGAAGAGTGAAAGCATGATATTATATCATTTACAAATATAATAAAGAGAGGAGGTACGCAATAAGGATCCCTGCGGTACCCCTGAGGGTACACACATTGGATACGATGTATACCCACAGAGAACCACAGGAGAACTCTGTTTTAAACACAAGAGGAAAACTAGCGAAAAAATTTTCGAGTTATACATATTTTTAAGAGCTTTTGGAGTAAAATAATGTGGTCTATACGATGAAAATCCTTGCTGTAAACTGTATATATCAAATTAACCTGCGAAGGTTTAGACATGTGATGTAATATATACTTTCTATCTAGCAAATCAAGAGATTGGAGGTTGTAGTAGACCTGCCGCTTAAGAAACCGTCTAGATCTTCACTTAAAAATGGTTTAAGCGAAAAATATAGTTGATTCTAAAATTTTAGCAATAATACAAAGATTGGATATTGGCATCTAGTTAGCGATTAGGTTCTGTGGACATTTTTTATGGATTGGCGTTACAGAAGCACAGCATGCGAGGAACAGTTCCCTCAGCGATTGATCGCCCAGACAATAATAATAGGGGTATGGGTATAGTTAGCTTTTGGCGCAGTTAATAATGACTGGAGGAATACTATCGGACCCTGCTGATTGTTTAAATCTAAGTGTTTCAAATATTTCAGAATATTCGTTTTATTTATTTCAATACAGCTTATGTTAGAAGGTTCAGATTGTGTGCTATTTAAAAAGTAAAATCTTTTAGTCAACCATGTTAAATTTACTTCACCTTAATAACTGGTACTGGCGCGTTCATTCATAAATAACTACAAGTTATTCAAACTTCCAAGTTATACTCGGTCGAATGAATAGATGGGACCGGCGGGTTCCACAATTCTGCATTTTGCAGTAGAGAAACTTGATATTAAAACGGGCTGTTTGCTGATAAATAGAGTAAAGTTAAAATTAAATATATTTCAAAGCTTTTTTTGAATATATTAGTTCACAAAAATGCACGCAGTTCACCTGATGCGTTCTCAACAAGGATTACAAATGTACATGTATTGCCCACCCCTACTGATTGAGATGAATGCCTCGTTGCCTGTTATTGGGTCCCTCCCTACAATCACCATATGAGAAATAGCGGTGTAATCCTGCTATTCTATACTGGTATTCTGTGAGAGTAGAGTTCTAGTTTTAGATAGTAAATATATAAGATGTTGAGTCATAAGTTCTTTATAATTAAGTTTATTATTGTATAGTGCCTATATACGTATGTCTATATAAAGGTAACAAGGCGTGTGCCTTTGGTGCTTAGGGACACGCTCCATTGGTATTAATGTATTGTTGAAATGAATGAGAAAATAATATTTATAAAATGTAAATTCTACAAAACAATAGTTAATCACATAAACTTCATCGCCTTCTAGATTTAGTCAGTTCTGTTAAAACATATAAGAAATGTACATAGTTTTTCAATGTCGCTTTAAGATGTCCCTTAAGAGTAAAGGTAACAAATGCGTATAATAGTAGTATAAATCAATCTGGTAGGTAGGCTTAGATTTTTATTTGCACCAACTGGACCAACATTTTTACACTCGAGTCTTCTATATCAGAAGTCTCGAGTCAAGCTATTATTCTTGACCTTTTGCATATTGATTAGTCTAGTCTATACTTCTTTTCTGGATCTCTATTGTTGGAAGATGACGTAAGCGATTGCGGTTTCTGCAACGTACATCTTGCTTTTATAGATTTCTATACTGCTCAATAAACTTGAACATTTCATTTGCATTGATTTAATTTTAAATATACAATTTAGGGAGAAAACACTTTAGTACAGGGAACAGGACGAAATCAAGAAACGATTTAGTTTTAAGATAATCCACACAGCTTGGAGAAATATGTAAACTGGAAACTGTATTTTAAAAGATTATTTTTAAAATTAAAAAGCTTATTGCGATATTACATTATGTTATAGGAGGGTAGTCGTGCTACGTTACTTTAAAATGAATGATCGATAGTGAAAAATTGTAGCATGTCGTACTGAATTGTGTAGTTTTTAACTGCAATAGAGCTACGCTACAGCTTGTATGAACTTGCAGAATGAACAGCTCGACTGTGGACTAAAAGGAACTAGCGTGAAATACCAGCATGACTGTTCGTTTCGTTTCTTCGTTTCTCGTTTGGTGTATTGTTCTAGAATCCCGTTGACGTATCATCGTCATCGCATATCAAAAATTATATTTACAACTATTTCCCTCAACAGAATAGAAGTTTAAAAATATAAGCTGACTGAGGTGAATTAGACAATATTTTTTATATTCCGGCACCAAGAAAAAGTTCATGCTTACGTCTACTAGACATGGGTAACATTCAAACATTTCATAGAATCAAGTGGTAATTCGGTCAAGAGTATTCGTTCGAGTAAACAAAAATAAAAACGACATATAATTAATTGTTGGCCAGACCGTATTATTCAAAGCCCGTGGACGTATTTTTAAATTAAAAGAGTTACGTAAGCCGTAGCGATGAATGCTAGGGTGGGGGATGGCCTTGATGAAACAAAGGAGGGTGGTTGGGGTGATACGCTCTACCCCACTGCTACGTGATAGGATTACAAGTTTGCTTTCTGCGCCCGTGACAATTGGTATAATTTAAAAAAAAACTGGTATAATATTAATAAAAATGAAATAAGTTAATAATAAATATTGCGCTATTGTTGTATCGTCGGATTATTTTACATATATATAGCATTATTTGTTTATCACAATCTCAGTAGATAAGAGTTCTTGCAAAATATTTTCTATTTTCACAAAATAGAAATAACCTACGACAAATTATTCCATAACAGTTGACCACTCTTACGTTTGTTTTTTTAAATTATAAAAAATGCATCAACTTATCCCATTCATGAGCTTAGGTCTCCGGAAAGGAAAGCACAGTCTGGCACTTTACTCCACATATCGACTCCCACGTGTCTTCGAAATATTCAATAACAATCACATGGATGCCGGCATTGAGGAATGAATAGGAAATTTAAGGCTATCTGCTATCCACAAAAACTAGGAGCATTGAATTATCATTTTGACATAAAATCAAAGGAACCTTCTAATATCAAAGGCATTAGTTAAGATTAGGTAAAATAATTAGGCAATATTACTTGATTGATTGATTAATATTACTTGTTCACGACATAAACAATATATTTTAAGAAAAACATAGCCCTGATTTCCAGTGCAACAAAAGGGAAGACAAAATATTGAAGTAACCTATAAGGTTCGCCTATATTTACATACAAGCTCGTAATTCGTTTCCTGTGAACACGGTCGCTATTTTAATTGAAGTAGACGTTCAATGTCGAGCACCTCGTAAAAATATGTATTGCGTTCATGTTAAGTCAATGACTTATGGAATACAAGTTCAGTGCTCCCTACTTTACTTAAATAATGTCCAGTTAATAATTAACTTTTGATGGTGTCTTTACTTACGTCTATTATGTGGTACATCCACGCTACCGTTATAAACTAGCTGTGCACGGAGTAGCATCATTATTAGCTTTCCAGGTCCCATTTGTAACTGGGGTCGAGGCAGTACGTAATATACTTCCATTCATCTCTTTCTTTCTGTCAATTGCACATCCACCCACACACTACTTCTATATAATTTCTTCACACAATTCAAACACCTTCATCTACATCTTCCGTATTCTCTCCACATTCATAGTCATTGACACTTCTAGTGTGCTTTTATCCCTCCGCTTACCATGTGCATTCATTTTTTCTATCGTCGTAACTCGAGTGGAGTTCGTGGATCATTTCAACAGTCTCATTTGAGTCGCAGTAGCGGCGGTTTTTCATGCAATTTTTCTGTAAAGCGTGGCGACCATATTTGGCTATTCAAAAAATATAACATAAGTAGGTAAGGTAGGTTTGTTACGGTTTCATAATAGTTATTTTTTTTGGCAAAAAACTGTCAATTAACATACATTGAAGAAGTAACATTATATAAAAACAGACCTACAGAGCCAACGTTATGAGACTAAACATTATTGTGGCGGGATGAAAATTAAAGAAAAATCTTTTATAATATATAACTAAACTTACAATGAAGTTCTGCTTAGTTTATAGCTATAGAATAGAAAAACAATATTTCAGTATAGATTGGGAAGAATAGCACGTTAGAAAAGTATAGTAGGGACCGTCATATTAATCAAGGGAAGTGACACCTTACTAAAAATTGCATCTTCATTTCTTATTATTTACAATACTAAACACTAGAGCCGTCTTAATTGAACTGTTAAGTGTCCTATATAAAAGAAGCAAGGTTCCACCAAGTATAAAAGAAAAGAGCCTACACCTATCTTAATGACAACAGGCGCATTTACTATTCGTCTGACGTTTTGGATGTTCATGGGTTCGATCATTACCATTCGGTTGGTCACTTGCCATCTATTTTATAAAAAAAAGTTAATATTGATCAAGTTTTCTTATTTACAAAAGGGTATGAATCTCGAACATTGTTTAAAGTATTCTATAATTACAGTATTAAATAGAAAATTAAATAGGGGAGGCAAATTCATTTTATATCCCTTATTTGTGGTTCTAATGAGTGGAACATGGAAAGCGTTCGTTGTAGAAATTAAAAAGTACAACGAGAAAGTATGCTGTCTACGTTACAAATATATTCATCCATCTTAACGTAGGCACGATATATATATATTTATATCTTAAAAGGTTCTAGACATATACATCAAATCAACATTCAACCCGTGCGAAGCTGGAAATGATGTATCATAAAATATATATCTCATGTTTAATTTTATTTAGACGATACAATTTTTATTTGAGTGAATATGGTTACCTGCCAGAGTCACGTTAAGATGGGCATTATATGAGACTAAGAGGGACAAACGAACTCACCTGATTGTAAATGTATACGTTTGTACGTACGTGTATATATGTAAGTAAAAATATATAGTATACACGTACGAAAGTACAGATAACCTTAATTAAGTTGTATATTATTTCTATTATAATAATAAATTATTTATTACATTTAAGTAATATTCAAATAAGCCTTTTCTTGAACTCCAATATATTCTCTCCTCAACCCAAAGGTGAACGCCGTATTGTACAATATATATTTAACTTGTGCAAATAAAGAATAATAAATAAATATTAAATAAATACCATCCATCCTTAACAAACATTTAAGGTGCAAATGGCGATGCACTGAGATGATAATCTTTGTTGTCAGCAATTGCTTTGGATGAATGTATGAGACGAAGCTAAATATGTTTCTGAGTTATTTCAAAGATGTAGTAGGCCACCGGTTGTGCTGAAAATAGTCGATGCGACCCATCGCACGATTCGAAATAAAAAAGTTTTTAAAAAAAATACTTTAACTTATTTCCTACAAAACGGCAATTTCATAGGTACGCGCCAACAAAATACAATTCCATGTTTTATTTAAGATCACGTTTACTTTAATAAAACAGTTCGCATTCCTCTTATCTTTATTAGAATGAGTCTAGGTACAACAGACTGCAGCTGGCAAATATCTTTGCCTTAGCAAAAGATGGCACCCAAAGAAATGGAACTTTTGACCTTTCGCAATTCCACAAGTTCTTATACAAGTCAAGATGAGCAAGATATTAAAGAGACAGTTGTGAAAGATTATTTTCGTTTAACTATTTTCTCCTGTGATAAGATAACGTATTAAGTTATATATTATAAATAATTTTTATTAATGTTCATAATTTGCATTGCATTTCGTTCGGTGTATTTTTCTTCAAGTCTCATTAAAAGCAAACTGATTTAAATAATATTAATTAAGTAAAGTAAGTAGTTACTTAAACATTTTATTTATGTAATAAAGCTATGCAACAGTTCAAAACTGGCAACAGCATTAGTGAGACAAGGAGCACGGCTGAGGGGAACCATCATCCATCTTTATCATCATTGTTACTTTTATCTATATTTTACATTGGTGTTTACATATTATATATACGGATAAAATAGATCCGTCTATTTACTTTTGAATCTGATCCAGGTAACGCCATTTGGAAGTCTTCAGCTCCCTCAAATCCTCAAACACACATAGGGTCAAAATACATAATGTAAATACTTTTAACTTTTAAGGACTACTAAACCTTGCTACATCATGGCCGTGCCAAGAACGTATGTATAAAGCACGAAAGAAACTCTGTGAACCCTAATTAAGATCACAACAATGGATGAATAATGTTAAATTCTCATATTTGAATATTCTCACTGTATAATATATTGTGTTGTTTTGGTCATGGAACGCAGTTGAGCGTCTCAAGTTTTTTAATCAATTAGTGACGGTGAATGTTTCTGCGAGACTAGTGAGAGGATTGGGAATAATTAATGGAAACAATGCTATGTATTTGTTTAGTAAAGTTTTTTTGTGATATATCTTATAGGACAGGGGAGGCAATGGGATTGTAAGATTACAAGAATTATATACAACACAGCCATGAACTTGTTTAAAATGTTTTCAATTAAATGATTGAGACTTTATTTTATATGAATTTTTATAATTTTAATTCCCCTCTTTATATAATAAATAGTAGAAAAGAAAGGACAATCTTCCACGTTCACATAATAAAGCATTAAATAATCGTGAATATCACGTGATTTTTGAAGCAATAATCACATATCATAAGGTTCGTTATTGCATTTTCAGAAATTTCAAAGTCAGCCAACGACTCTTGACATAAACCTTAAAGAGACGGGTGGCCATAATCGTGGCATTTGCGGAGATAGGGGTGGCATGACGTTGGTTCCGAGCTGGGAAAATCAATAGACGCGCGCACAACTCGCCCAAGCCCCACCCACCTCGTGCCACCCCATACCACTTTAACTTGTTTAATACCGAACACAAGTCGTTGTACGCTGCCAGTATCACGGACAAAGATCGAGTTATATTAGCGAAACATTTAGATGCACTGTCGGATGTGTCGCATCTGCTCGGATGGCGTTTAACTTCGCTTTACATTTAGTTGCGCAACTGTAACTCTTGAATATTTTTACATTATAAATACATATATTTTAAATCTCTCATCGCCCAGATTTAAAGGCTAAATATGTATTTGCATTGTAGTATTTACTTTATTATTATAAAAATGATCTGTATTATATGAATGATGTAAATATATACAAGTATGAATGCAGGTTTTTTTTATTTATGATTTGTCGAACTAAGACTATTCATCATTCTGTCATTAAAAATATAAATTATAATTATGGCGATCTTTACTCTTAAAAGCCTCTTTAGATTTGAACGTTTATATGACATTTTGTTAAACCGGGCAGAGAGAAAAGACGATTTCTTTGTCCTGTATCTCAATCTGATTCCTGGAGTATTTTTTTAAAAATAAATATCGATATTTATAATAATTTTAATTTAACTTGAATATTAAATGTAATATTTAACTTAAATACCATGTTTTATTATTATTACATTGATTTACTACATTTATCGTGACGTCTACATTCATCCTTGACAAGGAATCATAATGCAGACGCGTTGTCACCCTTGAGGACTGAGATTGAATGCCTCGTCACCAGTTATAAAGGTAGCAAGAGACCTATGCTGCTATTTTACTCTGATATTTTGTGAGGGCGTAGAAGAGCTATTGATTCTGCAGCTAGAAACAAACTGCAGTGTAGCTCTACCACTTGACCTTGAAGACCATGTGAGTGTTTATGAGCATTTGTCATCATTTACTAGGTAAACTACAACCTCATTTATCACTCCCTATTTTAAAAAAATAATGAGCAGACATTTCACCTGATGTTACCTGGCCGAGCCGCCACCCTATTTGTTCCATATATTGTCCATGTAAGTAAGTATATATGATGTCGTAATATATAACCAAAGCTAAAATTTTATGTATTAAATAGTTACACGCGTAAAACGTAATTTGAAGTCGCGAACTTGCCTTATATTCCGTGATTAAAAGTTAATTTTAGATTCGTTATAAATCGTTATTGACGTTCCTTGGCCACCATTCTTTTCCATTTATTAATTAAAATATAACAGGCCTCTTGCATAAGTTGATATTCTTATAAATTCCTGACGATTGATGTCCTTCTGGTCGATTTCGTCTAATATATTTATTTACAGAGTTATTATTTTTGATTAAATGGTTATTAGAACTGTTTATTATCTGTTGAACGTCGTTATATGTGGTTTTTTTATTTGTGAGGAAGCTTAATAAATAATAAAATCTCCAAAATCATTTAGAATCTGACTTATACTATTTTTTTTCGCATATTTCCAAAAACATAATTTAGTTAATTAAATCACGACGACAGAGTACAAATTACTTATGAAATTACCTTGGATCATAAGCTATCTAAAAAGGTGTAAATGTCGATATGTTCACTACGACATAATATAAATACATTTTAACTACCATAATTGAGTACCCCCCATTGAGTTGTTGCGATCGGTTTTTCATCTGCTTTAGAGCCTTGCCGCCGACGGAAAGTGCCGTGATTGGTCGCTATAGTTTAGTATTCTATCTATTTATATATAATCCTTTTCTCGGATTGTTCCCTTGTTTTTTTTTATAGAATAGGTGGCAAACGAGCAAGTAGCCCACCCGATGGTAAGCGATCACCGCCACCCATGAAGATGAAGGTCCCTTAGTCGTATCGGTCCGGAAACACTGCTGGCATCAGCTAATTCCACAGGGCAGTTGTTCGTGACGGGAAATTTTGCATCAACTGTGAGCTTCAGTGGTTCTCCAACCATTGAGATGGTGAGGATAAAATTTTGAGCTGCGTACTCAATGCGTACTCATCTCAACGTGAATGTACTAATGCCACTTTTCCTCCAACGGAGACTTCTAAATGTTATTGTGTTCTATAAACCTATACGCCGGATTTGTGATACTGGTGCTTTTCAAAGGTGTCAGAACGATACCGGGGGACCTCGGGTCACCGGTATCGGCCAAGTAAAACATATTCTTTAATGACTTATATTTACGTTTAAAGTGCACGTCAACTTGGATTTGAAACCCACACCACGATGGGCTGGCGGATTAAATAGCACAGTGTTCCTTAGTCCTCGCGCTAGTTATCCTGTTCCTCATGATGAGATTCCTAGTGCCGACGAGTTAAGGGTTATTAAGTTTGATCGGATTCAGACAGATATTAGTTCAATTCTTATTTTCAAAAAGGGTACGATGTTGTGTAAAAATGATTAACTTAACAATTAAATCTAAATTAAAAATTCATATTTTACCTTATTATTTTAAAATTTCCCTTAAGACCCGTTAATTACCCCAAACATTAACTTAGTACTAATTTAACCCGAATTACCTAACCCCTCTCTCAATTTGCTACTACAGTTTACGAGAGCTCGCGCTCTAGTTGAATCAATTAATTTTGCACCCTCTACTCGACCATTGAAATTAATTACCGACTGTTGACCGCATTAATTTGCTAACAGAGGTCGAAAATACCACCCTTGTCTATTGACTTTTTTATGATATTAGGGGTGACATACAATTCAACTGGTGGTGAATGGTTATGATTGCACCCCTGAGGGCTTAGCCTTATCATTTATCACATTTTCACAGTTTACAGTATTTCGTTTGGTGTGTTAACAAAACCTTATTACTTGACAAGTCATGTTACTCTTTAGGGGTGAGGATCGGAATCTCGATTATTCATCGAAGGTGAGGGTAGTTGTCGTTTATATTTCATTTATAATTCAGGTTTCAAGCTTCTACACACAAGGGCAAAATTGCAAAAAGCGAAAAATGGGAAAATTATTTTGTTGGCTAGGTAGGGTGTACTTTTTAAATATGTAACAATATTTTAGTTTCAATAAATATTTACTTTTAATATTTCCTGGATTTACAAAATGTTTTATTTATAACATTTATATATTCGTTAATACATAGTAATGTTAAATTACAATTTAACATCGAACGGGTATGACCCCACCTTGTCGAGCCGACCCGTCCGTGCTAACAGCTCGGGTTAAACTAAAGCGTAGTGGTATTTTTATGTGGTAGCGTGTGGTACTGCCGTATAAAAATCCTTGACAAGAATCAGTTCTCGAGTTCTCCTTGACCATGTAAAGAATAAGAAAATCTTGGTATGAGATTTGAAGTAGTAAAAGAAAAAAGCTAAAGGATTATATGAAGAAGATTCAGACACAGAAAACGGACCATAATAGATATACACTGCCGGCCAAAAGTTTAAGATCGCACATAAACATTGATCCATCAATTGTAATAAAATCCCATAGGTTAAATAATAGTAATGCACATCTGCATATTCTATTGTTAGTATCGAATATTTAAAGAAGTCATTCTTTTGTTTACTTTCAAGTTATTGGACAATAAACATCTATTGTTTTCAAACGCCGACAAACGCTGCGCTAGAGCCAGGTGGTAGAGTCTAATAAAGTAATAATATTTTTATAATGTCCTCATTACTAATTACTTTGCTTTTGTTACGTATTGGTCAATAGTTAGGATTATTTAGCTCCTGAAAACACGTGTTTCTGACGTATTATTACCCGAGTTTACTTGGGTTTGTTCACAAACAATCTCAATTAGTCTAAACTTGTGGTTTCTACAGTGAAGACGTCATAAAATGGGAAAAGAATTAGCAGTGAAGTACATTCTGCCATCGTTAAGCAAGCTAAAGCCACAAAACAAGAAAAAACGACAGGACAGAAGAAGATTTTAAAAAAAGGGCTTTGGACCGATGAATCCAAGTTTGAACTATTCGGTTCAAAACGTAGAATTTACGTACGACGCAGTGCCCAAGAAAAGATGATGTCAAATTGTGTAGTCCCAACAATCAAGCATGGTGGTGGCTCAATTACGGTCTGGGGTTGCTTCTCTAGCCACGGAACTACCAGTTTGATAAAATAAAATTGAAGTAATTTTGAAAAAGGAACAGTACAAAAACATTTTAGAACAAAATGCCGTTTCTTCCGGATTGCGATTAATTGGAGACGGATTCATTTTCCAACAAGATAATGATCCAAAACATAGCTAAAAAATATGTAGAGGATATTTAGAATAGAAGGAGGCACAAGGGGTGTTAAAAAACATGGTTTTTTTATATGTAAAAACCAGTTCCTCAAATCTCTAAAACAAATGATGGAAGAAGATTCTTTATTCACTGCAATAAACATTTAAATTAAATATTATTTTAAGACATTTAATTTGATACTAAAAATATTTTACGAATCCACGAAATGTCTGTTACATTTTACTCCGGTTGTAGAATAATTTATAAATCTTTTGACGAGTCTGGTATTTTCAGGCACCTTTAATTTAATAAGGATGGAATAAAATAAATTTCGGAGTACTTTGAATAGAATTCAAGTGAAATTATTAATTTAGACAAATACTACGATCGGGAAAGGTTGGCAGTATAAATAAATTTAAAATTATAAAATTTCCACATCAAATTTAAAGTTATTTCCAATTTTAATTTTATAATAAAACAATGATGTAGCAAAAGGGCTTTTTTCGATTTTTTTTTTTAGTCTTAGTCTTCACCATCAACGGCCCGATTATCTTATGTTTATATCAAAGTTCTTGGATATGTGAGATCAAGATCCTTTAATTATTTATTTGGTTAGAGATTCCGACGTACATCAGGCGTTACATTTCACTTAGGAACTTATGCGAGTTCAACTGACGGTAAATGTGAAGGTAATTTCATGAGTAGACTGATGATAAGAACTGTGATAATGATGGTGATAGCCTAGACTAGGTGATCTAGGATTTTAGCTTCAGAGTTGAGAAGACCTTTGCTTCTTGAATCTTTGTTGAGGATGATCATGTAGATGTTTAGGGGTTGCAGTAATGAGGTCACCTATATTTCATGGTTTTAATAATCATATTTAATAAGAGTATCGATCTTGGAATGTTTCCCACAGTTCTTATAGAGCAATTCGAGTATTTCAAAAGTAACTATGTAATATATATATATATATATATATATATACATCACGCCAGTAGTTTTGAAGCACGCGTCATCAGTACCAATTTGAAGCCAATATCCACTAAGTCGTGCATACCCCTATGCACGTTATGGGCAGAAATGCTAACTCCTACATATAGCGGATGCTTCTTGATGAGAAAATTCGAATATTTTTTTGTTAGTTTCATTAAAGAAACCTATACAGTACAGTCAAGGCCACTCAAGTGTGATGTTAAAATTTAAAATGCATTAACATTGACAATTTTTTTTCAAAAAAGATTAAAAAATTTAAAATTTATTGTAACTTTATTTATGATTAAGTAACCAAGATATTTTTGGCAAGCGGCTCTGTTATCCTCTGGTCGGTCATCAAAGTAGGTGTGTTAAATATTGCCAAGTCCAGTCGCCGGTGGTGGTAGCCGAAGTCCAGTTGGCGATAAGAAGACCCAGCAATGCTTGTCTGACACTATTCCGGTGATATACCAGATGGCAGTCTTGGCGAGATTAGACCCTCTAGCAACTTTAAAATGGCAAAGCATCCGGAGAGGACGAAGTTATGAAGATGAGAAGACTGAAAGCTGGTGAAGTAATGATCCTTCAAGTCATCCAAATCTGTTTGATTCCGTCCTCCATGACGTTGCTACGCCGGAGACCCAGAGCAAGAGTGTGGTGATGTTCTTCAAGAAAGGCGATATTGGGTCTTATCATCTCTTATTGAAGAACTATAGACCGATTTCCTTTTTTAGCATCTATGTACTGTTTTCGAGGGTCATTACAATCGTCTCGCTTCCAGACTTGATGACTTCCAGCGTCCCGAACAATCCAGGTGCCGACAAGTCTTTGATCAGTGTGTGTTACCGTACAGTGATGCCCTACGGATCTGAGACGTGGTTCTTCACTGCTGGCCGTGTGAGGAAGTACAGATTCCCTGCGTGGTCTAATAAAAAACATGGATATTCGCAGAACTAAGGTAACCTAAGCTAAAGTGGCAATATGCATACCATATAGCTAGGAGCAAGAACCGATGGGGAAAGAAAGGTATTTTAAGATAACAACGGCCAGTCAATGGCTCCCTCCGAATTACACACACGAAATACCGCTAGCGATAACCCATCCGAATAATTTCTTTAGATATGGTTACAAATAATAGCAAGGCCCGCTAGAAGCCAATAACTTTCCGTTTAATGCCACGTGTAAACACTGGACCTTCTACCACAAAGTAAACTTAATTAAAACTTTATAATAGAGTAGACGAGTTTCTAATTAGATGCAGAATTACGGGTAAATTATTACTAACCTTTTACCGGAGTGTTCTTGTTATGACCTTATAATGTTGTACGTTAACTAGAAGAGATTGGATCCAAAAGTATTTTTTATTCCGTATCTTTTTTATGAACAGAAAAATGCACAGTTCTACTATTAGTAACTGATTCCTGCGTCACATGACACCAACTTTCGTCCTTGATATCTTGGTATACTTGCTACTTTAGTATTACTAAGAAAATATGTGTTATACCTCGTCAGCAGTAATAAACTTTCCGGTTTTGTTCATTCACGAGACAAAACGCAGCAGCTCTAACCTACAATAGTAAAGTATAAGCGCGTACAAGTCGGTCCCTTTGAACATACCATCAAATAAACCAGGGGTGAGCAACCCGCGGCCCGCTTAATTCTCCCGATAATATATTAAGTTCTACCATATAATGTTTATAACATGAATACAAATTTAAAAGAGTGATATTGGCCCGCTAAAAAAATTTCAAAATTTGGATAGGCCCGTTGACAAAAAACGATTGCTCACCCCTGAAATAAACTGTCCACGGACGGTAGCCATTTAATATAATAGATAATTCTACTTTATTAGACTGATAGTTATTATTGTTCTATATGAATAGTTTTGTGCGAGGTTTCGTGAAGTCTCTACGGCTATAACGAAACGACATGTGATTGTAAAGCATAAAATATTTGTACCATGAGTTATTAAATAAATGATTTCTAATATATTCTAAATCCAAAGTCTACATGACGGCAGATGAGCAAACAGTTTACCCGGTGCTAAGTGATGGTAATATGGGTTGCAGTACCCACGCATAAATTAATCCTCAACAAATATTTAAATAACGTGTGTATAGAGATAGAATGCCTCGTTACAAAAAACTGAGTCTCGCGATCTGTATAAACGAAACAACAGCAGATATAACAGCCATCATGCCGCTATTGTGTGTGGACGCGAGGAACTCCCCGGTCAAGGCGACCCTTTCATGCAGCTGCTAAAAATAAGCTGCATCGTGGCTATTCCATATTTAAACGGTACATACATCATAAAATGATACGCTGATTGCTACGATAACTGGATAACAGGGTGGTAGGTAATCGTCTAATGAAGGGAAATTGGTTGGCTATATGTAGATTCGATCTGCGATCCACAATTTGTGTTACATAATAATATGTTTATGATATCCTTATGTCCGAATTCACTTACGGAGATCATTTTAGATGTCTCAAAGGAGCACGTAATCAGTATAGGTGAAATTGAGAAAATTAATTCTGGGAATATCAAAATTGATTACCTTCTACTTGGTATTGAATCCACTAGCGCGTATACAACCGCTAAGATTTTTTTATCGTATTAAGGGTGACAAACGAGCACACAGTTCATATGATGCGATAAGATTTGGAAGTAATCTGATATAGTGAGAATAAGTAAATCATGATGCACAAAGGTATTACCCAGATACCACATTGCTCCGGTTGTTATTTTAATAAAATGATTATCTGCAGTGATTTGATCATTGCAGGTGCGAGTTGCGCGAATACGACACACCACATTCATCTCATCGATCATATTGAAGATGCATTATCACCCCTAAGGACTGAGAAGATATGCATCGTCACCGGTAATAATGATCCTCGGATTCTTACACTCAAGACGAAACACAGCAGCTATTTTACGCAGGTATTCTGTGAGGACGTTCCTCTCCGATCGTGCCGACCTATTTATGCCACTGCTAGATATAAACTGCAACGTGGCACTCCCACTGTCTACTACATGATTTAAAAATAATCACATAATATTTCAGACATCTTTATAGCGAGGTTATGAACTAGCACCTTATTGCTGCCAGCTCAATTCATCTGTCTTTCAATGGTAAGTGAAATATATACAAGACGCAGGTATTGGTAAATAGGTACAACATATTAGTCTTGGGGGCAGAAAACGCATTTATTTTTTTATTACAATGATAGTAACAAACGAGTACACAGTTCACCTGATGGCAATTGATTCCTGCTGCCCACGACATCCACATTCATCCTTGACAAGCAATCATAATGCAGGTGCATTGTTACCCTTGAGGACTGAGATCGAACGCCTCGTCACCAGTAATAAAGGTCTCCGGATCCCTACATTCACCAGACACTTGCTGATGCTGATATTCTATAAGGGCGTGGTCCTACCCCGATCGAGATGACCCATTCATTCTGCAGCTAGAAACAAACCGCAGTGTTGCTTTACCTACCACAGATTCGCATACGGGCCGCGGGGATCCGAAGGTGAACCCGTGCGCTAGCTGTGTTTATTATAAAAAATATATTTTTTTTAAATATCAACAACATATTATACGTGCATCATTCTGTAAATAAATCTTCAAGCGTTTTTGACCTTCATATTTCTTCATATCTGATAGAAGGTCACTTAGGACATGTATGAATTAATCATCGCTGTATGTTGGGCAATAGATATGAATATTGGTTCCACCGACGTTACAGATCAAAAGTAGCTGTAGTGCCAGTTACCTGGAAAGAACTACGCCTTTACAAAACACCACCCTAAAATAACACTGTTATGCTCGGCAAAATGATTAGTGAGCGCAAACCGGGCACTATTGCATCAGGGATGCCCAGCATGGATTTTCCAACATTTGCCTAGTTCGTTAGTAAGTACACAAAGCAAAGGTGAGGTTAGCACTTGGAGGTTTATTAGAATTTCAAAACTAATTGAACATTTAGCATGTGAATCATTATGGCGTAATCAAAAGTTGAATCATTATTATAAAAAGATTTCCTGTTTTAAATGTAAGATTTTTTTGTCGGTTGCTCTCAGGGTCTTCGCCTTGCGTGGTTAACTGAAATGCTAATGCTGTTGGACAGGACATTATCCGTCTGGCTTACTCGAAATTCTATCTTAACTTTCCGTGATTTATATATGCATAGCATGATTCCCTCATTTCATGCTATAGTAACGCGACTGAATTGTTGAATTTGACGCGGTTTATGCATAATATTTGAGTTTATCTCTATATGATTTTTTATTAAATTCTCTACTTCATACCCAATGCAAAAAAAAGTCCAAAGTGGTTGTCTTTATAAGGCTATTATATCATAAGTAATGGCAAATGAAGTTAGGTCTACCTATTGTATCCTTTTAGGTTTATATGATTAAATTTAAATAAATAATCTTGTGAATTAAGTTTTAAGTTAAGTAGTTGAACTGTATTATCTATATATAATAATATATTATACATCAAATTTATAGATGATTTCTTTTATTTATTGGTTGCTCTCAGGGTCTTCGCCTTACGTGGTTATCTGAAATGCTAATGCTGATGGACAGGACATTATCCGTCTGGCTTACTCGAAATTCTATCTTAACTTTCCTATATCGCTAGATTCCCTCATTTCATCCTGTAGTAATGCGACTGAATTGTTGAATTTGGCGCGGTTTATGCATAATGTTTGAGTTTAGTCTCTTTATGATTTAGTCTAATTTATTAACACATACATCTATCTTTACAGGTTTGCCTAATACAATAGTGATGTTAAATTTAATATTACAACTTAAATATAACTTGTCATGATCTCATACGCAGCCCTTGTAAATTCCTTCATTGGACATTGAAATATATCAGCGAGTTGATAGATAGCTTTGAGCGCACCGAGCGCGCGCGTCAGTGGTGCGCGCTGCAGCAGGTTAATGCGACGCTTGGGTTGTGTATCTCACCACAAAGCATTTTGAATAAGTAAGTGACGAGAACCACTTCCCTTCTTACTTCTAGCTTGTGATAGCCTGTCACACCTAGTACAAATAATGTTGGATACAACAATTGATATGTTTAAATGTCCAGGATTGAGTCATTTCTCTGTGCGCTAAAAGAAAAAAAGACACAAGAGAGAATTTTTATGTAACATCAAACTGCAGTAACCAACATCTGACTAAAGTCATAATCATGAAATAAACATTCATCTGTAATAAGTAATCAAATGCGAAAATTTTGTTGATTAATATAATTAGTAACATAATAAATTTAGTGCAACAAAATGTTGGTATTTAATCACCTACGAGGACTAAGTCGCTAGTCAGAATCAAAAGATACCAATAATAATGTCTCCGATTTCTTTCTTTCAGACGGTACGGTAGCGCTAAACTACTAATGCAACGCACTTGCGACTTGCGTGTTGCGGATGTTCATGGGCGGCGGTGTTCACTTGCCATTAGTGGGCTGTGCATGCTCGTTTGCCGCCTATACAATGAAAAAAAAAACTTAGGAAAGCGTGATCTAACACCCCGTCCGAAGCGACCCTATTCGCGCTTTACTTTAGTTTACTTAGTTTATAACTGCAACTTGACAACATGAAGAATACATGTCAGAGATAAAAAACATCATCTATCAAACATTTTGGATCTTATACCGTATTTGGCATATTTTGGCAATAAAATGTCATAAAACGACAATATTTAAGTAACACTTGGCAAACTTATTGTATGCAATGTTCATCGTTAATAATAAAGGTCAAGCTATTTTTTTTATTTATAGCCCTTTTATGATTTACATTTTATATATTTTAGAAAAAAACCTCTTCATTTCATTCTTTTTTATCTATGTATACGTGAAAATTATACGACTATTTTTTTTAGTATTACTTTGAGAGTAAGAAACGTGCACACAGTTCACCTGATGGCAAGTGATTCCTGCGACCCAACATTCTACACTCATCTTGATAAGGGATCATAATGCAGATGCGTTGTTACCCTTGAGGACTGAGATGGAATGTCACGTCACCAGTAATAAAGGTCACCGGATCCCTACACTCGCCAGACGAAACACAGCAGCATTACGCTGCTATTTTACACTGGTATTCGTGGTGAGGGCGTGGACCCCGGTCGAGATGACTCGTTTCATTTTGCTATGTAAATAAATCCATACTACTCATCGACACCATTTTTGCATTTAGACTCAGGAGTTCCCGTAGATACCTCTTCGTACCCGTAGTTATACATAGTTCGCTACGGCCTTAAATGTCTCGGTTCTCTTCACATTGTACTTTTATTACTATCAAATACATGTGTATTGGGTATTTTATCACATTGTTTTATTTGTGTGGTTTTTTTTTTTTTTTTCGGGCTGATGGCCGCTGTTAGCCCCAGGGCTTTTACAGTTTCAGCGGGTTGAATTTTTTTTTTTTCACATAATGTAGACTAACTAAGGGGGTTTGATATACGATCATTCTATTCCAGACATTACCATGCGGTCCCCTATGTTATTGCCACAGTTTTAACTGTTGCAGGCGCAGTACAAACGTTGGTGCATCCGAATGACTAGTTCTAGCATCCCATACGGTTATGTATGGCATGTCAGTTTTTGGAATCACTATAGACTAGGCCACCACGCGATTGCTACATATGTCATTAAATCTTATTATTGCCTCATGAGCTAAGTGTGAGGCAGATAACTGAAGGGTTCTTAGATCTTTTTATACAACCACAAAAGTGATATAACTCTTCTCAAGCTTATTGTCTAGATCAGTGATTCTCAACCTTTTTTTTGCCGCGGCACTCTTTTAAGTATTTAGCGGCAGATTTTACTTAAGCCTTACTATATACATTTCTAAAACGTGGCGGCACACAAGTGCCTAGGCACAGTGGTGGAGGATGACTGGTCCAGATGCTAGTTCCATAACCATTTGTTGTTGTGGAACTCAAATATCTTCGAGCTATACAATAGCACTCCAATACTGACTTCATTAATTAGGGTGTCCTATTTATTGAAAGTATTAAGGCCGAAGCTTGGCTTTTTGGTATACATTATTAACTCGATGTTAGCTTGTTTGACTTTGTGGTCGTTGTTTTGTACACCGCAGTTCGAAGACCTGATGAGATCACAAATCAAAGACCGTCTCACGCTCCCTTCTTAAAGGTCTGCAACATATCTACCAAACCTCTAGAGTTTTAGACATGTGTATAGTTCATGGACGGCGGTGGTCACTTACCATTGTATGAGCTGTTAACTCGCTTTGCTACATCTATTGTAAATAATAAAAAAGACTACCTGTGATGACAATCGTCTTCACATCCCACTGTAAAGTACCTTTCTCTATTTAATCAGCAGATTAGTTTGTTGATCACATCATTCCATAACAGAATTAAAAATAAATTATATAATTATATTTTACCTCCTGTAAAGGTTTATACATTATTATACATTTATATACATTTGTCATATTAAAAGTAATAACTATAATATTCAATTATTCATGGAAAAAAATTGCATGGGACTCATTAAAACAAATTAAAATAAAGTCATTTTAACCATGGATACAATAAATTTAATATAAATGGTATTTGAAATATTTTAATCCTTTAGGTTATATAATACAACCTATGCTATTAATTTTATTGGGACTAACTACTATGTTTAGTTACTAGTAGGAATAAAATTTTATAAAACCATACATATATAATAATGACACTGAAAATATTACATTTAAAAAAATAACAAATTTTTACATAGTTGTATATAACTTCTCTTTCAGACATATAACTAAAGATAAGAAGGAATTGAAGAAGAAAAATTGTGCACTAATAATGGGAAAAGTGATACTACTCAATACATAAATTAGATAGAAATTATATAAAATTATGGAAATAATTAATCAAAGATGCTTATATAATTGTTTTAAGCTATTTTCAGATGTTGAGTTAAGGTCTCTTATGTAAATATTTTTTTTTATTAATATTTGTTAAATTCACATACCGCATATTGACACAGCTATGACACTCTTTAAGTTCTCTGTATGGAATAAGGCTTTCTGATAACACTAATAAAACAGGCAAGTGTAACTTGTGAAAAAAATTACCTGTGAGAAAAAAATCAGCGAGGATGTAATAGTGATCCCAATCCTTATGCTGATGTTTAAAGAAAATGTTAGTATATGTCCATTTGTAACTTAGCAGAATAACTTAACAGTATACAATTCATTGTCCTCATTGATTATTTACTATTTAGATAATGAGACTTTACAAATGTTATTTTTAAAATTTCAACATCTAAGAGAATTTTATAATGTGTTTCTGGTATTTTTTTATAAACCATATGTTAATTTTATGTCTCATTAAAAGAAATAAAAACAAATACAACATTGTTACTGTTGTTTAGGTTAATTTTGTGTATAGCATTTTAATATATGAATTTTCTAGTCTTAGTAGTTTTAAAACTTAGTACCTTGACGTCAGCTTTAGTTATAGATAAATAAATGCTAATGACATCATCAGAGGGCGGTTGCCTTTATTAGTAAATATCTTAAGGTAATTAATATGTGGATAATTTTGAAATTGTTAACCTTGAATTGATGAACTAATATTATCAAGAATAAGGCCGCACGAATGCGCAAATTATTGTAGATCTTTGTAAGCTGTTAATAATGAAATAAAAAACTTACCTGAAATTGTTTATCTAGCTCCTAGGCAAAATAAAGCAGCCGGAGACACTCGTTAGCACACCCACTAGGCACCAAAATACAGAATAACTATGAAAGTAATGAAAGACTTTCACGGTGACGAGCGGTAGTTCGATCGACTCGTAAGGTTAGCTGTAGAAATGCGCAATGTTTTGACTATGCGCATTGGTTATTGTTGTAATTGTCATGCGCGTATTGCATTTCGCATTCAAAATCAATTGAATTGATATTTGTCTGTTTTTTTAAATACGATAAGTAGCACAAAAGTATTAAGTATTTAATTTAAAAATGTTATGTATGGATAACGTCTTAAATTTCATTTTTTTATAGTTTAGTTTCCGAAATAGTGACATCTATTGTAGAATAGGTAAACTATAACCATTTGTATTTGTTTTGACATTTGTATTTCTCTTAACACTTTAGAATAGTTCTACTATTGCACAACAGATGATACTAAAGAATTAAATTGACATAAGCTTGGTAATATTATCAAGAAATTGTTTAGTAAGTTTAGTACTTTTTTATATGTAATTGATTACTTCACTCAAAAATATTCCTGGTGTTAAAAAATAATAAGAATACAACGAAAAGACATTACTTGACAATAGATTAGTATTAAATCGAAAATACTCGCTTTCGTCAAAAAAAACGTGTGATTGATAAATGACTACCCTCTCATACGATAACGAAAAAAGCAAAACTCACGAGCAAACACGTATGTTTGGTGACGATGAGGCAGAAAATCACAGAGGCAATGAAAGATCACAATGTGTTCTATCTGCTTCTTCAGGGGTCGTCGTCGTAGTCCACGGATGGTGAATTCTTTAAGTCGTAAAAATATTATTGGTAAACTGTGTATTCAAATGTTGTAGTAAAATTGTATACTATTTCTTGAAAGGGCCTTCTTGATTTTAAAAAGGTATAAAAGCTTTCCTAGAAAAAAAAATATAAAAGCCGTATGATCGATCAAATGATGATCATTAAAAGTGACAACTCGCTGTATATACAAGCCTATTTCTGTTATGTTTTATGTAACTAAGGTTACCTAGGTTACTAGATGGTAAATGATGATGATGCACCTCCTGTTCACTTACATGTATCATTAACAATATTTGTGTATTACTAATTGTTGTGACTCTCTCTAAGTCGAAATGAATTATCGCCAGTAATTTTACTCTGGTGTTCTTTTAAAGCAACTGTTCTTTCAATGTGGTTTGCCTCTTCCTCGGAGATTTTTTTAAAATGTACGTATTAAAATGTCTTGAAAAAAAATGTGTCTAAATTTCTTGAACGTACTTTCCTGCAAATTGTATTAGTGAAAGTTATTTAACTCAGTCACTCAGCGAGCTATGGAGAGGGCTATGGTAAATATATATTTTTTTTATCTACGCCTAGGTTGGTTAATAAAATAAATTAATAAAATACTACAAACATATAATAAAACAAATATATACAATACAAAATAATATAGAATCCCACGACAGTGGGGTCCAAACGGTCGAGGGTTAGGGCAAAAGGGAAAGAAACATGGAGACGATACAAGCGGTGGCGAGGAGCACCGCCTTTTGCATTTGAGCCCGGAGCTGCCATCTGCCTCAGGTGATTCGAGAGGCTGGTTGGGATTAACCCGTTTGCAGGTACGACTATAGGAATAATTTTGGCCGATATACCAACCCACATGTCGGTCACCTCATTTGCCAGGTTTTGTCTTTTTGTCTGTTTCGGCTTTCGCGAGATTCCCATAATATGAGATTGTGATATCGACCAAAAATATCCTCGACTGTGCCCGGTCCATCAACACGATATCAGGCTTATTCGCAAGAATAGTCCTGTCGGTGATGATGGACCGGTCCCAGTAGAGCCTGGCGCTTTTATTTTCGAGTTATTATTATTATATTATATGTTATTTTGCTCGGTATTTCTTTGGATATCCGCAGAAGAATTAAGGTAACTGTCATAGCTTAAAAGATCAGTAAGTTGAAATGGCAATGGATCTGCCATATGGCTCGACGATCAGACAAGTAATGGGGAAGAAAGATTTTCGAGTGGCAACCTCATTTTGACAATCGCAGTGCGGTGCTTGCGCTACGCAAGTCTGCGGGAAGTCGATGCATGCAGGCAGGCTCAGGTCCGTACTCTGTGGTAGTTTGTGATGGAGGTCTATGTTCGGCAGTGGACTGGCGATATGCTGCAATGATGATAATGAAAAAGTTTAACTCATTTCATAAATCATAGATATGTCATCTCATCTTTCATAAATGTAGTCTCTGCGGTAAAGTACGTTACGTCACGTGACGGGGCAACGGTGATTATCAGGAATAATTTTTGTAGAAACTATATGTTTATTTTAGAAGGGCGATGTTGCAATAGATGGCGTTGTAGCAAATTCGCTCACACACGCACGGAAAGCGGATAAATCTAATTTATAACCGCTAGTTTATCTATTACTGTGGCGGCTCGGTTTTACGAGGGTAGGTTTTAGTTTTTAATTAATTCACAGATACAGCTAAATCTTAGTTACTTACCGATAAAGCATTTAAACGTTATACCATCGAAAAAGCATTCCAATCTTTGCCGTTAGCTATACAGTGCATAACCACTTATATTTATTATCCAAGCTGGATTTGGATGACTTTACCCCCATAGATCATCAGCATATCGTTAGTCCAATGTTGAATATACTCCTACCCCTACAGATAGCCTCGAAACACAATTCTGCTCCACAGCATGTCGTCATCAACTACTGGGACTCCATCTTCTTGCGCCACTTCTCCAGGGCCCACGCATTCCCGAAGAGGTGGTACAGATAGCCAATAATAATATTAGTGATATTAATGTAGATAATTCTTAGTCGGAAGCATCCTCACCCTCGAGTCAGACGCTCTCGCGGAACAGGGTAACGGTCCAAGCCGAGACTCCCTCTTGGGAGCCCTTGTGCTGGTTAGCCACTAATAGAGGTCTCGACTGAGCGCCATAAGCGCTCGGTCACTGCTCAACCCGACTAAATTGTAAAATCCCTCGGTCTAACAGTGGCTATAAGCATGAAAAAAAATGGGAGGCCATCGTACATCAATTCGTCATACACTGCGTTTGGATTACGAGAATATCAATTGGTCTTTCTTCCTCGTCTATACACATACTATTACTCCAATTGCATAAAGTCCGCGGTAATCCTGGTGCCGGATATTTGGTCCTTCATATTACGGGAGCAGTCTGAGTCCGAGCTTCAATTGGCTTTATGAAATTATAAAAGGTATGTGCCCTTTACACTTGACAAATTAACTTAATAAGCATATCAAAAATTGCACGAAAATTTCCTCCATTTTCTTTCACTCACCGGATAAGTTACAACATTGCAAAAACATTACGTTAGTATTTTTTTGAAAAATTTGTTATTCTCCAGTCTTATATGATGGTTTGTTAAAAGCTTCAGCATTTAAAGAACACAGTGCAGGTTATTACAAAAAGAGAAGTCAAAATTAGTCCTAATATCCGCGATAAGATGTACCTATATTGCTTATCGCGGTAAGAGGCAGTCGCCTAATGCGCGTGACTCCTATCGCAGACGCTATATCCATTATAATGGAAAACAGAAAGGTGTTACCATTTATATACCGATGAAAATAAAATAAAACTAAGTGCCTTAGTTGAAATTGTTGTGACAAGTTGAGAAACTAAAATATGTTTAGGAATTAATAACCGCGATTAAAACGTCTTATTTACGTATTGTTTATTGTTATCGGATTAATTATATACTTCGTATATAGTCTGAAATATTAAGATTTCTCATATGAAAGTGATACATTCAGTCTTAGTCCTCAGGGAAGTGTCAATTAAGGTTATCAAGGAACGTGCAGACGAACCTGAATAAATAATAATTTTATTTTTACTAAAGTCAGCTAAAATACTTCTGATAACAGGTTATTTTTTTGACCCAAACAAAGCAATGAAACAGTTATTTTTTTTACAACATATAGTATAATAGTATACAATATATATAGTAAAATATAAGTAGAATATGATACTGAATCAGCTATATTTAATGTACTTTGCAGCAAAGATAAACCCGAGCGGTTTCCGTGTTGTAGGAGTGTAACCGTTGTATTTATTATGTATATTAAAAAAAAATACAAAAAAAATGTAATGAAACGGAAAATAAATTGTTCGTCTATAGAAGCCTTCATATTTATCAATTTTCAACCACTCGATAACGATTCCCGTTGGGAACGAAACCGTTATCTAAGTCTTTATAACGTATTAGCGGATCGTTAAATAATGACCAATTAGTTTCTTCACTGATTAGATAAAACGACTTATAATACACATAATACTCGAAATAAAGTATATATTTTGTTATTTAAATCAAATGTTTCTTTACGTGTACCAGTACAGCAGGTAGTTGTGGCGAGAAACCAGCTATAATATGAATAGTTCAGCTCCATTAAGATAGGAAGACTCTTAAATAGCATACCGTTCAGCAATAGGTTAGTGATAAAAACCGGCAACCTTATTACCTTGGTCCTTAGGGGTCAAATGTATCTTCATTATGATTCCTAGTTGAGGTTGAATGTGGGTTTTATGCGCGGCAGGAATCAATTACCATCAGGTGAACTGTGTGCTCGATCATCCATCTTAATATCATCACGCCGTCCATTACACAAATGCGTTATAACTTCTGAGGAATGTCACGTAATTTATTTGGAGTTCTGGATCTCTCCATTCACCAGATGTCACACAGTATGGCTTATTTTATTATCCGCAGGTGTTCCGTGTGACTGTGTTAAGTTCCTTCCTAGATAAAGACTGTATTTAAACTACTAATTTCATATATGGTACTGAAAAGGACGCATGCTAGACATCGAATACTTCAACGTGACTGAAACTAGAAGGGTGTATCCTAAAAGCCACAGATAATTAGCTCAACTGACTATATCCATATCATAAATAATTGTGTACAAAACGACTTACGCGTAAATTGCGGCTCGCGTCCTTCCCCATGAAATTTGAATAACGATGATTCTTGATACCTCAATAATTAAATTCCACGTAGTTTTTTGGTTTCTACAATAGAATATTTATAAGCCCGAAAAAAAAATACAATAGATTAAATAATTTATCATAAATATTCATCTCCTACGCAATGGGATAAAAATTGATTCAAAATAATCTCTTCACTATGTAGTAGGCTCTGCCAACAAGGTAACAAATATTTCGCATTAAATCCGTTATCAAAATCGTTAATACGCACATCGTTAGCCATTCAAAGCCATAAAAAGCGATTAGTTTACGATAAGATAATAGACTGTATCCTGTAGTTTAAATAAAAATATGATTTTGATAGTTTACTGAAAATCTAAATGAAAATTGTAAATTATTTTTATCATGAGCGACTTGAAATCCGGTATCAAAATCGTTAGTCCCTATTAACGATTAGACATTCCAAGCCTCAAAGCCAGTAAGTTCGATATTAGAAAATGGACAAATTTCGAATTGTATTCTTTAAATGCAAATGACATGACACTTCTTTATTCTTCAACATCAGCAATATTACTTACGTATCTTTCAAAAATTAATTCAATTTCGCAAAATTATGTGATTAGAGAAATGGCAAACGATTAAATTAAGGCCCCGTGTGTTATCTAAAAAAAATTTACGTGCTACTACTGCTTTCCATCTAAAACATGGCTCTACCAAAGATAAGATATGTGGAACCAATGTATTTGATAGCAATATATTCAAACAATAAAATAATGGCATAACTTTTATTTTGATAGAAAGGCTATTCGAATACGGACATATGTCGAAAATGTAATTTGTAAATTAAAGCTCTTGGCATTTTATTAAGTTACACCTTATGAAAACTAATATTATTTATATATTTATATATTATACCTATAACCAAATATTTATATATATTCATTTATTATTATATTTTTTTGGTTACGATATTGAGGATAAATGTGTTGCATTATGTAAGAAGGAAAAGTCTGTTAGGATCTTTGAATATGCTAATGATACTTAAGCCGGTATCTCCCCGAATACCCAGTAAGGCTTAGAATTAGTCAGTAATGTTCGGTTATCTCATTGCACGAGATATTTCTTATGACAGTTTTAATAGTTGCTACATTTATAAAACCAAACTACTTTCATCACTTTTCCTACTGAACCCACAGATTACTACGAAACACGATTCTGAACGTTCTGCAGTGATTGATTTCTCTCAAACTTTTCCAGGTCATCACTTCATCTAATTTGTCTCTTTTATAATTATATCAATAAGAATATATTTTAAGAAGTTTTACATATACTATATACTAATAATATTTCACATTACACCTTTGAAATATTTTTATCAGACATTCTAGAATGATAAATATCAATAAATATATAAATTCAATAACGTAAATCTACCTACCAACAAACATATCAACAACAAAGTAAGTTAATACTTATAATGTTTGTGTGCAAACACACAGACATACTTTCAACGGTCACGTACGCACACAAAAACACGTATACATTACGGATAAGCGATAAGCGTTATCGTTATGTAAGCTGGAAGGTAACGGCCGCTACACCACAGCCGCCGTTACCGCTAACGTCGTCGTTATCATCTGTCGTTATCCGTTAATAATAATTGATGGCGCAACTGCGATAGTTAAATCCCTATCGTAAAGATATGTCTGATTTATCAACACGATTACAGTTTTCTTTTAAAAGATTATGCGTCGCTGGAATCTCACAAAGGATTTTGTTACTTTGTATTATATTTATGTGAAATCATAAGTTGTATTTTGAGACATAGACTATGTAGAAGATATAGTTTAAAATAAAGAGTAGAGTGGAAACAGTGGAATAGAATAAAAGATTTTCCGTCAACCTTATGCAGAAAATAATGACGTCATGATGATGATGACGAAATTTAATAAGAAAAATAAATAAATACAAATATTTTTTTCTCTGTCTTTAATAATAGACAAAATTAAGTCTAGCCCAGTATGGCCGCACCAGTTGGGTTCGCTAAGTTCATCTTGAACGGGCTAAAGAGGACTGCGGGGATGGGAGTAACGGTAGCTGTTTATTCTGCCCTTTGCAGTCAAGTTGGAGTGGTGGAGTTTCTATGCTCTACTCTCCTTACCCAATGCGATTCAAGCGGGGCCGCAGCGGTGACGTGGCTGCGTTGGAATCGCAGGGGAGATGAGTTTTGTTATTGCCTTACGCCGCTCTTTCTACATTATATGGCCGAATAGTGATCTGCGTACGAGCCATTGATCTGATCCGCCACAAGGGACTGGGATGGCTGGTGCGGTGCTCGATTTTCTAATTTCCATGGCTACTGGGTGGCCGGTAATGAGGCGTGTGATTACATTTGGAGATGAGGACCCATGTAGTCACGCTCGTTTTCAGGTGCGCCTTGTCTGGAGTAGAGTAGAGGAATTCCTTCTTCGAGACTGGATTGCCTGTGATCCAAGAGCATTGCCATGATCCTGCCGTGAAAATGGAACATCTTGGCGTTTTAGTAGGTGCCAGTCGGACATGACCCGTCCTTGCTTCCGCTAAGGCGGGTTACATACCCGCCTTAGCGGAAATCAGTGTTAGCGGGACATTTATGCACGTTTAACCCTAGAAACATAAATTCATTGGTACAAGCCAGATGATATTCAAAAACAATGACTGCTACAATGATCATGAGTGACCACTAGGTTACTATAGCCAAAAATATATCTTTAGTTATCTCAACAGCAATGGCGTGGACAACCCTTACGTCATCAGTATTTAAGTGATATTTTTCTTCAAGAACTATTTTTATTAATATGCTACAGACCATGATTTTTTTTTAACTAAGGTAGTTCGACCGTGTTTCCTATTTTCGTAAACAGCTCAAGTGGCTCTCCATACGTTCTCGCAGGAACACTCGATTACTTTGATTCCCTTTTTAATATCCTTCATTCCCCAAAGACTTATCAGACATATCACCGCAAATGGTTTTCATTTGTACATCCGCCTGATGGATGCTGCAGATCGGAGTTTAGATCTCTCCCTGTATTTCCTGCTCATAAAACTTGTTTCTATATCAACACTCCTTCACTGTGGAGGGAATTCGTTTTGTTTTGGAATGCTCTTCCTGAAAAAATTCTAGACGAGAACTGTTGTGCCATTTTAAATAATTTGCGCCTTTGTACATACCTATGCTATATTACTTCCCTCGTATGAATGCTTTGTGTACATAAAAGTGAAATAAAATAATATAAAATGCATACACATAAAATATAAATACGTAATACGTGCTTTGTGTACTTAAATAGCAAAGATTTTTAATATTTATAAAACATTCTGATGCTAAATAAAATTTATACATTAAATATGTCTTTGGTTTGTTTCCTCTTGCTTTTGCTGGTTTACATGGGTGGCGGTGGTAATCTTTTATAAAACATACATTAAAAATAAATTTGTGTTACTTTATAGAGACATTTACTACTTGCAACGTTGTCTGATCCCAAAGATTTGATTTATTAAAATAAACAATATATAAATTATCTACATACATTTATACAAAAAATATTGTTTGACGATAACTCTATGCAATCTTCACAATAAATTATAGTATTTAAACAAAAGTATTAAGTAATAAAGTATATTAGCCGTAAAATGTTAAAAGGATAATCATAATGAAGCATAATCAAGAAGGAAGATAACGTGTAATAATAAATCGAAATAAGAATGGATTAAATTGCGTTAAAGATCTCAATTCTAACCTCATCGATCATCAAATCTAAGGTTCAACATAATTTGCACTATAACATAAAATGACAAACACATGTACGATACTAGGCATATACATATATACAATACATTTTTTGATGTCCTAAACTAGACTAGATTTATTTTACGAAGTAACACTTTATCAATTTATTAAAAAATGTCGTGTTCAATATAAAAGAAATAATTATAGAATCAGCAAATGAATACTTGAAAAACATTCAATTGCAAGAAGGTGTATCCGTTGTGTTTACAGTGAAATTGAAATAGTATTCAATAATAGGTTCTGGAACAACAAATTTTCATTCAAAGTACTAAGTGTTTAGTTTCTTCAAAAATAAACGTGAACTAAACTACACCTGCAATTGTTTTGCAATATGTTATATAAATTATTAGAGTTTGATAAAATTTTACAGCTTCTCTCGTATCATCGTCCATATTCATATTCTCGTATAATTAGTAAAATGTAAAAGACATATTTTTTACCGATGAATTATCCATATGGGGTTTGTTTACAAACTTGAAAATTGAACCAAAAAATGATCAAAGGCATAATAAAACGCAGCATGACATGTTGTGTTGTACATGGGCAATCTACAATTGCGTCGCATTAAAGTTACATCAAGAAATACAAGCACGTTTCAGGAAAGAATCTACAAACCTACAGCGTCAAAATGCAGGGAATTCCTTTTGTTATGGCGTCGACCCGCTGACGTCCACCTGTGCACGCGCATTACGTCGCAAACCACAACAATGGGCGCACGTATCACGAATTTGTAATAGAGGTCTGAAAAGTTCTAAAGGTTTATTGTTAACTGATTGAATTAGTAATAGTTAATGCTGTTATTTTCTATTGGTACTATATTTTCCTCTTAAAGGAGAAGCTATTGGATAATACCAGAGCTATTTACGATCGGCGATTATGACTGATGTGAAATATGTTTAAGGTGCCGTGAAGGTCTAAGGATTAGCCTATCACCTTATCGGGGCTGTGTAAATTAGAAAGGGTGCACCCAGGTGCAGAGTTGAACTTAATCCTACCCTTAAATAAAATTGAGTGCATACCTAATGTTCCGGATACAAGCCATTTAACAATGAGCTGATAATAAATATTTGTAAATTTGAGTAAAATATGTTTATAATCTTCAATCCACTTACCCATGTTGGCCATAGAGGAAATCCTGTCCACTGATTCCAGCAGTGACCACTAGTGTTTCATCATCTTGAATCAACATAATGCCGATGCGTTGTCACCCTGAAAACTAACATGGAATGTACCTTGTCACCAGTAAAAGGGGTAAAAATTATATATATTTTTTAATTGGATTCGAAGTATGGGGTGTTTATTTAATTTATTAATAATTCGTGCGCCAACTTAATAAGTCGAAATTTCGCAACCGACTCACTTCTATTATTCAGGTCTAGTGTAGATCGCCAGATATAGCATAGTTAACAGCACTAAGGAATTCCTGTTACTGGTTCCATTTTATGGGTTCAATGCTTTCTTTGTAAGACTGCATAATGCTCAGTCTTAACCTATAACAAACGCAGTGTAGCATTACTATGCGCTGCCTTAATTACATTGTACGCGACAGGGATTCGTAATTAGGTATAACTTGTGTGCTGTATACAGGACACGGTTTTTTCTTTTTCATCGCGTGTTATATAGTGTTAAGTCAACGTATAAAGTTCGAGGTAGTGTTAAAAATAGCATGTCTAACGTAATACCATCTGCACCATGACGTAACAATGCATTTACTTGTTAGTTTATGTTTCTACATAAATTTAAACACGCCGCATAAACAATACATTAATCTTCATATTAATGTAGTGTGTATGTGGCGTAGTCATCATCACGTCAACTGCGCTGTCTCGTCTGAAGGGTGATCTCTTAAGGAAATAAAAAAACTGCAGGTCGTAGTAATGATTTATTTGATGAGTTGATATTGAAGATACGATTTCAAAAACACATCTGACAATGATGTCATCTTATGTCCCCGATTTAATGCCAAGAAGATAGATATTTTTCAATTTATTTAAATATAAACCTATAAACAGGCCAGTGATTTACGGGCACGTATCCGTGACTTTACACCATTCCCCTCACTTTACACCATTCCCCTCACTTTACACCATTCCCCTCACTTTACACCATTCCCCTCACTTTACACTATTCCCTTCACTTTACACCATTCCCCTCACTTTACGCCATTTCACGCAAGTTTCAAGCTTAGTAGTACCCAGAGGTTCTCTCCCATTTCTTTACCAGCAGTATCGCTTCAATCTTCCGTTCGTCCGACGTGGTCGTAATCCGCTGGCCGCCCCATGCCTACTCTCTATACTACATGACGCGCCGCCAATATTTCAAGATTGTCGAGTCGACATACTCTCGCAGACTTTATTACTCCGATGTTATTGGGTTCGGTTATCAGCTGTTCCACTTCTTCGTTTTTCCATCGATTCCTTATATTGGTCCTTGGATATTGGATTTTCCCCTAGATATCTCTTGAAGGCGCTAAGAATAACTGTAATGAATAAAAATTAACACAACCACCCAAGGATGTAAGGTGATGTGAATTAAAATTATCTGCAAGAGAAAACCCTGATGCCTTTTCCAATTATATCTGAGTCTGTACGGAAAAGATTAATTAAAACGAGCTCAGAAAAAAGTGCAGTAAAAACTACACCTAGAGTTTTCTGAGATCAGTATTATGCTGTTTTAAGATATCTCCTGTCAGGAGGATCTTGTGTCTTTTTATAATGATTTTACCATCTTAGTAATTAATATATAATACTGTATTTAATAACTGTTTGTAGAAAGTAAGTGTTTGTAAAAAGTATTAATTTAAATTGATTACTTTTGTATGTATGTAGTCAAATTTAACATCAATGAAACTATGAGAACTTTTCACGACAGGACTGGAAACAGGCTATGTAGGTCATGGAGGCTACTAGATCCGTCCTCCCTATAGATAGCAATCCGAGCAGGGGTTTCGAACCTCCTTATGAGGCGCCCTCGGATCGTATTATCGCCTCCCCTCTTTTGTCGTCGAGGTTCTTCGTCCACAGGGGTCGGAGCGTAGCGGTGGTGCAGCAGCAGTCTTCATGCCAGCATTGCAGCATCGTCGTTGTTTATTTACTCAGCGGGCCTCCCGCCCGCGAAACTAAGTAGATAAAGCTGTAGAGGTCTTTGGACCAAAAGCATAATACTCTTTAAAAAAAAGCAACAAGGAGATCTGTGGCAGTATTGATAATATAACTAGTTTAACTAACGGATTAATCTTGCGACAATTAATCATAGCACAGATATCCATTAGGGCAGTAAAGTTCTCGAGCAGCTTTTGTTCGTTGTATATTGGTCCATGCAGGATGTTCATAAAGTAGATCGAACGACAAATTGTTAGTGTAGTGTAGTAAACTGTTAATGGGTAATCGGTTGATACAGGTGGCGCAGAATCGTATCTTGAAGGAAAAGGAAAATACTATTCAGAGGTCTACTGATGGACGGAGATGATAATGACGCATAAGTAATTCATTTGGTTATTATTTCATCTTCTGTTGCTACTCGTATCCATTGCATAATTTAATTGATTATATTAATGTATAATAATTATTTATGCAACTCCATCAAATCAATAATGTATTACTTAAGATAAAATTCGGAGAAATATCTCGTTAAGTCATAAACCTTGGAATAATTGTAAATGTAAGACATTTTAGTGGACTTAGTCTCAAAAGCGGAAATTCCTGTTACTATACTATATATATAACTCTAATCTAATCACAAATTTAAACGCATTGACATTGAATTTATGATATTGTATTAGTTTATATTAGAGTGTCATTTAATGATAAACATGCATTTTAATTATAATTTTTATTATAATGTACCATACATTGAGTTCACCCGATGGTGAGTTATCTCTGCCGTCTATAGTTATTAGTTTTGCGGTTTCCTTCAATCGCCGTACGAAACACAGTAACTATGTGCTACTGTGTTACACTAGTATTCCGTGAAGACGTGATCTTGACCCGGTCACTGACCTATACTCGCAGCGGTTCTATTATATCTTAAGCAGCCACGAAGCTTTTGCCATTAAATTTTTAAATGTTCTTTAAAAAGTCATGTCAATATTCTAGCTATTAAGCAAAATTTTACAGCACGGTAATATATCTTGCATGGACAATTATATTAAAGAAGTAGTGCTGCAGTGTTATGTCGAGTGAGAAATAGAAACTGGAAACCCTATTACCAGAATGAACTTACGATATATTCTATTTTTTTCAATATCTTAATATCAAACGAATATAAACGCTTTATTGTCTGCATTATAATTCCTAAATGAGAATGATTATGGATGTCATGTAGGAAACAGTGTCAGGTGAATTGTGTTCTCAACCAACAACCCAAACCACCCAAATATAAAAATTCTTATAACCAGTATGATATCATGATTTTCGGGTTTAACGATTCAATCTGACAATAACACAATAAAACCATAAGAAAGGAAAAAAAAACAAAAAACAATTAATCAGTGTTATAAATAGCTGGTGCTACATATGTATTAAAAAACGTTTCAACTATATTTTTGAAAAATTATGGAGTTATATACATTTTTACCTGTTGATAGAATTTCGTAATTTGAATGAATTTTGGGATTTCCCAAACATCAACAACATGCGATGCTTTAATTTAAAAACTTGTTTCTGACTAATGTTCGCAATATAGAAATCCATAAAACAAAAACAACTATAGAATGAAAACGCTACTTACTTTCACCTTCTATTAATAGTGATTTTGTGACATAACTTTTCGATGAACACAGATACATATTTTCCTAAAAACAATAATCCTCCAATTTTATTTTCTAGCTGATGGCCGCTGTTAGGCCGATGGCTTTTACAGTTTCACCGGGTTGAGAGGTGACCGAGCTCTTATGGCGCTTAGCCGAGATTTATATTAGTGGGTAACGAATTCGATCAGTTGCTTCTGCCTATGGAATATCTCTATTATTATTCACTAACTGTACTACCACTTCGGAATGCGTAGGCGCTGGAGAAGAAGTGGTGCAAGAAACTCCAGCGACGCTTCTATCGATGTTGACTGATGAGAACCAGTATGTGACATGGCGGTATCGTGAATAATTTTTTGTTTGCGGTATACAAGTGCAGTGTATGTATGTAGTTTTGTGTTTTATGGAAAGCTTGGGCCCTGGTGGTCGCGTCGCCGGGATCGTCGAGGGTGTGCCTCAGTCTATGATCATCGACAGCTAGTATTAGGCTTAGCCGGTAATGGACGAGGCCGGAATGAAATTATGGATAGAAAAGATATGGGCAAAACAATTAGGTGCATTGTTATTAAACAATGCCGCAATGTTAGTGTGGAATCAATTCAAAGCGAATACAACAGAATCAACCAAGAAGCTTAAAAGGAATGAATACAGAAACCAGTTTGTATCTGGGTGAAAAAATTATGGGAAGCTATGAAAGAAGCTGGATGCGTCTTATGATGCGAAGGTAACATTAATTTTTTTAAAATAAATTGTCTCTAAATTTGAAATGAGCTGATATTTTGCTTATTATTTTACACACTTTGAACCAATCAATGCGAGTGAAAACTGCGGCTATGACTTAGATTAATCCATGTCCTTCTTTCAGTGACGAATCAAACAACAATGTAATTTTTTTTGGTATTCATTGACAATTTGTTACTTCCCTTGAAGTTGATGTTATAGTGCCGTATGCGTTCGCGTAAATAAAGGCTCATGTACCATACCTGTAATGTACTTATTATATCTCTTTCTATTATTACACAAATAAGATCGGAGGAAGAAAGGTATGTATGTAAATTACATAAATAAATAAATAATATACTTATTCATCGGATGTCTCGTAAGTAAAAGAGAACCTTTCAGCTGTTTAGATTAAAAGAATTACCACGGTGAATTTTTGAGATACCAACTAAACGGTTAATAACACAAAATACATGATACTTAAAAAAAAATTTAATTACATAAATAAATGAATAATATACTTATTCATCGGATGTCTCGTAAGTAAAAGAGAACCTTTCAGCTGTTTAGATTAGAAGAATTACCACGGTGAATTTTTGAGATACCAACTAAACGGTTAATAACACAAAATACATGATACTAAATTGTATTAAAAGTCTAAATTGTAATGCGCAATAAATACTTGAGAGGCTATGAAATATTTACGGGTCATTTTGTGTAAGTAAATAGGAGAGACCAAATTAATATAATTGAGACTGCTTCGAAAAACAATTTATTAAAATAAAATATTTTGCATCTATCTTTAATTCATTTGGTTACTTAAACAAATATGACAATTTGTTAAAATATTTCAACCTCGGATCAAGGTTATAACATACACGATAACAATCTACTTTATGTTAGTCATATCTAATAAAATTAATACGTCAATATCTGTACGATTTCTTTTAGATACAACAACTATTTTTTTTGTATTTAACATTATTATAGAGTTTTTGCGAATAAAATTAAGGTCCTCGAAGAAAAGCTAGTTGCAGAATGAATGGTTCAGCTCGACCGGGGTAGGACTACGCCCTCACAGAATACCAGCGTAAAATAGCCGAATAATAATGCTTTCTTTCGTCTGGTGAATGTAGGGGTCCGGAGACTATTGTTAAAAATAATAAGTATATATACACATATATATGTATATATATATATATATATAAATATATATATATATATATATATATATATATATATATATATTAGAATCAGTGATCCTTTTCCTAGTTATTATCCGAAATGTTAGACACAGATGTGCTTCATTTGCTTTTGGCAGTATGGGAAAACGAGTTCATGTTGACTGAAGGCATTGAGAGAACAACAAAGGTTCAACCGGAAGGAGTCTGGAAATATGTTCACGTTGCACCGTGTCGAAGGTATTCATAATTTTCATCACGCATAGAAGTGCTTTTCCCACGATAGAAACACGAGGGTCTTCTTATTCTGTTTTAGATTCAGCGGAATTAATATTCAATTTAATTGTCAGTATTGATGCGATTGTCACGATGTAAACACGTTTTATAGATAGTAAAAATAATTTTCACTTTTAGAAGACTAAAACAACACACATGTCACATGGTCATGAATTTTTTATTTTATTCAGTCCTTGATACGTCTGCAAACGTTTTTTTTCGGGCTGATGGCCGCTGTTAGCCCGAGGTCTTTTACAGTTTTACGAGGTTGAGAGGTGACCGATCGCTTATGGTGTTCAGTGGGTAACCAGCACAAGGGATCCCGAGAGGGAGCCTCGGCTTGAACCAATACACTGTTACGCAAAAGCGACTGACTCGAGTGGGCCAAACCTCGGCTCGGTCAGTTGCTTCTGACTTAGAATTATCTACATTAATATCACTATTATTATTATTAGCTATCTGTACCACCACTTAGGAATGTGGGCGCTGGAGAAGAAATGACGCAAGAAACTCCAGCGACTCTTCTATCTGTATTGACTGGAGAGAACCGGCTTGTGGCATGGCAGTATCGCGAATAACCTCGTTTGCGGTATGAGGGTGCAATGTACGTGTGTTGTGTTTTATGAAGAGCTTGGGCCCTGGTGGTTGCCGTGGGCGTGCCTCGATCTCTTTCCGACGCGGGTGAATCAATGATTCGCGAATGGGTTTAGGTGTGTGACGGCAGAGTCGAAATATCAGCGGGAAGCCTGCTTCAGGTACTGAGCTATGGTCGGCAGCTCAAGATCTATGTGTAGATTTTCATTACGCAAGAACCATGGCGCACCGGTGGCCTTGCGCATGAAACGATTTTGTAGTACCTGAAGTCGGTGAATGTGACGCGGGAGGCGTGCGCAAAGATGAGGCTTGCGTATATCATTAAGGGTCGAATGCGCGCTTTGTATAGTGTAATTTTATTACGCAGGGACATTTTTCTACAAACTTTCTGCAGATGTCCGAAAATGAAAATTCCGTATATACATATATGATAAACGCGTTTTAAAAAAATTGCCCCACGTTGCTATCAAAAAGTAGGTGTACCGTCCTAATAGACTCTGCAAAGAACCACGTTCTTAGAAAATACACGAATCAACAACAGGCAATTAGGTTCAACGCGTGGCTATGGTTGAGAAACACGTTTAAATATCTTTATTTTTCTTGATTTTGCGATTCGTTCTATTATAAGTTAAATTTGTTACTCTGTGTAATCAACTGTCGCTGGCGGAATTTCCGAATCGATACGACTTAGGAACCTTCAGAAAAGAACCATCAGTACATCTACACCTTTCTTAAAGGCCGGCAGAGTAGGCCGTCCCTCTGGTTTAGCGGACGTGCGGTAATCACTTACCATCGCCGCCTATTCTTTACTATGATAGTAGATGGGTTGTCACCTAGCTAGTAACGAGGTCTAAAGTTTCCACTCATCGGAAGAAATACAGCAGAGCTAAATTTAATAATGGCATTCTGTGAAAACGTGGTCCTTCTGTCCTGGTCGTTCTTGCTATGGCTAGTTCAAAGCGGTGGGGCTCTATTACTTTTTATTATAATTTTTATAACATTGAGAGTAACAACCGAACACAAAATTCACCTGATGGCAAGTGTCTCCTCCAGCCCATGACAACTACATTCAAGGAATACAAGGAATCTTAATGCAGATACGTTGTTACCCTTGCGGACTGAGATGGAATGCCTCGTCAGTAATAAAGGTCTCCGGGTTCCCACAATCACCAGAAGATACACAGCAGCATTATGCTGCTATTTTACACTGCTATATGTGAGGGCGTGGTCCTACCCCGGTCGGGCTGACCCATTCATTCTGTTGCTAGATAAATAAACTGCAATGTAGCTCTATCACTGTCGAATTGCGGTTATATCGATAAATTATTACTATTAAGTGAAATCTAACATAAAGCTTGTCTTGGTCAGTGTTAACCATCTTAATAATAAATAGTAAAGTAAATATACAAAATAATAAAGACTGCCTAATATAAAAAACCGTTAGATAAAATTTTTCCTCCTGTGGATATAATACATTTGATAATGAGAATGTCCTCCTGGCCGTCTTCAACATCTCTTCTGGTTATTTTCATATGAGACGGTCGAGTGGTTTACTGTGTAGAGTACTGGCTGCTTCACAAGTTCTGAGTTTCGATTCCGATCATAAATTGTTGAGTTTAACGAGGTATGCATTCGTGTAAACACAAATGCATTCACTGATCGTCCCCTTACCCAGTCTGACCAATAGTAGTAATAAGGACATGGGGTATACATAAGAAACACCCAGACCCGAAACCCAATAATTTGTGATACACAAACATTGTTCCTCGTCTGGTAATTGAACCTGCGAAAGCGACGCAGCGACCATATGATCCAACCAATTCACCACTTGGACATCAAAGAAGCCTTAAAAGTGTATAAAAATATAGCGTTAGTAATCGCTAAGTCGCAAACAAGGGCATATAGATAATGCAAGCATTTATATATTGCATCCTTTCTCTGAAGAACAATGTGTGTCAAGTATTTCACATGTTTCGTCACGCTGTGCTCCGCTGAAAAAGACTTATACGAGGGCTATGCCAAAAGAAATTAGATACTCAAAAATTTTAATTATATTACAAGTGTAAATATTCTCCAAAGGTATTCATTTTGGTCATGTATACTTTATTCCATCCAACTAAATCCTTAACAAAACAATGACCACTCTTTTTTAGAGAAGAAATTGGAATTTAAAAATGTATACTTTATTACAAGTATAAATATTCACCAAAAGTATTAATTTTGGTCATGTATACTTTAGTCCACCAACTAAACCACTTTAACAAAACAATGACCACTCTTCTTTAGAGAAGAAATTGGAATTTCAATTTATAAGCAGTAAGAAAGAATCGCAAGAAGTAAAGATACTTCCAAGCCAAATTTTTAATTCCGAGTTTACTGGCCCTTGGTCTCATTTTGATAGCCCTCTGCCGTCGACTGGTGCTTTGTTACACTCTCATAGTTACATAACTTTCGTCAGCTGTCCGTATATCATAAAGGTTTTCGCCGTTGTCGAATTTATCTATTTCCGAAAATGATCCGAGCCGAGGTCTCGCACCTCCTTAAGAGGGGCCCTCGGATCATAACAGCCCCCCCCTGTCGGCGTTGACGTTCCTCGTCCTCAGGGGTAAAAGTGTAGCGGAGTGCAGCCGGCCGATATCGTGCTAGCAACACCACTACACCCCTACTCGCGGGCCCTCTGCTCGCGAGTCTAAAACGGCGAAACTGAAGAGGCCGCAAGGCCAACAGCATTACTCAAAATCCGAAACTGAACTGAACTGAAGAATTTATCTATCGTAAATTTTCCCAATCCACGCAACGTTCTTTTTGCTTATTAGCGACACAACAACGTCAGTTGTCCATGAATAGTTTGCAATGTTTCTGTGCTGTTCCCATACCCAGTTCTCGCTCGAGGTCTACATAAATAGTTTTCACGAATATTTTCTTCAAAAGCTTGAACATTTTCTTCAATACCTGCGGTTGACAGCCGAAGTGTCTTCTCTTTTAAAACCAGGAAACCGATTAAAAACTCTCGTTCTTAATTCTAGTTTCTACTCAGAAATGAGCCGACTCACTAAAATAGTGACCTTAAGTTCAAAATATTAAGTAAGCGAGCGGAAGGCCCGTTGAGTAGAGAGACAACTGCACCATCGCTGCGCTCCGACCTCTGTGGATGAAGAACGTCGACGATAACAGAGGGGGGCGATATACGATACGGTGGTCCATCAAAAGGAGGTTTGAATCTCAGCCTAGATGAAACTAAACGGGAAGAGCTCAGGATTGTTTTTAATGACATGATATATGGGGAAGCTTTTGTTCAGCAGTCGCTGTGTTGATGATGACTGCGATTTTTTGAAAGCGTGCGCCTACCCCGGTTAAACTGGCCTGACTGGCTTTACTGCAATGCAGTTCTACAGCAGTAAAGCCAGTCAGGTATTTCGCCGTATGTTGGAGCCATTTCGGTTATTAGAGAGATATTTTCGATTATTTTTGTTTGTATTTATTTATTTTATTTTACTACATTGAGAGTTACAAACGAGCACACTGTTCACCTGATGTTAAGTGATTCCTGCAACCCAAGACATCTACATTCATCCTTGATAAGGAATCATAATGCAGATGTGTTGTTACCCTTCAGGATTGAGATGGAATGCTTCGTCACCAGTAATAAAGGTCTCCGGATCCCTGCACTCAACAGACGAAACACAGCAGCTTTATGCTGCTATTCTACGCTGGTATTCTGTGTGGGCGTGGTCCTACCCCGGACGAGCTGACCCATTCATTCTGCAGCTAGCAGTGTAGCAAACTGCAGTGTAGCAAACTGCAGTGTAGCTCTACCACTGTTGTGGCTAAGAATGAGATATGGAGAAATCCAATGAATCCCGTTTAGTCACCAGGCCATGTAGGAAGACGCGATAAACGACGGGCTTTGCTGGGCGGTATCCATAAGGCATTTCCCCTCAAATAAAAAGGGGGGAACCACTAAACAATGATGCATTTATGGTCATCGAAGGTGGTCATACAAGGTCGTATGAGTATTGTGGCCTACAATAGGCTAGGGGTTATATTACAACTACATTGCCTATATATAAATATATGAAGGTGGAATGTTTGACGTAGAATATATTATGCATTTATATAAATACATTACAAATAGGTAATAAAAAGAATAATACGAGTACATCCTTAAACTATGTTGCCAAAAACCTCCAAGGAGAATTGATCATGCATTTAAATATATGCAAATCCATCGTTCGTTTGAATGGGTAAAAATGTATGTGGTCATACGTAAGCAAGGTTAATTGACACTGAAGTACAAGGCAATAACGTTATGTAAAAAGTGTGGTTTGAAGCATTCTGTTTGTAAATATAGTACTAATGCATGGTAGAAACAACCCGCTTGATAAACGCGTTGCAGTGTTAAGAGGATTTGACTGCTGCGTCGCAAATGTTTGGTTCAACTTCCTGCTGCTATTTGTGCATCACAAGATGTTGTTTTTCGGGTTCGGGTGTTTTGTACTCGTATCCCTGACGCGGCGTCTGAACATTCCTGCGATCTATTTACATAAGCATTACATCGAAATAGACAACGGAACGAACAGTGTTTACGCAAATTATTATGAGTCTATAATATATCATCTCGTAATAACCAGAAGATATCGCCGTAGTCGAATTCGAACCAGGAGGACATTAGAGACATGTAATATAGACAATAGAGCCGCAGCTGCGAATAGATTTCACAGAATACAAGTATAAAATTATAGCCTAATGTTGTATAATTTGCTGATTAAAATAATGCGGACACCTCACCTCATAGCTGCTGAAGAGGCATTAAATGATTATCGCTTACGAGTGACGCCACCTGTATTAAATATCCATATCCATATCAAAGATGGACGTGTTATGGATGGATGGGTATGTACATCCTTAAAATACATTGTTTTTACTGTGTCATGTTAAATATTAATATATTTTTTATTTCCTTATAAAATATGAATGTTTTGCAGCAATACACTTTTTATACTATAATGTGTAAAATGAAAATAGGTAAAGTTCTAGAATTAACACTCAGTATATTAATTAAACCTATGATAAGAATTTTAAAAATACATTCCTGAAATTATATTATAATAAGAATAAGACGTTTTCTTTAAATTTTATTGAATAATTTAAAATAAAAACTCAACACTTTATTAGCCGACAAGTACATAATATTGACAATTAATTATACAATTAAAATAAACTTTTTTATTTTTCATGTATTACCAGCCAGCTATTATCGATTTATTAGTCGAGCTAATTTCGATCTTGAAATAGACAAGAGCAGGGCGTGCGAATTTAAAAGCCTTCAGTGCGTTTGTATGCGTAGGCTTCGCGGGAGTGGAATGAACTGACGGAATCGAGTATCGAGCATAGTATCGGCGCGTCGCTCAAACACGGCGCACGCGCAGACAACTGATACCGTGGATTACTATAAAAGGGCCCGCGCCCTTACTGCACTCCACTTTGTGTCCTCTCTTGTAAGAAGCACGACATAAAATGGAACACATTCTTCCAAAACACGGCCATGAACATGATCATGGGAATGACACCGATGGAGTGGTTTTGGCCAAGGGAGTTTCCATGGCGGTCCTCTTCTGCGCCTCCATGATTTGTGGTATCGCTCCACTTTTACTGGCAAAACGCTTCCGGTGGGTTTCTTTGAACGACGCGGAAAATTTGAAGTCGAATAACCGAGTGGTAATGACTTTGCTGTCGTTCGGTGGCGGTGTTCTACTGTCTACCACTTTTCTTCATCTAGTGCCTGAAGTGGACGAGAATGTCGTTTATTTGCAGCGTGAGTATTCAGAGTTTAATATTTTTTTAATTAACTATATAAGTGGATCTGTGGTTTCCCGCGATTCAACCTTGTCAACCTTTCAACCGGTTATAGTAAATAAATAATAAAGGTGTTCTCATAGATCAATGTTACTATGAACTATTACTAATTACTACCTGTAAAAGAATATATTCTAAGAAAATATAGAATATATTCATATTTCTTAATATTTCGATGTCAGTAAATATGATATATCATACATATTATGTTACTATATTATGTTACTGCAATATATTCTAGTTTGTGTTAATGATATCATGACTAGACACTCAGTCGTCGAGGCCTTGAAACGTTTTAAAATGTTCAATGAAGTCTAATAAATAACTTATTAGCTTTTGACAATTTCCTCATTTGATTACTATTTTCTAATATCCACTATTATTACTTTAAATTAATTATTGAGTATCGTATTTAAACTTTGTTGTAGCTTTTAAGTGCATAGTTAAATAAGCAGTAGAACCATTCTGCAGTTAAAAACTAGATCTAGCTAGGTAGTAAAATATCGTGTTTACCGCAAGTCAGTATGATCTTGACGACTTATAGATGTCCATTCAACTCACTGTCTTGGGTTTGAAATACGTGTTAGTACCACGTCGCAATTATGAATTAGCTTGAGCACTAATCGGTCTGTTCCAAAGCGGACGGATTGTATTGGGCTTTTATATTTCGTCTGGTGAGTAGAAGAATATCGAAATATTGTTAACTGGTGGCGGAACGTTCCATTTTATGCCCTATCGAGGATGAATTTGGGTGTCATGGATCACAGAAATCTGGCGCTAGATGAAAGTGTGCCCAACCCCTAATTATATAAAAATAAAACTTTAGTGTACTTTATAATATTTTAATTTTAATTATGTGTTATTTAGCACAGACATTTTGTAGTTCTTGGTCGAGTTTACTATGTATTTAGACGTACTAATCTTCACATCGTAAGTTCTCTTTGTAATTAAAAAGTGTTACAGTGTTGTTAAAATTCTGTAAAGTTATTAATTTATCTAAATATCTTTTGGTCGTCAGTTTTACTATAAACAAGGAAAAAGTTGTAAATTTTTATCGCATTTATAGTCTACCTACCTTTGAATGCAGAATATAAAGATCACTTCCCCATTCCCACAATACAACCATATTTTGAGTTTAACAATACCTTCCAGTCACCGTACACAGTTTTTATTCTTTCTTATGGCTGATTGCCACTGTTAACGTGAGGGCTTTTACAGCGTCACCAGCTTGAGAGGTGGCCGAGCGCTTAGGCACCTTTATCTATGGGTAACCAGCACAAAGGTTCCCGAGAGGGAGCCTCGGCTTGGGCCATTTCCCTGCACGCGAAAGCAAATGACTCGCCGTACACAGGTCGTCTCGATTTGCAATAGGGAATTTCCCATACAACGTTCGTGTCGAATAAACCAGTCCAGTCGCCGCCAATGTTCCATTCCAGTATTCAATTAATTTACAGGAACCATTAAAAAAATTTTTAATGCAGATGATTAAAGAATTTTTATCTATTAATATTTTTTTTTCTCATATTAAAATCTGTCTTTATTTATCTCTATTAGATTTAGAATTAGAGAGAGTGTATTTTTACAATTTTAAAGTTTGATTTACTTATACATCATAGTGCATAATTAAAGAAATATGTCATTCATATTGTTAATACGTTGTTATCAATTAATTAAAGTATATTTTTAAACTAATAGATTTACAAATGTAAAAGTAATTTTTGGGCGTAAATGAAAGAATAGGATACAATAAAAGGAAAACCTAGCATGAAAGTAACTTAATATAAAGTAAATTTTTATTTTGAATAGAGCGTTATGTTTTTAGTACACGTAACAAATGACGGTGTAGGTTCAAGTTTCGGGTATTCTTTGTGCATTAGTGGTCTGTTCAAGAGGCTATTATCTAATAGATTGGTTATTGCGCAAGAAAAGACTCAGACTGGGTATGTATGTCATCGGCCGCCACAACCAATCGGTCATTTTTATTGCTATTTATTTGGCTGCTAAGCTAAATAGCATTTATTATGCCGAATTTAATAAATCTAAAGCATCGTGATTGAACTTAAGCTGTTAAAAACTATGTGTAAAAAAAATATGATTAAATTCTTTCCTTCTTAGTTCGCGGGTACGACTACACAACTGTACTTAACTTCTCGATGTATATAGATGTGTTAGGGTTGTAATAATCAATGTAAGGTAAACTGTGCTTGTTTGTCACCTTTACTTCTACTAAATGATTCTTTAGCTTGCTCATACTATTCCTAGATACGCAAAAAACACAACTATGAGTGCTTATGTAAAGTCACATATTTTATTTATCATTATTAAAATGTTATGTACCTATATTGATCCGTACAACATACAAAATTTAAGAATGGTGTTAGAAGTTTACTTTGATATCGCCGATTAAATTACTGCACAAAACAATTATTATATAAAGCTACTAGCTATATACATATTTTAATAAATTGATAGACATATTTATGTTTATGTCTGATGTCCTTCTGATGTTGATTTCAACCACAACAGTTCCTTCTGGTTATAACGCATTCGTCTACAGCCTTCGGGCCTGCAGGTCCTTGGCTCGGATATGTTCCTATTATTCGGTCATTCACTAAAGGGAGTACATCTTCTTCGGTCTTGGGCTATCGCTTAAGCGGCTGAGAGGGTGTATATATCCAAGAAGCTTTCCTAAAAAGCATTAAAAGGCACATCAGTCGCGATGTTCCCTCACTCCTTAGTTGCTTGGGAAACATGAACACGTTGCTCTGAAGGTGTTTTTAATTTTTTTAACATTGACATGAATCGACATTAACGTTAAAAATTAACGTTAACACACTTACTTACACGTACTATGAACCTCAAGTGAGTGATGGCATTTGTCTACATCACGTACGGATATAGCGAGTCCCCCAGGGGAGCTGCCTCAATACTTCGTACTGTTGATTAAGCCCTCTCGACAGAGACGAATAAATTACGGCACCAACCGTATTGATGCCGCAGACATCGAGGACTATTTTATTAACTCGTACAACCGGCCAGTGTGTGGCACACTCTGTCAAAGGCTTTCTCCCCGTCCAAGAAGATCAGCACTGAGATGCGATCACGATTGTGCTCGGTCACAAGAGAGCACTTGTGATTTACTAAAGTAGTAAAATGCTCTCTACGGAAGCCAAACTCGCGAATCTGTAAGCTAAGCTAAAAATTTTGATACATACGGTAGTAGCGTTAATGCGGTAGGACGTAGGAAGGCGCTTGTCCCTTCCAGTTTTCATGATATCTTGCAACAGGATAAATTATCATAGTTTCATTGAAGTACCCACTATGGTTAGAGATCGACCGATGCACCTGTAAATGTAATAAACTTAAGTTATTTTAACCTAAAACTATTTGACCTGCACTGACGTTAGTATTACATAAACTTACATAATACCCTGCCTACATTATTCAGCCGTTGTAGCTCAGTGTAAAAACACTCGCTCTTATTTCACGGTACACGAGCAATCGAAGTTCTATCCCCAGTGGCGGCACCAATGAAATTGTTAATCGCAATTTTAAGTGCGAATTTACCACGTGCTCGGTGGTGAAGTAAAACATCGTGCGGAACCCAGCATGTCTAAGAAATAATATTTGTTTTTGTTCAAGGATATGTTAAGTATATAATAGGTACCCTAATCAGTAGGAGAACTGGTCATGCTATGTTCTAACACCCCCCCCAGACCACGCTCACTTGAATTATTCGGTTATAAATCGTCATGCGTTGACGCGACAACAGTTCCTTGGCGAACTTCTGTGGCTACATTATATCATATTTATTAATGATTTTTAATTAATTAAAAATTAAATTTGCTACTTACGAATGCTCTAGCGACGACGCAAATGTTCGAAATTACCAGATAATGTGGTCAGGGCATTAGAAGGCGAAAAGGCGTAGGAAGAAAAAGTAAATTCCGAGTCTTTATGACTCGGAAATCTGTATTTAAAATTCTATCAAGGTCCAACCTGCATACCACCGGCTCGACTACATTAAAAATAAATTTTCTACAATCACTACTTAACTTTTTGGCTTAAAAAAATAAATAATTGTTTGAGTGTATATATAATGTTCATACATTGTTGTTGAATGTTTATACATATATAATAAGTAATAACATATACTTTTTATATTAAGACTTTGTGGTATATTACAAATATAATCTACACTTTAGAATATCGACAGCATAATCTTTATTTCGATAATACACGACAATTAAACGTGAATTGTAAATTATATTATACCGATTTCTAATATATTTTTTTCAGTAATTTTAATTGTTACTATTGTCTTTACAGAAATAGACGTTATATTGATATGTATATAATGTTTTATTATGGTATATATATATATATATATATATATATATATATATACTATAATAAAACATTATATATATATTTTTACACAAAAATCTGCTGCAAACTTGTAAAAAAAACGTTAATTGCATTTTACTTACAATTTCTAATTTTTTTGAAGGATTTTAAGTGGCTGGCTGTGTGGTCTATGGGCCATTATCTATATATCTATACTGACGTCGAAACCTGTACCTTCTTCTTGTTACCCACACAAATCATCACAGATATTACTATTAGATGTAACTACTGTTCGCGTTAACCCGAGTGCAACAATTAACTTATTACGAATTCAATGAAGGAAAACCCAGAAACCGTGGCGGCCGTGCGCTGCATCGTGATCTTGCATTCCCTTGTTAATTACTATTATTCTTTACATTAACCACTTGGCACGGTGTTTAGCTTTAGCAATGTTACTGAGTAACCTGTACCTCTATTAGCGGTTTATAAAAACTCCATATACCCTCACCTTTTCTTACTAGATGATTGTCGGTCGCATTGTTAAAGTATCTGGATGCTGCTTAGAGTTTCCTGGGTTCGACTGCATCACAAAGTTTTGCTTTACGGGTGTAGGTTTGTTGTCCCATATCCCTATTAGTGCAGCTGACCCTTCCTCCGTTCCTTGTATTAGAGAAGAAAATAATAATATCCTCATCGGAATAGAGAAGGGGACGATAAGTGAGTGCCTCTGCCATTATAAAATATTCTGTGCATTTGATGATATCTGGCAATAATTAGAAAATAGCGCCTCGGTGGAAATTAATCGGGAGGACAGTATCGTTATCATTATTAGATGGCATGAATATTGAAATTGTCAAGATATAATATTCTTGTCCTCGTGGCAGGTGGTGAAAATTATAATCGCTATAAAGCATTATACATATAGTACGTAGTTTATACATATATACTATAATAGCATCTGTACATTGTTTGATCTCTGCACAGCGTCTTAGCGTCTTATAAATGTAAAGGTATGAGTAAGTTTAGTGTACCGAATTCAATGATACTTCTCCTAAGTTAACAATCACTGTTAATTCAATATAGTTAACATACCATCATAAACTCTCACTTATATACAGATGGCATGGCCAATGAATTTAACTACAACATATGTTATTCGGGTCTTCTGCTCGCGTGTCTATTTCAGTAAAACTGTAAAGATTTAGGATCAAAAGTAATTCACATAATTAAAAAAAAATACGTTAAGTTTTACATTTATTACCGTACATTGTTACGTTAGAGAATTTGGACAACGAATGTTAGTAGGCTTAGTTGTTGAGTTTTTATCTCATCTGGCACCAATAGTTTTAGTCTTTGTAAATGATACTGTCCTTGCATGCAGTGTGGATTTAACCTTCCACTTACAATGTAAAATTTTGCTTCTTCTTCGTAAACATCGACTTATTATATAGTGATTATAATTAATATTGTTGGATAAATCGTTCCACGGCTAATTTTGTTTTCGCTTAATCTATTAATCTATAAGAATAAGCAACTTTTTTTGAGAAATTGCTTAAGATAATATATATATATATATATATATGGTATCTATAATTCGATGAGATTTTAAATTTAAAAAAAATGATAAATTGATTACGTCTAAAATATAATCACTAATAACAAATTCATTTCAACACTACCTAATGAACAATATTACATAACAATTTCTATATACATATATTTATTTCTGTTTATTATGTTCTGGTTTTTTTATTTATTTTACTAACAATGAAATAATTGCGGCATTCATTTGACTAATGATTCATACGTGACGAGGAAATAAGAGTATTAAGCGTGGGAAATTACCCATCCAACGTAGCACGATCGGACTGACTGACTTCTACCTTTAGCGCTATCGAAGTGCTCATTTCACAAGTACCATTTAATCTTATTATAAAGATAATCATATCATATTCCAACCAAGGAAGTGTTGAAGTTTTAATGTTAAACATAGCGGCTAGTGCGAAATATCTAATATGAATCTAATATCAAATTAATTTTGAATAGAATCTATAACAATGTCGTATTGTTAGTTCTAGTAAGTAGATGTAAAAGTAGACATACTATAATTTATAACGTAACAAAATCTATAGAATATATTTTGCTTTTTATTGTAAAAAAACTTTTATTGTGCAAAACTCAAAGTTATCCTCGACAAGTAATCAAAATGCAGATGCTTTGTTAAGACGTTAAGGCCCTCCAAATTCTTACACTCGCCGGACGAAAGGCAGCAGCGTTATATTGTATATTTAGCGTTGGTCGAGCCGACCCATTCATGTCTCAGCTAGAAACAAACATTAGCGTGGCTCAACAATAGTTAAACCCTATTAAACTTAACACTCTAATATCATGGGGCAATTAGATACCTCAATTTCCATCTTGAGACTTAAGCTACTCAATCCTATATCTTTCCCTATAAAATCTGACTAAAAGTCTAGGAACTGCCGAATTAAGTACAGTGATTACCAATTATATCAATCTTAGTTTAATTATTTCAATGTAGATAATTTAATCTTAGATTTACAAACGTGGTCAGTTGCTATTCTATGATAGTACAGGATGTTTGATTTTTTCAGATTTTAGCTTTAAACAGTCTGTAGTACAAATAGGTCAGCTTGACAAGGTTAAGACCTTTACAGAATACCGTCGGTTTGAATTTATATATATAAAAAAAACTTTGATCGCGACTTAAATACTTTTTAAGATAACACCTATTTCGATTCATCTCTGCAACACTCTAAGGTTGACTAGAGAAGAGAATTCCTAAGGCATTAAGTCCGTTTTATACATACATGCTTACATTTCAATAATAATTCGACGGTAAGCCTTCCAGAAACTAATATATAAGTAACCGAGTAGCGTTCGTGTCGTTTCATCTGGTATGTAATAGAAACTGTGAACCTTATTACTGGTATGACACATTACAATGTGACAAAGTGTTTGCATTATGTGTCCTTATCTAGGAAAAATGCGGATGTTATGGACTGCAAGAATCAATTACCGTGACTCCCTTATCACCAATATGACAAATAATAATAATAAGGTTATTGTACGCAGGCTTCTTATTTACCAATCATATCTGGCGTCTGACTCAATTAACTTGCATTATCTCGTTGTTGCAAGTCGCAGGTCTTTAACTTTAGTAATGCAACGTTAAAAGTATAACAAAGAGAAAAAAAAACTGTAACGTGTGCATACTAAGTTGCGAATAGTTGTAAATATATCGAATTATTTTTATTAAAACCATAAATTGGTAAAACAGGGTAACGGTCCAAGTCGAGATTCCGGGAGCCCTTGCGCTGGTTATCCACTTATAAAGGTCTCGGCTGAGCGCCATAAGCGCTTGGTCACCCTACAACCCGGTACCGGTACCCTCGGGGTAACAGCGGCCATCAGCGCGATTAAAAATAACATACTTATCATCCTCCTGGTCGATTTCGACCACGATGATATCTTCCGTTAGTTGAGTACATGTACCGGATGACGTCGACAGACAACGCAGCGATATTCTCAAGTCGTCCCCTTCTCTAATCCAATGTCATGTATGCGCAATAAAATCGTAGTAAAGTGAAAAAAAAAAAGAGCAGTGTCTGAGACGGTGGACATACTCTGAATACACAACTGCATGATTGTTTTACAATTAGTATTGTGTGTATGTAATATGTAATGTATCTGTAAACCATATAAACTTTCACTCGATGGTAACATCGCAAATATGACACATGACACTTAATAAAGAATTATAGTGCAGTCGCGTTATCTCATTTATTACCGAAACTAAATGCTTCGGTTTTTAATATTAATTTTCTTTATTTTACCAGATTAATCACAATAGAGTTTTTAGGCAGGTATATATAATGTTATAAATTTAGGTTTTTTTTTTATTACATTGAGAGTAACAGACAAGCACACAGTTCACCTCATGGTAAGTGATTCCAGCGGCCTGCATTCATCCTTCATGCTATCATAATAATATAATAATAACTTTATTTCAAACTCAAATATATATAATAGTGCAGATGCGATGTCACAAATGAGGACTGAGATTGCATGCCTCGTCACCAACAATAAAGGTCTCCGTCTGACCGGTCCGTCTACGAAACAGCAGTATTATGCTATTTTACGCAGTGTATCTCTACCACAGATAAATAATAATGTAATATAATAAAGATGATGTGAAGTATAATGTAAGATAATAAATTTTATATGTCATGTAGTAAAATTACCGTAGAAACCGTTGGTGACGATGGTCGTTGGCCACAACGGATAGAAAGCTATTGTCAGAGCCAATGCAACGGACAATGCAATTTGACGAAAACGGTGAAAACTCCTATAAAAGAAATTAAATCATGTTCTACTGTTGCGGTCTATATATAGATTTGGACTTTTATATTTGTTATGGTTAGGTTTCGTATTCTGTATTTCGTGTTCATAATCGTGATCTTGCTTGCTGTCTTATAAATCAGAAAGGAACCCAGCTCATATATGTATATTCGTACAGAGTCAACAAACAGTATTTTCCTTATAGCAAGAATTAACACAGCTATATGAAAGTAAACTTTTTTACCGTCACCGACCACCTCCCGTTCATATGTCAATACGTCGTCTTAAAATTATTTGTAACTTTTATTTTCTTGTTTTACTTTTTAGTTATTTAGTATAGTGGATTGTGTCCCGTTTATATTTAAGGGCTATGTTATTACTAATATTAAGGATAAGAGATATTATTTATTCCATGTTGTGAAACGAGGCACAATGAATTGATTCTACAATGTAAAGCGAAAAAACTTATTTACTGGTATTAAAAAGTAAAACGCCCCGATAGATACACGCGAGAACGATACTCTCAGTGAAACAATGTCGTAGACTCAATGTTAGTGACGTAAACAGCCTTCTTTTTTAAAAAAAGGTACAGTCATCGACTACTCTGAATTATTTAGTATATTATCTCGAAATTTGTCTATAACGACATATTTAATTTCCTCTCAAGCAAGTGTAAATAGTGTTCTACACTCTTACAACACCACAAATATAGATTTGATACCAATATCAGACATATACAAATATTTTACTAGGTCAAACCATGTCTTAACTTTTTTATATAACTAAAGTAAGTGCACAGCATCCGGTGAGGATGATACATAATCAGATCCATAAACACCTACATCCATCCCCAGCGAAGATTAAAAATACACATGCTTTTTCATCTCCGGGAACTGAAATGTAATGCCACGTTTCCTGTGATCGAATCTCATACACCCCATACGGGTTTCTTATACTTATCATACGAAACACAGACGTGAATTTATAGCGCTTTGTAAATTTTAATTTAATTAATTCCATTTTATTACCCATATAGTTTTTGTTAACATGCTGCGATTAATTTATCTCATTTATACATCCTCTAGCAAGTATTACTACAAAAATATAAGTGAAGACATATAACAAAAATTTGGTAAATATTGTATGTTACTTAGAAAACAAGTCATGAACTGAAGCCGGGCGCATTATAACAAGTTTTTTTTTTTGTATAAATACGTAGCAACATTCTTGTCGCGAACCAACTTTATACACGGATGCAAGTCCGGATTTTTGCACGCACGAAAAATTCCCAATATAAGCGCATGCAAGATGAAAAAAAAAATTGACGAACAACGGTATATATAACTTGGGTGTCTTAAGGTGGTCTATTTACGGGGTCGGGTAACATATTATTCCTTAAAGTTATAAAAAAAAATTGTTACGAAAATTCGAGGTGTCGTCTACTTTAATAAGATTGCAAGATTATGAGTTTAGAACAATTAGAATGAAAAAAAAAACACCTAGACGCATATAAAATTACATTCTACTTTGGATATACCTATATTGGTCTAGTCATTACCAGTGTTACATTAAAGATGTGTTCGGAATGTGAAGTCAGCATGTAAGGATACCAATATATATATATATATATATATATATATATATATATATATATATATATATATTGGTATCGTCTAAGTAGACGAATTTGCATGAAATTTGAAATCTCCTTTTTTTAATTGGTTAGCCTGAGGGCTTTTACAGCTTCACCGGGTTGAAAGGTGGACGAGCGCTACGGACACTCAGCCGAAACATTTATTAATGGGCAACCAGCAAAAGGTTTCCCAAGTGGGAGCCTCGACTTGGACTGTCTGACATATGTAACGCCTTCTTTCTTTGCGGTCTTTTCTTCTTAGGATTATCGTAAGGGACAAAAAATAAATGCGTAGAGATCTTGTGACTTTTTCGATGTACTATTTGCTATATTCGTACTAGAATATATAATTTAGCAGGCGGATGTGTAAAAGACTGAATAATTGCCCTCAATTGCACTCGTAATCAGTACGATGGAGTTCTTTTTTATTTTTTGTTACGGTGAGAGTTACAAACGAGCACACAGTTCACCTGATCGCAAGTGATTCATGCGACCTACGACATCTACACTTATCCTTGACAAGGAACCATAATGCAGATGTGTTGTCACCCTTGAGGACTGAGATGGAATGCCTCGTCACCAGTAATAAAGGTCTCCGGATCTCTGCACTCACCAGACGAAACACAGCATACATGATGCTGCTATTGCAGGAATTACATATAATCTAATAAACAGTGTTTTAGTTTTTAAATAATAATCGTCAAATAATAAATTACAATATGCAAATAATACGTAGCCCACGAGGCAAGTTTCACAAACAGGTAAAATACCATAATTGCCATTCCAAACAAACAGACAAGGCGATTAAGATGTCGTTTTGTGCTCATCTAATGTTGTTAACTTATTGCTTTATTGTCCAGTAAGAAGAGATGTAATCTTAATTATGAATGTTTATTGCTACTATTAATGTCTGTCAGATTTAATATCATGAGTTCTTTGTCGAAAAACAAACGTGATCTAGTCTCGTTCTGTTGTTGTTTTAACGACAGACACGGTCTTGTCTTAACCTAAATTAGCAGGCGAATGGGTTCACTTGTCCGGTAATGATGTTGCTCTGTTATACTCCGTATATATAAAGCGTGTATAATAAATAATATATGTATGTACAACGTATATATGATTCACAAACACGCTATTCATAAGCAGGCCGCGTCCGACGTAAATATTTATGTAGCACGTATAAAATTATTAGGACATTTAACGGAACTAAACTTTCTTTATTACAACATCCATAAAAATAAATCGAAAGATATATAATGCTGCTGTGTTTCGTCTGGTGAGTGTAGGGATCCGGGGACCTTTATTACTGGTGACAAGACATTCCATCTTAGTTCTCCGGGTTACAACGCATCTCCATTATGATTCCTTATCAAGGATGAGTGTACATGTCATGAGACCGAGGTAAACTGTGTGCTCGTATGTTACTCTCAATGTATTAAAAAAAAAGTTAAAGGTCTTAATGAATTGAAAGAATCATAAAGTCTTAAATAAAAGAAGTAAAGTCCTAAATAAAATAAAAGAATTATACCCACAACTCGTCGTTGCCGCCGGTGATAAAAGTACTAGTTCTTTTCACTCAAAGGTTAATTTAGTGCGGAAGTGCAGCCAGCGTTCTTGACACTACTGCGAAATGTAGTGCTTTACCATTCTGATTTTAGGTCATTTGTATTGTAAATATTATTTACAGGTATAATATAATAAATATAATTGTATAGCGCCCTAAAGCCTATTAACAAAACTTCGTAGTATCTACAGCTTGTTCGTTCCTATGCATCTATTATGTGCTATATCCGTTTTTTTATAACGCTTTTTTGAAACTCCAATTAAAGATCAAATTATAGTTAATTATAGAATTAACTATGCTAAAAATTATTATTAAAGTATAGGTGCTATGTTATTAATAGTAAACTTATTATCTTTATTTTCACCTGACTCGTAGAGTATTGTGTTAATACTATACGTACATAAATTACCATTATGTCTATTGTTTAAAGATGTTATGTAGCAAGGTTTACTATGTATTTTTTTTAATTTGTCTCTATTTCTTTGTAACTTTTGACTTCATTGTAATTCTAGTTAGTTAGACATTAATTATAAAAGTAATCCATAACAACCATAACATAATATTGTTTATACGATATGTTTAATACAAACCAATGAAGTTATGAGATAGAATGATTAATTGAAATTGCTCTGTCCTTCACTCGCACAGATTATAAATATAATATCTTTATTTTTTTCAATGTCATTTTGCAGTAGTTTAGAAGAAGAATTACATAAGATCATTCGTCCACGCCAACATTTCAATACAGATAACATTTACTATTACTCTCTTTATTGAGGCAAAATACTGAATATGGGCTATTTAAAAAAAATGCAAATTTACTCCGTAAGGTTAATACTACTTACCAGTATTTTTATAAAGTGCTTACAAAAAGCGTAAAAGGATAACATCATCATTTCAAATAAATATTTTGTCCGTTGAGCATGGCGGTCTAACCACTGCTAGAGAAGAGGTTTATATTATATTTAAACTGCTCTGCATATTTTCATACGTCCATGAGCATTTTAAAATGTTTTTTTAGTTTTAAACATTTATCTTGGTCTACTGATTATGTGCATTTAATTTTACTCTGAAATGAAAAAAAATCAGATATTTATGTCCCGTTAAAATTTTTTTGGAATACATCATATTAACCCTATTTTAACTAAAATTTACTACACTTTACTACTAAATACTTTAGATAATTTACCAGTGGTAAAGTGTAAATTATGTAAAGTATACAAAATGTAAATTAAAATAAAAACTGGGGAATTTTGCGGGCACCTCAAGAGAAAAGGTATGTCATAAAATTTAGTAACGAGCTCAACTATTGACATTGGATGTGGCTATAAAATCCCAGAGAAACTATGTTTTCTCTTTCTTTGGTGAAACTAACACCAAGGCTGGCAATATGACGACACCGTTGAAATTATGTCTGGGCAGATTGAAATTGAGACAAAAAGCGAGCCTTCGTGAGTCACGCTGACTTTCCACAATTAAATCAATGTTGCGACCGATTGTCATAATTTAATAATTGACGTAAATTGAAAAATTGAACTGAAATAAATTTAACAATAATCATTAACATTTCATTCACAGTTCAATTTTATAAATATAAACCATATTTTTTAGACCACTAGAGTCGATGAGACAAAGCAATTTTTTTTACTAAGTACACGCCTCATTCAAGCCCAAGAAGAAATCATTATGCAGAAGCGTAGTTAATCCTGAGGACTCAGGTTGAATATCTCGTCACCCCTAATAATGTCTCAAGTTTCTTCCATTCATCGGATGAAACCAAGAGTTTCAAGACCCTATTTAACGCTGGTCTAACGTTCGTCACCTGTTGAATTAAAAAAGATGAGACATTACTAAAAGAGAGAGCTGCGATGATATGATGGAAGTACAGTGCTCAATGCGTATAATGAACACTATAACTCGGTGAAGTCCTTGTATTGCGCAATATGAAAACTTTCTTCTCGTAATGCTCTAAGTACATATATAAGCCATAAATTTAATACCCAAGACATAAATGTATGTTTATTTTGATTTCATATGTAATGTGATGAGTCTATATATATATATATATATATATATATATATATATATATATATATATATATATATAAATATATATATACGTAATTGTACATACATATATCTTATGTATGGACCGTATGCTTTAAAATATTTAAAAATCATTAAACTACTAGTCGTTTGCTACTGCCAATAAACCAAGCATAAACAAGACATAGGTTTCGCTTTTGTATTCATTGCAGACATAATTTTAGGCATCATGTCTAGGTTCTTTGTCCTAATGATTCAAAAATAGTTTTATGAATATGTATGAGTTAGCCCACATATCAGATTTCGTATATGGATGTAATGCGTATGTTGCACTGTTTGTATAATTCATTTAATTGTTAACCCTGAACAGCAACAACTGGCTCGTACGAAGACGTTTACAGTGGTAGAGCTAAACCACAGTTTGTTTCTAGCTGCAGAATGCATGGGTCAGCTCAATCGGGGTAGAACCACGCCGTCAAAGAATACCAGCGTATAATAGCAACATAATTTTGCTGTGTTTCGTCTGGTGAGTGTAGGGATCCGGAGACCTTTATTAGTGGTCTTCAAGAGTCTACGCATCTGCATTATGATTTTTCAGGGATGAATGTAGATGTCATGGACCGCAAGAATCGCTTGCCATCAGGTGAACTATGTGCTCGTTTGTTACTCTCAAAGTATTAAAAAAAATGAAGCAAAACTTGAAACCCTAGCTCCAGGGTAGAAGAACGGGCATACGGAATTTTTACCTACTAACCCATTTGGATGCCTCAGTACTACACGGGTGGTCCTTTGCACTGGGGCTCAGCACGTTGCTAGAGAGGTAACTCTTCCGGTGTGAGCAGTCTACTCTCGCTGAGCTACAACGACATAAGTACGAGTCTACATTGCGTTGCTTTCCTCCGCATGTTCATTTTAGTGAACCATCATGCTCACAAATGTGTTTATATACGTATTTTAGGTTGTTTATAATATTATTTTAGGGTCGTATAAACAGGCCTGTAAGGGTAGGGTCATATTCACGGAAAGAAGTGGCTACAGCGACAATCAACAAACAGAGTGGTAATTAAATATTTTTTTATTATAAATTTTTAACAAAATCTAAAGTACTTACAAGATTTCTAGGCAGTTTGTTGACATAAATGTAGTACAAATTACACGATTGCATTAATACGCTAATGAGTTTTAATTATTAGAGAAATTTTTAATATTTAAAAAAATTTTGCATTGTAAAATATGTTACTTATCTCGTAACAGTGAATTAAGGAAAGAAAATCTGTTTAAGATATTCGGAACGCGATTTACCAACCGGCATTTGCTAAAATATATAAATATAAACTATTATATATTTAAATTTGTCTACTCATAGTATAGTTGAATAAAAAAATATGTATCCATATAAAGCACTTAAAGACTATGATATTAAACTAACTGCAGGCGAAAAGTTTAGGATTACCTTAATTAAAGTAGGAAAATAAAGTGAAACTCCAATAAAATATCAAATGTTTAATTAACCTGTTAAATCATCTAATTTAACATCGATTGACAACCATTATACTTTAAAAGCGTAAAGAAATATTAACAGTTCATATAAAAAAATGCTAAACTGATTTTTCATCAAAAAATACTCCTTTATATTTTATGACTTTTTTCACAAGTCTTGGCATACGGGCAATCAATTTGTTAATGGTGTCTTATGATATATTGTTCCAAATTTCGCATAAAGCATTCCACTTTTCTTCTCGCGAGGATGGGCCACGATTACGAACATTCCTATCAAGCTCTACCCACAAATGTTCAATGGGATTGAGATCCGGGCTCTGAGGAGGCCAAACCATGTTTTTTAACACCCCTTGTACTTCTTTCTCTTCTAAATAACCTCTACATAATTTTGAGCTATACTTTGGATCATTATCTTGTTGGAAAATGAATCCATCTCCAATTAATCGCAACCCGGAAGAAACGGCATTTTGTTCTTAAATGTTTTTGTACTGTTCCTTTTTCAAAATTCCTTCAATTTTAATCAAATCGCACGTTTCTTGGATAGAGAAGCAACCCCAAACCACCATTGAGCCACCACCATGCTTGATTGTTGGTCATCTGACATCATCTTTTCTTGGGCACTGCGTCGAACGTAAATTCTACGTTTTGAGCCGAATAGTTAACTAGTTATTATTTAATTATTATTATTAGTATTTTATATATATACATATATTATATATTAACTTATTAGTTAATAACAAATTCAATAAAAGACCCAAGGGGAAAATTAAATTTAAAAATGAAATACACGTCCATAGATGTAAAAGCGATAAAGCCCAAGGTATCGAATAAGTTAAAGTGACATTGTGAACATAGATTATCATCAAATCAGAGTTAAATAATCTTTTTTCTATGGCTGATGGCTACAGTCAGGCTTTTACAGCTTCATCGGATTGAAAGGTGGCCGAGCGTTTCGGGCACTCAGCCGAGTCGGAGATCCTCGGCTTGTCCCGTCGCCCTGCGCTTGAAAGCAACTGACTCGAGGGTGCCCGAGAGGACTAAATGTCGGCTCGGTCCGTAGCTTTTAGGAAAATACGAGTAAGCATAGCGCTACGAAGATAGTAATATATAAGCCATACTTAATGCTCGATAATTAATATGTGGTAGAATCATTCAAGAAATAACGCCACATGGCCGTATAACCAATAGCTTGACAGATATTCCTATCATCTCCGCCATTGGTCCTACCAAAAGAGATGTTAGGAATATCTGTTAATATTGTTAACTAAAACGTTATTTTATAAAAATAAAAAGACAAAGTAAAATGAACTTAATAAACTTAATAACTTGTCATATTTTTTTTAATAATATTAGTAATATTGAAATCAAAGGGCAGTGTGGCAATCGGCTGGCCAGAACAGAAAACTGGGGAAAAAAGGTCTTCAGGTGACAACGAAGTATTCACTATTGCAGTATAAGAAGATCTTAAAGTGACGACCAGTAATAATTTTCGTCGTCGCAAACAAGGGTATTCGCGATACCGCCATGTCAGTGGCCGGTTCTCTCCAGTACATACAGATAGAAGCGTCGCTGGAGTTTCTTGCGCCACTTCTTCTCCAGCGCCCACACATTCCGAAGTACAGATAGCTAATAATAAATAGCAATATTAACTTAAATAATCCTCTGTCAGAAGCAACTGACCATGCGCCTGACTCTCGGGCACCCTCGAGTCAGACGCTCTCGCGAAACAGGGTATCGGTCCAAGCCTAGGCTCGCTCTTGGGAGCCTTTATGCTGGTTACCTATATATAGATGACTCGACTGAGTGCCGTAAGCGCTCGGTCATCTTTCAACCGGGTGAAACTGTAAAAGCCCTGGGGCTAACAGCGGCCATCAGCCCGAAAAAAAAAAAACAATTCAATTATAAAGTTTTTAAATAGAGGTAATTTTCACTACATAGGTACTTCTCACATTATATTAATTTACGGTGGTATTGTAATTTACGGATTTATTACGGTAATTGCATGAAATCGATTGCGGTTTTATAATATTAAATTACTAAACACATTATTAAATTACTAACAGATACAGATTGTAATTTACGGACTTCTTTCGGAAGTAAGAAAGTAGCATTAAAATTATATTAGTATATTATTATATAGTAATATAATTTTTATGCTGCTTTAAAGAACTCTTCTTACGTCACATCGTGAGTATCTTACGTGGAGCCTTAAAGCTTAATGAGATGTACGTGTGATTAAGGTGGGGATTTATTAGGTATTTTCAACAGACTTGTCCATTTGCATAAAGAAATTTAGACATTATACGTTACGTATAATCCGTATTTTTGTATTCTCACGTTGTATACCGTAACCAAAGCTAGCATAATATTTCTACCTTACAACATTGCGAAATTTAATTAAATTTTTGACACTAATTAACTACAAACAGCCATTAAAACATTGAATGATAGTATGTGGGTTTATATATATGCGTTTCCATAACACAAACAAAGCCAGTAAAAGGGTTATATGGTATACACTAAACTTAATGTTCATTTAAAATAACAAATCCAAAATTTTAATCGTCACTACTCCTAATTTACATGCATTTTATGTCCCGTTTTTACATCTCTCGCTAAAACGTACCTAAACACCGCAAAGACGATTCTCTTTAATGAACGGCGCGACTAAAACAGTAGTCCATAATAGATATCTAAAGGTGGAACATTGAGCAATATACAATAGCATACAAATCGCCAAATTCCCAATACAAGCATAGATAATACACACACAGAAGAAAGGTCTGACGTAACCGACCCGACGACGGCGCTTAGGGAAATACAAAATTTACAATTCATAGCAGTACCACTGCATTGACTGAATCTTAAAACCTAGCAACAGACAATCCAGCCCATGTCTCCTATTTAAATCTTGCGCGGTGCACATTAATATTTAGTTAGTTTTATAAAATGTATATAAAATTGGGCCTACAAAACTGTCTCGATTGTTTTGTCAGACAATTTCTGTATACACGAAGACAATTGAGTAGTATTGAAGGTACGGAAATTTTCTGAGATTTGTCCCTAGTCGAAATATAATAGTAGTAGTAGTAACATATCGACATATGTCGAGCTTGCCATCGCCTTGGTGAGTCCCTCAGTCATGTTATCACCGGTTGTTAGGCGCTTTCTAACTCTGAGTATATGCACAGGCACAGTTTAGTAGCCAGAATACTCCATCTGGAGCTCGCTCTGATGTATACGGTCTTGTGGATCGGAGGTTGTCTTATTATAAGTACACGCCGGAAGCCGTGCTCAAAATTAACCGCGCCAGGCTCTACTGGGACCGGCCCATAATCACGGACAGGACTATTCTTGCGAATAAGCCTAATCGAAATAAGCGCTCGGTCGCCTCTCAACCCGTTAAAACTATAAAAGCCCCTCGGGCTCGCTGTTAGCCCTTCAGACGGAAAAATAAAATGGAGACTTAGACTTGCCGTGTGAGACGTAAATGTACCTTTGGATAAGATCGGAGGAAGTGCCGGATGCATTGTCTGTGTCGGGAACGATAACAATACCACGCAGACCCGGAAAATAATCTGTGGATTTCGCAAACATTGTTTTCACGTCGGATTCTACTTCTATTGTTCTGTTTTTCTACTTTATTTTTTGTAAATTTTACAAACATACTCGAGAATATTGCTGGTAACATTCGATACGTAGAGCTCTGAGAGTATTATTTTTTAAAAATTATAGAAAATTTCTTCTCAATTAAAATGGATGTTTTGGGTTTATATTATATTTAACCATTTGTTTTTGTAATTTATTAACTACTAACATAGTTAAGACAACAACTTATAGACTTAATAGTCTGAAATAAAGCATTATTAATATGTCTCGGTATTGACGAATAAAAATTTTATCATCAAATACATATAAGCATATAATACATATAATAAAAAAGAGAGGCTTTAAAAAAATTTATGCATTTTTTAAAGCCTCTCTTTTTTATCGTAGTTCGGTCGCTTCCCAAAGATTTGATAGTATACAAGCATCTGGAATCCGTTTAACACTGCTGGAATCAAAATTTTAGTAATACTTTACTGAATGCTCGGCGGTTAACAAGAACACCAATATTTTTATTGCGATAACCTTCAAAATTAGATGCTATACTACCTGTTGTTAGACGTTTATATTTTGATATTTTTTATATTATTATTGTATGTGAAACATTTGTTTTTTTTTTCAATGTCCAATGAAATACGAGAAAGGTGTATTTCTCGTGAGAATTTTTAGCTTTACGAAAAAAGCTAAATGTAAAAATGAGTAAAAACTAAAGTTCGTTAGTTTGTTGTTCCCAGTTTCTTTTTAAATCAATTGGCATCGTGTTGTCAATGCACACTTACTAATAATTTAAGATAACAAACGTGCTCATAGTTCAACTAATGGTGAATCTTACGGTACATAACATCCACACCGCATGGCAAGACATATGTAATATTATCTCTCCCTGAGCACTAGGAAAGAATCCTTGAAATAATATTTGATAAATTTTTTGGAATCTACGTTATTTGATTTACAGTGTCAATAAAAAAATTACAAAAAAAATGTATCCACCTCTTGCCCTAGTATGTGCATTTATAATATATATATATATTAGTTTCCCTTTAAAAACTTACATATTGTTTTTGTATTAAATGCAAAATTGTTGTTAAATATTAAAAACCCTTTTATGTTATTTTTAGAGTCGATGTAAAGCTAGAAATTTAAATTTATATATATGAGGCAATTTTTTTTATTTTTCACTTTTTAGTGATAAACAGGTGTTTATAAAAAACAAATGCAACAGTGTCTTAGAGGTAACAAATAACCGAAGGTGTAATCTTTAAAAAAATTGGAAAAACAAATACAATAAATACATAATTTTTATTTTTCCACCCTTATTACCATAGAGTATCCAGTTAGATCCACGGATACCTACAACCATCATGCGTAACACAGCAGTGATGTGGTGATATTTTACTGTGATGGTTTTCTGTGAGGGCATGGTCCTTAGAACTATGCATGCTGAAGATAGAATCAAACTGTACCGTTGGATTATAACTGATAGAGATAAATGTATGTGTGATATATTTTTTTTACTTGAACGTCCAAGGTATTGCGTACCAAAAAATATTTTGAAACTGTTTTGATTGATGACTTGATTTGATTTAAGCAATCACTAGTAATTTTCATATTCTTGTCTGTAAACAATTAGATACAGTAATGGAACATTTTTCGCGCTCATCGGTTGAGTATAATAATTCGAGGAAATGCAGCCACCGGTCTTGGTATCGTGTAACGAGGAACCGGGCTTTACGATAATTTTAGGTTATTGTGATTTTGACAACCTCAGTATTCCCGCCGCTCGTTTGCTCACTTTTTTCTATAAACAAACAAAATTATAATATGTATATATTATTTTGTTGTTTTAATAAGGATAAAATTATTTATTTTAATCCTTTTTGAGAGGCCTACCACAGAGAACTTACAACATCCATAAAGTATTGACTGGCATGTCAGAGTACATTTACACGCAACGTCTCAAGGCCAGGCGCAAATTACGCTTAGGCAATGCATTCACGCAAGCAATTTTGAAGACTGTGGCTCGGTGGGGTTGTCATATTAATAGTAATTATATTACTAAACATTTATCTTTATTTTCAACGCTGTTTCACTTATGTAACGCTTACTAGACCAACTGATAACCGATAATCGATGGGAACGAAAGATTCTGGAGTGGCAACATTGGACTGGCCCAGTAGCAGTGTAAGACTCCAATAGAATCTAGATTCTGTTAATGTTGATACTGTTAGCCTATGCGGCTCTTACAGCTTCATTGGACACATGGCTCACGGAACTGAGGGGTCCGTGAGCTGGTTATGTAGTTTTTTGGTTCGCCCCAATAGAAGTTTGCGGGAAGTAGAACAGGTGGCTTAGGATCGTGCTTTGTGGCAATCTATGGTGGTGGCCCCCTTTAGCAATGTGCTATGGAGAGGCTGTGATGATGGTGACGAACGTATACTATATTTTTTATGTAATCACGGTATATATGGGTGTGTCAAATATGCGCATAATGGCGATTCCTAAGACCTATGACACCCATCGTACATCCGCGATAAAAAATAGTTATCACTCTGGAGAATTAACATGAAATGATCGTTCACTCATTATAGAAATAAGATCTCTATTTCTTCACCTCACTAGACGAAACACAGCAATGCTAGAGCAATTTGGTATTTCAGACACATTTTAGTGTCTAGACGGCCACTATAACTTCCACGGTAACAAACTGAGTATGATACCGTTGGTGCCGCCGATAAAATTATTTATTGACACTTTAAATGTCGATAAAGAGAGCCGCTTCCATTGGAAAGGTATACCTTCCCTAGACCATTGTTTCTCAATATGTCGCGACACCCCAAAATAGCCAAATAAGTTTTACGAATCGAAAATTCTAAAATTCATATAAATAGAAAAAAAAATTCACTATAAAACGATTTTAGGCAACAGTAGGGTATATGAACACATGTGCCCTATTACAAAATGCACCAAGAATAAATATCGTAGGCGTAGGGGTTGAGAAACGATACTTTAGAGAGAACTGCTATGCCCAGCGTTGAATTACTTTACACAATTTATATACTTGTAAAGGATATAATTTAATTTAAACAATTACTATACTATATGTTGCAATAAAAATATAAAGTTGTAATGTGTAATTCGGTTACAAAAAACATAACTTTCGTTTCTCCGCATTTCCCGCTGATATTATGTAATAAATAATTGACTATAGATTATGATAGAATAATAGATGCCAATGAGTCGAAAGCGTTGTGATTGTTAAACATCCAACTCTTACCGGTAAATTTTCTAAAAGGTCAACCTAGGCGTTAACTTTTTTTATACAATTCGTAATATATCAATATATATAATATTACAATTAATATAGTACCACTATTCATACCTTTTCTGGTTTTTTTTAAACAAAATAATTAAGATACTATTAATTTCTTACTCAACAGCTTACTTGACAGGATAACTCGGTCTTTAATCGATAAGGTAACATAATATAACTATGAGATTTTAACCATTACCAGATCGCGAGACTAATGCGTCGCGGTATTATCTAAATTGTTTAAATTGTACAATAAAAAAAGCATAGTACATCGTAATATACGAAAACTGAGACAGATGCTTAAATAGCATGCCTTGTACTGATGGAAATGTCAAGGTTAAATAACTCGAGCTGATATAACTGATGAATAAGACCTGCTATTTTTAAACGTTTTATATATATAAATTATATTGTGAGATAAATATTAGAAATATTTACAATAAAGTTGAGACGTCCTACTACTACTTTTAACGAATATTTTGTCGCATGTCTTTTAGCAGTAATAATAACTGGACATCGCTTTGGCATTGAAGAGATTAATTTGTTGCAAGTTGACATTGGAGTTTGCTCCTATGTTTTTTTAAAAGCCACATCAAGTTGATGTACATTATTGGTACGTTTTGTGACCACCATTTTCTTTACACGGTACCATAAATTTTAAATAGAGTTGATGTCGGGACTGTTACAGAATAAAAACTAAGTTGCAACTTGTATTGTAAATTGGAAAGTTTTTGGTTTTAAAATGTTTAAAATGATAATCTATCTTCCTTCTTGTTATACAGTAATATAATAATGATTAATAATATAGATACAGATTAATACAACACCATTAGGACAATAATATATTCTATGATCTTGAGTGCCACACAAATTACTGTGTAATTCAGATTTGGTTTATTGTGTTGCCTAAGTTCAACAATTGCATTTTATTTATAGGTTATACGTTTCATTTACTCGGACCACATGGGGCCAATTAGCTTTTTTTTTAATGCTATTAACTACACTACAACTAAGTTGAAAATGCTTGTGCTAGGACGACAATAGTCGAATGGCGGATTCGAACCTACGACCTTAAATTTCGCAAACCGTATCCTAGACCATTAGGCTATTAACAATGTAAAAACTTATATATATGTTAGTAAACATTTATAACGAAACTTTAGGATTGTATTAAAATATACGTACCTGTATCATTCATTACCCGAGAACTATTTCTGAACCTTTTGTAAGCGAAAAATAAACGTCACATATTTGTATTTATTTCTTGTGTTGATTGATTGTAAAATGCTGATGATACACATATATACAAATACAAATCAAATCACACATACAAACACACATCACACATACAAATCCTGAAGGATTCGAACTCACGACCGCAATCAATCACGATCATGTTAATAAAATAATACTTACTATTGTGCACTAGATTAACATTATTGCTAGCTTGTCTGTCCGTCTACAGTTCTCGTAATTTATATGTACGCTTCATGACAATATTATATTAATTATTATAAATACTCTTACCGACTTATGCTGTATTTGAACAGGCGATAATATGATTATAAATCATGAAGTAACACAATTACCTGCCAAAAAGTGTTTGTGTTAATTTGATCATATTTAAACAGGTGTCCCTAAATTTTTTCTACACATACAAGAAACTTTTCATATTCAAATCGATTCACCCTTTTTTTTTTACATGGGGAAATGTAAAAAAAAAATCAGATCGAGTCTTCGGCTCCGCTGCCGACCGGCCACGGAGGGCAGGGATAGCGGCAACGACACACCGACACTCCTTTTCCCCCGCGAACCCACCGCAGCCGCATTATGCAGTGTGACCCTTGCTTGAGTCGTGGAGGATCGGGAGAGCGGCAACGAAACACCGACACTCCTCTCCCTCCGCGACTCCACCTCGGCTGCTAAGGGAGGGGAAAACGGCCTCGCTCCGTCACTTCCACGCCCAGCAGTCCAACGACACGCTTCCAAGGCGACCTCTTTACGAGCCCACCCGGAGCGGCCGCCTCCGGGCCGGCCACAGAGCGCCTTAGGCCGGCCGTTTGGGTTCCCCCCCAAGGCAAGGCGAGAACCCTTCGGGGATAATCTAAATAAAATCGATTCACCCTATCCCAACATGATCTTAATATGTTACTTGGGCCGTGGTTGAAAAAACCACGTTGCTGACCGGGGAACGACCACGCCCTCACAGAATATCGTAGAATACCAGCACAATTCCACTGTCTTTCGTATGGAGACCTGATTGAAATCTTATTCCTCAGTAGTGGCAACTCATGAATGTGCATCTTAACTCGTTGTCGAGGGACGTACTTGTATATGGGATACAGTTATCTGTATATCCGTATGTCCTTAGTTTTTGAATTAAAAAATATATGTTATTCGTGTTATACGTACGAACACAATTCAACATGGCTTCTCCGACATTTCTAAACTCCTTTATTACTTGTGAGATTTTAACACTAACAAGTTTGCAACTCAGTTTCCAAAAAGTTAAGTTTTATTAAATACACGCCTATAAAAATTAGGGCCAAGTAGGTGTAACGGCCGACCATGGTCCGAGGTCGACCGGATTTTTCTCGTTTCTTTTTGTCAAACAAAGGGTACTTTGTTTTTCCCCGTAAATTTAAAAGGATCACGGGTATTATTGGTCTATAGCTTTAAAAAGCTTTTTCGTGACAAACCAGTCTGTAGTTCGCCCGTTATTTAACCTGTGGTTTATTTGTTTGCAAAAATTCAACTCACGTCGTTCGCTTGCGGTCAAAACATTTTTGTAAAAGTTCTGTTGCTCAGATTTATTTTTTAACTATAGCAGATTAAAGTTGAGTTGTAAAATGATAAGACATTTATATTAATACATTCTTTTTTATTAAGAAAAAAAATCTTAAACTCTAAAAGAAGGAAATATTTACTATAAAGAATATACAGATAAAAAGTAATAAAAAACAATTCCATATTTAGACCTTATCGGTTGTTCATCGACCGGATAAGATTTTTCACTCTTTCTTGAAAAATGCCGTTCCATTCTTTAGCGAGTGTGGCTTGAAGTTCCGATCATATCGTAACTGGCGCAGGATTTCTAGCCCTAACTTTTCTTTTAAGCTCGTCCCATAAATGCTAAATAGGGTTTAAATCCGGACTACGTACTGGCCACTCCATGCACTCAATTTCTACCTTCTGCAGATATGGAAGAACAGAAGGGCATTGTCCTGCATAAGCGCAAAGTTTTTATCGATATAAAGCCTGCGTAAGGAATGATATGATCTTCTAATACCTTTTCAGTATATCGGTTCGCCGTAAAACCTCCGCTAGTTTAGATGAAAACCAACTCGGTTTTTAGGTCCATTGGAATACCAGCCCACACCATCTAGAAATCTCCAAATGCCACATACTCCTTTCTTCTTTTGACTGTCCAGCCGCTAACAGCCACTCCTCGCGTTTCTTTGAGCTCCTGTAGAACTTCAACGCCAAAGTGGGCCCGATTTCTGAGCAAAGTACTGACGATGAATCGATCATCCCTCTCTGACTCTGAAAACAGCAGGCTGGCGCATATTTAAAACACGAGCCACTTGTCGCTGGCTCTGGCATTGTTCCTATAAGTCATCCGCTTGAGCGACTTCTTCAATAGATGTCTCCATTTTTAGGCAATGTTTGTGTTTAATAATAAGGGACTTTAATAGGAAGGACTAATTGATAAAGGTAGGTCAGGTAAATGAACTTTTATAGGGCATGACAACACCTAAGTGCTATATTGTAAACAGATGCAAAAATGGTGATCAGTAGAATATAGTCTTTGGAAATTTAACATTCGTTTACATATTTAGAAGCTAAAACTTACAGCTAATAAATAAATGATAATACAGGGCTCAGTTATTTTTTTAAAGACCTCTTGCATGACGCTTGAGTCGATTTTTTAAAGACCTCTTGCATGACGCTTGAGTCGATTTTTTTACTCAAGAGTGTATTTTAAATGGTTTTTTTATTTATTGCATTTAGGGTGATAAAAGAGCAACACAGATCAACTGATAATAAATGATCCCTGGGGCCCAGAACACCCATATTAATCCTCGATTAGGATCCATAACGCACATGCATGGTCACTCCTGAGGTCTAAGATTGAATCACAGTTAGAGCAGTCAGTTCACCTGGTGTTAAATGATGAACACAGCCTATAAATACCTACGTCCATCATCGCAAAGATTTAAAATGGACATGCGTTATCATTCCTGAGGGCTGGTCGAGCTGACCCATTCATTCAATAGCTATTTTCTATTGCGGCGTGGTTCTATATATATATGTTGGGATACCACCCTACCATAATATGTAACACACATATGCTTAAGTAATAAAAGAAACTACAATGCAAAAGTCCTCTCTGAAAATTTTGTTTATAACTTGAATAATATGTTTATCTAGGGAATAATTGTTAGAAATTCTCATTCCGCAGGTATCGGTATGCTGCGAGAGTTCGATTTCTCACTCGCAGCACTCCTGATGTGCTGCGGTTTCTTCATAATGTACCTGGTAGAGGAGTTGGTACACATATACATCCATTATCGCGAAAGGAAGAACGGCCAGACGGCTCCCTTAGTGAGGAACCTCAGCGTGCGACAAAGTAAAGCGAACAGGAACCAGAGTAATGGTGAAAAAAGCGTAACCAACTCCACCGCTGACCTTATCGACCCCGCTTCGATAAACAAGCCTAAGGTACTCTACTCAGTATGGTATACAATTTTATACGCCCATATATTTTCGGAATCTTTTTAATGAATTTCATTTCTTTCATTCGGATATGATAGAACAATTAAAAGTATTATATCATAATAATTAAACATTGAATAATAATAATAAAAGTCTTTCTAATTATTTGCATATAGTATTTTAGTTCTTAGACTTTAAAAAAAGGAAATATCAGCGAAATCCATATAAATTTAATTTGTTTATGTATTGTTCAGGTAATGAAAATGGTGATTTACAATCATTCTTCTGATAATAGTGTTAACATCCTTTCATTTCGGGAATAATTAATTTTTTATCTAAATACCATAATTTAAATGATGTGGATTATTTGTGAACATTAAGGAAATAATTTGTTTCCTATATAATCAAATAATTGACAAAAACGGGACGAAAAGTAAAACGAGACAGGATAGCAATAACACACGGTACAGTCCCGTGTATACGGGAAGTACAGTAATCCTAGATTTATATATGTACATCGCATGTATAGATCACACATAATTACCAAAAATAAACTTGGTTCCTTGAAGTACTTGTAAATGCTATTGACCAGAAGACACGTAAAGTTTGATTGTATTAGAAATATCAATAAAGATTTAGACTATTGGGAATAAAAATATAACGATGTTAAACACATTATTAGCAGCTTAACAACTTGAAACATATTTGTTTGATTAAAGACAAGAAAATTCAAAATTATATATCTCTTTATGTTATGATGTTTAAATGTCAATGAAGAAATCATATTAAATGTAAAAATGATGATAGAATGTTTAATAATTACAGGACCCGGAGCGCAACCAACACGGTCACTCCCACAATCATAGCCATATGCCCATGAATCAAGGCGATGACGTCACTGCTGCGTTACGCGGTCTACTAATTGTGTTGGCCCTTTCCATTCATGAATTGTTCGAAGGTCTGGCTGTGGGATTGGAATCTAGCACCTCTCATGTTTGGTAAGTCACGTTTAATTTTCACCAAGCGTCGAATAGCAGAAACTATTACAAAGCAAAATAATGTATCTAATATGGCACTAGATGGCGCTGATATCTATGTTTTAAAATTTAATTCAATAAGAACATTTTTATATTGTTTCAGGTACATGTTGGGCGCAATTTCTGCCCACAAGCTCATCATTGCCTTTTGTATCGGTGTTGAATTAATTGCCACACGTACAAAAACTTGGCTTTCAGTTATCTATATAACGGCATTCGCTGTTGTGTCTCCTTTGGGCATTGGCATTGGTATTTTATTAGTCGGAGGCGAAGGTGCCACAGCAGCCGGTGTTTACTCCGTAGTACTTCAAGGTTTAGCGTCAGGAACGCTTTTGTATGTTATATTCTTCGAAATATGGAAGAGCGACAGGACTGGTATCCTTCAATACTTTTCCGCGCTCGCTGGATTTGGCCTCATGTTCGGATTAAAGTTGTTGAGTAAGTATAAAAAAAGCTCTTATTACAAGTAAACATTTACATACAAAAATACCCGTGCCACTGTTAAATATAATTAGACCTTTCTAAAGTTCGAACTATTTTCAATATAGTCGATATTGTCAAAGACTGAATAGGCTTCAACGGAACTTGCACACTACGGAATTATATTTTATATATATAATTTTATAGTGGTAGAGCTACGCTGCAGTTTCTAGCTGCAGAATGAATGGGTCAGCTCAACCGGGGTCGGAACGCGCCCTCACAGAATACCAGCATAATGCTACTGTGAGTGTAGGAAACCGGAGATCTTTATTACTGGTGACGAGGCATTCCATCTAAATCCTCAAGGGTGATAACGCATCTGCATTATGGTTCCTTGTCAAGGATGAATGTAGATGTAATGGGCCGCAGAAATCACTTGCCATCAGGTGAACTGTGCGCTCGTTTGTTACTCTATTAGGTAATAATCACTTGCAATTCGGTTTTAAATAATCAAAATTTAATTTTAAGTTGTAATTTTTTACTCTGAATGTAATAAAAAAACAATTTTTTTCTGCGTTTCAGCGGGTCACTCTCACAGCCATTCGCACGGAGACGACCATGGTCATTCTCATAACAAGTAAAAAGGATGCAAACTGTTGGTTGTTGTGTTATGCGTATAAACTGTATGTTCCATACAAGACTTAGTGTTATACGTACCAAGGTAATAAACACGTTTGTGATATATTATGATTGTGATGAATTATTACTTATTAGTAATTAGTAGGATTTTTTTACTTTTTTGTATATTTCTTGTAATGATGTAAATAATTACTACCACATTGTCTAAACGCCTACGTGCGGAACAAATTGCAAACTTCTATTTGTTCTAAAATCTTTACAAATAGTTTCTGTGAGTCACCGTGCAAATATATATATATATATATATATACACGCATATGTATATATATATATGTATTTATATACATATTATAGTTATATTCACGATTTCACCATCAAGAAACTATAATTGTCATGAATTAAGAAGAGAAACAGAAAATGTCGCAAAGTGCATTGTATAAAAGTTACCAACATATACTATTTCTCAAGTGCCATTGGTAGTGTGAACGAAGTTCTTCTTTTTCGGCTATTTTGCTTAGAAACGGGTTTAGATCATGTGATGTGAAGTAATATTTATTGTTATAATTATTTTTTAATCATAATTATAGTATCTGTATAATAGTCTTTACCTAGTACCTTTTTTATATAACTATTCAATGATTTTCGATCAAAACTATTTTGAATCAACATGTATCAAGATAACAAGTGGTAATGCCAGAGAAGATGCAGTATCGTAGTGAATTATTTAATTTGCAACATCTATCATCTATCATCTAGTCAGCAAAGGAAGCAATATACTTTTTTTCTTGAAAATATTCTATTAATTTAAATTAAATGTTTATATTGTTGAATAGGGTAGCTGTGTATGAGATTGCCGAACTGAACACTATTGATATAAACGTTTGTAGGTTATAATAAGTACAGAGAATACTTAAAAAAAAAACAAAAACATAAAAACACAGGACATAAGTTATATTTCCTCTATAAAAGTTGTGAGACGATTGACTGCTATTGAGTAATTATTATTGATATTTGTATGTCTGTCATATATAATCATTATATAGAACAGCAGGCTATACAATAGAAATGTAAATATTAAATATGTTCTTTAAGTTTAAGTACAAAACGAATTGCATTGTCATTTAACTATTTAGAAAGTAAAAAAGCATTTTGTATTAAATAATAAAACATAATTAAATATTTTATACATCTTTTTTGTTTGTTTTGCTGAAATTAACGACTAATCCATATACTACTTAATCTTAATACTTAACCGACCCGCTGTGGTTACCTTCCGCTTCGGTAATAAAGCGGCCAAATCTTAGCCCATTCGTAATGCGTGTCAATTTTATGTAAATTATAGACACGCATCTGCTCACAAGGTATCTTACGTCACAAAATTAATTCATATCGCTTACATCATCCGGATGTCGATCACAAAAAATACTTGTGGTGCAGAAAATTCTTGAGTAGGTTTGATATGTCCGCAATCTAGGACCCCAGTGGAGGCACTGATTCAAAGATACCTTGAAACCGCTAAAAATTTCCCTTTATCGCATTCCCTTATATTGAAAATACTTCAGCTAGTATCGGAATCCTTGGCGTCTACATATCGACCAACATTCAGTCCACGGTAAGTTTCGTTAATTTGGCAATTGGCCTATAATAAGACTGGTCGTGTTAAATAAAACAAGACAGTATTTGGTGTCGGCCCAACCAACTCGGGCAACTTAACGAAGCGCAAGTTCAGCCTCACATGGAATATTGTTCTCATATCTAGACCGGGGCACCCCAGTATTAGCTCCTTCCAATTGACCGCAATCAACGAATAGTGATCCGAATCGTCGATAATCAAGTACTTTCCGATCGGATTGAGTCACTGGCATTGCGAAGAGATGTTTCATCTCTATATCTTTATTTTTATCGAATTTACCATGGGGAGTGGTCTGGGAGTTTTCGGACTAACTCCAGCCGCTGAGTTTAAAAATCGTACATTATAATAAAATTAAAATTTTCATCCTCATCATCTCGATGGATGGCAATCACCAACTGTGCGCTTTACGCAAAAGATTCTGCCACGCACAACTACTCTGTGGAATTAGCTGTTGCGAGCGCTATTTCCGAACCCATACGACTTAGGAAAAAGTACCTTCAAGAAAAGAGCCTGCACGTTTCCTAAAGGCCGGCATTGTATCTATGACTCCTTTAGTATGTTCATGGGCATGGGTATTCACTTGCCATCAGTGAGCTGTTTATTCATTTGGCACCTACTCAATTATAACAAAAGAAAATCATACATTATGAGCATGCTCGAGGGGATAGCGGTCCAGGCTTCAAACTGGTCACCCCATCACAACATATTTACCTATTGTAGATACTGGCTGGCTATTGCAGCGGTGTGAAGTTTTCCATTACGATGCAAACAAAGCAAGTATTTTTTCAAAGTAGTTCCTCCATCATCTATGAGAAATCAATCGCATTGATTTGTCAGTCTGTTTTCGCTTCAATCCTAATGTGCAAACATTCTGTCATGCAACACTGCATTAATGAACTCTGAACGTTTCAAGTGTTCTTGAGGAAATCAAGTGGGAGTAGCAGCATACATGAGTAAGTTTCAGGCCATTTGCGGGTCTGTTTGCAGGCAAACGATCAAATTTCTAACTGTCCACCGGCTGACTTATACTTCATGTACTTTTTGAAATTGCTGTGTAAGTTGAACAGCATTCAAACGACGTGTTTATAAAAACACGATCATTCCGCTGTGCAAGCATTGGTTTCGTTCATATGCTTGCGACGTGTATACCCTGTCTTGATATCTCTGGTACACTCGATGAAGCGCATACCGGCATAAATTGAGGTGTCAAGCTTGACCTTGGTTCTGGCCCGCCTAAATAAGCGCAACCACTTAAGTGGGTTGAATGTATGGTATGCGTTTTATTATACTTACTGAATTCATAGCTCTTCCAGGTAAAAGGCTGATAAATATGCAAATAAGTACTTTTATTCAAAACATGTCACTATATTCATACTGCAAGTTCAGCATACAATACTACATAGAGATTGCAAATAATTAGTTATTAGTTACTAAGCAATAAGGGACGAAAAAGTCTATATTGTGTTCTTTATTGACGTACTAACTGATTTTTATTAAAAATAAGAATTAAAATTACGTTAAAACTAATTTATTTGAATGTGCGGTTTCATTAACTCTGTAGTGTATTATAATTGTTGGTGCTGGCCGTGGTTAGGATTTGTTATCTATTTTTTTTTGTATATTAATAAAGATAACAATGTAATAACTTATATTAATATTCTCTTTCTTTCAATGTCAACTCAATATTTAGCTTTAGTAATTTTATAGGAAAGATCAATAACTCAATTTTGTTCTAGTGGTTTAATCTAAGACATTAATTAGCAAAATAACCAGCAAACGTTCACTCGATTAATACTTGGCAAGTGGCAACACATTTTATAATATCGGAAAGCATATAGGCTTAGGCATATTACTATTACTATACATTGTGGCTGTCAATTTTAGTGACAATAGTTTTAACTTTAATTATATATATTTCTAATTTATCTTGTACAGTATACGAAAATTGTAATTTTGATAAAACTTAAAGTAGAATAGATGTTCTAGCTCGTGCGGCTAAAATAAAGTGTGATATTATTGTAGCGTAGATTAAAAAGTGGTAAGTGAAACTTGTTGATGAACCTTATTCTGTATAATACAGTGATAAGACATAACTATTACTATAATGTAAATTTTATTGAATAGAAAGTCCCGTATATGATATAACAAACAGGTGAAATTATGTCGATTATAACCTTGCTGTATAGTCATTCGACGTAATGGAAAGTTAGCATAATCGAGAAACAATCTCTTAGATACTTTAGTTTATCAGAGGATTTCACTGCGGTGTTTTGTGTTCTAATAACTTTTATTTTAACATTCTTAATTTTTCGCAATGAATTTATTACTTAGATCTTCAATATGTTTATCAGCGTCTACAGAAAGTTAGTTTTGTTCATTATTTCAGTTTTCAATGATTATATGATTCTGGAACGTTTTAAATTTGTTAAAATTGTGTTTAAATATTTGAGAATGTGTTTTATGCAATATATTGCATAAAACTTTCAAAATTTTCAAAAATATTTTTTGATGAGTTCTGGATTGTTTAATTTTTAAAACTGTGTTTAAATTTTTTGTAAATATTTAACCTCGTATTATATAAGTTCGTCCAAAATTTTACCAAAGTGTATCTGCAAAATTTTTTAGAAAAATTTTAAGTAAGTTTTGCATTCTGTATAGTTTGTTTATCTTAATGTTACATAAAATTATTATTTTTTAGGTGAGCATCATTCTTTCGTCCGCAGTATGTCTGCTTCAGGGTTGACCTCACAAGCCCAGCTTCAGTATATACTACAGTGGTTTCAAGAGTTCAGTGAATTTCAAAGAGAAGATTTTCTCCCTGTACTAGTCTCAGCACAAGGTGATAAACCAGATGATCTTGCAACCACCTTGTCTAATCTTTCATGTCAAGACAAACCTGTGAGTTTATTTCAATGCCGTGTAAGTAATTTTTATATGTTAATAAAATCTAATAAATGTTATTATATTTTGGCCTTATATTAATGCCTTGTATAACATATCCATCAGCAGGTATTAATTGTAAGTCATAATCAATTAATACCTGCTGATGGCTGATATTCAAATCAGCTTCTAAATGCCTCCAATAGCATTAGTCTTTTTTGTATTTCTGACTTTTCTTACTTGTGTAAAACTAGGGAACCAAATATTGGGATCCCGAGAGTGTTACTTCATAGTTCACTAGTCTCATTTGTGCTAAAAAAAACCAGCAATAGAACAGCTTGGCTTTTAAATTACATCAAATTAATTAAAATTTTTTGTTACTTATTATAAAACAATTAATATATAATTTTTTATTTACCTTAATGATACATGTCATTAAAAATCACAACATATATTGCCTTTTGTTGCGTTAATTACTCCTGTTAATTGCTAATGGTTATATATTCATGTATTATATAAGTTCGTCCAAAATTTTACCAAAGTGTATCTGCAAAATTTTTAGAAAAATTTTAAGTAAGTTTTGCATTCTGTATAGTTTGTTTATCTTAATGTTACATAAAATTATTATTTTTAGGTGAGCATCATTCTTTCGTCCGCAGTATGTCTGCTTCAGGGTTGACCTCACAAGCCCAGCTTCAGTATATACTACAGTGGTTTCAAGAGTTCAGTGAATTTCAAAGAGAAGATTTTCTCCTGTACTAGTCTCAGCACAAGGTGATAAACCAGATGATCTTGCAACCACCTTGTCTAATCTTTCATGTCAAGACAAACCTGTGAGTTTATTTCAATGCCGTGTAAGTAATTTTTATATGTTAATAAAATCTAATAAATGTTATTATATTTTGGCCTTATATTAATGCCTTGTATAACATATCCATCAGCAGGTATTAATTGTAAGTCATAATCAATTAATACCTGCTGATGGCTGATATTCAAATCAGCTTCTAAATGCCTCCAATAGCATTAGTCTTTTTTGTATTGGCAATCTTAATGATTATGATGCTTCTCTACTAGTAATAGTATTTCTGACTTTTCTTACTTGTGTAAAACTAGGGAACCAAATATTGGGATCCCGAGAGTGTTCATAGTTCACTAGTCTCATTTGTGCTAAAAAAAACCAGCAATAGAACAGCTTGGCTTTTAAATTACATCAAATTAATTAAAATTTTTTGTTACTTATTATAAAACAATTAATATATAATTTTTTATTTACCTTAATGATACATGTCATTAAAAATCACAAGATATATTGCCTTTTGTTGCGTTAATTACTCCTGTTAATTGCTAATGGTTATATATTCATGTATTATATTACTTATATTATTTATTTTTCAATATTGTCATTTTACCTATTAACAAAATACTTTTTAAGTGAAAATATTATTTGAAGCCTAAATTAACTATTTAAAAGGAGCAATTATAATTCTTCTGGTAACATGTTAGTCTTTTCTTGAATTCTAATTGTTCATTTCCCACCACAAGTCCATAGGTTGTTATTTTACCAAATGGTGGTTCAGTAATAAGAGGATGCATTTTAGCTTCTTGCTCCATTGGATCTCAAATATACCTAAATATTATTACCCTGTTTGACTTGACGAAATGTTAAGGTTCATATAAGGTTATCGCTGAAGCATTTTATTGGTAATTAAAATGCTTATATTAAGCTTTAAACCATTATTAAACATAAACATTATTAAGCCCCTCTCCCCTCCCCAAACATGGTAGCAATATTTTCAAAATATCTACTGGGATAGAGGTAGAGGTAGGGTTGTCGGGTACTCTAATAATTATATTATTTTTCAGATAAAATTGTTTAATGAGTGGTATCCAACATGGTCTGTAGAAGAAAGAGAGAGACTGGTGAACAAAATATCTGATTTAGATGCAGACTTTAGTATTAAACTGCAGGAAGCTGTTGTGAAAGGAACTCAATTAAATGGAGATGACAATGAGCTCAATGTAATTACTCCAGAGATTGAAGACTCAAGGAGTAATGTTGATGCAGCAGCCATAGAAGAAAATGATGACAATAAAGAATTGCCATCTGCAACTCAAGACAACATATCTATTGAAATAACTGCTGCATCTTAAGGATTAATAATTTTAATTGATCAAGTATCTTTTACAGTATTTGGGGATTTATATTTATTTTCAAATAGGTATACAGTTTCTTCCTTGAAATATCTAAAATAGTACCTTTAAAACTAAAGTACTTTGTAAAGAGTCTCTTCTAGAAAGGCCTGTCTCAGGTTAAGATGGTTTTGCATAATCACCTGGACAAATGGTTTGTCGATTATACTATTAGACCCCTACTTGGATAGTGAATATTTTCAGTTTTGTTAGAGCAAAATCATAATTTTCTCACCCTTCTAAGTCACAAAGTTTTCCTATCACTTCTCTTAGTTGCATTCCCTATACACTTGAGTGTATTGATTACATATGTGAGTGCATTGTTGATTCATTGTGCAGCAAGTTTTTACTCCTTTCAAATACCTATTTCACTAAAAATTTTAGCTTAAATTGGGATGTACCTGACATTAGATATTTTTATGTGCATTGTTAATTTTACTAACATATTTTATCAGAATATAGCAAGACATTTTTTATGTTTACTAAATGGGTAGGTTAGTTTTTCTTATATCTTATTAACATAGATGTATTTACAACATCTGAGTTATTGCAAAGACTCACATAATCATGTTCCTTCAAAATAGCACAATAACATTCCATTAAAATCATTCCTTTAGATATAGGTTCACTTATAAAGAGTAAAGTAGATAATGTGTCAAATATTTAGGTGTATTATTACTTTTTGGTGATAATAATTAAACCCTAACATTATGGACATTTTATTATGATTTTTTTTATATTCTTAATTATAAACATCATTTTGTTTCTAAAGTTTTTATTATTTTCTATGTATTCTAATATGCACAATAACTAACTTCAATTTATTATTTTAATTGTTTTCACACTATACTTGTTGGTGGTGTGATGGAAATATAGATATGATCAAACTTATTATGGTACAATAAATGTGTTTTAAAAATTCGTAGAAAATGTTAGATGTCTATGATTGTTTAATGTTGTAAACAATTAAGATTCAATTGGAAATATTGACTTAACAGTTAAATTCTTATTATATCATAACATAAAGATGATCATTCAAATCATAGTGCTTATGTTTCTTATTCATATATCAAGTATTAACTGCTGCAATTTACAGTTATAAAACATTTAAACCATAAGTTTAGGCGTTTTCTTTTTACTTACAATATTTTAATTGTTTTTATCCACCCTCTATCTTCATTAATATTTAAATTATTTATATTAATTAAGCATTTTATTTTTTGTATCAAGAATATTAGCCATAAAGTGATAAGCCATAAAAATGTATTTTGAAATAAGTAAATTTCTAGTAAATCTTACTACAACTGTACAATATACGAAGAATATATCCAAAGGAGATAAATCGTACAAATAACAAAAATGATGTGCCAATAAATGTCCAGGAGTTTTATGTTTCTTTTTATGTAAGATATTTTTGTAGTTTTCTTACAAATAATTTATATTTTGTTGCTATGATTAATTATGTGTAAGAATCTAAATGTAATAAACTATGTAGTTAGTATTTAGGACTTAATAGTAAGAGTGAGTGAATAACTGTATAGATCTGAAATCACTTTCTGTTTACTTGGGAAATAAAGATCTTTATAATCATGTGGTTGTTATATGATATGATAAGGACTTATTTTTTAGTACTCAACATTATATATTGCAAGTGGAAGTAAAAAGAAGAGGTAATTGTGTTTTCAATGGCTTGTAAACACACTTAATTGATGGATCTGCATATAATACTGAGATTGTAATGGAATATGGTTTACACAGTATTGTATAATTATTAGGTAAACATTAACTTCCATAAAATAAAAATACGCTGCTATAGTTTTCAGTCTGTTTTTGTGTAAGCTTACAGCTTGGCATAAGAGAACATGACTCGGCGACGGTACAAAAAACTATTTAATTAAAATTACTATCAATTTCTGTCACTGCTCGGCATTAATTTATTTTATTATTAATTTTTTTACTGTTATACTGGTTATTTTTTGCGTGATAAGTTTATTAAAATGGTACATTGAAAAAACATCTTCGATCCTTTCAAGTATGCCTCGGCTGCATTATTATTATACTGATATTAAATTATGACTGGAGCCCATAAACACATTCATCGTTAACGGCGATACACATGTGTTGTAGACCAGGACTGAGACGGAATGCCTTGCTACTATGGGTTTCTGGATCCTTACACACAAAACCAAACAAGTTATGCTGAATTTTACGGAGAATACTCCGAGTGCGTGGTCCTTCCCTAGTAGAGCCGACCCATTCATGCTGCAGCGTGCATCTTTTTGATAATATCCCGAATAACTTTAGGATTAGTTCCTTCTTTTTTATTTCGTGAACGCCATATATAAAATATGGTTTCATTAGCATTTTATTACAGAATTTGTTTTATATAATAAGTAATTATCATAAACACTTCAGACACTTTTGTATATTACTAGTTGAAGCAGATTTTTTTTGTCTGATGGCCGCTGTTAGCCTGAGGGCTCTTAGTTTCGCCGGGTTAAAGTTGAAGCAGATATTGGTTACAACTGCTTCTACCTTTTACTACTACTAACTATTGATCGCTCCTGGTATAATATGCTTACATCTGCTTACCTGTAGACGAATGGTAGGAAGTGCAAACTCCAGAATGTGTCTTTCTGTAATACCGAATAGTTGACTGCTTATAAGCGTAATTTGCACGTTTATTACCTTATAGATAAAAAAAACCTTTTTTTATTTTATTTTATTTAGTCTTAACCTCTATACAGTGGACTCGAGTGTTTTTAAAAATACCTATGCTTAGATATACTCCTGCTTCTTTTATTGTGGTACGAATAAGTAGTAAACACTTATGTTTATACAGGCCGAGATGCAGTTTATCTTATTTCATCCGTTAGCTGTACCAAAATGATTAAGTCTGCATGATATTGAAAAATGTATGACTTATAATTGAATATCTTGATTAAATTTGATTGACAATAATTGAATAAAATTAATTTGTGGCGGCGATCATGTATATACAGAGAGCTCCAATACAAGAATCTAATCAAGGCTGAGAACCTGGCCGGATGGAAGATATCTTCTTCCTACGGCGTAAACAGTTATTTTGTTCACATTATATTTGTATGATCGAGATAAAAAAAGATAGGTGTTTTATGTACAGACTGAAGTTTAGATAAGTTATGGATCATACTAAAATTCATAGTATTTTGTTGTTTACGACTAGCATACACATGTTTTAAACATAGAAATAATTTCTAAGGTGTGTAATTTTTATACTTGTTAATTAAATAATGTAACACAATCGCCCACGCGTCGTTTTAAATGGGTTTGCGTTTAATTTTAAATTATCAGATTAATACGATCAAGTAAAGTAAAGGCAAAATATTCTATTCCATATATCTTCATTAAATGTTTAAAACACTTAAAAATTTTATATGATAGAACTATTTATAGTTAATATTACTGTGGCTTCTGCATATTCATTCATCATATGATGTAATGTCCAAATGTACAAATTTATAAGGTCAACTAACTATTTTCCCATAAATACTTTTCATATTGTTTCATGGCTGGAGCACCGTACACCACATTTTCCCGAGCCTTATAATTCTATTTTAGTATGTACATCTCATAATTATGCAAATTCAAGGTTAACAACCTTAATGGTGAATCAATATATCCAATCACGCAATCCCGAACAAAACACGGTTTGTATTTTCCGAGGTTATCGAGCGCAGATTCGGCGAACGATTTTGTTTCATGATGTTCTGGGCGATTTCGACTACAGTATTATTTTCCAATTGTTACCAGATGTTTAACGCAATATAATCAATGTCTAATTATGTCAGAGGAAGGTTCCAAACCGACCGGTAACAAACAAAAATTTAATTTTTTAATAAAATCAACTACGTTCACATAAAGAGACAAATTTAATAATATTACTGATGATGTGGTGAAAGTTTAATAGGAAAATATTAAATACAATAATTTAAACATTTATTACTTCCATGGCACAATATAAAGAGTGTATAAAATTTTAAACGTCACATTTTCGGTTGAGCAACGTATGGATGAGATAATCTAAAAATATAGTTTCACAAAATATAAACTTTAAAAGCAATTATTACATCAAGTTAATTCAAATGAATTGTAGTTCTATCTATTTCAGGCTAATGAGCCCAATAAATTATTGTCCAGGATAAATTGCAGTTACGTTTTCCTAAATTTGGAATAAATAAAAAAGAAGTTAAGGTCGAATATGGGATAGAATCCAATCGATGTATTCACCAACTCTCGTATACACTCCTGGCCAGTTAGAGGTTCCACAAGGTGTGGGGCCATAGGAAACTACTCCAACCACTAGCCAATTCGGAGATGAGGGCATGACACCCATCAAGGGGCCACCGGAGTCGCCACGGCAGGAGTCTTTACCCTTTTTGCCTCCTGCACACAACTGTTTCTTACTGATAGTTCGGCCTGCTTTATTATATATATTTGCACATACGGTTCTATTAACAACGGGCACCCGTACCTTTAATTTTATCTCCGACATTGACTCTGAAAACAGAAAAACGGTATTGTAATATTGATTACTACCAACACCACCTAATCATCGGATAATTACTTCATGAACTTTTCATTGCATTAGAATGGCATTGCCTCGTGGTCACATTACTGTGTTAATGGATTTTTCGTTCAAAAAGGTCTCAACAAGGCTAGTGACTTTGATTCCACAGAGCAGTTGTGCGTGGCAGAAAATTTCGTATAAAGTGTAGAGTGGTGGATTGCCAAGCATAGAGATGATGAATTAGGAATTCTGTAGCAAACAACTCTTCAGAACTCTCCCCATGGTAAATTCGGTAAATGTGTAGTGATGCAACATTTTTTCGCAATGACAGTGAATCTAGCCGATCGGAGAGTACTTGGTCGTCAACGAATCGAGCCGCTCTTCGTTGATAGGATTCCAATATTAGCTGAAGTTTCAAAGGGAGTGTTTTGCAAGCAAATTGGGGGATACGACTAACTATTATATACTTTTTAGCCAAATTTTGTCACGTGAATACCAAATTTAATTTTAATTTATATCAGCAAATGCTTATAGCTAAAGGACATGGGCCACACTCCATACATTGCACGGCCCACTAAACGACGTTCAAGGACAGTAATGAAATTAAGTTTAAATAACAGTCTATATGGGATCTTTTATTATAAACAAATTAAAATCAATATTGTTTATGGGGATACAGAGATATTTAAAAATTAAGATAAGAATTTTAGGTTATTATTCATCCATGTAATGATTTATTCTACGGATTTAAAAGTATAAAAATAGATTTCTGTTTAGATATAATATTTTATATTAATTTTAAAATGCATTAATTAAATATGTTAATATATTTTGCTAGTTGTTTTGCAATACAATGTTTTTTTTAGAAGATTAAATGTGAATTGTTTAAAATATAAATATATTTTACCTATGGCAACTCCTTCAATATTATCAATGTAGCTAGCTTAGTCATACTAATTTCTTTTTATTTATGATTTTAATTATCCCACCATTAAAATACCCTTAAATTTTATAAAAGTATGTAAAAATGAAATGTTTTTTCTATAGATATTTCATTAAGGTCCTTGAGAGCACGAGTAGCTGGACCGAAAATGGCCCATGTCCTTTACCACAATAATAACTCACTTGTTTCCGTTTTGCCCCATCCAGCTACCTCCAAGTCATAATCATTAAATGAGTTAGCCCGTTGCTCATTTGTTAATGGGAGGCAAATTGGTTTTACGTAATCTGAAAGAGGAAACAAACGACAGACATTTTTATTGTTAAAACAACTAAAAAAACATTGATGGCTTCTTAAATGGCGCTAAGAACAATAAACATCAACAAAAACGTAATCTTAACGTAAACGTAAAAGTACTATAATGTACTAAAATTCTGTATATGTAATAAAACTGCAGTAAATCTATTGTACATTGAATTTTTAATCAAATGGCACCATTTCGCTATCTGCGAAAAGGTGCCATTTGATTATTAACTTCTCCACTCCTTCTTTACGTATGAGCACGTGAAACAGCGCGCGCGCCAATTCGTGGCCTGAGCTGCTCGGCGACGGACAATTCCCGTGTCCGTCGCTTAGGCCTTTGGCTGAGGATTGGGCGATCAGTGGAACTCTCTCTCTCTTTCCGAAGCTTCCTTCTCCGACATAACTTGTTCGAAGAAGGCGACACCGGTGCTAGATGACCTTTCACCATAGCCTTCATGAGGGCTGGTCAGAAGAGATAAAGCTGGGCACTCTTCATCACCTCGTATGCTGCACCGTGTCCGGTTTTCGGCTCTCTTCCGGCTATGCGGCACTTACAGAACTTAGGTAGTAGTTGTGGTGGATGAATATGTGGTTAGGCGTAAGAGCTTCTTGTAGTTGGACAGAGACGTGAGTAGTCTTGAGGCTACTGTGTTCTCAACCTCTATTAGCAGAAATATCAGTTTCTAACTACGAAGGCAGAGGAAGCAGATAATATTTCTTTTTACCACTTCACATTTTGCATTTATATTCAGAGCCATATAAGATTTGGAATATGGCAGTTTGGGCTTGTTTGCACTGAGGACAGCGTTCTACCGATGTTTTTTTGTTAACAGCTAAGGTGCGTTATATATAGAGGGTGATCTTATCCTTAATTAATTTGAAAAAAAAACTATCATCAAAATGTGTTAAGGTTACTAATTCGACTACATTTTTATGCATTCTGTTCTATTTTATAGCGTGACAGGTGATATCTAAGGTGGAGGCACTCATAATTCTTTACTTTTTTTATTCAGTTGTGGTTCGTTTAAGCGATACGATGTTAAAGATAAAAAGAAAAAAAAATTAAACCCAGCCGCCATCTGTAACCAGGCCACGCAAAGGCTCTCGCTCACGGTTGCTTATAATGACAAAAGAAACCCTTAAGTAAGAATAAAATTGAATTTCTTAAACAACACATTACACCATGATATGGCCGCCTATATATCAATTCATCTTCGATTTATAATCAAGTTGATCATTGCGATATATATGTACATGTCTTCGTGATCATACATTTATTGCACGTAACAGTATTATTTTTCGCTGTTATTGTGTAAGAGCACGATCATGCACCGGTCCGTGGCATGTGGTGAGAAGACCGTGTGCACGTACATATGTGCATTGTTTTAACTCTTGAAAGGATCAAGCATGAATACTGTACTGTCTTTACTGTCCCTTTTTCAACGTTAGATAGCCTAAAGACAAAAACAATGACTAAGACATGTTTATGACAAACCAAAAACATTACTAAAATTTTGATCGACCTTAATCGTACTAATTAAATTGTCTCTGAAACTGCCAACTTAAATAATGATAGTGATGGGGTGCTAATTGACGAATTTTTAAAGAAAATCAGCAAAGCTAATGTCATTACTAACCTACCCATTAAAATACAATACATAACATACAAACATAGCCGTAAGATTACAATATTGTGTTAAGAGATGGTCCTTTGTTATGTTAAAATTGTTGTAGATCAAGTGAATAGGCAAATTGAGCGAATCAAACCCCACTCAAAATGCCGTACAAAGATTAGTCGTACGTTTAACTCAAAAATAAATATAATTACCAGTGTACTCAATATCCCTCGATAGCCGCAAAAGTGCAATGTCATGATTCTGGTGCACGTCATACTTGTTGTAATCCTCGTGTGGTATCTGTTCTTCGATGTTGATTTCCTCGACGTCCGGACTGCATTCTCCTTGCACACAGTCCTTTGCACTTGAAACATTCCACTCGCCAAGGCGGACTTTATATCTGGGCAAGATAAATTATATATAGACGCTATATTTAGAATTTTCTCAAATACAATGTGTCTGAAGTACTTTTTTTATTACATTAAGAGTAACAAACGAACATACAGTTCACCTGATGGTAAGTTCCTGCGGCCCATAACATCCGCATTTAAACTCGATAAGCAATCGTAATGCCGATGCGATGTCACCCTTGAGGCTTAAAATGGAATGCCTCGTCACCAGTAATAAAGATCTCCGGCTCCCTGCATTCACCAGACGAAATACAGCATCATTATGGTACTATTTTACGCTGATGTTCTGTGAGAGCGTGGCCCTTATCCGGTTGAGCTGACCCATTCATTCTGCAGCTAGAAACAAACTGCAGCGTAGCTCTATCACTGTAACGTAAGTTGTACGTTAATACAAGTGTATTGTGTTAACACTTGAAAAAATGTAATATTTAAAAGTGCTATGATGCATCGTTTCTGTAAGCCCGGATCAAGAACTTAGGGAAAAGCTGTCAACTGTCTTCAGTGCAAATTGTGTGTATCAAATAATTTTGCCTTCTTAAAACAGCTGACATAAAATGATATTAAACAAAGTTGATTTCATTGCAGTCGACTCGCTAAGATTTTTCTATTGATTGTAACAGTTTCATTGCCTCCCGGTATGTCAATCGAATAATTTGGCCCCATGTCATCCCATTTTCACAAAGAGTAGGTGAAAACTTCGTCTTTATCAAGACAGTGCTTGCCCACATACAGCGCGAATAACCCAGAGAGCTCTCTGAAGCCAATATTACGGTTTTACCGTGGCCGGCCATGATTCCCGATCTTAACCCCATTGAACATTTATGGGACTAATTGAAAAGAAGCCTCAAACCGAACTTCAGTAATGTGACTAATCGACAAGAGCTCTTAAACGCCCTAAAATTGTGTTGGGAGCGAATACCCGAGGAAAACATCACCCATTTGATTGAAAGTGTCCCAGATAGATTCAGAGAGTGCATACAGAACAGAGGAGGACCTACTCCATTAAAATACAATACATAACATACAAACATAGCCGTAAGATTACAATATTGTGTTAAGAGATGGTCCTTTGTTATGTTAAAATTGTTGTAGATCATGAATAGGCAAATTGAGCGAATCAAACCTCACTCAAAATGCCGTACAAAGATTAGTCGTACGTTTAACTCAAAAATAAATATAATTACCAGTGTACTCAATATCCCTCGATAGCCGCAAAAGTGCAATGTCATGATTCTGGTGCACGTCATACTTGTTGTAATCCTCGTGTGGTATCTGTTCTTCGATGTTGATTTCCTCGACGTCCGGACTGCATTCTCCTTGCACACAGTCCTTTGCACTTGAAACATTCCACTCGCCAAGGCGGACTTTATATCTGGGCAAGATAAATTATATATAGACGCTATATTTAGAATTTTCTCAAATACGTCAAATGTGTCTGAAGTGCTTTTTTTATTACATTAAGAGTAACAAACGAACATACAGTTCACCTGATGGTAAGTTCCTGCGGCCCATAACATCCGCATTTAAACTCGATAAGCAATCGTAATGCCGATGCGATGTCACCCTTGAGGCTTAAAATGGAATGCCTCGTCACCAGTAATAAAGATCTCCGGCTCCCTGCATGCACCAGACGAAACACAGCATCATTATGGTACTATTTTACGCTGGTGTTCTGTGAGAGCGTGGTCCTTATCCGGTTGAGCTGACCCATTCATTCTGCAGAAACAAACTGCAGCGTAGCTCTATCACTGTAACGTAAGTTGTACGTTAATACAAGTGTATCGTGTTAACACTTGAAAATATGTAATATTGAAAAGTGCTATGCACCGTTTCTGTAAGCCCGGATCAAGAACTTAGGGAAGTGCTGTCAACTGTTTCAGTGCAAATTGTGTGTATCAAATAATTTTGCCTTCTTAAAACAGCTGACATAAAATGATATTAAACAAAGTTGATTTCATTGCAGTCGACTCGCTAAGATTTTTCTATTGATTGTAACAGTTTCATTGCCTCCAGGGATTTTGAAAATATCTCGAAGAGTGACTATCGCAAGAACGAATAACGAAATCAAATCGAAAAAAAACAATCGGTCGTCTCCGCTGCTTCTACACGACAACGCGCAACCCCATACTGCACCAGAGACAGTCTCCAAGCTGCAAGAGTTGGGGTTGGAAGCTCTCCCTCATCCACTGTACTCACCAGACCTTGCAGCCACCGACTATTACTTTTTCCAAAATTTGAACAACCTTTTAGAGGGAAAAAAATTAAATTCCCGATTGGCAGTACAAAATGCCTTTGAAGAGTTTGTTGCCTCATGTCCAGCTGATTTTTACAAGAAGGCCATCAATAAACTACCACTGCGTTGGTAAAGATGCATCGATTACATGGGTGATTACTTTGAATAAAAGAAATAAAAAGTTTAAAAAAAAATACTTAACTTATAAACTTATTTCATATAAAACGACAATTTCATCGGTAAAGACCTAATATACATATATATATATATATATATTTAACCCGATATGCATCATGCAAAAGTGAACAATTTTTGAGTAATCATGTTTTTTAGCTTTTTTAAAAATAAGTCAAAACTGGAATATCAAAAAGTTTTTGAAAAACGTATCAATTTAAAACTCATTTTTTCCTCTGATTTGTAAAAACGATTAAACACTGGTTATTAATCAATATTAAAACAACAATTATCGGTCCAAATTTAAAAACGCCAGACGAAAAACTTCAATATTTTTTCCATTAAAATGCCTTAAAAACAAAAAAAAACGTTATGATACTTGGCTTGCAGATTATTTTAAAAACATAACTGATAACTGAAAAAAATCACAAAGGAAGCAGGCGGAAATTCGTATTCGAGATCAGTAGCAAGACGTCTTGGTGTGTCGCGACGAGCTATTCGAAGCGCGTGGGAACGCTTTCTAGAGACAGGTAGTGTCGCGAGGAGATCTGGATCAGGAAGAGCGCGAGCTTCAACCATCCAGGAAGACCGGTATATCAGATTGACTGCACGTCGAGAGCGTACGATTCCCGTCCGCGTATTAAAAATCGACTGGCACACGAATTAGTGATCAAACCATGCGAAATCGGCTCCATGAAGATGGACAACGTTCCAGATCTCGTGTTATTCGTCTAAAATTGACAAGAGCGCATCGTGCAGCACGTTTGATGTTTGCGCGCAAGCATGCGGAGTGGACAATGGACAACTGGAGAAATGTACTCTTTACGGACGAAAGTATAGTGAAGTTTTTCAGCGATGATGGATGATGGACGCGTGGAGAAGAGAAGGAGAACGTATTTCAGAACCTTGCATACATGAAACGTTTTGGAGGTCCAAATGTTATGGTATGGGCTGGAATAAGCTTGCTCGGTAAAACTGAGCTGGTTATTCTGGAAAAAGTCTCCATAACTGCCTCCCGGTATGTCAATCGAATAATTTGGCCCCATGTCATCCCATTTTCACAAAGAGTAGGTGAAAACTTCGTCTTTATCAAGACAGTGCTTGCCCACATACAGCGCGAATAACCCAGAGAGCTCTCTCTGAAGCCAATATTACGGTTTTACCGTGGCCGGCCATGATTCCCGATCTTAACCCCATTGAACATTTATGGGACTAATTGAAAAGAAGCCTCAAACCGAACTTCAGTAATGTGACTAATCGACAAGAGCTCTTAAACGCCCTAAAATTGTGTTGGGAGCGAATACCCGAGGAAAACATCACCCATTTGATTGAAAGTGTCCCAGATAGATTCAGAGAGTGCATACAGAACAGAGGAGGACCTACTCCCTATTAAGCACCATCAAACTCATTGATTTAGTCAATAATAAAAATCAACTTTACTTAAATCAATAATTTCTGTAAACTTTCCTAAAAACTGTAAATTTTGACTAAATTCCATAAAATTGGCAAAACTAACTCTTGATAATGTTCACACACTTTCAAAAACCTTAATTTATTCATTCCTAATCATAAAAAAAGATCATAAAAAAGAAAAAGAATCTAAATTTCATTTATAAAACATGGTGGGCCCTATTTTGTTTTGAGTAGTTTATATATACAGGGTTATTGGTAATTTGTCATATTCCCGTTAGGAGGTGATAGGGGTGACTATTTGCGATAATTTTAAACCCGATATGCATAATGCAAAAGTGAACAATTTTTGAGTATTCATGTTTTTTAGCCTTTTAAAAATAAGTCAAAACTGGAACATTTTTTTGAACAACGTATCAATTTAAAACTTATTTTTTCTTCTGATTTATAAAAACGATTAAACACTGGTTATTTATCAATATTAAAACAACAATTATCGGTCCAAATTTAAAAATGCCAGACGAACAACTTCAATATTTTTTCCATTGCTTGGCTTGCAGATTATTTTAAAACATAACTGATAACTGAAAAAAGTCACAAAGGAAGCAGGCGGAAATTCGTATTCGAAATAAACTAGCCAAGCCAAAGCCAGTATGCTTCCTGCATTGTCTTAGGTATGCATTAAACCTATTTGCAAGATATTCAAACAGCGATTTTAAGTTTAATATATCATTTCCTAAAAATAATGTAACTGAGGAATGTAAGTTCATTATACAATATAAAACAAGTATTGTAATTTCTTACTAAATATTCTCATTTCTCCATTTATTCCTAAATATTACTAGCATTAGTAATACAGCACTAGCATTAAATAAATTTAAGCTTGTTAAAAGTAAGAATCAATCGCGGAACTTTCATTTTTGCCATCTCTTTTTAAGTGTTTTGATTTTTTTTTCGGGTTTATGGCCCGTGTTAGCCCGAAGGCTTTTACAGGTTGAAAGGTAGCGCTTAGTCGAGACCTCTTTTAGTTGGTAACCAGCACAAGGGCTCCTGAGAGGGCCTCGGCTTGGATCGTTACCCTGTTGCACGAGCGCGACTGAATCGAGGGTGCCCATGAGGGCCGAATCTCGGCTCGGTTATTTGCTTCTGACTACGGATTATCTAAATTAATATCAGTACCATTATTAACTATCTGGACCAGCACTTCGGAATGCGTAGGCGCTGGAGAAGATGTGGCGCAAGAAACTTCAGCGAAGCTTCTATTTGTGTTGACTGGTGAGTACAGGCCTGTGACTTGGCGGTATCGCGTATATATAATTTTGTTTGTGACGCCATCAGCGGAGGTTGGGGCGGAAGGTTGGTGCGGTGTAGGAGTGTAGTTCAGGGCTTGGGCTCTGGTGGTCGCATTGTCGAAGGCGTACCTCGGTCTCCTTTTCAGTGCCGGCACTCACAATAAGCGGTTTGGGAGTGTGACGGCAAAGTCGAAGTATCGTCATGAAGCCTGTTTCAGGCACTGAGCTATGGTTGGGAGCTCAAGATCTATGTGTAGATTTTCATTACGCAAGAACCATGGCGCACCGGTGGTCTTGTGCATGTAGCAATTTTGGAATAAGTGGTTTTGAACTAAACTAAAAGAAAATTATTTTTTGTATAGTAAACTACCATTTTGTTTATAAATTAATTTAATAAGTAAACCTACTACTGTACTAGTGGACGAATACCGAATTGAATCGATACAATAACTCACTTTGATCAAATATTGGCCGCGGTATCGAATTTAACCTATGATCGGCTTAACAGTGAATGAATGTAGTTGTTGTTCTTACATGAGCTTAAACAATTTAAGCTATTTTTAAACGAAGAAAAATAACTTACAATTTCCATGTTGATGGTAAATCACTTCCTTTAACACAGTGTGCGGCAGTCAACACATATCTTGAACTTATCAATACTCCAGCGCAGTAGAAACCCCACCCCTTTGCTGTAATTTATACGAAAGTTATTTTTAAATATTGAAATTAAAAAAGTTGAGTTAAAAAGCGGTTTTGTATGACGCGGCATACCCATCCTCTTGTAGTTCTAGTAATGTTCTCTACATTACTAGATCTACATGCAGAAGTAATTTTAAAGGATCAGAAGCTTTTTTAATTTTAGAAGAGTAGAAGTTCCTTTAGCAGAATAAATATCAGTCCATAAAGTTAAACCGTCTGACAAACATAACTACAAATCAAGTTCTTGCATTATCGGAGAATTGTTTCCGAACAAATACGACATTGGGGTCTTAAATATCAATAGTCAATAGCCTAATGGCTTAGGGTATGGTCTGCGAAACATAAGGTCGTGGGTTCCAATCCTCCATTCGACTATTGCCATGAGCAGTCTCCTAGCACAAGCATTTTCAGCTTAGTTGTAGTGGTTAACTGGAATATTAGTCATGTTAATGGCATTGCTAATATAAAAAAAAGAGGCTATGCTTCCATCAAAGCCTACAACGAACTAGCAACTGTGGTCAGTTATCATCAGGCGACTCACATGCTCCCTTGTTTGCTTCCCTTTGAAATAAACAAAATAGGGAAATGTAGTTGTAGAATAATCAACAAGTGTCTATTTTGCTAATGGAATTTATTTAATTGAAAAAACGATATATTACTAGTATTTGCATTATATGATATTATAAATAATTTTATAGCAGTGTGTGCTTGTATTGAATGAGAATAGAATGTATATTTAAAAAGTTAAATAAGTTACCCAAACCTCCCGTCAGTATATCCTATCTTCATAAACATTTCACTGATTTTTACTACTTTTTTTTCATATAATAAATCACTTTATATATAATAGCGCATAAATTAATAAAATAGCCTAAACGAAAGAATAAACAATGTTAATTAGAATTATACAACGTCTGAGGAACTGGGGTGGAAAGGATCTGGGTGAGTATGTGCCGTGTCTGAACATTCTTACGACGCGAGGTTTCTACAATCTTAATGCACTTACATTACATCAGCCCGTATATGTGCGAATGATTTACGGCACTATAATATATACGACTCAATATATATTATATAGTAATTTATTTTATTACCGCTATAGAAATATAAAAAAAATCGGTAAACTTACTTTTATTGTATCCAAGAAGTGCAAGCCATGGGTGCTCGTCGAGTTCAGTGACTGTACCTCCGACGACCTTGTCACTGTTCTCGATCCCGCATACGGTGTTATCTGGCAAACGTGTCGGATTAAATATATTAACTGCATCTGGTAGGCAGCAAATCTGAAAAGAAAAACCTTGTTATTTTACCATGTAAATTATTAGTAATATTATAAGAAATATTATTTCATTTATTTCTTTTCATGTATGGGCGACGAAGGGTCCTTTGTCTACTCATATCACCGAAAAAAGCATAGAAACGCTGATGCCATACAAATTTTAACAGTAGTAGAGCCAAGTCATAGCTAGTTTCTAGCTTCAGCTTGAATGGGCGGGTTCGTGCAGAGATTGACTAAGCCCTAACAGAATGCCACCGTGAAATAGCATCATAATGCCGCCGTGTTTCGTATGAAAAGTCTAGGGAAGGATCCCTATCCCGTAATAACCTCACCCAGAATAGGGTATCACCTCTCACCCAGTAGTGAGTACCCTATTCCGGATATTATATGTACGAGACATTTAACCGCAGTCGCCCGAGGTGATAAAAGAATAACAACCTTTGAAATCAAAATATACATTTAAAACATTGCATTGCATAGAATAGATACCTATTGTCTACCTTGTCTTTTGAACAACTCAATTTCCTCATTAGCTCTCTCGTGTGATCACTTTGTGCGTCATTTTTTAATTGTTCAATACCAGGACATTCACTCAGTGCAACACATGGTACACCAGATTTACAAGTATCTGTAATTAAAAAAGTTAAAATTATTATAATCGCGCCAAACAATTTTTATCGGCAATATGCCTCCCCGTTTCTCTAGTTGCTCTAGTGACTAGTCGTATTTCTTCTTTTTAGCATCAAGAAATTTAAAATAAACTTCATAAACAATTGTATTCTAATGTATTATGAATAATATATATGGCTCAAGATCGCTAGTTTGCATCTATGGATGTTCAGAAGTGGATTATTGATAGTCTGATACTTGATGAAAAATTAAAATATATATTCCGTCTCTATTTGTATATATTTCCGTAAAATCTTGCATTTTAATTTTACCGTCATAGCCCAAAGTATTGACAGGCCACAATGGCAATGGGCCGGCCGCAAGTCATAGATTCTGCCATTTGTTTAAGTAATTAAGAAAGGTGAGCAGCGATCTCATAAAGGTCCTCGCATTCACTTGAGGAGTAACAGTATGTGTAAGTTTGCATAAATTCAATCGTCGTCGGATGGGAAAGATCGTACTTAGTGGCGATCAATGAAGCCCATGAGCAATATTTTAAGCGCTGTTAAAAATGATGTTGTTCAGGTTGAATTTAATCTAGAATTCAAAACAGTAGAAAAAAATGCCAATGGCGGTACACCATTGCCGCTCATCGCCTGGAATTTTTTAGGTGCTGAGCGTGTTTTTAAAGGAGTTGAGTCTATTCGCTATATTAGTATCACAAATATTAGTGTGTTAATAATAGTTTTGTTTTACTTATTCGTAAATAAGCATCTAAAAAAACAAATACTTCGGAATAAAATGGAAACAATGTTTATCACTTTAACCGCGTAAAGTAATGAGTATAGTTTTCGATTATTACCGAGTTTTAATTTCAACATGAAATTCAATCATTCATTTAATCTTACCAAAAAAAAGACTATCTGTGCCTTGTATGAATAAGACGATGATGAGCGCAAAGCATTATTATAAATAGAATATTATGTTTTATAGTATAACTGATTCCCTGAGCATTTCAATGGCAAGTACATTCACCATTAATTTGACGATGACATCATGCCAGAATCTCTGAAATGTCGTCTTAAGCTGAACATAGACGAGATGAATATCATGTCTAATCTCATGTCACAACTCTCCAAGTTCCAACTCTTGATGAGTAAGTTTATCTAGGGCAAATAGTGTAGTTAGGTTAGTCCAACTTCAACCCAGAGGTCAATCGACGAATTCAACTCGAATGGGCAGCGTTCGGAAAACTGTGCCATATCTTCTAGTCGAATTTACTTTTTATAGACAAAAGTTTTTAAACAGTGCGTGTGTCCAGATATATCTGGAACTGACACGTTGATCTTCTTTGGAGGCCAGACGAGGAATCGCAAAGTCTCTCAGCAAGCTATGGAGAGGTTGGTCAGGGATACTGCGTCATCGAATTCTAAATATGAACATCCTCAGAAGGACAAATAACTGACAAAAATGTCAGTAAGCTGAAGTGTTAAATTATCGGCCATAATGCTCGTAGATCCGATAAGCGATAAGCGAGAGAGAAAGGTTCTCAAGTGGCAACCTCTTTTTGGCCATCTCAGTGTAGGGCTAGATGGAGTGATGATGCCTATGCAAACTTGCAGGAAGTCGAAGAATGCAGGTGGCTGGTGATAGTACTCGGTGGCCCCGTGGGAATTGCCAGACCTTCTATCGGGTGCGTCCCGTGTATCGTGGCGTATAGGGGACCGCCGCCCAGATATGGGCGGTACCGGGAAACCAGCGCGGACCAAAACTGGCTGGATTCGGGGCATACTCTCAGTACGTTAAGGGACCGAGAAACGGCCATGGGCTCTGTGCCCGACGAGGCAGGCCTCTTGTGGGCTCGAGGTTGCTCTCCGTATCCTTCACTTGTGTGAGGGGACAGGGGAGGCAACGCGTGCGGCGTTGTACCAGGCGCACTTCGGCGAAAGCCGACACCGGACAACCCGTAAGCCTAGTAGGGCCCGGGGGTTCAATGGACGTATGCGCCATGGAGTCGTAACGAAGAAAGCCTCTCTAAAAAATAGCCCCAATCCCAAGATATCTAGAGCCGATGGGATGAATGGCTGGTGGGGAGTCTAGTCGTTAGATGAGGGCAGGGACCACACCCTCACACCCAGAAGGGAAATCATGAAGGCAGTTAGAAAAAGACATTATCTCAGGGTAGCGCCGGCAATGCCGGAGGTCCACTCCCGGCCCTAGCCCGAGCATTCACGTCGTATCTGGGGAGGGGAGCAAATGACGAAAGGCTAGGAGAACGCCACGGAGATGGAAACAGAAGAGGAGTTCCTAGATCCCTCCGTTACCCCAAGTGATACCAGGGAGAACAAGAGCGTTCCTGCAGTGAAGGAGGTGGCTTTGGAGATGCGGGACCACGCTAGTCCTCAAATTGGTGAAGTAATAGACCAGCATCTCCAGAGAAACAGGCTGGTTGCTCTCGCAACCGAATTGGAATGGGAATATCGTTCGCAGCCTAAGACTTCGCGTGCGGAACGTAAAGGATGCGGTCGAAGAAATTGCGCGAAGATCCGCTGCAGATGCCAACGTTACAAGATTGGAAAGAGAGAACGCAGAGTTGCTCTTTCAGCTTTCTGGTCTTACTGGGCGGCTGGATCAACTTACGGCAGAGATTGACCTCCTCTGTAAGGAGAAAGGCAGCAGTGCTGGGCAGGTGGACAACCCTCTTTTGCAGAAAGGTTCTAGTGCCCCGACTATGAAAGTGCCGAAGAGCAGCTGATGGGGCGCATAGGGGCCCTCGTTGAGTCGAAATTGGCGGCCTTCGCAACAAGGCTGTTCCCAGACAAGGCGAGTCCACCTGCATTGGGAACGAGGTTCTGGGTTGGCGCGATACTCGCACAACCGGCAACAGGGCAATCCCCATCGCTACCTAGGCAACAACCGATACTGCCTTCAATCACGCGATCGCGAAGGGCCAAAAAGATACCGTCATAGCCCCCAGGGCCGGAGTTGCCTCCAGTGGCTACGCCGAGACCACTGATGTCGGTGAAGTAAGAAGTGAGAAGGGAAAGGTCATACGTACTCCATCCACAGCTGCTGTGACGGTAACCTTGCCGACTGGCACCTCCATCACCTATGCTAAAGTAATGGAGGTAGCCAGGTCCAAGATTCACCTGGGCATTGAGACGGTCCGCTAAAAACGGGCAGTCACTAGAGGTCTCCTATTGGAGATCTGTGGTCCCGAATGTAGCCCGAAGGCGGATCGGCTGGCGGCAGAAATGCGCGAGGTGCTCTCAGACATGACCGTAGTCATTGGCCGTCCGATCAAATCGGGCGAAGTACGGCTGAGAGACCTCGACGATGCCGTCAGCACGGGCGAGGTAGTGGCGTTGGTGGCCGAGGCGGGAGGATGTTCGGTGGACAACGTGAAGGTCCACCGAACACCAACGCGTATTGGCACATGCTGGGTGCGGTGCACAAGTTTGTAGCCGCTGGGCGCGTGTGCGTGGGTTAGTGTGCTGCTCGGGGGATTCTATTGGATTCCAGACCCATACCTGCACTGTTTCCGATACCTAGAGAGGGGGCACGTTGGTACCCGGTGCCCCAACCAGGTAAACCGGAGCGCGCGCTGCTACGCGTGTGGAAAGACCGGGCATAGGGCCAAAGAGTGCAGAGCGCCCGCACTCAAATGTCTTTTGTGCTCGGACCTGGGATGTCCCTCTAATCATCGCTTTAACGGTAAGAGGTGCGCCCATCGTCAAAGAAGAGCGGGAGAAACACATCTCCTGCATCCACGAGCGTAGCAGCCGCCCCAGCGGTACCCGCCGCAACCCCGAGCACCATCGGGCATGGAGATTGCTTAGGCCTCGTTACACCCCTCAAGGTCCTTCAGAGCAACCTGAACCACTGCCGCAATGCTCAGCATTTATTTAAGCAGACCGTTGTGGAGTGGGTGGTTGCTCAGGCAGTAGTGGCGGCGCCCTATGCCGTTCTTGCTGGTTCAGCGATGAGCTAGGTTCCGATAATATATAAAAATGTGAAATAAATCCAAACGAAAAGTATGACGTAAGTCTTTTGGATACAGTGGTTGCCATATTTTATTTGGAGAGTATAAAATTGATAAGATGAATATTTTTTTAACATATAGTCAGTCATCAGTGAGATAATTAAGGAAGTTGTCTTGTTTTTGTATAAAAATTCAGTCCCGGGTATATTCCTTTTAAATATAATTTTAACCATTATTCGATATTAATAACCATAATAAAATAAACTGATAGGAGCAAAAGTACCGGCTAATGATAACCTCCCTTGTCATCAGAGCTATGGCCAGTTTATCGCCTTAAGCCACTCGCAACATCAAAAGCTTTATGTAAATAATTTATGAATAATGAATTAATGATCAGTAATTCTAATGATATAAAATTTATAAGGAGTTTTATAAGACAATACAACAAAAAACAAAAGATTCTCGACTTGCTTACTTAAGCATGAATTCATTGTATTCTATTCTAAATTCACTAATAGCTTCTATTTCTACATTCACTAAAAGCTTTTACTAAATCAAGTACTAAAACATATAGCACAAAACTTTTTCTATCTTGTGGAAAGATTTTGATAATTTAACATTACTGTAATTAGGTGTTAGAGGAGGAAGTTTTATCAATAGCGACTATATACATTATGACGTTAGTGAGGTCGGCGGTTTCCATCGAACACGTAGTTGTTAATACTTTTTTTTACCTTTAAGATAATTGATTCTGATTCAAGTGAACCTAATTATTATTTATTTGAAATATACATAGCTTTAATGAAAAAATAGTTTTCATATTAGGCCTAGTTCATTATGATAGGATATATAGTTCTTGAGTCATTCACTAATAACAGGTTTTTAATTTTTCTTAAATATTGTGATTTTCATATTACGACTCTATTTAGTTGAAGGTAAGATATGTTTTCCATCCTTTGGCTTATAATAACAATATCGATTCAACGCTTATAAGGCATTGACTGACATACAACGTATACCTTACGGTTAACAAAACCAGCTCACGGACCCCTCAGTTCCGTGAGCCCTGTGTCCGATGAAGCTGTAAGAGCCGCATAGGCTAACAGCATAAACATCAACAGAATATAGAAAAAAAAAAAACAACGTATACCAACTTTAAGCAAGTGTAAGGACACGTACAGACGTATTTTGTTTCCTCGTCTATGAATCAAAGAAATATGGAAAAACAAACAGTATCGTTTTACATAGATCTGCCAATCCGTAACATTCGTAGAGTTATTTTATTGAACATGTAATAGGAACGTATGATTCACTATTGTTAAAAGTTACAAAAGTTTTATATGAAACATTCAGTTTGTTAAAAATATAATTTGGTATAAATTTTGTAGATTAAATACATACTCTGAGTTGACACCAGTACAAACAAGATGCTTAAAGTAATTGCCATACATATTGTACCCATATTAAACATCACTAATTTGAAAAATTAATTCACTTTAATGTCCGACGACAACCAACAATGAACTGATAGATAGATGACCCCTTGATCTAAGATTATGAATAGTTTAGACACGGCCAATGAATGTTACCGAAACTGGTTTGTATTATATGATCATCGCGAGCGAACTAAATACGAGTACTATTAAAACTTAGAACTTACGGACGACGCGATCCCCACTTTTGTTCGCTCGGTGGTTCGTCGTCTACAAAACAGTATATATATATAGGTATATATATACATTATGTTTGTGCTGTGTTTTTCCTTATATCTCACTGAGTAAATACCGCTATGTGTTCAGTAAAACCCCTGCACTTAAGAAGGCGTCTATGATGAAATGAGTATTTTTTTCTATAATAAATCTCGCGTGGAAAAAGTTCTGAATCATTTCGTTTTCCACGAGCACTTTAAGACTTGGGATGTACGAAACCTTAAGTATAGTACAGAAAATCGAAAGTATGTTATGTCACCAACAGCCTGCTGCTATTTACTTCTGGATACTTCTATAAAGACATGCCACATAGCACGATCCCTGGCTTTAAAATATGCGTAGTAGTATTTCCATGTAAGTACGTATGTTATTCATGTGTCGACGTCATGTATAATATGTGATAACCTCCACTTGGTTCATCTGGCACACAATCATCCAATTGCACGCGCTGTTAATCTCATGTTATATTTTATTATTTGGTAAGTCCCTTCGGGGATAAAATTTTACAATGTGTTGAAAGTTATGTTACAAAAACCCCACATATTAATTAGTTTAACGACCAGCGAAATTGCGACAACAAATTATATGTACTTTAGGGTCTATTTTTTTCACAATTGATTTGCTAAAAGTTTAACTATTAAATTTTATAATTAATTTCCTAATAAACTAGATCGCAATTACTATTGGACTAACCCAACACTTGTACAAATCGAAATAAATCGGCTACAGAATTTATCATTTTTGATTTGTTTACTAATCCAATTCGTAAATTTTCTGTTTGTGTTTCCTTCACCGATCTATCAGGCACGTCGTGTCTCTTTTTTTATTCAGTTTTGTTCACTATTCACGTAACCATCTCCATCTCCATCTCTTCCATGTCTGCACATAGGAGATGGCATGCTGGCCCGTGACGCAAAGGAGAAAGCTGATTTATTAGGTTCACTTTTTGCGTTCAACTCTCCTCTTGACGATAGGGGAACTCACCACGGACCATCTTGCGCCATGAGAGCTCCATGCCAGATATCCGGTTTCTGTGCAGAAAAGGTTTCAGTGTCAGCGCGATAAGCAATTCTCGCCCTGGACATCCACAAGTTGAGTGGGCCTGATGGGATCCCTCTAATTGCCCTGAGGACGTGTGCTTCAGACTTGGAACCGGTTCATACGCATATTTTTCTCCTATTCTTATACTCCTACTCTTGAGGCATCGTCACGAACTGCTCGAAGACCGCATTGATCACCCGAATCGATTCCTAAAAAAGGTAGTCTAACTACAGGCCTATTGTCAATACCGTTTTGTTATCAAAAATAATGGAATCCATTGTAAGCCTTTAGGGAACCTATGGCCCTCATGAGGGCCCAAAAGGAACACCAGCGCCTGCTAGTACGGCTTCCGTCGGGGTAACATAGCTGGTGTGAACTGGTTGGCAATCCACCACTTGCTTTGTGATTACAATGTGAGAACAATTAAAACCACGCATTTACAAGGAACAAAGGCAATTTACAATAAAGAATAAAGTAGTGCCAAGAACGCTGCCCTGAATCATATCATAATAATTAGAAGTTTCTTTTGTCAAATTACCAATTATCACTTGAACAAGTAGTAATTGACTTAATACATGAAATTAGATTAATTCTTAACGTCCTAGAATGTTTGGTAGGACTGATGAAATTGATATACATAGGTCTGTCGTTATCAGCCCTTTTTCCAGGTCATAAGAATAGGGCTAAGGTACCCCCTGCCAATCGTACAGGGCAACTGAAAGGGGACTTCAGGTTCGCGGGTGATCATAGAGGGGGCTCTGACCGTCCAGGCAAGCGAACCCGGGGAGGACGATCTCGATGTGGTCTCGAGTTGCCGTAGCACAGCGAGGGTGCTAGGGGAGGCAGAGATGTCTTCAGGCACCGTGCAGAGTGGCTCCGGTGCGTTCCTTAGGAGATCCCGGAGCCCCTCGCTATGCACTGAGGACGACCACCGGGGGGTTTTAGTAATTAGAAATCCCACATAACCCTGTCTCTCCCCAGGAGGAAGGGTAGGGTTATCTTTTGAAGAAGAGAAGAAAAAAGGTGTGACGACACACATTTTGCTTCTCTTCATTCGACACACTTTTTCTGCCACCTTAAAAAAAGGCAAAGAATGTGGTTTAAACCTTAGTTCATAATTGAAGGAATAATAAAATGTTTAATAGATTTGAGGACTTTATTAGTAAAGCTATATGACCCGATGTATGTCTAGATTTTAAATGAATAGTACATATATAATTTTAATTAATCTAAGTTCAATATCGGAAGAATCAGTGAGTATTATTCACCTAGCTAAAGATAAAAAAAAGTTATAATAATTTAAAGATTTAATTCAAATGTGACGACAGTGACGAGGCGTACCATCTTAGTCCTCAAAGATGACGACGCATCTGCATTATGATTTAGTCAAGGTTGGTGTAATGGGACGCAGGTGTCGCTTACCATCAGGTGAACTGTGTGCTGAAGCTATTTCAAACTGGTATTGTGTGCGCGTGGTCGTCTCCCAATATCAAAAAAATGCCATCTCAATATATTCGATTCGATATACCCAAGCACAAGTGTTAATGTAAATAAGTGTATTTCAAATGTTTTCTGTGAATTACCATTGACGTAAGCACTTAAGCAACGTAATCACGAAACAAATATAATTGGGGGCTTATTCTTCGTCTATATACGTCTTCGGATATACATATATGCAATAAGATCAGACGAGGGTTTGATAATTCAAAGGCATATTATTTTTCTTTCTCGTGTATAGTGTAGAGGACTCCAGATGAAGTCATTTAAGTTTTATGCACTACATACGAATAGGACTATGGAAGCAACGCGAAAATACAATTTGGTTAGCGACACGAGGTCGGAACACTGGTATTTGTTGCTTATTTGAAACCTAAAAAGCAAAATAAAGCATATAAAATCAAAGTGTAACAAACACTTCGCATTGTTTCACCACCATTTATATTATTGCTCGTATTAAGGAATATTAATTCATTATTTGGCATTATTTTTTAATTTCTGCTTATAAGTTATTGCTTGACAACAATTTCCTCTGATGTTAAGTGGCGAAGTATAATTTTTAATGAAGCAATCAAACGGTGCTAACCTTGAACTTGTTTTTTTTATGTTTGTGCTTGAAGTTATTGAATGACGGAAAAACTATTGACGCCAGATTTTTTTATCCTCGTTATCAAACTCGTCCCGTTATAAATACCCAATAATCGGCCAGAAATAATCATATTCAACTTTGAATAGTTTTGAAGTTAAAAGGGAGTATACTGACTTTTTGTCTAAACCCCAGCTACTGCTGCACACGGTGCTATAGCTAAAAATTTGCATTTAGATTTAAGATATCATTAATTAGTGGTGTCCATTTTCGTTAAAATATACGAAAGCAATTCAATGTGATGACGTTGCTAATTGTTTCCACTTTTTGCTAATGACCTTCTAAGATTAACAACTTTTATATACTTCCTCTACGGTTTGGAAGCCACTCGATACAAAACTTTTAAACTTTTTTTTTATATTATAATGAAATTGGAATGGAGTACCATGAGAGTTTTCCATATATACATAGTCCGGCCATAAGTTCTGTTACAAATCAAAATGCATTTTTTTTAATGAAGTAATGTAATATTATTAAAATTTATACCTACATATTTATTAATCAGTCAGCAAAAAAAAAAAATATTCTATTCGAAATGGCCAAAGGTGGCTTTTATACAGGCCTTTAATCTGTTTGGCCATGAATATATGGATTTACGTACTGCTCCACTGCTTGCTCCAAAGATTTTTAAGAGACTCAATGTCGCCGTGTCGTTTATAGCAGACCATGTCCTCTAAAACTGACCATAATTCTAAAGAGTTGAGGTCTGGGCTAGGTGAGGGCCAGTCTTCAGCTTTTATAATGTCCGGAACGTTGGTTTTAAGACAGGCTTGGGTAGTTCGTGCCTTGTGACCAGGTGCAGAGTCCTGCTGGAAAGTCCACGGTATATTTTTAGTTTGAGGTTTCACAACATAATCCAACACTATCATGATACACTTTGGCTGAAGTATTCACTCCTTTTTCATAAAAATGTAGTTTTGTAACTCCTTGATAAGACACGTTCCACCATACCATCCCTGACGCAGGATGATGACCACGTTGTACCTTTCCAACGACTTGAGCAGCTTCTTTAGAACTGTGAGCGTACACTTTATCATTTTGCTTATTGTAGTGTTCTTCAATCGTGAAAATGTTTTCATCGGTAAAGAGGATATTACTGTGCCTTTCACCTGCGTATCGCGACAGATGGCGTTTTGATCGATCCACTCTCTTTAATTGTAAAGATTGATTTAGGTCATATCCTGTATATCGACGATAAGCACCGAGCTTCAGGTCTTGTTTTACAATACGCGACAGAGTCCTAGCGGAAATCTTCATTTCTCGCGATAAGATTTTTTGCTTCCAAATAGGGTTTCGTCGAATTCTGGCTTTAAGAGCATTAACAGCCTTTGTAGTTTTAACAGCACGCAGCCGCCCCGATCTTTTCTGGTCTTCGATAGAGGAAGTGTTGTTATATCTGTTGATAGTACGATATACGAACATTCGGCTGATACCAAGCTTTTGAAGTGTCTGGAATATGACCGACGGCTCCATACCTACTTTACGCAAGGCGATCACTGCCATCCTATTTTCTTTAACACCCCATTCCATATTGTAATGTGATAATGAACACGAAAAAATATGTGAAATGGCGCAAAATCGAAAGACGTTTTTAAAATAATATACGTGTTCCAAATTCAAAATAATTAAAAAGTTGAAAAAAGAAAAGTTTTTATGTAACAGTATTTATACCAGCAAAGAACATAGCATTAGGTCCGCTCATTGTATACTCTAAGTACATATATAAGTAATGTTTAAATAAAAAAATCTATATATAGCTCCTAACTGCAACACAAAAAGGTCAGCTCGATCGGTGTGGGTCTACACCCTCATAGAATACCAGTGTAAAATAGCAGCATAACGCTTCTGTGTTTCGTATGATAAGTCTAAGGATCCGAGGACCCTGCATCTATATTTATCAAGGATCTTGAATCTGCAAGAATTACATATGTTATCGATCGTTTGACACCATAATTTTGTAATAAAACCTTCAGATCTCCCATCGTAAGATGTTTCGTCTCTTGTGAGTCAATTTGGCAATCTTCATAAAGAGTTGGCGTAGGACGTCAATTTTTTATTATCGAAATTTACGATCACTAGAGCTAAGCGCAAAGATCTATACCTTTTGATGTCATGACCATACCCTAATAAAACTAATATTGCTTCCAAAAGATTTATCATAAAGTTATCTAACAATGATGTTACCATAAAAATAAATAATATGTATATTACAGTTCAATTTAGTAGTGCAAAGAAGAAGATTATTATGGCATGTGGTTCGCGATATCGCCAAATAGTTTCAAGCCAAGTGTAAAAAATATAATACTCTTAAATAATTGCCAAGTATATCGGTCACTGGAGATTCTTCCATACAAAGCTTTGGCGCTTTTCCATGATGTAGCGATTGAGCAAGAAATTTGGTCCATTAACTGAAACAAACCAATATTCTCGTAGCATTTTTCTATACTACTACTAAAAAGTTGTGTCCTTATATTTTTTAAGCCACATTGCTAGTCATATCATTTTTATTGGAATCGGGACCACAACTCTGCCATCAGCTAAACCAACAAGATAAGAGTTAGAAGAGAAAGGTTTATTATGGATTAGGAAGATCTTACTTGTCGGCAATAACTCAAAAATGGTGGTTACTAGAATTTTAGTTGTACATTTTATTTTATGTTATACATTAGTATTATATGTTATGTATATGTATATTACGTTTTCGGTGGTGAAGCCAAATTAAATATAGCACACTCTACTATGGAAGACTAGCTTCACGAGGACGACGATACTGTTATGAATTTGATGACGCTTTTATCTTAACTATTCTTACATCTGGACTGTAAGTGAAATGATGACATTTAAATCAAAAGTTGTAATTGTAAAGTTTGACGTTACAAGCCTTCTTACCGTAAGGTTTATATCATAGATATTTTTAGGGGAGAGACGTTCTTAGCAGAATAGTAAATGTACAGTATAAATAGAAAACTAAATATAATAAAGTTATATATATTATATAAATATACCGAATTCTTGACTATGAATCGTGGTGAAGACTAAAATGGATCTCCTTTTAGCAGTCATTGGGTGTCCAGATTCACTCACTCTCGACACAAAATAAAGTGTCTAATAATTTAACACTATTTTCTAAATATATACATAGATTCTTGTACAATATAATAAAGTATTTGCGACTTTTTACTTTACTAAACTGTCTTTGTTTGTTATATGGACGTTGTTTTTAGATAAACATTAATCAAATTATAATAACATGTGCGCAGCAACGGTCCTCCGAACTCGGCGATGATCTTCGTCGCGTAACATTGGAACTTTGACTCTGGCATGAGGCAAAGCTTGGCGTCGGTGTCTGCGGTCTAGAAAGACCAGAAGCAGAACGCCGGATATCTTCTTGAGTTCGATACCTCGCAAACTCTTGTTGAATGCATCGCAGATCGCAACCACTCATTTTTAGTGATTGCTTGGAATATTATAAATATTATATTTATTGAGTCTGACACTTTCAAATCAAAACAAATTGTCATGAAAAAGAACCAGTTGCAATGAATTGTCACTCTTAGGAGCGGCGACAGTAAATGTAGAAATGAAAAAGGTTTTAGTTCTATAGTGGATCACAATTTCGTTGAATACAATCAGCATAATTTCCTGGAGGCAAGTAACATGAGGAAAGCTACTCTACTAATCGGTTACTAACTACCTCCTTCGTGAATAAACAGCTCTTTTAAATAATTTTTCCGGATAGCCAACGGACCATTTCTCCATAATCGCTAATATTCTTTACTCTAAATCAAGTTTTGCACGGGAGCACCGAGCTTCGAGTTTTATTTTGCCTTTAACTCTAATATGATTTATATGTATGTCTATGTACATCTTCTCAAATTTATTTACATTCATATAATTGTAAATCAGATACGACGAAAGATAGTAAAGTGGAAACATAAATTTGACTAACAGAGCATCTTACAAAACTCCATCCGAAAGCCCCCTAGCGGTAGGAGGCTGTTGGTATTAAATGTAAAAAATAGGAATATTAATATGGATTTTATCGCCTTTTGTTTAAAGATTTTTAATTTCCCTTTAGGATCTGAGTTGTTTGTGTCTTCATGTCATAGTTTACCAGGTTCCGTTAGCTTATAAATCTTTCTTACATAACATATCACTCCTGCCGTGACATGACGTGAAATGACTCTAAAAATATATTATTAAATGTGATAAAATCCGTAAAATTATATTTATATCATCCAACAACATTTAGTATCTTCTTAGTTTGAATTTACAATATGGCACCCTCTTTCAGATATTGGTCGGGTCAGATGCTATCTTCACAAAGTATGCAAATGATCGTGTCGAGGTTCGGCCCTCTCGGGCTCCCTCGAGTCAGTTGCTCTCGCGCAACAGGGTAACGGTCCAAGCCGAGACTCCCTCACGAGAACCCTTGTGCTGGTTACTCACTAATAAAGGTCTCAGCTAAGCTGTAAATGCCCTCGGGCCAGTGGACCGAAATTTTTACTAGGTTTTTCCCACGGTTTTACCATGCCTGCGTAGCGGTTACTTTTTACATGTGCGGTGGGGAAACTTCTACTTGCCTAAAATAGGCTGCAGGGATACGGGCCTCGGGGATATTCCCCCATTAACGTCAACTCGACTCGACGGCCCGTCGGGATTTGGTGGCACTACTCGAGGTCAAGGCATGTTACGTCTTCTAGGTCACATACAAAAACTGAAGGGAATATCCGAAAAAGAAAACACTTATCCTCACGAAATAATGTTGGTTGTTATGCCTCCACCCAACATTCCCTTAGGCGGGAGACGATAACAGCAGCTCGCGACGGAGTGGTTGCCCGTCGAGGCGTGTGTGGAGAGGAGCAAATATATGTATGGGATGTGTTCCGTTATCGGCGCGGTCGTACATACGACGCGCGATACGGGTCACGAAATAGGAGATTGACACAATTTTGAGGTTAGACGCGATAACATCGTTCCTGACGTAGCGACCAGCTCTCACGATTCACCTAACAGCCAGGTTGATAAAGGCGTTAGTATTGTCAACATCAACAGTCAACCTCCACTTATCAAGCCAGTCAGGAAGCAGTTCCAACATTCGCTGCATTTTTCTGGCTGCGTGGTTGGCTTGTCGCGAAGACGTAAAATAGGCACTGTCGTCGCGCCAACAAAGCAATATCTTCCTACCTTAAGGAGCGGGGATGTCGTCGGTGTACAGTCGCAGTGCCAGGCAACTCCCCTAGAGAATACCAGCTTGTATTGACCGGAACACCAGCTTGTTTTGACCGTATCTCCGAACCGGCTTTATCGACGGAGACGTAGAAGCGGCGGCCCTCCAAGTACGATGCTATCAAACGCACGATTGAGGCGGGATGGTGGTATTTTAAAATAACTTGACACCTTGACCCCCAAACACACGCGACTACGATTGTTTTCGCATGTTAGATAGTGTAGCACACGAACCAGCTGCAAAGTTGTAGAGTAACCGCTACGGAAGCCGAACTGTTCAGCCCGTATATTAATGCACGTAGTGACCCTCCGAAGCAGCAGCCTTTCGAAGAGTTTTGCCACGTTTGATAGCAACGTAATATAACGGTAGCTTGCTTGTCATGCTACCGTTGTACATGTCAGCTAGCATGTCTTCTATCTTTACCTGACTTTGCACGGTGGGTATTCCGTCGTGTCCTGGTGTACGGCGCAGTAGTGTAGCTACGATATGGCTCTGCGCACTTCTGCTGAGAAAAGAATACTTTTCCCTGCAGAGGTTCCTCAGGCCACGACTGGAATTTCCGTACCCGATCCTCTACATGCCAATGATGATGTGAAGTTTTTTCCGACATCTGGTCTATGTGTCGATTGCAAGCCTCTCCCCTGTGCAGCCTCACTTCATTAGACAGCTCCTCCGATAGCTGATTTAAGGATGACTTCACTGGTGGACAACGAGTACGTGCCCAGAGTCTCCCGAGTGCCGGTTGCGGTTAAGCTTGATCTTCAACTTGCTGGGAAGCTCACCACGCAGCTGCGACGACGCCTGAAAGACTCGGGTGGCCGCTCGGCAATCCTCAGACATACAAACGTAGCATCAAGGTCGTAATCGACGGTGCATGCTCTGACACCAAACCAGTGAATGCTGGTGTTCCGCAAGGCTGTGTGCTGTCTCCTACCTTGTTTCTTCTGCATATCAATGGCATGTTGCAAATTAATAACATTCATTGCTATGCGGATAGCACGAGGGATGTGTACACTGGCCGTGCCAATATTTCTCGAAAAAACCTCAATGAGTGCCGGAACAAACTTGAGTCCGAGCTCGAGACTTTGTTTAACAAAGTTTCAGATTGGGGCCGACAAAATGTCGTCCAATTTAACCCCACGAAGACTTAAGTTTGCGCGTTTACAGCTAAAAAGATTCCCTTTGTCGCATCTCCTTATTTTGAAAACATTTTGTCACCTCAGCTGGTATCGGAATCCTTGACGCTGACATATCGAGCGACATTCAGTTCCGCGGTCACTTGGAGGGTAAGGCCAAATAGGCCTCTATAAAACTGGGCGTGCTTAATAGAGCGAAACAGTATTTCATGTCAGCCCACTGTTTGCAACTTTACAAAGCGCAAGTTCGGCCTCAAATGGAATACTGTTCTCATCTCTGGGCCGGGGTACCCCAGTACCAGCTTCTTCCGTTCGACCGCATACCCGGTTCCAGTACAGAGCCCTAACTTGTGGAGCCATTACGAGCCGTACCAAGAAATGTCAAGGATGTTCGCCGTCGGTAATGGCAACGAGAATATCCCCAAGTATACCCATAACCTGCCTGACTAAAACAACTATTACTTCTTCAATAGATGGCGCCACCGTGTGTGGTTCTATTTGCGGCGCTCTAGTAGCCGCATTGAAAAGGTTTTTAAAAATGTTCGTGTGCTGAGGCTCTTAGAGGCATGGGTGTGGTGCTGTTGGAGCCAACGTGGTACCAATAGGCTGTTGCCTCTCCCTTACTCTCTGTGGCTGAGGTGGGGGTGCTGTATCCCACCTGCGTTCATTCACCATCTTGCACCATCGTTCTCGCTCTCTGCGATTGTTACGGGAGCGTGTGTTGGAGCACTGTGCCCTTCTTCCTAGCGATGCGTTGGATTACCACGCACCGCCGGTCATTCGCCGCATGCGTCTTCGCGCAGTGGCCGCATTTGGGTTGTCTATCATTAGGGTGGAGGCATTGGGACGCTTGGTATTCGCCTACACAGCGGACACACCTGAACGGCCGAAAGCAATTGAAGGACGAGTGGCCGAAGCCTGGCATCGGTGGCATTTCCTATGGCCTTCTCGTCCTTGCCCTCTTCTTCAATGCTGTATAGGCGATGAAGATCGGTCTGTGCTAGATGTTCGATTTCACATGAAATAGACATCCCGGCCTACCCCGCTTAGGTGAGAAGACTCTGACGAACGTAACCGGAAATCCCATTGCCTTCAGCGCCTCCTCTATGTCTTCAGGGGGTGTGTCCGCTGGCAATTCTCTGAGGCTCAGCTTAGTAGGTAACTCTTCCGCTGGAGTGTAGCAGTACCATATGAAGTTTGGGTCGATCCTGCTTTTCTCATTTAGGTATTTTTGTATAATGCAATACTTCACCGCGGTATAGCGTTGAAATCGCACTCCTTTTCCGTAGAAACGGGCGTTAGGTGTTTCGTCCAGTCCGGAAAACATTCCACAATTGTGGGCGGGTATTTCTTGTCGTCCACTGTCTGCTCGTTAGGACGCTGCGGGGGCTGGACGCCGGCTCCGATGCCACCTGGACGTAAGAAGAAGAGGGTTCCGAGGAGGTGTTGCGTTGCTGCTGGTGCGGGAGGGGGCTGCACTCTCGCGGGGGAGGAGCTCCTCACTCATCGACGGTAGTGCTGCATAGGAGGTGCTATCCCATCCTTTTTCCCCCTCGGGGATTTTTGATTCCTCCTGAAATTCCCTCATCTCTGCTACTTCCTCCTCTATGGCCCCATGTCCGATGGTTTTCTTCGGTGATGCTTCCGTGTGCCTAGTCATCGGTCGTGGGGGGGTCAGCTCGTTGTCTGTTCTGGGGCGTTTGTCCTCATAGACTACTTTGTCAGATGACGTCCGCTTTCTCTCGATAGTCCGGCGTGGTAGGGGGGTTCGGCGCGACGTGAAGACACAGCCGCACGTGCTTCGAGTGCTGCACCGGTTGCTGGACTTCGTCTTGTTGCGCGGACAACGTATCCTGGCGGCAGGATCCAAGATTTCTCCGGGGCGAAAATGTTTCTCTCCTATAGCCCTATCACTCACCGCTGTGGATCACCTAACTTTACGCCCGTTTTGTTCGCTTCAGCGACGCGCAAGCTATGGCTGACCCTGCGGGAGCTCCCCCTACTTGCCCTGGGGTGGTACACCAGCGGGGGGCCGAAATGCCTGGCGTTGTTCTGCGGGTGTTACACAGGAATGGGACTGTTACCGTCCTGATTAGGACGTTACACTGGAGGGGCCCTTTCTCAAAAGTAAGGGGAGCCAGTGTTACGATTGCTCTCAGATCACCGATAGCACGAGATGGCGTACTGTTCACTTCGAGCGAGAAACTCGTGGTCCTCCGAGGTCCTCGACACCTGCAAGAGTTAATACATCGACTGCAGACAGAGATTCCTCTTTGGACGTTGGTTAATGTGAGCTTTTGTTTTCCCACAAGGGTACTACCAAGTCGCTTGCACCGCACGAGATCCTCTTTACATGTATATATTTTTGTTTCAGTCACTCCTATCACATCACAAAGACCATTGTGATATAAGCCACAAAACTTCGAAAGCCTTATTAAAATATGAACAAATTAACAAATATAAATTCTAGAAAATGTAGATTTTAATTCAATATATAGGAATAGTTCGCATATTTGATTTATAAGTCATGCACAAACATGATTCAGTGACAGTTTAATACTAGTATTGAAAACATTAAATAAAATTGGCAAGGTATTTTTATCGCTTTTCACGGATAGGAAATAAACATCTTAAATATATGTAACTATAAGAACGGTGATGGGCTGGAGCATTTAATGCGCGAAGGGCTTTCTTCGGCTTCGACAGAGCGATTATGGGAAATCAACCGTGACGGAACTTATATCCGACAATGATATTGTAGCGAATTATGAACAAAAAAACTACTTTTTTTTTGGTATACATATATTAATATTCATTAATTATAAAAAGTACAGACATGGCATTCATATATAACTGGGTATGTTATTTAACTATTATCACAATAAAAAATATCAATCGGTATAAACAGACTAGTATATGTGAAACAAAACTTATGGTAGTGACAAATCAATACGTAGATAATTATTAAAGATTGTCTTAACGGATGTTGGTAAAGGTGACCTAATCTCAGATAAAAAGTGAATTTTAATATGGACCTGCTGTTTATTTTAATTAATCTAACTAACCTTATGCTTATTTATTTTTAGTTGTTAAATTTTGAAATTCGTTTTGCTAATTATTTTCACTTAACATAACAATTCATTCAAAATCATAAATTAATTATGTGTCAATATTTCAATAAAATCATTCCAATATTGACGAGATTAATAGGTACTATTTCATTCAAATATATAATTTAGAAATGTTTAAACTTTTATACAATTTTATTAAATATTTCTTACGGCGCCAATTTCCAAAGATTCATTTCTATGGACTATTTGTAGGCCCTCTCCACTTGGAGAGCCATAAATCACGATTTTATGCCAACCCACTCTCCAGACAATAAATATGACGATAAAACTAACTTAATTTAATAATAATAATAATATTTATTTTTTTCCTAACAAGTTACAATTATTCCAATTCAAACGTATTTCATTCATATGAATTGAAATAATTTAAATTTATTTCGTTCAAATATAGTCAATGCTGTATGCATCAAACCGTGTTATTATATATTACCGAAACTGTAATAGGTACACAAAATAATAGACAATTTTGAATATTATTTGTTTACGCTTTTAAGTATTGACATATATATATATATATATATATATATATATATATATATATATATATAAATAATATAATATGCTGGGACACTTAAGCGTAATGTTGATGTCGTATGCTTCAAATAATGCAAAATTCAAGTAAGCCCTACGAAACAAAAAAAACAGATCTTTAGATTTCCTTTAAACATTGAAATGCATACATATCTAAACAATGTTCCCCAATCCATTCACACAGACAATACCAGCACGAAATAACAGTATAACGTTGCAGCGATGGTAAACAGAGATCAAATTACTGATAACGCAGAATTCCATCTCAATCTTCAGGGGAGAAACGTGTGCACATCGTGAATTTGTAAAGGATGGACAGACAACTGCTGTCAACAACACAACAAAAATATCAATAATAATAATAATAAATCAGGTGTGTAACGAGCATAAAAAAATATCAATAAGTATTTTCCGAAGTAAGGAGGTAACAGATAACATTATACATTCGCGAATAATTGTTAATAAAGTACACACAGTGGTAGAGCAACACTGCAGTTTGATCCTAGCTGCAGAATGAATGGGTCAACTCGACCGGGGTTGGACCACGCCCTCACAGAATACCAGCATAAAATGGCACCATAATGCTTCTGTGTTTCGTCTGGTGCGTGTAGGGATTTGGAGACCTTTATTACTGGTGACCAGCCATTCCATCTCAGTCTTCCAATGGTTCCTTGTCCAGGATGAATGTAGATGTTATGGGCCGCAGGTATCACTTGCCATTAAGAGAACTGTGTGCTCGTTTGTTACACTCAATGTAATAAAAAAAGTTAAATAAAATTCTAAGAGATAAAAACAAAACATAAAATTAAGAGGTATATGGGATAACTATTAGTGAACTATTTTTTGTCATATGCAACCTTTTTGTTTTACGTGCAGGTGGGTAGTAAATGTGTTGCGTATTGCGTCTGTCTTGTTCATTTCATGCAATTAAGTATTAAATGAATAAATAAAATTAAACTTATCTTCCTTATCTCCCTTATCTTATAAAGTACTGACCTGATTTCTTTTAAAACGATTGGTCAATAGTGTCAACCAAATAGAGCAAAATCTGTTGAATTTAAAACAATTACAAAACATATTTCGGTAATACGTAGAAACCTAAGACGATGTTCATACTCAAAATTTAAATTATAGCAAATAAGGTATTTTTAAGGTTTCGTGCTTCTGATGAAAAAAGTTTATAAGATCACTCTGTGTGCCCGTCCGTCTGCTTAAATAATATTTTTTATTGTCATATTCATGATTTGACGTATGAATTGAATGAGCATTTAAAGAAAAGAAAATATATGAGCATTCCTATCCCCACCGTTCCGAAACTACTTAACCCTAAAATTTTGAAAAATATGGAAATATAAGGGCTTCGCTCGTAGTTTCACCTCCAACATCTCGATGGATGACACGAAGTTTTGTATTCCTCACAACTACTCTGTGGAATGAATTGTACAGTGGTATTTGCGAACCGATACGACTTGTGACCTTCAAGAAAACAGTCTACTCCTGTTTTAAAGGCCGGCGGCACACCTGTAACTATTTATTGAGTCTGTTCATCGCTACAGGAAAAACTAAACGATTGGATTGGATTTTGGTACAAACATAGAGTCATACAACGCAATCACTTAAATAAACGAATTCTCATATTGAGAGGAAAATTTGAAAATATTTTTTTCTAACGTGTCTTTATCAAATCATTTCAAATACAAAAAGCTTGTGATGAAAAACACCTATTTTTTATACAATTGATCTATACGAAAATCGTGCATCAATCTCTCGTCTCAGAAACTACGGAGCCTTTAATTTTAAAAGACCTTGATAATAAGCATAGCACTAGAGCGGTTTCTATATTATGTATATTAGTCGAGCGTAAGTATTTACTATGGAGGAGGCGCTGTTCAGTTGTTCGAGATTATCTATTTATTTAAACTATATACAAAATGGTGCTTAAACACAAAGGTGCTTATGTAAATAAAATAATAATCCATTCACATAATATTGATGGTTGACTATCGTTTTACGAAATTGTCTATCACGTACTTCTTTATAGAATCATCTTACGCCAGTGGTATTTGAGATAAAACATAGAACTTACCTTCAAGAAGAAGTGCATACTTCTTTCTCAAAGGCCGGGTTTTCTGGTGTTACATATGTTGATCAACAGATGTGCTAGTTTCCGATGGAAATATATCCGATGGAATATATAACGAAAGTACATCGTGACTAGTGTGTCGTACATCGTCTACGTGTTAATAAAATAACCCATCATTTAGTGCCTAATAGTTTTTTCAGTATCTTCGAACCAAGTCCTTGAACTCGTTTAGTGTGTCCACTTTGGCAATTCCAATTAGCTACTTCTATTATTAGCTAAGTAATTGAAGTGGCTGCGGAGGACATTTCAGACTTCAAATCTGTTATTGTGAACCAATAAGTATGGCTCAAAACTTTAAAAATGAAAAGTCTAAATGGAAGCAAGTTTGAGAGATAACAGTAGACCTTAAAAATTTATTATAGATATGATTTAAATGAAACTCGGTCAATATTAATAGATTGCTGTCGACGATCGGAGACTTTTACGTCTCCGATCGTCGACAGCACTAAAATCGACAACACGATGTTAGAGCAGTTAAAAAGGCCTAAATCGGTACTTCAATTTATCTCTATGAAGAGATTCCAACTCCGTTAAAATACACAATTTTTTTATAAAAATTTAAATCATATCATAATCAATAAGGACTGTTTCAGATCAAGAAAACTGATTATTATACGAGCCCTATAATTTTTAACTAAGTTAATGTTTGGACAGTTCCTGAAAAGATAATATTAAATACCGTAGAAAGTTAAACTTAATGTTTAGGTATTAAGAATACGGTGTTACTAAAATTATAAATAAGTATATTATTGAAAGAGTCTAAAAATAACCGTGGAAATTCTGCTTATCAGCAATCAGTGAATGACGGAAAGTTAATTAAAAATCCTGATACAAATGTGATAATTAGGTACTAAGTATATCTTAACCAATATAGTTCTACGTATAAAAAAATAACATTACCCCTTGTTTGTTTTATTATGATAAAAAAAGTTTTTCATCTACACAAAACATAGTGTATGTTATGTGTTAAATTATTGAATATTACTGAATATTAATATATATATTTATTCAAATAGAAAATTAATTAAGAGGGAATCTATGCAATCGTATTAATGTATTTCTTATTAATCTTTAGGTTTTAGCGCGATATTTGTTTGATAGAATACAAATATTGTCTTAAATTAAAAGTAATTAATAGTCTTTATAATGTCTAAATGGTGGAAATAAATCTCCTCTAGACCGAGTATCAAATGAATCTCGTATTGACATTTGCAGTTTTGCCCCGCTAGATGGGGTGACGACAATGGAAGCGTGGGTGCGGGAGAATCTTCATCGTGATTTGTGGCAGTATGGGGAGAAGCCAAGGTTGATCAGTGGACTAGTGATACGATGAGTCGTTGATGATATTTAGTTAAATTTGTTTTCTATCTTATTCCGTTTTACGAGCAATCTTAATGAATTGCACAGATACATATTTTAGAAAAAATGCCATAATATTGGCTAAGGAAATACAGAAAGTATTGAAAGATACAGATACATTTATGAAATAATACAAATTAATAAATTAAAACAAAAAAAAGCATTAACCGAACACGAGCGAGACATAAACAAATAAAGTACTGTGACATCATTGTTTAGATTGTTATTCGTAATATTAGTAATGATGAAATAATTGTATGTTGTGTTAAGAAATCCACAAGTTAAACGACACGAACGTAACAAGGTAAAATGAATCGCTAGTAAATCATCCAAAAACTAACATCCGTTAGACATTACACGAAATAATTATTCGTAACATAAAACTTAACTGCGCATGTTGTTTAATATCCAGTCCATGTAATATGCCACTTTGGTGTAGACGCCAGGAAAGCCACCAACGCCACATCGTTTGGAGCCGTATGAAACGATGCCTCGTTGTACGTATCTAGGAATATCACCAATATCATTTATATAATACGTTTGAAATTAGAGCGGTGAACGAGAAAGTAGTTCACCTGATAGGTAATATAAAACATATATATATATATATAGGTCCGCGCTATAGCAGCAGCATCAATGGCCTCGGCCGAAGAAGGACAAATTCCTGACAGAATACCAGAGGGAACATCCATACGCATCCCATCTCAGACTTCAAAGATATAGGCATTTTAAATAGGCCACTATCGTCATTTACCGTTAGGTGACCTGTGTGCTTATTTGTCACCTTATGATGCATAAAAAAGGCGTCACCGATATCTTCACTCACCAGATTAAATAGTAACGCTGGTATTTTATGAACACTTGGTCCTGCTCTAGTGACAGATAGATTATGCAGCATATTTTAGTTACAAAGTGGTTCATAGTCGTACGAAATATCTAATTAATAACAACACACCAGGTAATAGGACCAAGATAATAGGTAGTAAGAAGCTACCTTACAATTTCAGAGAGAAGAGAAGAGATAACGTTTACGTACGGCATCCAGTTCGGATGTCAAGAGGGTAAAAATCGGGAACTGGTAATAACAATAACCTACCTTACGCCAACTTGTGTTCGTCCTGGATACATAAGAGGGCCACCAGAATCACCGCCGCACGAGTCCTTATCCTGAACTCCTCCCGCGCACATTTGCCTCTCGTGAATCTGTGGAGACCTGCGAACGATTATAAAATTCGTATAGTTGTAAAGTGAGTAAATTAGTTCAAAATTTAGCACATTCGGCAACGTTTTGAATCAATTTTGTAATAGTACAGAGATATCCAAAGACTAAATTCCCGTGTACGGACCGGAAAATTATTCCAATGTTCCAGAAATTCATGTACATGGAGTTAAATAAATTATGACAATACAAATTTAGTATTTAAAAAATTTTTGGGAAAAAATAAAAAGACGATTGATTGATAAAAGACGAAAGATGATGTTGGAACTTTTTTTAACAACCATTGTTTAACGACCTCCACTGACGATAGTATGTATGTATCAGTACTAGTAAACATTAAAATTGACGATATTCAAGAGTTGCGGCGATCTTTTCATTTAAATTATCTAAACGAAGAAACGATGACCTTTTGTGTGAAATGGTCCATAAATAATTTTACACGCAATAATTTTATATAAAATTGTTTATATATTTTATAACGTATTAATTCTAAGATAAATACAACACAATTAATATTATTAAAATAATTAATAATATCAGTACCATAAACAAGTATTTATAGATAAGGCATTGTGGAATAATTAACCACGAGTAATATTTGTAAACAATTTAACTATGTGTCATAGTGACCACAAAACCAAACAAATTATACGTACCCTTTATACGCTTCTTGGCATTCCTTTCTGGATACAATCGGCAAGTCCACGCTAAGTAATACTGGTGACTGAAGTCCTTCTTCCGTGGCTCCCCAGCCAGCGACAACACCTTTTAACCCATCCAATGACTCCTTCTGTAGGTCTGGCGAAATTGGCAAACATATTGGTTTCATGCTGTCTGCAAATAAATGAACACAGGTTTTACTATGGACTAGTGTACGGCTACAATAAGATTGGGAATACGGGAAGAAGGACAATTTAAAATACTATTAGCATAACGCTATTGTGTTTCATGGTCAAATAATAGACTCGGTTACGTACGTGGCGTTCCACGATGTAGTTAGTTATGTAGTGTTAACACTCGGAAACTTTACTTTTTTGTCTATTTTTAACTTTAGCTTTCCCAACGCGGGACCACGCCCTAGCAAAAACCAATTAAAACAAACGAATACAGAAGAAATCAACGTGAAATATCAGCATAACGCTTTTGTACTTAATTCGGTGACTGTTGCGATCCGGAGACCTACCTAGGTCCATCTCAGACCTCTTAAACAGATGGGTTACAGCACAAATTAGAACGCATATGCATTATGGTTCCTTGTCAAGGTTGAATGTAGATGTCATGCGCCGCAGGAATCACTTGCCATCAGGTGAACTGTGTGTTTGTTTGTGTTCTCAGTGTTATAATAAAAACGTGTTGCTTAGTCGCAAGAAACCGTGACATTTGAATACAGCATATTTGGAAGGATTTTCCTCCAACTTATGTTCTCAAGTTGATAATAATAATAAGCCACGTCCAAATGCATAAATAAAATATAAATGACTCACCCAATGTAAAGTCCGCCGGTTCAGATAGCCTCACCAATGCTATGTCATCGACCAAATTTTGTGGAGAGTATCCAGGGTGTGGTAAAACACTTTCAATGGTTATATTCTGAAACAGTTATTGTTAGAATGTCGACTGACTGGAATTCTGTTGAATGATGATGACATATTTATATTATTATCCTCCTGGTCGATATCGATTACCTTTTTTTTATACTAGTGCCGTAATCATTTGCGCAAATATATGTACATGTACTCATTCGTCGCCCCCATCCCTAGTCCATGTTTAGAAGCAGTATCAAGGACACTGAACGTCATACAGTACACCACATAATTATAGTGTTGTGTATACTCATATATTATTATTATTTTGTGTGGATAAGCCTTAAGAACTGGTCAGAGCTTAAGATATGCCTTGATGAATAACGACTTATACGTAGTACTATACAATTTATAATTAATTTCCTCAATGTATTTATTGGTTTTTTAATTAAATACATATCAGGTTGATTTTCAACTAAACATATTTATATCATAGGACTACACTTACCCTTGAAGGCGGGGCACAATTTAACTCGCCTTCCACTCTCTCACAGTCTGGGTCCTTTCTCACATCATGTTCGCCAAGTACCACCCCCGTCAGCTTTAGTCGAGATCCCAAGAAGCTGACGCAATGGGCTGCGGTCAGCACATACCACTGGGAAATAAGTGTACCACCACAGCTCAGCTTTGTGCCACGCCCTGTAATGTAATGAGATGTAAAATTAATCATCAAGCCCAACACATCAATGGTCCATTGTTGATCGTACGCTTTCACCTGTACTTGCCATGAAGAGCTACAAGCATTGACTTCCGGCAACCTTGCATAGGTGTTCATCTAGTAGTGGGTCGTCCTACGTAGAATTTGCTGATACCATACTAATTTTGCCTTTTAACTATATGTTCTTAATATATACATTAATAACTAATAATCATTGTATGTTTATATATATAAATAGGTGAATACATTCTAATGTTTGTACCATATAAATATTGATGAAATAAGAATAATTTAAGGTTTTTCCCATTTCCCATTATAGAAACAATAATAATGAATTTGAAAAATAACAGTAACCATAAACAAACATACAATTCCCTTACAAAAAAGTACTTTCAGTTTTTCTCGGATTTATCAATTAGCTAGGCAACTTTAGACTATATGAACGTTTTAAAAAAAATAAACAATAGGGTGGACCCTATTGTTTGTTTTGTATTGTTTATATTACCTTTCTAGTGATGAGCTTACCGATGGTCAACATTTAATTTTTATTTATATAAAATCCAGTACAATCGACAGGAAATGCATATGCACGTGATTTTTGTGTGCATATGATGAGAATTTCTTTATATCTCGTAGCTCAATTCTTTTCAAGGATGATAATGTTGTCCAGGAAGACTATTTCGACCCCGACGAGGTCTACTAGCTACTATGTCAATTTAGATACATTACAGCACCATAAGTATCAGTCGAAACTCAAAAGCCTATACTAGTAGCGCACATATGCGATCAAAATTCAGGTACAGACTAGATTTAATAATAACACACACAGACCCTAACACCAACAACTTGTGTTTTGTTTCTATGTAATGACAAACGTTCGTTGATAGTAAGTGATGACACTTTGAAAATCTGAAATTGATAATTAGAAAATAGAAAACTATAATTTCAGTTATTGATCAAATATATTGTCCTCTGTTAAGCATTACTGTATCTGTACTAAGTACACTAGGCTATAGTCGGGGTACATAATCGTCAATACCACTAACGCCAGTTTCCATGCCTTTTCAATTATGTATTATCCAAGATGAGACATGGATTCTTACGTGGTACTGACTGATTATATAAGTCAATATATGGAAGGTGTGAAATGTCAAGAGACAACCCAAATGTCCGTGCTGTTTTAAAACGAACAATTTCCAACCGTAACACAAATTTACGAGTTCTAATAATACAAAACACCGCTCACAATTAGAGAACCTGCTAAATAGCTTTGAGCAGTTTCTTATAAATTCTGGTATATTTTTTTATTTGTGTTCCGAGTGGTTATAATTATATCTTTTCGGCATACTCATTGTAAGTCCTTTCACATATATATATTTCATATATATATGTATATATATATATATATATATATATATATATATCAAAAATATAGCAAAAATGTACTTATCATTGTCTGATCTATGACCACAGATATATATATATATATATATATATATGTATGCTATTTTTTCTCTTAGATGAATTTGATCTTACGGTTATCCCTAAACAGGCATTAAGAATATCACGATTCCGTAAATTCCATAAATCCAGAATTAAATATTATACTATATGTTTGGGTGCTACGAGCCTATAAAGAAACACACAAAGTTAGACCCCCCAAAACGTACTCTCAGGGTAATCGGATAAAAAAGCTTAATACCTTTCAGTAATAATTTTAATATAACCGTGGCGTACCTGACTCGTATGCAATGAGCACCATCCAAGGCATCTCGTAGAGACGCGTTTTGTTACCACCGTATATTCTGTCACTTTCAATAACTCCGCATTGCTTCGGTAACAAATTGAGATTCCGATGCCCCCTCACGTCAGGAGGACCGTCGTTAGAGAAATTGTTTTCATTCCCGTTCTTGTTCACATCATTCCCGTAAGCATCATCCCTGTTATCGGTTAAATAACTACAGCAGACCTGCAAGGAGAGATTTAAATTTTTGTAAAGATAAAACATGAATAACTAACGTACAAAACGTGAGACAAATAAAAAAAGTGAGCCTAATTTATCACTTACCATCAGGTGAAATATGTGCCCGTTTGTCACTTTTTAATTTAAAAAAAAATTAAATTATAATTAATGTACTCGTAGTTAAATTTTATTATGAAAATTACTAGGCAATTTCAACTGCGCAGAATTTATTACGGTACAAACATGAGTATCAGTAATCCTAAAATAATTATAATATGAATAATATTATATTTATATTATTATTTATCATATCTAATATTAATAAATCTATAAATATATTGATTTCAAATTTCTAATTCATAATTTTGGACAAGCCTCACTTGAAAGCTATTACAATTAATCATGGGTAAATAGGGACATAAGGTGTTTATTGTTATAAGCAGTTAGACCCTGAACTTAGGCCCTAGTAGTGCGTTCTAATACTGGCACGTTTTTTTATTCAAGATAATCCAACATTTCGTCACAGCCTTTTCGCTTGATTTTAAATGATGACGATGTAAAGTGAAGCGTATAGTAGTAGCGAAGTACCTCCATAGGCAATCGTTTTATCTTAACATTGTATATAGATATTGCACAGATAAACAAAAAAGAAATTCATGACAAAAAATATTAAAAACAAATAGAATTAAAGACAAAACTTTGCATGAAAATTTTATAACATAAAGAAACCTTTTTCGTTTCGTTCTGGAAAAAATCTGGCACAATCCTTATAATGAATATCAAGTATTTTATCTAACACGTCAATGGTCTCACTTTATCTAACACGTCAACGTATCTACATTATGATTCTTTCGAGAATGTAAATAGTGAACAGAAATAGATAACATTTTGTAACGGTAAAAGTGTGTCAATTTCGTCGAAACGCAAAGAAACTGTGTAAAGTACTCTAAAAACAGTTACTTAAAAAAGTGCAAGTGAACTTGTCTACACTAATAATATTTTTCAGTTTCTTGATCATCTCGGGTAAACTCTTAGTATAATACTCGATTCGACTAACTTTTACGAATTTTTGCATCTGTTCCTTGCGCAAACCGCGATTAAAAAATATTTTAATTTCATATGCTACTATAGAATATGCTTCTTTTTATTTATTTATTTATTTAAGCTTTATATACAGCATATGTGTTTTGACGGAATTAATGCATTAGGCATTTTCTACCAGTCAACCTTCGGGTAATGCAGAGGTAATGTAGTTTTTTCATACCAAAGGCAGGTCCTGTTGAAAACCGCATGAAAGAGATTGTAACTTTCTTCTTAACTGCGACGTTATCGGTGTACCGTTTCTTTTTATCTCTTTCCACAACGGCGCACATTCTTGTAATGGAACGCATACTCCTGGTCTATTCTGCGATTCCATCACACAACTTGCTCCTGAATACTCTGAAACGGTGACATAAAAAAATTACCTTTAAAAAGTGGACCTTGCGTCCCATCGTAAAGTTAAGATGTAATTCATCTGAATCATCGCGGCCCTTTCCTCGACGAGTTCAATATCTAAGTGTACATAATAATTATTATTTTCATAACAAATTTTTATGGAAGGGTTTTATACACTGTGAACGACACAAAACATTAAATACATGAACAGCCCAAGATTAATATTAGTACACTCAGATATTGAACTCGTCTGGTAATAACTTAAAAGGGGTTCGACTAGGAGAGCATATATGAAATCATTCGCGCGAGTTGCTTCAGAACGACTCCTTGTAAGTTACCCTGCAGGATTGTGGTACAAGAGGGTTACATAAGCCATTTCTTTTTATAAGCATGCTTTAATGCACTTTCACATTAAGCTAATAATTCCTACTACATTACATTAAGCTGTAATGGCGATATGTTGAAGTTAAATATTTTAAGGTATGTGACGATGTCTGTATTAATGAGACACCACCAGCTTCGTACGCATTGTATTGCAGAATAGGAAACGCGATAGCACGCAAACATAAACCCACTCTCTTGTCCAGTCCTAGTTACCAACGACCTAGTTACGAGTTCCTTTGATTAATCCAAATATATATATATATATAAACATATGCTAATTGAATGCATATATATGGCGTCTTAACCAAAGAATACCTCCCTTAGTCGCGTCTTACGATACTCTTAGGAGAAGATGGATTAGTCCTATTCTAAGCCGGGGAGACTTTAAACGATTATCTCTTACAGTCTAGCCAACCAATGAAAATAAAATAAATAGTCACTTCTGCGAATAATAACTTAATTTCTTGTTACTTTATCTTCGCACTGTACAATATGAAGGTAATTAAGTAGGCACCTTAGTCTACTAATGATGAATACTTACGACATTGAACTGCTGTTATAAGTGCTGAACAAAACACAATGACACATTGTACACACTTCCACATTGTTTGCATTATTTTTCTTTTGTCTCACTCTAATGTCAAAATAACGAACCACTCAAGATTTACATGCAACTAACAGCGAATTAATAGTAAATATCTGATGGTATCAATAGAAAGTTACATGTAACGTTATTTAATAAAACTTGTACGAATACCAGTCGAAACTTCCTTAAACATTTACCGACGACTCGGCCAATCGTAACAAAAACGTTTTATTTTCCGCTTGTTGACACCGTCAACACAACATACTACTGAGATTCGATAAATTGTGTCTTGACTCGTCGGCATGCCTCGATTTTATTTATCGAATTTAAATTCAATTTTAAAATATTATATTATAAATATGTATACAACTGGATATCGTGATTACGAGGCAACAGAATGAATGACGTATGCAGCGGCCATTTGCAGAAAAGGCGGTCATTACCATACTAGTTTAGCAAGAAAAAGCCAACTACCATATACGATCACGTATGTGGTATGCATCGGCAATTTCGTGATTTTAAAGCGATATTTGTGTTTGTGATTTTTTTTATTTATTATCACACTTAAAATTTAAAGAATTGTACGCGACACGTTTATCTGGACACTCTTCTGTCTAACTTCCGAATACGAGTTTTATCTGTGAAGGTAGGGTTAAATACCATTATATCGAATTAACGGGCTGTCCCCGAGTACTGGTTAATGGAGAATGGTTAATGTTTTAGTGACTAGCCGACTCCATTAAAACGAAATCATTTAGTTCAAATTTTATTACCCATAATTAATACGATATACTGACAATGAGTGAGTAATAAAAGTTTAAACTAATAAATCTGTTTATAATGAAGTAAACACCTAATATTTTTCTTAAATCTGTAAAGCTTTTTTTCCTTTCCTTTTTAAACTGTTTCAACTAAGTTATCAGATCTACGTATGTACCATTGAAGATTCTCGACATTGGATATATTAAGGTCTTTTATTGAATCTAAAGTTTCCATCTTTATATAGGGCGGATTTTTTTTTAAAGATGTTATTTTAAATAATTAAGTAAGAAATCATTTATTTCGCTTTCCTACGACCATTTGAAACATATCTTGGATTCCCAGTGGAACAAATTATTTCAGTAAGTGTGGTCGCATAATGATGATTGTTTTCTATAAAATTAATAATATGTATAATAATCTTAATATTTTGTGACATAACAGATTTCTTCTCACTGATTATATCCATCAACAATTGAATTACCTGTAAATAGTTTGAATGTTTCAACACGTAATTTCAAAGAACTTAAAAATGGACAACCTGTACCGCACTTAAAATTGGACAACGTGTAGCCTCTCATTTTCTCGTGCTGATTAAAGTGCTCATAAGAATGTGAGAACCTTTGCACAGTAATTTCCTAACCTTGATAACAAGCAGAGTTTTGGATGTCTCGATATCGTAATTGTAGTTTAGGGAGGGGAGAAAAATTGTATTATTTAATTAATTTAAGCTATTGATAAAACAAAAAGGCCATGAAATGTTTGATAAGGCCTTTATATTTTAATATTTTCAATGAGTTGATTAAAAATTCTTTGAATTTACATTTTGTAGTATTAATTTGCACAGCTGCTAATTGTAGAACTCGAAGGATATTGTTTCAATAAAACGAAATACCTGCAGTTATGGACACTACTTTATTTTATTAGGGATGACAAATGAGCACAAAGATAATCAGATATGAAGTGAAGACTGCTGCTCATAACATCCACATAAATTCTTAACAAAGACTCAGGATGCACACGCGTTGCGACCCTCCAGGACTTAGAGGAATGCCTCATTACCTATTCTTGGGACCACGGAACCCTACACTTACTATACGATTTACAAAACAGCCACTCCGCTATTACATGATAGTATTCTGTGAAGCGTATATAAATAAAACAAAACTCCATGCGTGGAATTCAAGGAAGTCAAACGAAAACAACTAATATGAAATTATATTGCAAAACTAGAAAGGAACTTGGTTGGAAGGTGGTGTAGGTCTTTTATGCTTTTTATATTATTAAGGAAAATATAATTATTTTAACATTTACACAAACTCACCAACATAATTTTACTCAAAACTAAATCCAGGACACCGCCCAATGAGCGAGCGATAGATGTGATTCACGATATTTAGTGAGCTCTAATTTCGATTCAAGCTAGTTGAATCATTACTTTTTAGTTTATTTTTTTATTTTATATTAAAAAAAAGAAAATGTATATTTAAAATTTCATTTTGTAGTTTTGGACATGTGTTCAGTTAAACGTTTTTGTTAGCTTTTCTCTAAACAAAGAGGTTTATTCAATTTAATTAATTTAATTTATTCTTGCTCTTTTGTAAAATAAATATAATTTCATCATCAATTACATTGCCCCATAGCAAAGACTAGATATTCATAAGACTAGAAATTACTAAAATAAACGAGTCTCGCAGTTTTAATAACTGTGAGTTGATTTTTGTAATTGCATAAATTACATAGTCATTCATCCTGCTACGTCAAATAAAACAGTAAATTCATTCAACCAAAGTGCTCTTACTCGACAAGGTGTAAATATTCGACAAGATCTGGCACAACGGGCGCATACAAAAACTACATGAGCTCGGTATGCCAGATCGACTCGTACTAATCATATTTATTACGTTGAGGGAACGCGTTCCGAGGTTCACCCCATTCGTGCCGGAGTACCGAAAAGACCTAACACTTTTCACCGATGACACCGACCTCTATGTATCCGGATTCAAACCAGACACCATATGCAAAAGCTTCCTATTGGAGGATAGAAGTTAACCAAACTAAAAGAACTGCCATGTACTGCTCCCGGCTCCAAACGCCGCATCTTCCGACCATAGAGTTATTTGATCGTACAATCCCCTGGTAAAAGACAGTCAAATACTTAGGCGTCATACTTGACAAAAGACTCACCCCGCATTCGCATATGAACATTCGACTGAACGTAAGTGGAAAAATTTATTATTTTAGTATGAATCAAAAATTTATATGATTAATTCTGACGTAAAACATGTGGGACGTCATCCGATTCAAACAATGGGTCCAAGGCATACCAAGAAATCAGTCAAACATGGAAGAGGGGAATTCAAAGTTTAGGGCTCCTTTTCCAAATATTATTTTGGACCTGTCCAGGCAAATTGTAGGCAATATGGATAAATTTTAGTACAAGATTATTTTAGAGGCAACTATGTTACCCATGTTATGCTGAAGAAAGTTTGCCGGTGGTTTGGACGTTCCAACCAGAAAATGATTCAAAACACACAGCAATAATGGTAAAAGGCTTTCTACGAAGCCAACGGTCTTAGTTTGGCCCCCATACCCGTACTATTTGAAGAAAATTATGGCCACAAAACGTAGCATTAACGTTTATCAACTTTATATGGCTTTTAAAGAAACATGTCAGCAAATTGAAATATAAATTTATTAAATACAATTTAGTTAAAATCCGAATAAAAATGTAGGACGTATACTTGCAACAAATCAATCTCTTCAATACCAATGCGATATCGGGGTATATTGCTGCTAAAGGGTATGCGATAAAATATTGATAAATTTACATAATATGTATTAAAATAAATAATAAACTTCATTTTAATATTTATTATAATACATTTATTTTTTCTAAGTAAGTGTGTCTTTAATTAGTTTTCACACCTTTGTTCAATTCATACAGCTTGTAATATAGTTAAACCAAATAAACATGTAGACTGTCTTAACTTTATTGAAATTATTTCACATATTTATCTCACAATGCTTACACAAAGATTTAAATATTGCTGCGAGTTGCTATTGTATAAAAATAAAAAAAAATAGTGTAAAACTCAGTTACATAATATCCCTTGAGAGTCTTTAATTATGTGACCACCATTTTATATCAGAAATAGAAGAGAACCTAAAATCGAATAGGCCCTTTTGTGTATTTTTTTAATAGTACAGGCGGCAAACGAAGCATGCAGCCCACCCAATGTTATTAATTTGTAACATGTCATTGACATGCAGAAGAAACAATGTAGGAGATAGCACACAGCCTTGTAGAACACCAGCATTCACTGGTTTGGAGTCAGAGCATGCGCCGTCGACTACGACCTTGATACATTTTGTAAGAAACACTAACAAATCATGTTTGATTATATGGAAACATTATGATATAGATTAAATATAGAGATAGATAGTATTGCTTCGTATTTATCGATTGAATAACAACTTTCCAAAATATTAAGGCTCTCAAAAGAGTCAGTCTTGGTAAACCAAAAAGTCCTGTGAGAAAATATATATATCAGATGTTAAATGTTGTCGAAGAAGGGATTTAAAATTGTGCAGGACCACTAGACCTCTAGTGTAGAATAGAATATAAAATAGATATCATGTACTGTATAAATATAAACATAATGAACATAGGGATAACATACACTACATAAATATAGACCTCTGGAACCTTAGTATAATAAGATCAATGTAAATCGGATCGCCCTGTGACTTACAGTAACACTCTTACGCATACACAACGCCTTACACTCCGACATCTACAGAGACACGCCATCCGCACCACACTAGTCTTACAAAATGTTATACACCAATCACAGGGCCTCCTTTAAAGTAGACGTTGCGATTCGCGGAACCCTCGCAGCCGACCGACCGGCGGGACGGACACGGGGCATGCAGCCCCTCGACGACCCAAACACGTGTTTTCGTCCCGCTAGTTGAACACCCGAACCTCGGAGATAAAAAGGGATGCATTTCGCCGTATTGGCACTGACCGCCGGGACTCTACAAGAAGAACATCTGCAAGCAAGAACAAAGGAAGCAAGAACAATAGAAGAAAGAACAAAGAGTCCCAGGCCTAGTGAAAAGTTTTATCCCACTTGAGTTGTGAACGATAGAAGGCAATGTGATAAGTAAGCATATTACGAAAGTTCAAAATAAATCTTAAGGAATTATTTTAAAGTCGCTCCAATTTATTAAGAATATTTTGTGATAAATCTAGGAGCACACATCACCATAAATCGATAACAGGAAGAATAAGGGAGTAAACGAGCATAAGCTTGGTTTTGAAGGGTAATGAGTTTTTAAGACGATAAAGAGAACGCAAGCTGGTAACAACTTTACGGCTAATCTCAGAAATATGTACTTCCCAAGTCATTTTATGGTCCATATGCTAACCAAGGTTGACTACAGAATTGCTAAATAAAAAAATAACAGTAAAAAATTAAAAAAAATATTCTATTCGAAAAACCCTTTGGCTTTTATACACGCCCATAATCTGTTTGGCCACGAATCTATGGATTTACGCACCGTTTCCAAGGGAAATTTCGCCCCTGCTTGCTCCAAAAATTTTTTAAGAGACTCAATGTCACCGTGTCGTTTAGAATAGGCCATGTCCTCTAAAACTGACCATAATTTGAAGTCTAAAACATTGAGATCTGGGCTAGATGAGGGCCATTCTTCAGCTCTTATAAAGTCCGAAATGTTGGTTTGGAGTCAGAGCATGCGCCGTCGACTACGACCTTGATACATTTTGTAAGAAACACTAACAAATCATCTTTGATTATATGGAAACATTATGATATAGATTAAATATAGAGATAGATAGTATTGCTTCGTATTTATCGATTGAATAACAACTTTCCAAAATATTAAGGCTCTCAAAAGAGTCAGTCTTGGTAAACCAAAACGTCCTGTGAGAAAATATATATATCAGATGTTAAATGTTGTCGAAGAAGGGATTTAAAATTGTGCAGGACCACTAGACCTCTAGTGTAGAATAGAATATAGAATAGATATCATGTACTGTATAAATATAAACATAATGAACATAGGGATAACATACACTACATAAATATAGACCTCTGGAACCTTAGTATAATAAGATCAATGTAAATCGGATCGCCCTGTGACTTACAGTAACACTCGTATGCATACACAACGCCTTACACTCCGACATCTACACAGACACGCCATCCGCACCACACTAGTCTTACAAAATGTTATACACCAATCACAGGGCCTCCTTTAAAGTAGACGTTGCGATTCGCGGAACCTTCGCAGCCGACCGACCGGCGGGACGGACACGGGGAAAACACGTGTTTTCGTCCCGCTAGTTGAACACCCGAACCTCGGAGATAAAAAGGGATGCATTTCGCCGTATTGGCACTGACCGCCGGGACTCTACAAGAAGAACATCTGCAAGCAAGAACAAAGGAAGCAAGAACAATAGAAGAAAGAACAAAGAGTCCCAGGCCTAGTGAAAAGTTTTATCCCACTTGAGTTGTGAACGATAGAAGGCAATGTGATAAGTAAGCATATTACGAAAGTTCAAAATAAATCTTAAGGAATTATTTTAAAGTCGCTCCAATTTATTAAGAATATTTTGTGATAAATCTAGGAGCACACATCACCATAAATCGATAACAGGAAGAATAAGGGAGTAAACGAGCATAAGCTTGGTTTTGAAGGGTAATGAGTTTTTAAGACGATAAAGAGAACGCAAGCTGGTAACAACTTTACGGCTAATCTCAGAAATATGTACTTCCCAAGTCATTTTATGATCCATATGCTAACCAAGGTTGACTACAGAATTGCTAAATATAAAATAACAGTAAAAAAATAAAAAAACATATTCTATTCGAAAAACCTTTGGCTTTTATACACGCCTATAATCTGTTTGGCCACGAATCTATGGATTTACGCACCGTTTCCAAGGGAAATTTCGCCCCTGCTTGCTCCAAAGATTTTTTAAGAGACTCAATGTCACCGTGTCGTTTAGAACAGGCCATGTCCTCTAAAACTGACCATAATTTGAAGTCTAAAAGATTGAGATCTGGGCTAGATGAGGGCCAGTCTTCAGCTCTTATAAAGTCCGAAATGTTGGTTTCAAGCCAGGCTTGGGTAGATCGTGCCTTGTGACCAGGTGCAGAGTCCTGCTGGAAAGTCCACGGTATATTTTTAAAAGTGTATTGCTGAGAGGTTTCACAACATGATCCAAGACTGTATCTTGATACACTTTGTCATTATTGACTTATCTGCAAAGTAAATTATGTCATGACGTGAGAAACATGGAGCAGAAAGTATTGCGTAAGCATACGGTCAGGAGAAGCTGTAATGATAATAATAACATGTAACAAATATCGTGAAACAGGTATTATCTAAAGACTTGAAAATGTTGCATTGGCAACTACATATTGCATTAACATTCGCTATCATCATGATGAGAGCAACAAAAACCGAAATAATATTAATTAAACAAATCATAACGAATCGAAATCTTCAACTTCTATCGCGATCATTAATTCGACGTGCTGTTGATGTAAGAGTCTTTCGTAAAACCACATATAATACAATGATGTGCAATAATAGAATAACCGCCCCACATAATGGCACTTGAATTTATAACAAAAAGTTCACTATGTACCCGTTCTCACCTCGACACTTGAAGCTTCGAACTCACCTATTACCATAGCGTCAGTCTATATCTTTTGTAGACCAGACGAACAAATTCTAAATACTGACTACGAAGCTCTTCTAGCTCTGGGAGGGGCAGTTATTCCCCTTAAAACTATCCCATGTTTCCTATATCCCAGGACGCGTCGGATTTGCTTTATATTGCCATCTGCAAAAACATAAATCTCGCGCTCAAAGGTATAGAGGTAATCCATGTGCACGTGTCGGATCACTGACCGGTCTTGCAGCCCAAGCTCCACCTCAGACCAAAACCATAGTCTACATAGTCAAGCTCAGGAGTAACCTTAACCGCATGTCAGCGCGATCCCCACAATCATATCTTCAATCAACGACACGAACCTTGCGGCTTATGCCCTCACTAGGCACCTCCAAACAACCATCGAGGACTGCTTGAGACAGAGGTCAGTGGTGAATTAACAGAATTGGGCCCTGCCTAGTGACATCAGGGACCTATTGAGGCGCAAGAACACAACAATCCATGCTCTTGATTTTTATCCCACCGAAAGGGATTGAGGATTGAGTAAACCTCACCAAAAGTGCTGCTATGTACTTCTCTTAGCGCAACAAAACGCCGCATCTGCCAACCATAAAGCTATAACTCTGCACTTGCTCTCTGCACTCACGTGACCTGCAGCGTGATGCTAAAACACGCATAGAGGAATCTAGAAACGACCGGTGGGATAATCATCTCGGTAATATCAAACCCTCTCATCTCACCTTCTGGCGACTTCCCAAGGCTTTCAAAGGTGGCTCGGCCCAAACAATGCCAGCCGTTAGAACGGCCCAATCATCCGCTAGTTTTTTTGGATGAATAAAAGCAAAATATCTAACTAACAGTCTCGAGCCTCAATCCTCCCCGAGAACACCGAAACTAACGTTCCAACGGAATATGTTCGTATGGTCGACATGCAGGTTTATTAGAGGACCACACAACCACTTCGCGATTCTATCACACTGATCACACACACCGAAGTTGAGTCCATCATCAAAAAATTTTGACCACACATATCCCCTGGATTTGATGGTTTCACAAATAAGGTAGTCAAAGTCCTACCAGACACCATCGTAAATATCTTAGTACGTATCTGAGAAAGATGCAGACATCATAGGAGTCTCCTAACCATCGAAACACCCGGCCGATTCAACCTCATATCGGAACATCAGTCTCTTAAAGGCACTGGGAAAATTATAAACGCATTCTTCTCGCCTGATTAAGGGATATATGCACTCAAGGGCTATGCATCCCCGAACAGTTTCGTTTTCGCACCCAGCACTCATGCACCCATCTAATGCACCTCATCATGGAGCACATCCATAACAAGCTCATACAGGGTTATCAAAACGGAGCGCTTTTCATCGACGCGGCGAAAGCGTTCGACAAGGTCTGGCACAACAGACTCATATACAAACTTCATGAGCTCGGTGTGCCAAATCGTTTCGTACTAATCATACGAGACTTTCTCTGCGACCTGACCTTTCAGTACTAGGTCGAGGGAACGCGCCCTACCCCTCCCCCCCATTCGTGCTGGAGTACCACAAGGAATAGTCCTAGGTCCTATCCTCTACACACAATACACCAACGACATATCGCAAACTCGCGGTCCCTCTTCGCCGATGACACCGGCCTCTAACGTCTGGATCCAAACCAGACGCTGTTTGTAAACGCCTCCAATTCGCAGCCACAAGGAAATGGTTTCAGGAGGATTGAGTAAACCCCACCAAAAGTGCTGCCATGAGCTTCTCTTGGCGCAATAAAACGTCGCATCTGCCAACCATAAAGCTATAACTCTGCACTTGCTCTCTGCACTCACGTGACCTGCAGCGTGATGCTAAAACACGCATAGAGGAATCTAGAAACGACCGGTGGGATAATCATCTCGGTAATATCAAACCCTCTCATCTCACCTTCTGGCGACTTCCCAAGGCTTTCAAAGGTGGCTCAGCCCAAACAATGCCAGCCGTTAGAACGGCCCAACCATCCGCTAGTTTTTTTGGATGAATAAAAGCAAAATATCAAACTAACAGTCTCGAGCCTCAATCCTCCCCGAGAACACCGAAACTAACGTTCCAACCGAATATGTTCGTATGGTCGACATGCAGGTTTATTAGAGGGCCACACAACCACTTCGCGATTCTATCACACACACCGAAGTTGAGTCCATCATCAAAAAATTTTGACCACACATATCCCCTGGATTTGATGGTTTCACAAATAAGGTAGTCAAAGTCCTACCAGACACCATCGTAAATATCTTAGTACGTATCTGAGAAAGATGCAGACATCATAGGAGTCTCCTAACCATCGAAACACCCGGCCGATTCAACCTCATATCGGAACATCAGTCTCTTAAAGGCACTGGGAAAATTATAAACGCATTCATCTCGCCTGATTAAGGGATATATGCACTCAAGGGCTATGCATCCCCGAACAGTTTGGTTTTCGCACCCAGCACTCATGCACCCATCTAATGCACCTCATCATGGAGCACATCCATAACAAGCTCATACAGGGTTATCAAAACGGAGCGCTTTTCATCGACGCGGCGAAAGCGTTCGACAAGGTCTGGCACAACAGACTCATATACAAACTTCATGAGCTCGGTGTGCCAAATCGTTTCGTACTAATCATACGAGACTTTCTCTGCGACCTGACCTTTCAGTACTAGGTCGAGGGAACGCGCCCTACCCCTCCCCCCATTCGTGCTGGAGTACCACAAGGAATAGTCCTAGGTCCTATCCTCTACACACAATACACCAACGACATATCGCAAACTCGCGGTCCCTCTTCGCCGATGACACCGGCCTCTAACGTCTGGATCCAAACCAAACGCTGTTTGTAAACGCCTCCAATTCGCAGCCACAAGGAAATGGTTTCAGGAGGATTGAGTAAACCCCACCAAAAGTGCTGCCATGAGCTTCTCTTGGCGTAATAAAACGTCGCATCTGCCAACCATAAAGCTATTTGATCGTCCTATCCCCTTGGACAGTCAAATACTTAGGCGTCACATTAGATAAAAGACTAAACTTCGGTCCGCATATCAGCTGCGAATGGATTCGAACAGCCTTCACCCTATGTTGTTTGCACTCGTTACTAAATAAAAATAGCAATATGTCCCTTCACAATAAATCAACATTTTACGAATCGTGCATCCGACCCATAATGACATACGCACGTCCCGTATTTCAGGCCGGTTTTTAACAATTAGCATAGATAGTGGTCGCTGGAATTTCTAGCACCACTTTTCTCCAGCGCCAACGCAGTCCGAAGTGGTGGTAAATACGTTAATAAAAATAATTTTATTAATTTAGTTAATCCGTCAGAACTGACCGAGCTGACGTTCGGCCCTCTCGGGCACCCACGAGTCAGTTGCTTTTGCGCCCAGGATAACGGTCTAAGCCGAGGCTCCCTCTCGGGAACTCATGTGCTGGTTACCCATTTATAAAGGTCTCGCCTGAGTGCCCTAAGCGCTTGGCCATCTTTCGACCCGGTGAAGCTGTAACATCCCTTGGGCTAACAGTGGCCATTAGGCATTTTTTTTTTTTTTGATACCAGTAGACAACACCGACATTTAGATAACAATTATATTTCTATATCTAAAAAAAAAAAAATATTATTATATATTAACTATTTCTGTTATAGGTTATAACAAATAAGATAAATTTCGTTGACTTTCAACTTCATGAGATTTTTGTTTGCAATTATAGAAAACTCTGTCTCTGATAAATGAAGAATTATCGTAATCTATGTAAAGTATTAATCTAATAAGAAAATTATATAAAAGATTATTGAAACATAAAAGAAAAAAGTGGTAGAAGCGTTCGAATAAAGGCAATATTCAACAAATATAGTTTGATAAAAAATCCTTTGTTAAATCGTTCATACTATATGCTTTCTTCGCCATGGATTAAAGTTTAATTATTCACGTTATAATTAGGCTACAAATTAAGTTTTCAGATGTTAACAACTCATTCACAGCAATCATGTTAAATAATGAAACACGCATAATATAACGTATGAGAAATAAATACAATACATGGCAACAAAAAAACTTTGAAATATAATTTTATTGTATATAATTATTAATTATGTATAATAAACTACTGCTTATTTAATAGTCTAAAATTTGAATTATTATATTACATTTTATAATTGTAAGTTACATCGTTGTTAGTTAGATCGTTAATAAAGATTATTCGTTAGTTTACATATATTTTAAGGCCATAGACGGCTAACGTTTCGGTAAAATACTCGTCTAATAGAATACGTTTATTTGACAAACGTATAAAATATAAAAAATAAAGCAAAATTTAATTAACGAACCCAAATAAGGTATAATGAAATAAAAAAAATAATTTTTAAATAATCAAAGAATTGACATTTTATAACATTTGTAGGACGCAAAATAAAGTATACAATTATGTGACGAAGTTTAATTAATTAACTGAAATAAAAATATGTGATGTTAAATGGTGCGTACTAAGCATAGAGGTAAAGCACTCTCTTCAGCACTGTCTTCCTTTTTCCTACAAAGCGTTTATCACTTAATGTCAACACTTGCAGTGCAATATAAATAAGGATACTAAAATCGAAGTTATTTCTATTATATTTTTGGGAGCTATAATGGGTAATTGGTGCCACAGACCGCCGTAATCTTAAAGTTTAACCAAATAATAAAAATGTTAAGGAACATTTACATGTTATTAGAATTGTATTGAATCATCTTTTCATATTATTATAAACTATTTTACACAGAAATATTTGTAACTAAATCTATCATTTTCCAAAAAACCATTCAAATAATCGTTATTAGTATTAGTAATTCCTTTAAATCTGTTTTTCACGTAATATTTTATAACTTAATATGGCAGGCAATGCAATAATCGCTAACGCTGATTCTTTTTGAAGAAGGCTGTTTTGTTTCAAGTTTAGGTTGGCTGTAAGGACATGGAAAAGGTTTCAAGACAGACGGCTCATTAAAAAAAAAGACCAAGATCGGTATGATGACCGATTTATTGTCAGTCATCCTTACGAAATTGGAAGTCTAATTGCACAAACACGAGAAACAATCTAGAAAAATTGAGAAGTAAATATAAACAAAAGTATTGATGACAGCGCTTTTGAAATTTTTGTTTAATTAAAGCACATATTTTGAATAAGCAACACAGAGATGTACATAATAAAAGATAATCAATCAATATAACCCCTTATATATGCTGAGATTGCATTTTCTAATGTAACACGATATTGAATGTATTGTAAACTCGATTATAATGCTTTCGTTTAATGGTGCGAGGAGTATCGTGGAACTAATCGTTTCTCAACGGTCTATTTGACCGAGTTGACAGAGAAAACACTAGAAGGCAACTATTTCGTTGTGGCGTAACGTTACTCCTAACCACTCAGATATGATTCATTGGGATTGTACCCTTTTTATTATGTCTCTAATGTGTCATTCGATATCGGGTAAGTCATTGATTATTTTATACTGACGTTATTAATAACAGTGTTAAATCTGCATTGAGTCACACACAAATATATTTTCCGCACTTGACGCAAATTTATAGCTAAGATTTCATTACACAGCTGATAAATGGAGTCAAGTCATGAATCATCCGGCTTGGCCAAGAGTAGACTTCTACGAATGTGGATTTAGTGCAGCTGATCGAATAATTGGAGGCATGAATGCTGCTCTTGGACAATTTCCCTGGATCGTACGCCTTGGATATTCCCGTTTGTCTTTTGTTATATAATAATAAATTATACATTACTTTTTATTTAATTATACATATAACTTAATTTATTGTATTGACAACTAGGCAAGGATAACAGATCTCCCAAGTAATATTAACAACTAACACCGTATATAAATTCTCCTTACACACACAAAACTTTCTAATATAAAGATAGATACATATAATATTATTATAATGCCTGTCTCGTATTTACTATAAAACATTAAATATGTAATGGGTATATTAAATTTATTTTTTAGTTATATCTATATAACATTTTTATATAAATTTAATTATTTTTAATTAAAGTAGCAGTTTATACTCGTCTGTACAATAATATGTCTTCAGTGAAGCATTGGAATTTTCTCCAATATTAGCGGACCTCATGTCTCTGAAATATTATTTTTATATATATCTAAGACTCCAACGCAATGTAAGTTTCCACGCAATGTTTTCTTTTAGCATTCAGTACTTAATAAATCGACACTAAAGTTTGCAATTAAAAATTTTATTCTTCTATATCGATTGCATCAATAAGTGATCGTTACTTGTGGCAGTCTATGAAAAACATAGACGATGTCGAACAGAGTTACATTTTTAAATAGACCAAGTCGTCAGTTAATTAGTTCTTGTAAAGAATGGTTCTTCATGTTATTTTAGTATCAGATGATGACGAAATAGACTGGATGTGTGGAGGCGTGCTCGTGACTGACAAGCACGTGGTGACCGCAGCCCACTGCGTGCAGACAGCAGATAATGGATATAATTTGTAAGGCATTTTTCTTTATTACATTGAAAGTTACAAACGAGCACACAGTTGACTTGATTTTAAGTGATTCCTGCCAAGCCAAGGCCCAAGACATCTTCAAAATGACAAATTACTATTAAAGTAAAGGCAATAACAGTTATATTACATAAATATAACGGAGACTAGACAGAGACTAGACTCTGAGAGCTTCACGCCTACGAAGCCAATTGATGCGAATGCTGTATGATCTTACAATCTCACTATTTATCGAAATCTTCTCACACATTTACATACTTTTGAATCATACATTTCCTTATTTTCAAAGTTTCTTTTTTAAAAGGAATAGAATGTTATCTTCTTATCGTTATACTAATTCGCCTGTGCAACAAATATGATTTTACATGATACCGAATCTGTTGCTTCAAGGCACTACAACAATGGTTTCGTAGATTTCAAACTCAATATAGGAGTACTTGAGTGTAATTGAGGTACAAAAGTTATAGTTACTGTGTTGAGTGTTTTATAATGGTTAAAATTTTAAACCATTTTAGTAAATGCAATGTAGATAATGGAGCGTCTAGATGGAACGTCATCCTATGAAAATGACAGCGAAATCGTTTAATAGATATAACTCATCGTGCTTTATGGAAGTTTGTGTGTGAGGGAAGCCTGTTGTCAGAAGTATGTAAGTATCATTAATCATGATGGTGATGACGATGATGATTTAAAACAGAGTTGCAGTCCTCGCGGGAGAATACGATACGCGCTCGAATCCTGACTGCCAGCTGAACGTATGTGCGCCGCCATCACAAAACAGAAAGATAAAGAGCATCCGCAGTCATCCCAATTTCAACACGCCCTCTTTTCACAATGATATTGCTGTCATCGAACTTGATACACCGTTTCAATTAAATGGTAAGAATACGACGCTCTGACAATTCTATATACACGGACGGCGATATTAATGTTTTCTGGTACCGGCGACCATACTTTAACGACGTGAAAGTGAAGAGACAATAGCCTAAAGGCTTAGGGTACGATCTGAGAAACAGGTCTTTTTTATATAAAAAAAAAACTTAATATCGTATGTTAAATCCGCCATTTATTACTATTTTACTAGCACAAGCATTTTAAGCTTAGTTGGAGTAGTTAGCTGTTATGTGATAGGTCTTTACCTATGAAATTGCCGTTTTAGTATGAAATAAGTTAAAGTATTTTTTTTTAAAACTTTTTTATTTCTATTATTCAAAGTAATCACCCATGTAATCGATGCATCTTTACCAACGCGGTAGTTTATTGATGCCCTTCTTGTAAAAATCAGGTGGACATGAGGCAACAAACTCTTTAAAGGCATTTGTACTTCCTCTCGGGAATTGATTTTTTTTCCCGCTAAAAAGTTGTCCAAATTTTGGAAAAAGTAATAGTCGGTGGGTGCAAGGTCTGGTGAGTGCAGTGGATGAGGGAGAGCTTCCAACCCGAACTCTTGCAGCTTGGAGTCTGTTGTGCAGTATGAGGTCGTGCGTTGTCGTATAGGAGCAGCGGGGACGAGCGATTGACCAAAGCTGGTTGCAGATGTGCGAGCTTCTCCATCATTATTTATTTATTTATTTTATTACTCTTTATTGCATTAACCTTAACAAAGTTCAAAGTTCACAAAAGGCGGACTTAATGCCAAAGGCATTCTCTACCAGTCAACCCAAGGTGTCGAGATATGTGTATGATAGGTGTAGCAATAAACTAATTAATAAAAGAAGAAAAAAAACTAAAAATAACTATTACAAATAATAATACATACACATATAGATAAATACACGATATATATATACAAAACATACACATATACATATATACATATATATATATATATATATATATATACAAAAATATATATCTATACACATAAATACACACGTACATATATATACATACACAATAGTATACAATACAATAGCGGTTATTAAGTTCGTGGCACCCATCTATCAAGCTTTTTTACCTTGTCAATTTGTCGCAAATGGACCAATATTGTTTTGATGTTAACATCAAAAGCTGCTGCTAGGTCGGCTTTAGATTGAGTATCATCAGCTTCCACAATCGCCTTTAATTCATCATTGTTGACCAAAGTGTCCAGTCGACCAAGAGTTTCATTTTTCAAATCAAAATTTTCAAAACGGAACCGGGCAAACCAATAACGGGTTATGCGTTCGTTTGTAAAGTTCTCTCCGTAAACGTTGTTTATGTTACGTGTCGTTTGTGCCGCGTTCATGCCACGACGGAACTCATATTCCAAAATTACACGATTTTTTAAAGTATCCATTATGACGAAAAATGTTCAAACGTAAAGAAAATACAAAGATAATCAATAAACAAAAGACTGACTGTAAAAAGAATGTCATGTTTTTTAAACCAAAATTAATTTGAATTTAGATTTCACAGCCAATCAAAACTTTTTTTGGTTTGAAATGGCCAATACTGAAGAACGGCAATTCATATTTCATAGGTAAAGACCTTATATGTAATCTGTTATATTACTAATAAATCCCGCTGCTGGGCATAGCCCTTCTTTCTTTCTAGGTGTTCCAGTATAATCCACCACGCTGTTCCACTGCAGATTGGGCGCAGGTTTTAACACTTAAAATTACGATTAACAATTTTATTGGAGCCGTGACCAGGAGTCGAACTTTGTGTGCTCACGCAACGTGAAGTAAAAGCGAGGACCCAGACGCTGAACGCCCAAGGCAAAAGAGTATACTTTACTCAAAGGCCGGCAACGCATTTGCGACTCCTCTGGTGTAGCTGATGATCATGAGCGGCGGTGATCACTTACCATCGGGTGGGCTGCTTGCTCTTTTGCCACCTATTCTATGAAGAAAAAATAACTTTGTGATAGGACTCAAGCTATAATGCCAATCAAGAACAGGCCAAGAGAATGTAGACCTAAAGATTATAGAAAATTTGTTTAAATATTAGATTACGTAGCCCCAATTTGCTTGCCCAAACACGACCAACTGTCCGACCTACAAGTGGGCGAGTTGGTCACAGTAGCCGGATGGGGAAAGATGAACATGTCAACAGAGAAACGAGCCAACACCTTACAGTTTATTTCGGTAAGCGTCTGAATTATCCTCCTAACATTAGTATTGCACAATAATTATTATTTATGACGGTTACAGTTTTACATTAGGTTAAAACATTTTCTACTAAACTAAACACATTTTTCAGTTACCTGTTTTAACACCGGAATCATGTAATTTCTTCGGGAAAAAATTTCGAGTGGATAAATCAGAAATATGCGCAGGCTCACAGCTCAATAAAGACACTTGTGGTGGAGATTCCGGCGGTCCGCTAATGAAGGCAAGTCAGTTCGGTTTAATAAAATCATTTCAAATATCATCGACTGAAAATATGCATCATGAACCGTGAAACATCACTATAACATTTCTGTTACGTGTCAGCATTCTTGGACAGCGCAGTAGAAACTATGCATTCATTATACACCGTATAATGCAATAATTTATTAAGTTTTCAAGTGTATCTAATATTTATAAACATGTGACAACACATTTGCTTAATTAAATTATTTTAATGAGAGATAAAAATAAAAATAATTTACATTGCTACAACACGAAATCTTTTCTGCTATATGCTTCCACTGCAATTTATGGCAAAACGAGGCTAGTCGCATCACATTTAAATATTCGACATTATATATATATATATATATATATATATATATATATATATATATACATATGTATATATATGTATTTCTAAGTATATTTTTCGAGTCGTTGAGTCAAATTTCAATATCATTTCGACTTACGTTTCATGGTATATATTTATTTACATATTAAAAAAAGGCCCAGACACACTTTTGTCCCGACACTGTTTGAACCAGGTAAATAAGCATTACTCTAAATCAGGAAACTCGGCTAGACGTCATCTTTTGCAAAACAAATTGCTACTTGTTTCGTATCTTTGCAATATTTCGCCTTCATTGTTAATTTGAGTGCTTGCTGGTAATTCATATTGAACTGTCACGTCCCTTTTTTATGTAGATACTTTTTACCGCATACATACATACATATTACTTCGATATTTTCACGTACGCTACCGGCCAAAAGTTTTAGACCGCGCATAAACTATGTTGTTTATGTGCGGTATATCCATCAATTGTAATAAAATCCCATAGGATAAATAAAAGAAATGCGCATCTGCATATTCTATTGTTAGTATCGAATATTTAAAGAAGTCATTCTTTTGGTTATTTTCAAGTTATTGGACAATAAACATCTATTGTTTTCAAACACCGGCAAACGCCGCGCTAGAGCCAGGTAGTAGGGTCGTAATAATATTATTATAATGTCCTCATTACTAATTACTTTGCTTTTGTTACGTATTGGTCAATAATTAGGATTATTTAGCTCCTGAAAACACGTGTTTCTGACTTATAATTCCCCGAGTTTACTTGGGTTTGTTCTCAAACAATCTCAATTAGTCTAAACTTGTGGTTTCTAAAGTAAAGACGTCATAAAATGGAAAAAGCTCGAAACATTAGCAGTGAAGTGCGTTGTGTCATCGCTGTTTTACACAATGAAGGCAAATCTGAACGTGAGATTGCTTTACAACTGAAGTATCGAAGACTTGTATTCATGGCACAATAACTCGATACAGGGAAGACAGACAGTTTTCAAGATCGTCCACGCTCGGGAAGGCATAGAGCTACCACGTCTAGTGAAGAAAATTTCATTGTTGTTACCAGCAAGCGAAAAAGACGTTTTACAGCACCAGATATCCGCGTTGAAGTAAACAAAACCCGAGTTAAACCTTTATCATTGACTACAGTAAAACGGCGACTGAGAGATTCGAAGTTGTATGGTCGCGTTGCTGTTCGAAAACCTCTGCTAAGGCCGCAAAACAAGAAAAAACGTATGCAGTGGGCTCTTGCCTATCGATATTGGATTGAAGAAGATATTAAGAAAGTGAAAATCCAACTTTGAACAATTCGGTTCAAAAAGTGGAACTTACATTCGACGCAGTGCCCAAGAAAAGATGATGTAAGATTGTGTAGTCCCAACAATCAAGCATGGTGGTGGCTCAATTATGATCTAGGGGTATTTCTCTAGGCAAGGAACTGGCGATTTGATTAAAATTGAAGGAATTTTGAAAAAGATACAGTACAACAACATTTTATAACAAAATGCTATTTCTTCCGGGTTGGGATTAATTGGACATAGATTCATTTTCCAACAAGATAATGATCATAGCATAGCTCAAAATTATATAGAGGATATTTAGAAGAGAAAGAGGCACAAGGGGTGTTGAAAATACTCCTCAGAGCCCGGATTTCAATCCCATTGAACTTTTGTGGGAAGAGCTTGATAGGAACGTCCGTTATCGTGGCCCATCCTCGCGAGAAGAAATGTGCAATGCTTTATGCGAAATTTGGAACAATATATCACAAGACACCATTCACAAATTGATTGCCTGTATGCCGAGACTTGTGAAAAAAGCCATAAAATGTAAAGGTTAGTAGTTTAAGTAACTATATAATTTTTTACTAATTTTTTTGCATGAACTATTAGTAATTCTTTAAGCTTTTAAAGTATATTGTTTGTCAATCAATGTTCTATTAGATGATTGAACAGGTTAATTAAACGTTTAATATTTTATTGGAGTTTTACTTTATTTTCCTACTTTAAATAAGGTGGTCTTAAACTTTTGGCCTGCAGTGTAGAGTTAGTCTTTAGTTTCCTTTTAGCACCCATATTGTTGCTAGCTAACAGCCAAATAAGTGCTGACCAACAATTAGTAAACATAAGGTACACAGCAGTGTTACTTAGAAAGTTTAATGAATGCAGTCATTCATTGCCCGTGTACAAGGCACAAACAATAGATTAAAAGACCCGAACATTCCTTTTGGATTTTATTGCTATGATTTGGGGGAATTTCAAGTAAAACATCATTATATTTTACTAACTACGACTTACTACGTCTCCTGCGTGTTATTGAGTATAAATATGTCTTATCAATACCTCGCAGGGAAATAACATTTTGTTCGAGTTATAAAGTCTAAATAGTTCGACATACCGCGTATTCACAGGTTCGGCAGAAGAGAATGGCATTTTTTTTCGACTTAATGAGGATTACGACTTATGGAGGTTCGAGTTATAGAGATTCCACTGTATATGTATAATATGTTGACTATACTGCAGAAGTCATTTCACATACCATTGAACGGATATACCCTATAGCTCTTCAGAACACACAATGGCAGAAAAGCCCTCTCCAAGTTCCGAGATCACTCTAATTCAGCGATTCGCTGCAATTCGTCAAATATCAAAACTCAGTCATATTGGCAGGAGACTTGAACAGCAAGCACACTCGATGGAATGCGTCAAAAATCAAACACCGGAGGTTTGCTTTAGACTCGCTAAGCGACGAACTCGACTTCGAGCGTAGCGTAATAATATCAACCTCGCCTTCCAAGGGATAGAGGTAATCCACGAACTCGCTTCCGATCATCGCCCCGTTCTTCTTCGGTTAGGGTCCTACGCCCCAACCTCGCCTTCCACAAAAACTATAATTGACTGGCACAAACTCAGAAACAACCTGAGGGAGACCACAACACCACATCTAGATGCCATTCCTAGCAACATATCTTCAGTCAACGATACGAACCTCGCATATCATGCCCTAACTAGGAACATCCAGACTGCCGTCGAGGACTGCCCGAGACATACCAAACGACATAAAGGACCTAATGAGACACAAGAATGCGACAACTCATGCCCATGATTTATATCCCACCGACAGTAACCGGCTGGTGCTACCTACCTTTCAGCGTTAAGTCCGTTCACTCATAGCTCAGTACAGAAACGATCAGTGGGATAACGACCTCTCCACTGTCGAACCTTTACAACACGCTTACTGGCGACATCCCAAATTCCTAAAAGGAGGCACCACCCGATCAATGGCTCTTCCTTAGCGCGTCCAGCAAACCACCCGCCTTCTTAGGTGAAGAGAAAGTCGAATGTCTGGCTGTCAATCTCGAGAGCCCCAATGCTTACCCAGCACCCTACCGATCGACGCCCCTCACCTTGCAATGGTTAAGCAAGCAAGCTCGATCGGAGGACTAAGGAACCACCTCACGATTCCGTCCTATTACTCAATTTACAAGCAGCGAAGTTGAGTCCATAACTAAAAACCTGCGACCGCGCAAGGCCCCTGACCCCGGCGGGATCACCAACAAGGTGATCAAACTTTTACCCATGTCCATTTTACACCTACTGGTGATAATCTATGATGCGGTCATGTCCAAGGCACCGTTCCCAATATCTGGAAGGAAGCCGACATAGGGATTCTCAAGGCCCTCAAAGCATCCAACTGACCCATCAGCCAATCTACCCATAAGCCTACTGGTAAGGTGTATGAAAGGCTCATCCTGGCCTGCCTTAAGGACTTCATGCTGTCCCGAGGGCTACCCATCAAGGAGCAGTTCGGTTTTCTCACCTAACACACACGCTCCGTATCACGGAGCACATTCACAGCAAATTCATTCGGGGGACCAAACCGGGGCGCTTTTCCTCGACGTAGCGAAAGCGTTCAACAAGGTCTGGCACAACGTGCTCAACTATATCTATATATAGCTCGGTGTGCCAGATCAGATCTGAACTTAAATATTATTTAAATAACGTTTTATTTTAAAAGTACCAATACCAACGAATTAATTTTTAATATTACTTTCCATAAAGTCAAATAGTAACATCAAATAAAGTTTTTATGTTTTATGCTTAATTACAGATTTTCGATACTCAAGAGGGACCGAAGAGCTTTCTCGTTGGTGTAGTATCCTTTGGACCAACAATTTGTGGGATTAAAAAGCCAGGCGTATACACATCTGTAGTTTATTTCCTAAAATGGATATTAGACCAAATTGTTTAATACAAGCGTATTTATAATGTCTAATGTTCTACACATTATGAAAGAAAATCTCCAACTTTCTCTTTAATATTGCATGTCATATTGTCATATTTAATTCTTATTACATTACCTAATCAATGGTTCTAATTATATAAACATGTATTTCAACTTCCATTCATCTAATTTGTTCATCCCCACGTCTATTGAGTATTTATTAGTTAAAAAAATGTTGCACTTTTAAAGACATATTTAATTTAAATTGGGATATAGCTTTTCCATTGAAATTATAAAATATATATCAGTAATATATAATTATGGATCACTTCACGTTTTAATTTTATTCTGTGATTATGTTCACCTTTTAGTTAAGCGAAAAATTTAATTAATTATAAGTGAAAGATTGTAAGTCATATAATTGCATGATGAAAACACAAACAAATATAGCTTAAAGGTGCGCAGTACGCACTATTCTCCATACAAACGCCGTACGGTCTCTTTGTTTATTATTTTATTATCGATGATGATCCCCACGACGATGTCTTTCTGGTCATTAGAAAATGACATCAATTGCATACAACGGACACGAAAACCATTAATTTGTGACGCACAAAATTTGTTTTTTGGCTGCGAATAAACCCAGGGCCCGTGACACAGCAGCCCGCAATAATAATATTAAAAAAAAATGTAAATCATGAGTATTATTATTTTCATAAGATCAACGGCTTCCATTCCCGACTCAGGAAATAAATTTTTGAGTGTGAGCCGTGATTCCTTTGAGATTTTTTAGGAGCTTTAGAGTTTACTTTGACAGAATTTAGCAACCCTAGCGGGTTATACGAAAAATACGATCTATACTATAATTGACGTGAATTGAAAGTTTCAGAGATTTCTTCAAGCTATGGATACGTAAAAATAATGTATGGAATAACGTTGGTCTGCAATATTATGTAAATATATGTTATATTTCCGATACATTTTCGATAATTGCTTTTAATACATTATCCATTAAACGAACCCAGGACTCGCAACGGCGCAAAAGGTGGGTCTCCGAGTATAAACGGGCACTTTGACCACTGACGGGACAGGAGGTGGCCGTCAATATTATAAAAATTAGTCGCTCGCTGCACGGAAAAATACCGCGTTGTTCTATCGCAGTGTCTCTTTCTCGGATTTTACAATGAAGCAGGATATTTGTACACCGAAGCCTCACTTCGTCGCACAGGCGAGAAACCTACATTTGTACTCACCGGACCGCAGCTGTACTGGATTAAGGATGAGATTTAAGATCGATTAATTAAAGTATCGATTTTTCAGCCGAAGAAAATATTTTTTTATCGATATCAATGGAATAATGCAATAAAAACACTTACTAACGTCAATAGGCTTAAAAAGTGGTTTCGGAAATATTCAAAATGGTAATTTGTTTTGTTTTGATCAAGTCTAATGTCCATATCACATCCATTTTAATTGATTTTGGGAACATTATGCTCGAAGTTGTACTTACCAATGCCAAATAGTTTGATTAGGTAAGCCCAACTTCAATGCAAAAATCAATTGACGGATCTAACTGGGATTTGCAGCGTTCAGGACTACGACAGATGTTCTAGACCAACATCCCTCAATGTCAAAAAAATAAAGGTTTTTAACCTATGCTGTGTTGCCTTACGGTACAGAGACATGGTTCTGTTGGCCGTATGTGAAAGCTCAGAGCCACTCAGGAAGTTGTGGAGCGGGCTATGCTCGGTGTTTCTCTGCGTGATAAAATACGCAATGTAAACATCTACACCATCCGTAGCATCGGCTAACCATATGGAAGAAAGTTCTTGAATGGCAACCTTGGACTGGCAGTTGCAATGTAGGATGACCCCCACTAGATGGAGCTACTATCTATACAGGTTTTCTGGATGTTGTTGGATGCAGGTGGCTCAATATCATGCTTTGTGGCAATCTATGGGGTCAGCCGATGTTGAGCAGTAGACTTTGAACATGCTATAATGATGACAATTATATTGTTCAAAAAAAATTTAAATTGGTTTAATATTATTTAACCTAATTATAAGATTATTTTTTCCAGTTTTCATAAAGTTAAATACGATTAAAGTTCAATTATTTTAGATCTTTTTGTTTTCCATAAATGAATTCAAAAAAAATACGAAAATTACCAATTTTGCAGAAACCTGTGTAGCGATTTATATTATTATTACTCGATACTTCGAATTGAACTAAAAATCGATTTTATTCGGAAATAACCACTATCCTACACTACTATTCTCGACATTGACAGCTGACAGCACATAAACGCTAGTTTATTATAATGCCTCTACCTAATTAAAATCATACTAGTTCACTGGCATATATTCATTCAATCGTTTCTCAATCAGGATAGTGCAGTTTTAACAAATATTACTTTATTAAATATTATATGAATAGTTATAAAACATAAACAATTATAATATAAGTAAATAACATTAGACATGACGAAACACATCCCAATCTGGACATGTATCGTCGTCCTTGTGGTTGGAACTTTCCGTAAGTTTTATTTATGTTTTAAGTTTAACACGTTCTCCTTTTTCAATTACACTGTGTTTTTCCTCTTATGGAATGTTTTTATTATGATGTAATCTTAAAATAGTATTTGATGGATAAAGAGTAAATTAAATGAGAAAAAATGACGAAACTGTTTATCATGATGGAGATAACTTATAACTTAATGGACAGTTCAGAAAATACATAAGCACTAGATATTATTTATTTCGGGTGCAAATTTTACTTCAAACCGGTAATACAGCTAAAGATGATTCACGTACCGCCTTTAAAGTAATAATTTGATGTCATATAATGTTAAGTCTGGTCTGCAAATTTTCTATTGTCTACTTAGGAGATTTGGTGACGGTCGCGTGTATTAGTTGTTAAAGTACCTGGCTGCTGCTCCCTAAGTCCTGGATTCGATTTACAACTTGTACATATTTGTGCGTTACGAATTGTTGGTTTTCGTGTTAAAGTATATTCTTTGTCCTTGACTTGACTCTACATTTGAAGCTTTCTGCAACTTTGGAGTGTACAACTTGACGATTTCATTTTATTTTATTTTATTGCAACATATTTTGAATTTTTTTTGCTATCACTTTGTTTTTTCTATATACATAAACAACAGTTAGGCTATCTTCTCTTATTCGATGTTGTGTTTTTCCGATAAAAGCAAAATAAACGTCGATACAGCGCCAGGGACCGGACTTGTCGTATGTACATATACCGCTCTGTCAACTCTACAGTAAGGTCAATCGTGTAACGATGTTATATACAACGTCGACATTTTATGTTGCGCATTTTGTGTTAAGTTTAGCCGATACTCGGAGTCCACCTGTTGTTGTCTACCTAGGAATGAGACTGTAACATCCAGTGAGAGAATTTAATAAGTGCTAATTTGTAAGTTATGAACAAGTCGAATATATTAAAGAAGCACACTGTAACTGCCAGAAATAACCTATAAAAAATATGAATCCTTGAAGAAGCATGGTCGCAGAAGGCGTCAATAAGCGCTGGTCTAAGCTAGACTCGGAAGTTCGCTCGGCTGCTTAAGCCGCCTCCTCTTTCTATTGATTAGAGGTTGTCGACTTTAAACTGAAAATCTTAAAAATTTATCAATTAAGTTGTATTGTGCGTTGCGTTGTGTTGTGAAAAAAAAAATCGTTCTGACTGCATCGATGGGTGGGAAAAACCAAGAACATTGTACATGAACAGGAATTTATAGTTTGTTTTTTTATAGTCGCCTCGACGATGTGCTTTCTTGATTAGTAGCCTGAGTCTGTGCAATGTGACGATTAATCTGCCTGTGCGGATTATAATAGGGATCCGGAGAACGTTATTCCTGGTGACGAGGCATTCCATCTCAGTCCTCAAGGGTGACAACGCATCTGCATTATGATTCCTTGTCAATGATGAATCTAGATGTCATGGGCCGCTTGAATCACTTGCCATCAGGTGAACTGTGTACTCGTTTATTACTCTCAATGTATTAAAAAAAACCTATCGTCATCTCTTCCGCAACCAGCAGCGACAATGGCAACGGCACTATCTCGTATGCATCACATGACGTTATAGTTTATGGCCTATTCTGCAATAGCCTGTTCTTCATTTTTTATTATTCGATGCTACATGCAATTGACATGTACCATGATTTTTATTCTATTAAATGTATTTTAAACATTCCTGATCCAGATCCTGAACTTATTATTTTTCCGTAAATGCACGAAATTATAAAATAAACGAATTTCTACCTAAAAACCATTTTGGCCATACCATTTCAACTATATTAAAGTAGTAGGTACTTATTAATGGCGTAATTTTTGGTGGTAAAGTGAGGCGTCTTCCCTCTCGAGCAAGTGTTTCTAAGAAGAAATAAGTTATATCAGTTTTCCTTAAACCACTTGTTTCAATTTTTGTTGAATAATATACCGTCGCTGGAAGGGTGGTGGATATGGGTGACGTTAAATATTTAGATGACTTCATGTTTATATAATTATTAGTAACAGTTGATGACATGACAGTATAAAAAAAATATTTTAACTTGATGCTGAGGGCTTCCGTGTGTCGCGGGTTAAATATAAATACATTCAAGCCATTTATTTAATACGTCGATTATAATTAAATACACTTCTTTCTTTTTCGGGCTGATGACCGCTGTTAGCCCGAGGGCTTTAACGTTTCACCGGGTTAAGAGGTAACCGAGCGCATATGGCGCCCAGTTGAGACCTCTATTAGTGTGTAACCTACACCATGGCTCCCGAGAGGGAACCTCGGTTTGGACCGTTACCTTGTTTCGTGAGAACGTCTGACTCAAGGGTGCCCGAGAGAGCCCGGTCAGTTGCTTCTGACTAAGGATTATCTAAATTAATATCGCTATTATTATTAACTATCTGTACTACCACTTCGGAATGTGTGGGCGCGCTGGAGAAGAAGTAGCGCAAGAAACTCCAGGGACTCTTAGTATCTATATAGACTGGAGAGAACCGGCCTGTGACATAGCGATATTATATACACGTTTTTCCCAATTGATATGTTATCTATACGAACTTGTTGCGGCGGGCGCGACAAGGAAACTGGCGGTGCAGACCGCAAGCTACTGCGTGTTTGCTTATCCAGCGTGTCTCTATGCCTGTCGACTACGTTAGACTACGTGCAACGTTTTTTGTTCCAGTATCTCTAAAATCAGCCCCGGCTTACAATGGAATTTTTTGCACTTTATTTTTCATGGCCATCCTTTGTTTACGCACATTAAAACGATTTGTAATAATATCATCCGTTAGACCCCGAGAATCGTAATAGTGTGATATAGCATTTTTTTTACTGTCACCATATTGCGTTACGTAATGTGGTGAATTGTCTTTTCAAAACAAATGGCTACTGTTATGGAATTGCTAAATTTCTTTTCAAAATTCTATTATTTACTCTTAATGTAATAAAAAAATAGATATATGTATATAAATATATATATATATATATATATATATATGTACGATTTTTTTATATGGATAATTTTGTATTTTTATAACATTAACGGGTTGAAATAAACTCACAGTTCACTTGAGGGTAAGTTATGTCAGAATACTGTTACATCTACGTCCGTTCTTAATATATATATTATTTCTCTCCAAGCAACAAGCGAAATGATGTAAGTGATTCCTGCGGCCCATGAAATCTACATTTATCCTTAACAAGGAATCATAATGCAGATGCGTTGTCACCCTTGATGACTGAGATGAAATGCCTCGTCACCAGTAATAAAGGTCTCCGGATGCCTACACTGACCAGGCAAAACACAGCAGCATTATACTGCTATTTAACGCTGGTAGGTAACATGAAATAACAGGTCTGAGGTCCTGGTTCTACCCCGGTTGAGCTGACCCATTCATTCTGCAGCTAGAAACAAACTACAGTGTAGCTCTACTGCCGCAAGAAGGACATACGTTGTCACTTCTGAGGATGAGATAGAATTCCACGTTAACCTTAAATGGATCCCCGGTTCCCTAGTCGCGTCGCAGCGGCGTGTGTGTTGTACTGCCATTTCACTCTAATGTTCCGTGAGGGGATGCTCCTTCTCCGATCTAGACGACCCAGCATGTCGCAGCTAGAGATAAGCTACAGCGTTGCTCGACAGTAGAAAATTGCAGCATTTGAATCCGACTATCACTATGAGAAAAACTCCCTGGCCAATAACGGTCATGAAGAAACAGCTCGAGGTTATACCGTAAATTAAATGCGTATATTTAAATAGTTTTATCGGAGTGTTATTGGTTTTAAGATATTGCAATCCTCATCCACCTATACTAATTATGGTCATTAATTAAATGAAGTTTAGAATAATGGTCACCTCCACTTAACTTTGAGAATGGTGGTTTGAATGAATGGTAATCAGATTTTCCAAATTTTCTCTTTTGATATATACTGCTAGTTTGATTCCTTATTGTTAGAAATATATATAAAAAATATATACCGAAGAAAATAATATCGGCATATAAATACAGTAAACACATAAGTATCACAAAATACAAACAGTAGTACAAAAATCACAGTATAAAAATAAAACGGAATCCATTTGCATTCATAATTGCATGTCGCGCAGTGTAAATCAATCAAATGTCGCCCCGCAGCCATCCCTTTTCCCCACTTGTGTAATACTTTCACCCTATCTAAGAATTTTAAGGTAGTAATGCCAGAACTAAGGGTGGATGCTGAATGGTGCTTGCGAAACCCCCAAGATCGTTATACCGAAAGCGCGTGATAGAAATACTCCTACCGTAGAAGGCTACATAAATGAGAAACTTTGCAAAATCACCTCAAAGGCTAGCTAAGCGAGGGGGTTGTAAAAGAGATTTAACATTAGCCGAAATGTGTAAAGAGAAACTATTGTTCGCGAGTTACTGTACTGTACTCCGAGAATATAAATGAATTAGAAAGATCCTCTCTCGTGAAGCGTAAAATCAACAAGGGTAATCAATCATACACAGATTCGTCAAGAGAAAGAAGTTTATGGTAAGCTGGATGATATGAAGAGAAACGGAGTCACTAAACTGTTCTATATTTGCGTGGCACTACCGTCGTGATGTAATCAAAAAATCTGTTATCGGTTACCACGTATCGACACTCTGTACCCACTAACCGCCTGGCGCAATGGTTTCAAGTAATAGAGTTTATATTTGAAATCTTGCTTTCGGCAGTTAGAGATCAATCCCACCAATAAAGAGAAGACTGCCACAGGCAAAGGATTACGGCAATTCAATGTTATGCCATTTGGATCATTAGACATGCCGTAACGACCATATTCAGAACTCAAAGAAAATACTTAACACAATGCGTAGTCTTGGAACATCTGTAATTGGATAGCCAGTTCAAGATGGACAGTCGACTGTAGATATTAACTTCTGTGTGTGTATGACTATTCCTCATACACAGATCCATAGATCTACACAGACTGCATACATTGAACACGAAATAAAGTTCGTAGTACAGCATCCTTGTAATGGCCGGACAAGGTTCAGGCCCATTAACTCGATAAATTTCTGTGATGTCACTTTACGTTATCTTGTCTTATCCACTGTTGAATGCTACCAAGAAAATGTTTATGCTGGCTAACTTAGTTTTAAGTAAATAGATAATTTTGCATATACATGTATGTCTCTTTGTAGTTCTTACGGGGCTGTGTGGTCGGAAAGCGACAAAGCCCCACTTTATAAAAATTGAAATAGAAGTTTTTGTAGCGATGTCTTTGAAAGGTAGAATCCTTTGAAGTATTCACGGTTGTGAAATATTTGAAACACTTTGAATGTTTTTGTAGAATAGTTGGCAAACGAGCAAGTAGCCCCCCTGATGGTAAGAGATCACCGCCACCCATGAACATCCGCAATACCAGAGGAGTCGCAAATACGTTGCTGGCCTTTAAAGAAAGTGTAGGTTCTTTTCTTGAAAGTCTATAAGTCGTATCGGTTCGGAAAAACCGCTGGTGACAGCTGATTCCACAGAGTAGTTGTGCGTGGCAGGAATCTATCCTATAACCGTATCAATACCACTTAGTAACTCGATGTCGCCGTAAATCGATTTCCTCGCAGAATGATTTTTGCTCCGATGTACAGCTTTGCACTTTTAATAGTATTTAAATAAAATTTTAGTGTAGATTTATAATTTTCTCACTTTCAATTTTATTTTGTTTATTTTCGAAACAAACAAGTTAGGTTCGGCCTCCTACATACTAGAAGAGAAGAAGGCGATGGTGATGGAGCAACTGGCGGGTAAAAATGTCGATATTAAGATTTACCGTTCTTGTAACCAAATAGTCTGTCTGCGTGCTGTCTCCTCATGGTTCCTTATTTATAGAATACTAACTATATCACTATTGCAACAAACATATATTACAACTGTATCTGATTTTTAAGTAAACAATTGCTGGTCTATAATGCACATATTTTATAAACTATTTGAATATCAATGTTAATAGAAAGAAAAAAGTAAATAAAATTAAATGCTACAAACAACCAGCGCTGGTCTTCCGTTGGGGCTGTTTGGTGACGTCACTATACAGGTTTCTATCAACTTCATTTTATTACGTTGTAATGAATTATTGTATTCTTTAATTAATTCCAGAAACGGCGCAGTCAAGCAATGAAACGGAATGTAATCAAAATAGCAACAATTGCATATTAATCACGGAATGTGCTTTAGCTATTGTGTACGCGAACGAAAAAAAAATCGTTGAGTTACAAAAAATGATTTGTGTAGCCGATAAAAATCCTTTAAAGGTAAAACCATAATATCTGCCCTGTTTGTTTCAAAGAGTAAAGAAATGTTTATGAATTTAGATTCACAATAATCATGAATTAGTAAGTTACAGATATGTACGACCATTTTGTAACTTTTGGTTTCATTTATTGTACAACCGATGTCTACTCTAATAAGTTTTTCTAAGTGAAATCATAGTCATCTTATTAGATACAGGTATGCTGTCCTCCAAATGACTTAATAGTGTTCCGAGAAGAAATGACAACAAGCAGTACAGTAATCAGTACTACACCCGGGAGGCCGACTACAACGCTTTCAACTTCAACGGAAACAGAGAAAGCTACAAACGAAAATAATAAATTAAATAATTCTCATAGTTTACCAAGTACGAAAATATGTGGGATAAGTGGATCCGGCAACGACCGAATTTACGGTGGCGATAACCTTGCAATCGACGAATTTCCGTGGCTGGTATGGATTAATACTTCACCAAGTAAGTTCAAATGGTTGAATTTTACGCTTGCTAATGATCTTACGCACTATAAGCTACAAAGTGTATTGCTACGAAAGAATCTTTTGAGGCTTAAGATCTATTATGGAGCTTTCAAAATAATTTAACGAGAAAATAAAAAGTATTAATTAACAAACAGAAGTAGGAGAGAGCCGCGCTAAATTGAGTTCGATACTCGGTAAAATTGATTTAATTAAATTTATTTTAAGTGCTGATGATGAAACGTCTAAGAATATATATATATATTTCGAAGACATGAGCAATCAGCCAATCCGCAAGGGAGTTCATGTGGCCTACATGGTTCATTATTATTAATAAGCAAGAACAAGGACTAGCTTCCTACTATATATGGCATAGACATTTTTAAGTGTTATGTTATAGATTAAATATAAGGTTCAGTGTAGGAAGCAAGTATAGTTTCTAAAGTTCGGCTGGGATGAATATGCTATCCACTTCACACTGCGTCGTGCCTTTTCGCGACTTTGAAGCCGTGACTTGGTTATCTATAGTGAAGCGAAGAGGAACTTACCAACGACCGGCCTTAGGCGTTGGGCTGCCCGACTCACTGCTTCGAGTGGTCTTAGTGATCCCACTCTGGATAAGCGAGGGATGGTATCACGTATACCCTTACTAACCTCGCGCTTGTCTTCCTATCCTACACGACTGTGTGGTCAGCGGCAATTTAGGTTAAATGTTGGGGACATCCTATCTTTCCTCCGTGACCGTGGGCGACCCACATTTTCGCACGAATAAAATTTTTAATATGCTCTATTGAGCATAATCGACCAATAAATTTCTGTACTTGTTAGCGGAGAGATTATTTGGTATATTATTAAAAAATTTCCAGAAAACAATACTAATACTTTAAGATGTGGCGGATCTCTGATAACAGATCGATTCGTATTGACAGCTGCACACTGTGTAATGAACAAATCTAAGTAAGTAATAATTTTTATTTATAAAATTATTTACGTTAAATTATTACAAATTAACATTTTGTTATTTTAGGATCATTGTTCGCTTGGGCGAATGGGATACCGAAACAGAACAGGATTGCAATGAAGGGATCTGCAGTGATCCACCAATTAATTTAAATGTTGTAGAAGTGATCATACACCCATCATACAATGAAAAAACTGTAACCAATGATATTTCGCTTTTGCGACTAGAAAAAACAGTTAAATTTACAGGTAATATTTATCTATATTTCATTTCATAAATTTCCAAATTATTATTGTATTAAACTCATGACTCATTGAAAATAAATGTATCCAGATTTTGTTCGACCGGTATGTTTGCCTGTTACGGAATACGCCGTAAGTCAGGACTATGTCACAGGCACAACTTTCTGGGCTGCGGGATGGGGCCTAACAGAATACGGTAAGTTGATGTATACTTTCCATGGTTTTCGATCTTATTTTGTTGTTCCATTTAATATCTGTACATTTTACAAGATAAAAAAAAATATATTTACAGGTACAATATCAATAATTAAGAAAAAAGTAGAGCTAGAAACAGTCCCTATTGAAGATTGTCAGGTAATAATTAAACATTTGAAAAATCTAAATCCGCAGAAAGTCATATGTGCTGGGGGCAAAATAGGCAAAGACTCGTGTAATGGTGATTCAGGTGGACCTTTGCTTAAAGAGATTACTGAAAATTTTCGAACAAATTGGTATCTCTACGGTATTACGAGTTTTGGAACGCAAGGAAGATGCGGTGGGAAGGATAAACCAGCTATTTATACAAGAGTAGTTTCATATATGGACTGGATAATTAAAAGTATTAAAACATGATAATAATATAACGTGTCGCATGTTGAGGCTCGTTACCTATAATAAAGGGCCCCAGAGCACAGTGAAGTGCATACAATTCTATAAACTTTAAACAAAGAATATACAAGTTTTCTTTTAATAAGTTTCTGAAAAGTGTCAATTAATTGAAAAATTAAGTATTATTTCATTCAAATTCGTTACTAAAAAAAAAATTCACAACTTGTAAGAGAATGGAGCATAGTAAGAAAATAACATGTGATAGTTGAACCGAAGACAGTTTTTTAATTGCAAGGAAAAAAATTATGAATATATGATTTGGTGTACTTAGCCTTATGGGACCTGTAATAGGCTAAGGTGATAAATACAATAGAGGAACATGAAAGAGTTACACTTTTTTAAGCAGTGATTTTAAAACCTTGGCATGTGTTCTGGATAATAAGCGAGACGCGTGAGAGATGGACTGAGCAAGCGGTGGGAACCAAGCTATCTTAACGAGAAACAACCTAGGTTTACTCGTAATGATTTTTTAGCAAACCCCTGTTGTCCGCTACGATGACTATGCCCTAATATTACAATTACGGAAGATTTGTGTAAGCTTCCATTTTTCTCTCTACATGTTTATCCCTTTCAATAATTTTAGTTTGGTCATATTTTTTTTATATGAATAATATATTCCGCCACTAACTCCTACATTGGCCGAAGACTTTCCGTAACAACATTGTTGATTATACTTTATGATTTTTTTTTCTTATATAAATTATGTAGTTTAGCATTACTGTAATTATTTCAGTGGATTACCGACATTGTGTCGTCTCTAACGGCTATTTAATCTATCTTATATTCTATTAATAACATTTATTTTATTTCTCCTTCCCTTCCCTACTTTTTCCTTTTCTTCTCTGTGTTATATATTATTAAGTTTTACATGTACAGCGAAATATCTCTCTTATTCGGGTGGTTAAAGCATGATTCAAAAATTTTTTAGCGCATACGTCCCCAGTCCCAATATCGATCCCGCGCCCGAATGTCTTCGTTAGATATAATTTTAGAACTTAAAACAGTTGTGTATAGAGAGCAGAACCAACCTTTTATGTGACATTTGTATTCCCGAGCGGAGCCTTTGATACGTAAGTAGGAAAGGCCTACTACTAAGGTCAATCTTTACTCATAGATGAGCGCAGGCAGTCGTGACCAAGGGAAAACCTTTTTGTTAACAAAGGCCCTCGATCGGGTTTGGCACAAACTGCTTCTTATAAAGCGTACCTATGGACATCTCTAGAAATTATGCAAATGGATCACAAGTTTTATCGCGAACCTTGACGAACACCAAATTGAATGCTGTTGTTCCTCAAGACTGTATGCTATCTCTCACTCCAAATTAATAACATTAAGTGCTATGCAGACGATAGCTCAAGGGATGCGTTGTACACTGGCCAATATTTCTTGGGAACACGTTAACCGGCACGTTAACGCGTTCCCAAGAAATATTATAACATATTATTGAAAATTATTATTAACAAACTTGTATGTGAGATCGAGATATTGTTAAAATCTCAGATTGGGGTCAGAGGTTAGCATTTATTTGTCTTTTGAGTATAAAAAGTGATAAGTGCGAAAACAGTCCATCTAACCTAACATTAATATTTCACTCCCTCCATATAGTACTGCCAACTTAACTGTTCAGGTGGCCAAAATAGAACCGAAAGCGCCATTTTGCTGCTGATGAAATTATATTTATTTTACAAAAATGTGCTATTAGCGCTGCTCATGAGATAAAATTAAGAGTGTTGCCATACGTAATAATTAACAATAAATATTCTAACAAAAGTGAATATCAATATCACATCACGCTATCAATACAAGAAACAAAAACAAACTTGTGACACCTACTTTTCGTTAGTATGTACAGAAATCGTTCTTGTAATAGCATACTTATATTTATTAAAATTCCGCAAATAATAATAGATTTGCTATTACACAGATTTAAATATCTGGTTAAATACTAACTAATCAAAAAGTCCTTGTACTTTTTAGAATATTTGTCTGACAAATATCTTTCGACGAATGCTTACTTATCCGCCAACGCAATTTTTGTAAATACTAGCCTATGTTTTAAATTGAATTTACATCCACTTCGTCTGTATCGGTTCAGTGATCTTTACTTATGAACCTATATGTATTATTAACGTATGTTGAGATTAAAAAAAAGTTATTATATTTAATACACAACAGAATTTTCTTTGTAAAATATCAATTGAAAGCATAAACGATGCATGTTTGCGCGTACAAAATCGCGGATACAACTAATAGAAAATATATACCCAATAATAAATTATTTCATTTTCTGATATTTGAAAATATATTCTGTTGACTGCAATATTTTTTTGGGTCTTTATTGTCAGAGGGTTGGGAGTAGAGAGGAACCTTCATAGATAAGATAATAAAGTAGTCTATACTTACGAACTAAATCGGACTGATAGATCAGAGCCTGTTTCTGAGGGTTGGTGAGGTTCAGGCTCCAATCGGTAGATTTATATAGGTTGTCACCTGCATTTATTGATGATTGACAGACGAGCTGCCGTTAATGGTCACAAGTAAATACAGTTCATTTAGGCAGTCATGTATCCAGGTGATCAAACGAGAGTGATCTTTGATGACAAGTACAAAAACCTCAAGGCATTTCAAAAGAAAAAGAGTAAGAGAGTCTTATGACTGATGACTGACTTCATTGACGTGTGGACGCAAAGATAAGTGAGAGTCAAAAATAATCCTCAAATTTTTGCATCAGTCACTGTGAGCTACATGTGTTCCTGTTATCAATAACGGGGATAAAGCAGATAGGTTAATTTTGTTATGCACAAACAATAATACCCTGTCATTTGGAAGGGTTAGTTAGAAGTCCATGTGACTTTGACTACGTATTAATGACAGAATTATAATAGAAATTTCCTGCCACGCACAACTACTCTACGGAATCATCTGCCGCCAGCGGTGTTTACCGATACGACTTAGGTACCTACAAGAAAAAAGCCTTCAGCTTCCTTAAAGGCCGGCAACGCATTTGTGACTCCTGGTGTTGCGGACGATCATGGGCGGCGGTGTTCACTTACCATCGGGTGGGCTGCATGCACGTTTGCCACCTATTCTATAAAAAAAAATGATAATCTGATCAGTCAGAGAACCCGCTGGGATCGGCCACTGTTAATTACATCCGCGAGGATGTAAATTAAGCCAGTTAATGGCAGAATAAGAGACATCAATGGATATAAGAATGACAATGATATCAGTTTTGGAATTTAAGGCAATACAGAGGCAGAGGAAAAATAACAAGGTGTTATAGAATAATTAAAAATGTGAGTGAGATTTGAGGAAGAATTAAAAATTCAAAGATGGTTTAGATATGGCAATAGAAATATAATTCTTTATCACTTTTCATACAATACTTTTCTGCCATATCTAACGACGAAATCTATTTAAGATTAACTTGTTCCATAAATATGATGTTAGTCGAATTTTAAAATAAACCGAATGGACATGGGATTTAACTTACATGAAACTTCTATCAACACTGTGAATTAAGTCGTCCGAATTCTCAAATGACTTATCGTCTTTCTCAATTTTATCTATACATTTTCGTACAACACTATCAAAACCATCACTTGGGGTGGTCATACGAAAGGAACGGTTTCGACTGGTACGATTTTTTCCTGAGCTTTTTCTTGGCGACAAGCGAGTGCTGTCAGTTGGCGAATACGATCGAGGGCCGTAGTACCTCTCAAAAAGCAACGGCTGCTCTTGGACCCTACCATACATCAACTCCATTTCATGAAGAAACTCTTCACGTCGCATTCTCTCCTCATCGCGACGCGTCTGCAAACGCATTGCGAGGTCCTCTTCGTGGCTGAAAATAACATTTCGTGCTATAATAATTACAGATCATTTTTTAATAAGGATGATATAAACCAATAATATAAATGCTGATGTAAACACTTTTCCTCAATATTGTACATAGACTTAGGTTTTAATTTAAAAATAATCAAGCTACCAAAAATAGACGAATATAGAGATTTTTCCTTACTCCTTCTTAAATAGGTAATTGTAAATCCTTTTTAAATAGGTAATTGTGATAACGAAACATCTAAAAGTTGATTAAATGAAATTGAACTTTTTTTAACAAATAATATCTTACTTATTCTTTACGATAAGCCAAGCTGGTTTAGATCGTAGCTGGCGATCTCTATGTTTTATCTCAAGGCGCCGACGTTGCTCGGCTAAACTTCTAGCCGCTTCCATTTCAAATCGTCTTCTAACAGATTCAGCTCGCAATATAGCTGCTAAATTAGATCTCCCTGCTGCAACGCTTTTCAGTTCCAAAGCGGAATACGCTCGTGATTTCGCAACACAATCACTAATGGTATCACTATTCTTACTACTTTGATAGACCTTTTGCGCTATATCAAGCATCTAAAAAGTAATTTTTTTATTTATCAAGTATCTGTAAAGTTAATAAATTTCAAATAAACGGTTCTCACTCACTTTTTGATTCGCTCTACTAGCCGTTTTAAAACGAAATGGTTGTGGACTCGTTGTAACGTAATCATCTTTTGATATTTTACATCCTTTCGTTGGGCTGGGACATCTTAATTTGTCTGAGGATGAAGTTGACGGAGCAGCTGGCGAAGGGTCGATTGGCGATTCACTGTGGACTGCCGGAGTGGACAATCGACTGCGATCGCGAGTTGCCATGTTACCTGGGATGCTTGCACTTCGTAACATTTCCTCTGCTCGTATACGCCGATTCATTGTTCTGTGATATTTAATTTTTTCTATATCACTATAAAATTACAACATCATAATTTTGTTCTTATACCTAAATGATATAAAATTCATATTTGTTACGGAGAAGTTAGTTTTATATTTGTCATTGATATACGTAACAATGCCAAAGAAGAAAATTACTAACGTCGATCATAAAGTGAGTTGTTCATGGCGAATATAGAATAATGTAATGAAGATTCAATAAATTTTATATAAATAACCTAAAAAAATCTTCTTGCTTCATCTTATCATAGAAATAATTAGAAAAAAGGTTCTTCGGCACTTGTCTAGCCCTGAAACGCTTCTTTTTCTTTGGTTTCGGGAGAGCGTGGGCCGCTCTCTCGCACATTCCTCCCAATCCGTTCTCTTCCCTTTTGGTAAAGGTGAATGGTTTCATCTGTGCTCGAAGTTCTGCTTCACTGTTTATTTTAGTTATTGCACGCCTAAAAAAGTAAGGTACATTAATTGTATGTGTGTTATTCCTGTAAAGATTATACTTTTATTTTTTTAAATATATTCAATTATTTAAGTTTGTGGCGAGTATTTAAAATATCGTAATATAAATAATAAAATCAAATGTAACTTCGTACATAGTTATAAATAATAACAAAAAGATATACTGAGACATATTCTGTTTAGTTTCATAAGTATTAAAGATAATATTGCCTCAAAATCAGGGCCAACAATGAACAGTACCAATGAAATTATTACTTGCAATTTCGTATATTAAATTATTCATTACATGTTCGATTATAAAGGATACCTAAGCAAATATTGCCAATATATTGGTAAAATTACACTGCTAATTTTTACTAATAGCAACTTAAATGGGCAACCTTTGTAGGAATACGCCCTCACAGAATACAAGCGTGAAATAACAACATAGTGCTTTTGTGTTACGTTTACTATGGTAGGTAGGGATCCGTAAATCCATTTACTAATACTGAGACTTTATTTCAGTCCTCGCACAGTGCTCCACCCAATGTGTGCATCTATAATTCTTATTAAGGGTGGATGTAGATGTTCTTGACTTGCAGCGACCATTTAAAAAAAGTATATATATAGTAGCTTATATATATATATATAAGCACAGTTAATCCTCGCAGGCACATGGCAGACTATTTTCAAATACAAGCAGAACCCAAGCACCTCTCAGTGTCCAAAAGTGGTATTGCTAATACTGTTATGATTACTGCGGCTAATACCAATTGGTCAATCACATGTAAAACAATTATAAATGCAATTTAACAATAATACGGCTAATGTTTGAATATATAGCAACAACAATGTATGATAAACTATATCACTAACCACTTCCTTTAAAATTGCCCGAATTGTAGGTTGTTATCATTCTACTTTTTGGAGTTTCCATAACAAAGTGTTATAAGAAAATATTTTATAACACACATGTACCTACGCCGTCGTCTTTTTTCAAATTCATATTGCATTGAGTTAAACTTTATTGAATATTATTAGGTAACACACTCGAAAGCAAGCAAATTGATTTCACCTAGCATATGTACATTTACGTTTTTTTTACAAAAAACATACATTTTATTTATAAAAACCATGTGTTTATTAAAAGCTTGATTAATTAATATAATATGAACACCTTTATCATTTAAAAATCTTTATTCAAGTTCGCGTAGAGGATAATTGACTCTCTACCGTATCGGCGTCTCATATTTCAAGAAATGCAACCATTAAACGAAATGGCCATGCACATCATATGAACCATTTTACGAGTACAATTGTGATACGACACTTATAAAGATAGAATACTGTTTACTAAACACCAAAAAACACAAAATAATATGTACACGAAAAAAAAAATTAGTAACTTGCGTACTTGTGGGATATTTAATTATTTCAAAAATTTATTAACTATTCCGTCCCTGAATTGTTTTAGAGTCGTAACTTAAAGGGCTAAAAGTTGCTTTTCGATAAAGTACATACTTCATCACTTAATACTGAAATATAAATGGTCAGCACTGACTTCAATTTTATATAAAATAAACGTCAGTTTACTGGAAAGTCAAAGTTTCAAATGGATTTTATGGTACCATAACAGTACCTACGCTGCAAGGAACCTCCTGGTTGACTATGTGCACACATTTCTAATTTTGCAAATAATTGGAAAATGTTAACTAAATATAAAATATATACCAAATAAGAAGCATACAATATAAGGTCATATTCTCTACGAAAACCTCATAGCCTGATCTTCTAGGATTTTGTCATAAAGAGGTATCCGTGACTCAATAGGTACGGGTCTGGCACGAAATTGCTTCCTCTCGCGCTTTTGGTTTAACATGTCCTCTGAATATGATTTTTGTAGTGTACGCAACTCATTCACAATTCGTTCTTCGTCATCTCTGTAATAAAATTAATCTTTGAAAGAAAATTCTTGCAAAAAAAAGACGAATCAAATTAAACTGTTACTTCTAGGCTTAAAGTAATTGTTGGATCTTTGTTGAGGATGGTTGTAGATGTCATAATTTACCCTGAAGAGATTGTGTGCTCGTTTGTAACCTATAGAGTATATAGTTCACTTTTAGTTCATACAAAAGCAAGTGATTCTTGGGCCTCGTGATTCATTTGCAGATTCATCTTCGACAAAAAATCAAGATGCCCATGCGTTTTCACTCATAAGTACTTAGATGGCACGGTTCTTGTTAAGTTATTGGGTCTCTAGATTCTCAGAATCAAACGCAGCATCGCTAAGCTGCTTGGTATGAAAGGCTTTCTCTGCCCCGGTCGAGAAGTCATATTCGGAGTATATACAACACTTACCGTGGCTCGCCTATAAGCAAAAACGTAATCGTAGTTTATTTATTAAAGAAGCTTTACAAATTAAGTAAACATAAACACCATTTTACCTTTCCGTCATTTTATACGGTTTGGGAATAGTTACATTTTTGGTTTTCCAATTTATTCCACCAAAACGTTTAGTCCGCAAAGGGCTAGAAGGCATGCTTTGCGTTTTGAATTCCTCTGAATCAAAGGAATCCCTTTTCTTTACTTGAAAAAATTTATAAAATTTTTTGTCTACATCATTTTTATCATTTTCAAATTTGTCATCATGCCAAGAAATTGAGCAAGCTGAGTGATTTCTATTTGAACTTACTTTATTCGAGTTTTTAAGTTTCGTATCACGATTTTTAGTTTGATTTAGTTTTAAACAACTACCATGAGGCCTTTCTTTATTTACAAAAGTACCTGTAGTCTGTTTTAATACCTGCAAATTTAAATCATTGCCTTTGTTTTTCCTTATTGAGTTTTTTCTCTCTGCAACCTTCTCGGATTGTAAACATAAAACTCTAGAATTTTTGGCATGGTCACTATCCTTTTTTGAAAACGACTTGTCTCTTTCATCGTAAGACGTTTTTTTGTTATCATCCGTCTGGCATTCGTGTATGTAATCCACAGCTCTACCTAATACTGATTTCTTTTTTTCTCTCAAAGATTTTAACGTAAAATAAAATTCCTCAGGTGATAAGTGATTTATATCGTCGTAGTCAGGTATGCTTCGATAGAAGTCTTTGACTTTTTCAGCATCTATATTTGCAGTTGATATAGAGCAAGTAGTAGAGGAATCGATAGAGCTTTGTTCTGGTGATCTTATATTTACTCTTTCGTAAGCCGTTTTAGGCATCTTGCTTATAGGATCTACTGGCACTCTTACGCATGAATTTGTGAAGACACTACTATTCATGACGAACAAATAACACCATTATACATTTTATAACAGAACTTGAATCTACTTCCATTTTCTACTTAAATTTATTTTGTTGATTTGATTGTTTCCATGGAAACCACAAAAGTAAAGCTCGAGCTTAATAAAAGTTAATTAGTACGGTATTATTCATTCGTTATTTAAAAAACAGTTATATCATTTGGAATTTATAAAACTTAAATATCGAGATTGTATTGAACATTAAGTGAAGAAAGATTATTTAATTTGTTTTTCGAAATTAAGTATCTTCGAGATCTATTTCAACAACAGCGATATCGTCTTGTTTCACTCCTATATCCGATGCAATGCGTGAGCAATACTAAGCTTAATATCAAGCAATCAATAAATAGGAGTTGCGATAAAGTTGGTGCGGCCTGCTGTTTTTTTATTGAATAGGTGGTAAACGTGCAAGCAGCTCACCTGATGGTAAGTAATTACCGCCACTCATGAACATCCGCTACCCCAAACGAGTCGCATATACATTGCCGCCCTTCAATAGGCGTAGGCTATTTTCTCGAAGGTCCCTAAGTTGTATCGGTTCGAAAACACCGCTGGCGGCAGCTGTTTCACAGAGTAGTTGTGCGTGGCACGAAATTCATAAAGATACCCGCTTTCTCCCGAATATGTGTGTTATTATTATATAACCAATAAATATGTAATATTCAATATGTCAACATAATATTAAAACAACATAAAGTTAAAATAAATTCCATGTGAAGACAATTTTAAACCTTATGAGGGTGAATGTGCCCGGTACATAATAAATGTCAGACTTAAAGCTGTTTATTATTTTCATTATTTTTGAAAGCGGGTCTATCTGTATATTTATCGTTGCTAATTTTATTCATATATGTAAAAGATTTCATCATTGTACATCTGAAACCATTGCATAGAAGTTGTGACTTTAGCAAATAAAATTCTGATGAAAATGATATATACATAATGATAAAAAAATAATGGTCGAAAATTAGTGTTTAAATTATATTAAAGCAAGCTTATACGCATAATTTAATATGTAAAAATAGAACGTACGTGCATATTTTAGTAATAAGCAAATACTAGTTTTTTTAATTACGTAGTGCTTAAAAAACTTTTTGTATTTGTTTAAATAATATAATTAAAACTTGTGGTCTCTTTTCGGTGAAAACTGGCAATAAGACACTATTTACTGAAACAGGCCATGATCTACTACAGGAGACAGAGCTTCATTGTATTTGTACATATTTGTTTGGTTATAAGCTGTATTATATTTTTAAATTTGGTAGTCCGCACACTGTAACACCATACGGAAAGTGTAACACAATGACAACCTACTGACAGTGACAGATGATTTCAATTGACGGTAAAACTAAAAACAAAAGGCAAAAATCATAGCTTTGATTTTTTTTTAAATAAAATTAATTGGAGCGATCATAAATAAAATCACGCCAGAGATGATATGATCCTTGGATACTTATAAATAAACCGTTACATGTGAAGTTTCTTTACAACCATAAATATTTTAATTATATTAGAAATGTTACGAAACATGAAAATATATCATAATTGTTTGTTTTATGCTCCTATTACTTTAAAAACAAATTTACGATCTTTAATTTTGTTACGAAATTTAAGTTCTAAACGACATGAGCAAGTTAAAGGCAGTTATGATGTTATTATAGCCGGCGGTGGCATGGTAGGCTGCACTTTAGCATGTGCAATGGGTAAGTAAAATACGATATTTATATTATAGGCTATAAATGTATAGACACAAGTATTACAATCAAAGGTTAGCTACTTGTATAGTTACTCTCCGATGTTTTGGATTGATCAAAGACCAATTACTTGTAATTAATCACTGATTATATGAATCTAGCATGATGTGATGTGATAATTTTAATACATAAGAATTACAACTTTCCAGGTAAAAGATCTTTACTTTCAAATTTGAAAGTATTATTGCTTGAAAGTGGTCCAAGTAAGAAATTTGAAGTGCAACCAGAGTATAGCAATAGAGTAGTAGCATTAAACCAGAATACAAAGTCATTGATGAACTCATTAAAAGTATGGGAACATGTTGAAAAGATGCGACTACAACCAGTCAGATATATGCAGGTAAAATAAATTGAATACAATAAAAATATATATTGATTGAATACTTCAATATTGTAAAGTTTGAAGTTATACATACAGAGTAAAAACAATATTTATATCTATTCTTTATGACTGATATTATTATTATGTTTATATATAATACTTATGCAAAGGTTAGTAATAAGTATGCAAAGATAGTACATGAAGTTAGTAGGTACCACTGATCCCTTCTGATTATTGCCTGATTACATAACTGCAGTAAATATTATAGTGCAGAGTGCATCTGCATAAACAAAGAGAGACTCACTTGTCAGCCCTTGTTCTAGTGTAATGGATGTTCAATAATATTCAGAGAGGTTCTAATAAAGTGTCATTATACATACATATTCAAACATTAGACATACAAACAAGATGAAAAGTTTGTATGAAATTGCCAAATATTCTTCATCTGGAAATCAACAGCTATATATAGAGAAGCTATATATAAGTTAATAATATTTGTAAAATATTTTATCCTTATTGTATGATGTCCTGGTTTCTTTCAACGATAATAATCTTCTGGTAATTAACAGATAATGTCAAGTGCACAGGACTATCAGTGTGTATTATTCAACCAACACAATTAGCATCCATTCATGAAATTTTATAGTCCATCCATTTGTCTAATTATGTTGCTCTAGTTAAACTACAGAAATCAAGATATGAAATTCAAATAGAATGATGGCACCATTGGATGTATAAACCTAAAAAATTAAGTTTTGCAAATATTAACCCTGTGTTTTATTTGAAAGTTTTATAAAGAAGACATTTAGAAATTTATGATCTGTAACACAGCAGCTAAGTACTCTAATCAGGCCACGCAACTGTTGCACTCGGATGTGGGGTCCTTGTTTACAAATGTAAATAAAATTCATTAGATATGTGGGGATGTAAAAAAGATAGAATATTAATTATTTTTGTCAAAAGAGATGATTTATGTTAAAAAAGAAACCCATTACTTAACATTAATATTTAATAATAAGCTGAATGCTTTTTCAGATCTGAGATCTGAATCTTCAGATTCATACATTCAGATAAATACATGTACCAAAATTTTTCACAATTAATGAAAATTGTATAATTGTTAACTATCTTAAGTAAATACCACTACCTTACTTCTTAAATCACCATCCCTCTTACTCCTGTTCTTACTGTGTAAATGTATTTTTCAGGTTTGGGATGCTTGTTCGGATGCCCTAATTTCATTTAGTAGTTCAGATATACTAGGAGATGATGTGAGCTACATTGTTGAAAATGATGTTTTACTGAATGCAGTTGACAAAGAATTAAAAAGTGCAAATGTCAAGAATGTTGACATAGTATATGGAGCAAAAATATCTGAATATGAACTACAACAAGCAAATGACCAGAAATTAGAAAACATTGTTAAAATGGCCAATGGTGACATTTACAAGTGTCAGTTGCTGGTAAGTAGCTTTTTTTTATCACATCAAGAGTAATAAATGAGTACACAGTTCACCTGATGGCAAGTGATTCCTGCGGGTCATGACATCTACATTCATCCTTGACTAGGAATAATGCAGATGCATTGTTGAGTATTGAGATGGAAAACCTTTTAACCATTAATAGAGGTCTGGATGCCTACACTCACCAGACAAAACACAACAGCTTTATACTGCTATTTTATGCTGATGATCTGTGAGAGTGTGGTGCTACCCCGGTCAAGCTGACCCATTCATTCTGCAGCTGGAAACAAACTGCAGTATAGCTTGACCACTACTACTATAATTTTTGGACACTAATCCTGTTTACAGTAACATTAATAGATTTTAATTATTCAATTGAATCCTGTTTGTAACCTCAACTTTACCAATTTCTATGTGATAAATTAGTGTAGAAAGGTATGTTCAAAGTGGAAAACAATAGGAATGATGATTGAAATTGTAATTCTTTGGCATGGTTGAAAAATAATTTTTAATTTACTGTGATTGACTGATTGTATAATTTAAATATTGGAGGATACCATTAAAATCCTTATAATAAAAAATAAATATAATACATTAAAACATTTTGTTTGTACATTCTACAAATGTTTTACCCCTAATGTTCAGAACTATCATATGATTACTGTAAAATTTAGCACTATTCAATATCAATCACTACTATATATAATTAGTAAGCAAATGATTATATAATGCTTTTCATATTGAATTGATAACAAGTAAATGTTGTGTATTTAGCAATAATGAGTTTTGCATATCAAGAAACTCAATAATATATATACAACTAATATAATTGAGTTCACTAAGTACATGCCAGTGACGTCTTTAGTGAATAACTTCAATATTTCAATGTCACCAAGTTATAAACATTCCGCTTCAGTATTTTTCCATAATACAACAAAAGAAATAAAACTTTAAATATCTTAATTAATATAATGTATACCTTCTAATGATCAAGCCAATGTAATTCTCTAATAATTATGTTGAGGCAAGTTATTAAGAAAGTTGCAGTCTTAATAATTATAAGTAATATATAAGTCCACTGTTTAACATAGTGATCATCACAGATAAATAACTCCTGTCACTATGCAATGGTACAGTGTAGAGGTTCTTTCTCAGTGTACATTAATGTTGTCTGACTAAAAAATAACAACACAAAATAAGTTAAACAATGTTCAATTCATGAGAAATTAGAAAAAAAAAATGTATATCAAAAATTAGATCAGCTCACACAACATAATTAATTCAAATTTCTTATTATTTTATCATTTTGGCATGCCATGTAATATATCTTTATGCTGTTCATGTTGAATAGGGAGGGTGTTAGGAATGAAACAAAAATAAAATTTATAGTTTTATTTAAACTTAACAATTACTAATAGTTTTGAAGGTATATTACATTGTACATTACTGTATTGCTTAAGATAATAATTAAATTAAGACATTGGAGAACAGAGATAAAGATTATATAATATATATATATTGATATATATAATTAGTGTTATGAGATGTACGTACATATACATGAATATACCCTGCCGGCCAAAAGTTTAAGACAAACATTTTAAACATAAACAAAAGAATGCACATCTGTATATTCTATTTTTAGTATCGAATATTTAAAGAAGTCATTCTTTTGTTTACACCGACAAACGCTGTGCTAGGGCCAGGTGGTAGTCGTAATAATATTTTTATAATGTCCTCATTACTAGTTACTTTGCTTTTGTTACTTATTGGTCAATAATTAGGATTATTTAGCTCTTGGAAACACGTGTTTCCGACTTATTATTACCCAAGTTTACTTGGGTTTGTTCATAAACAATCTCAATTAGTCTAAACTTGTGGTTTCTACAGTGAAGACGTCATAAAATGGGAAAAGCACGAAAGGCAGTGAAGTGCGTTCTGCCATCGTTGTTTTAAATAATGCCAACCTCGGTGAACGATCGACGCTTGGTTGTGTCGTTTGTGTCACCACTGCGTTCCCACCTACACTTGTGTCGTTGCTAATTACACCTATTCGCACGTCGTTTCCTTACAGCGCTGTTCGACTGAGCTGGCGTATATTTTTCACATCTACTCATCTTAAATGGTATTTTATGATTAGGTTTAATATCACGTTTAGAAGATGGTAAAAGGCAAGATTCTGTTAACATGCAAGTCAGAAGCAATCCTATGGGGCCACTATCACAATCAGGACTACTGTCTCCGTCTACTCTGCGCTTCGAATTAATTTCACAGGGCATATTATTCACGCTCAACTTTTTTAAAGATTCAATATCCACCTTTAAGGTGCTCGAACTGAACTATTGTAGCATACTTGTTTCTCATCTCCTTAATCTCACTCTGCATTCGCAATAAGTCCTGAAGCCGCGTCACATCAACATGTTCAAATAACTCGGGAGGTAACTTCTGTAACTCTTGCCACCAACACCGGGATGTCCTTCGGGTCGCTCTCTTTAATAAGACATATAATGTCGTCAATATCATGCAACGTTTTGCCATCACTTTTTCTTATTTTCTTACGTTTCGCCGTTGGATTAGAGTCGAATAATAGGTTCTTCACCGTCACGACATCGGACCCCGTGAACGCACTGACGCAAATTCGACTCGTACTCTCATCATCCATGACATCTAGTTTATTACAAATAAAGGCAAACACCTCGTTGATCACAAATACATTTATCACATTTCACTACTTTGGACGAAATTTTTCACGACACGACCGATCGCGACGGTCGCTTAATGACAATGAAAGAAACAAAGAGTATTTATATTATTCCTATTCATTTTTAATTTACATACTATTTTCAATTTCTGACACTAAAATTACGAGGACATTACGTTCACATCTGCACAGAAGATATTGAGTACAAAAAATAATAATTAATTATAACAAATTACTTCTCAACTAACCACACATTTTAGCATACTATTAAGTTTATCTCAAAACTTCATCTGTTATCTAATTTATTTTCTATTGTGTGCAATCTAGACTCTGTAGTTTCAACTAATTTATTAATTTTTTTTGTTATATCAGATAGTTGCGTTTTTATATCAACCATACATATTTCTTGTATTGCATTGATGGTGAGTGACATGGGCCTGTTTCTGTTATCTGAAGTTGATGTGGTCTTTTTTCTTCGTTCGACTTGTTGGTTTTCCAACGAAAATTGATCATACAAGTTGCTTTTTCTCTTCACAACTTGTCTTTCTATATCTTCATCTTCCTTGTTTTTCCGTATACGACATTCATAATTGTTGTTTCTACGTACACTCTTCTTCGTATTGTTACGACTGACCACCATTTTGTAAATTGAAGATATTAACTCTTTTGGTATCTGTAATGACAACAAGCATATAGAAGCGTCAATAGCCTTAGGGTTACGGTCTGCGAAACTCAAGGTCGTAGGTTCGAATCCACCATTCGACTATTGTCGTCTCCTGGCACAAGCATTATCAGCTTAGTTGGAGTGGTTAACCGGAATATTAGTAATGTTAATAGCATTGGTTTTATTATTATTATTTTTATTTTTAAAAGAAAAACTGAATATGCATGATGGAGTGAAAGCCACTACGTTTTTGGAAATATTTTAAGATGACATCATGGTAACAATCAGAAGTTTCTAAAGGAGATCTGGTATAAAATAAAAAAATACTCATACATATTTTTAATAAAAGATTACTATTAAAAGTTTCTTTCTTTAATCGTAAATTAAATCTTTGATAATTAACTCTACAATTATATTTAAAAACTAAATTATGGAAAATTAACTCATAAATGATTAAATAAAGGATATCGAAAATTTGGTTATTATGGTTTTGGTCAATAAGTATAGAACTTACTCGATTTTCCCTTGGGTCGTTAGGTCGTATGTTTAGTGTACGTATATGTGAGGCAGTAAGTAATGCTCCCCATCGCAATACAGCCAAAATTTTGTTATTATGGTTTAGGTCAATAAGTATAGAACTTACTCGATTTTCCCTTGGGTCGTTAGGTCGTATGTTTAGTGTACGTATATGTGAGGCAGTAAGTAATGCTCCCCATCGCAATACAGCCAAAATTTAGTTATTATGGTTTAGGTCAATAAGTATAGAACTTACTCGATTTTCCCTTGGGTCGTTAGGTCGTATGTTCAGTGTACGTATATGTGAGGCAGTAAGTAATGCTCCCCATCGCAATACAGCCAAAAGTTGCTTTGGTGCACAAGTGAGGAGTGAGCTGAAAAGCATGCTCTCCAAATGTGCGACTAATTGAGTCTGGCGTACTAATCTATCTAGACCAGCACTTTCTTGTAAAGCCTGATAAACAGAAATTGACACAAATTTATTTCAATAATCTAATATGTTAATAAGCCAAATATCCATTGAAAATACGAAAAGTCTATTTGTGTGAATTAGTCGTTTTTTTTTACTTTTTAAAAAAAAATTATCACATAAAAAAATTAGATTAGCACAATTAAATATATTATACCTGTATATCGCTTACGGCCAATCCGACCAGCAAATTTGTCAATATAACCGTGACAAGTAGTACGAATATCAAAAACATTCCGTGCGCTGTAAGCGGGTAATGGATTTGTGAATCTGTGCCATTGTTATAAAATATATCCTCGTACTCCAATTCCCCAGACATCATCATCACAGTCTTCACCAAACCGGCAGGCAGGTGAAATGCGGGGTAGTTGCTAAATAGCACGCTAAACGCTAGACCGAAAGCTATTAGCAGACAGCTATACGCTAGGAGAAAGGTTGCGAAATTCACAGTCACTGCGAACAAACAGATTTCTTGGGTTATTATAATATAAAATCTTTTATTGAATACGATTTGAGTTCTCTCTTCATTAGGATATGCGCAAACATCGTATGAAAAAATTGTATAATATGTAATATGAATTAATGGACAAAATCTTCTTATGGTTGCCATTATAATAAAGGTGCGTGTGACGTGAGCTGAATTGTATTATTGCGTTTTTTCTTGTGCTATGACTTATAACTAGTCTGGCCATAAATACTGTTACATAAAAACTTTTATTTTTTCAACTTTTTAATTATTTTGAATTTGGAACGCGTATATTATTTTAAAAACTTCTTTCGATTTTGCGCCATTTCACATATTTTTTCGTGTTCATTATCAAATTACAATATGGAATGGGGTGTTAAAGAAATTAGGATTGCACTGATCACCTTGCGCAAAGTGGGTATGGAGCCGTCGGTCATATTCCAGACACTTCCAACGCTTGGTTCCAGCCGTATGTTCGTATATCGTATATCGTACTATCAACAGATACAACAACACTTCCTCTGTCGAAGACCAGATTTTCACGATTGAAGAATACTGCAATAAGCAAAATGATAAAGTGTACGCTCACAGTTGGAGTTCTAAAGAAGCTGCTCAAGTGGTCGGAAAGGTACAACGTGGTCATCATCCTGCGTCAGTGTTGGTTGGTTGGTTGGTCACAAAACTACATTTTTGTGAAAAACGAGTGAAAACTTCAGCTAAAGTGCACCAGCACTCATCTAGCCCAGACCTCAACCCTTTAGACTTCAAATTATGGTCAGTTTTAGAAGACATTGAGTCTCTAAAAAAATCTTTGAAACAAGCAGTGGCGAAATTACCCTTGGAAACAGTAGCGTAAATCCATAGATTCGTGGCCAAACAGATTAAAGGCCTGTATAAAAGCCAAAGGTGGCCATTTCGAATAGAATATTTTTTTATTTTTTACTAATAATTATGTAGGTATAAATTTTAATAAAATATTATTACAATTTACTTCATTAAAAAAATGCATTTTCATTTGTAACAGAACTTATGGCCGGACTAGGTATACTAAGCTAGGAGTCGATCTTTACGAGGGTATCTAGGTATCTAGCAACAATATGGTAAGAGTCCTTGTTGCCATTGCTTACGACGTACTAAACGTTAGATAATTATATATAAATATTAGCAGTAAGAAATTATATACATACTTATATATTACAAGAGTGTTAATCTTGTTTTTTTATATGTTGTGTTGTATACGTTAGTGGCACTATGTAAAATAAATAATTTCTTTCTTTAATCCCTTCAAATAAATTAAAAATGTGTCAGATTTTTTATGATGGTGATTGTAACAATCATAACCAATTTTAAATCTGTTATCTAATCATCTAATATTACATAATTATGTATTTATATGTATTTGTTATATATGTATATATATATAACATATGTATTTCATAATAACGCATATGTTGTTTATTTACATAATATAATTAATATAATAGTATTTTAATCGCTACAAAGTTTTTAAACCTACCTCATTATATCTCCGCATTACCCTAAGGTTGATTGTTAGAGAATGCCTAAGGCATTAGGACTGCCTTTAAACATATGTATATATAAAGCTTAAATAAATAAATTCTACTTTAAATAAATAAAGATTGTTACCTGTAGTGAACATTTGTACGTACAATCCGAATGTCGGGAAACGTCCAATAATCATCATCAGCTCCAACCAACAGAAGAATATAGTAATAGCTGCTACATCATGCTGCCAGTTTGACGTACTTTTCGCTATACCATCTTCCATGTACCAAGTCGGCACCTTAAATAATAGTTAAAATCATTTAGCTGAAGGCAATTGCACTGTAAAACATTATATAGACCTACTATCACATCCTCTCTTTTATAACCTCTTGAATGTTTTATATTTATTCGCTGTCCATGCATGCGTTGACGAATTTACAACAGCTCCATCTACTGCAATACGGCTGCACTAAAATAAACCGATTTCAACACAAACACTAACCGTGCGTGACTGGTTCGCCGCGTCGTGTCACATGTGTGGTTTTTGTAAGTTCACAACACGTATTTGTAACAAAGTAGAAACTGGTACTTTTCAATTTGGGGTAATTGTATTATTTATTGTTGGTATTCTTTAAGCTGCAGAATGAATGGGTCAGCTAGACCTTGGTAGGATCACGTCCTCACAATACAAGCGTAAAATAGCAGCATAATGCTACTGTGTCTCGTCCGGTGAGTGTAGGGATCCGGAGACCTTTATTACTGATGACCAGACATTACATCTCAGTCCTCAAGGGTACCAGCGCATCTGCATTATAATTCTTTGTCAAACATGAATGTAGATGTCATGGGCCGCAGGAATCACTTGCCATCAGATGAACTGTGTGCTCGTTTATTACTCTCAATGTAATAAAAAAAGCTGTTTTTGTTGTAGCCATATAATCGCTGTCACGTGGTTCAACCATGCAATTAAGTACCAGTAACATTCAAGAGTATTTAAATTTACATTAATTAGCATTAATCTAATTTAATTGCTAAAACAAATCAATGCATAATACGTACGGGATGTGAGCCATGCCGCAGGTAAAATTTTCTGTTTCGTCTGGTGACTATGGGAAACTGAAAACCCAATTTACTACAAAAAAGTCCATCGCAATCTACCGATCCAAGCCGAGGTTCCCTCCCGGTAAACCTTGTGCTGGTTATCCACTGTGTAATAAAGTCTCGCCCTAAGCGCTCAGTCACCTTTCAAGCTCTAAAAGCCCTCGGGATCCGGATAACACTGGCCATCAGCTCGAAAAATAAATAAAAAAGTCTATGTCATCTTGTTTCCTCTTCGGAGATTTATTATGTAATCAATGTGGATCACGATCTTAATTAGAACCGTGTGTTCGCATGTCACACTTCCTACTTTAAAAAGTAAAATGTCTCACTCACCGTACATAGAAATACTCCTATGATTATGAATATCTGCAACCAATTCTCCCATTGTCGAATGTATGCCGAGTAATCCAGGCACGCTTGAAATAACTCTTTGCACATAAAGCATAGGTTAAGAAGTAGTATCAAATATTGCACCGGTCTAAGATATGAAGGCACAGCGCAGGTCACGTCCTCACAAAGGAATATTTCTGGAATATTTATTTTATTAATGTAATGCAATACAAACCGTAAACACCGTTATCCGTTCCTCTACAAAGATTCAACATGCATATGCGTGACACCATGAAAACAGATTCCTCGATTCACCACACATCAAACGAAACACATAATTGTTAATCTGTTTTATTTTCATTCACGCTGGTATTATTTGAGGATGGGGTCCTACAATCCGGTCATGCCGCAGCATGACTTCATCACTGTGATTTTGTGTTTTTCTATGTTCAATACAAGGTATCACCAACTTAAACTTAGCTTTAACTAATTCTCATTCTTAGTTATAATAAGTTGTGCAAAAAATATCTTAAAAGATATATGCAATGAAAATCGGAGGAAGGTTCACATGCAGTTCACAAGAGACACGGGATGTACATATCCTTGAACCATCACCTTGAACCGAAAAGCAATAGTTTGGGACGAAAAACATTGTCCTTTGAAATACATCATATAGTGCTTATAATGTGAGACGAAATTATATCTCTATTTCTCGTTAATTTTTGCGATAAGAGACAGCTGGCAATCAAAACTCATCATTTGATCAACTGATTATTGACTGAGCATAAAATTAAAGTGGCGTTTCGCTAGTCAAATATATTTTTCATTCGTACAACATTTTTACACTTTCATTTTCGTTAATGTTTCATGAAAAATTAATTCTTTCACTACAATTTTATCATAAAACACATTCCAAAAATATGTAACAGTGAAAATATTTTCTAACTTATTCATTATAAATCACCTCCACAATCTCGCCTACAAATATATTAATGCAAATTATTGGTTAATCGCTTACTTACGACAGCTATTCACTTAAATACACTATTATAGCAAAATATATACTACATATGAGATACAGCATGCTTTGAACTAAGAATACTTACGCAATATGTAAAGGCTGTACAACGTTATAAAAAGCGCATGATAGACGAAACTCAATACGAAGAATTTTCGTATTCTCCGCCATTTTAGAAATAAAAACGTCTCTGCAACTGGATGTTTGAGGACGTCCTTATGACCGACCTGAAAAGAGGTGCTTTAATATTACACGAATACAAGAAAAGTGGTTCTGAAGTTGACCATGTGATATTGATGAAAATACATAACCTTCATAAATGGACATATAGGTAAACAAACATACCAAATCTTGTGTATGTACGTCATCCATACGGTGTGCTTGTATTTGTTCACTAATTTCTTAGACACTACTAATTCGATTGCAATGATTTTTTTATAGTTGTTTCAGTATCTTTCAACTTAAGTTATTGTGCACTTTTAATATGAACCAATCTTTTATTGGTTTAATTTACCAGTAATGTTATGTTTTATGACTACACAGTAAGATCTGACCTTCTCCCAAAATAATAATTGATATGAAATGAACATACTTTAAATAAAACAATGCGGTGGTTGAAGTCGGTTCTATCTTCTATTTGAACAATATTTTTATTACCTATGGTCCTGCTTTGTGTCAAATTCTGATACTACTTCGCTAAAGTCGTGAAGAATTTTGAGCTTTGCTAGCTTTTCGTTTCTGCGTTATTGTGAATTTAATTTAAGTGTTTTTACTAAGATTCCCGTACACCACTCCAACTAAGCTTAAAATGCTCTAGAAAATGGTTACGACAATAGTAGAATAGCGGATACGTAACTATTCGACATTGAAATTCGCAGACCGCACGCTAAACCAACAGGCACCTATTGACAGTTCAAAACTTCAATAAACATTATAGCAACAACTGTATTCATCATCTTAATTTATAATCTTTATTCGTATAATAATAATAATTTATTTAAAGGTCAATTTTGTTAGTAAATATACACTGAATTTTAATTATTGTATGTATAAATGTAGCCTAGTGCAGTGGATGATATAAAATCAATCCAGTCTATTCGCTATGGCGAGAATTTTATTGGAGCAAGTTGGTCTTCTCTGGTGGGACACTGCCCACCTCTTTCGCATTATGGCTTAAAAACAGTCGACTCGTGGCCCTACAATACGTATTCATATTTTCTGCATAAACTTTGCCTGCAAAATTATAATGTAAATTTGGAAATTTCCAACAATCTTGGCAACACACATTCAGAACGTCATTGAGACTGTGCAGTCTCAATACATCATTAGACACTTGTTATTTACGATTGTATACTTGAGAGTAAGAATGAAATAAACAAACACTTACTTCGATGAAAGCCAACAGCAGTTCAGCCTCTCCACGTGATAGGCAAGGCACCAGAGGTCTGAAGTCGATGGTGAACTCACAATCAACATCGCCTAGTTCATGCTCGCTCACGTGTACCGCATCATCGAACTTCTTCAAATAGCGGGGGACCACGTCAGGCACTCTGCGTACGATGAACGAAAGTGCCGACACACCTCCATTTGTGCGCAGGGTGACATCTCCACCGTAATCTAAGATCAAACAGCATTTTAAATTCGCAAACAATATTTTATTTTTTATTTTTATAGCCTATAAAAGTCCCCATCTATCCTTAAAAAGATTCAAAATACACATGCACTGCTGTTCCTGATAATTGAGATGGAATGCTTTGTTACGTTACCAGTAATTAGATCTCTTTAACACACTCACCGTGATTTAAATCATTCTGTTACACAACAGCATTATTATGTTGTGTAAAATAATTATTATGTATGTATGTGGAACTTAATGATGGCGTGGCAGTTTGGATCCACTTATTCATGCAGCATCCTAGAAGCTAAATCGTGTCTAACCACGTAAGACTACTACTGGAAACCTCTGTGCTAGGATGGTGGTTAACGACAATAGGCCAATGATGGATTCGAACCTACGACTTTTAAGTTTAGCAGACTGTACCCTAAACTATTAGGCTATACCAGCGACACGACACTATTTTTTTTTTATCGCACTGAGGGTAACAAACGAGCACAGATCGCTTGATGGTAAATGATTCCTGCGGCCTGCTACGTTTGACAAAGAATCATAATCCAGATGCGTTATCACGCTTGAGGACTGAGATGGAATGCCTCATCACCAGTAATAATGGTCTCCGGATTCCTATATTAATACCTAAAATATATGAACACCTTTGTGATGCTCATATATTGTAGGTAATATTGCTTATTGATGATGCATATTTTTTTCTTACCTAACAATAATAGAACGCAAGCGGAAAATTCATTCAAAGCTGCAATATGTAGCGGCGTGTAACCAAAATTATCCGGTGCGTTTGGATCAGCACCTACTGACAGGAGCAGTCGAGCAACATCGCATGCACGGGCTCCTCTAACGATCGATCCGTGTAATGGAGTCCTGCCGTCTATGTCTCTTGCTCGTACATCTGCCCGTCTACCAACTAGAAGTTCTACTACTTCTATTGATTGCGCCAGAGCAGCTGCAAAAGAATACACTCTTGTGGGACAAAATATAGCTATAGCTTAATGAATAAACTTATTCTAGAAATAACAGCATCCAAAGGACACAGTATTCAATGATCAATCATTGGTTAATCAAGCTGAATTTTTTTAGGTCGTAACTGGGATCACTTTACACATCACTTTATACATCACTATAAAAATAAGAGCAACATCGTCAACTAAGGCGTGGGTCACCTCAGAGAACAAAACTATCATGTATCTTAACAAGTAGTCGGAACTCCGGTTGGTTTCGACTGAACGCCATAAGCGCTCGGTCACCTCAAAGTTTTTGCAGCCCACGGGCTAACAGCAGCCATCAGCCCGAAAAAAAATCGGAACTCTAGTTTCTATCACTTACCATAACGGAACAAAGTAGCTACATATTTCTAATATTTTATAAAAGATCCTGCCTCAGTCAAATACTTTCGCTATTTAGCCTGCTTTAAAGTGTAGCTTTTATGTTTAAGTAAAACCTTGCGTGTTATTATTACCGAGGTGCAAAGATGTTTGTCCCCTGGAATTAGGGCAGTCAATGTGTGCTCCGTGATCCAGAAGCAATCTAGCACATTCTGCATGACCATCCACTGCTGCTAAATGTAACGCTGTTGTCCTTCCGGGACCCAGTGCCGCACGTACATCGGCACCCGCGTCTAAAAGTAGCTTCATACACGAATCCGAACCCAATGACGCCGCAACGTGTAAAGGCGTTTCGGTGAAAACCTGTGATTGAAATGTTATGATTCACATGTCATCCGAACATTTACAGCTTCCTTCACGTTTACTTTACAATGTGTGAGGAAAGACACGGCAAATGGTGTTATGCTTCTTGTTCTACGAAATCAATGTTGGTATTGGGAAAGAGTGTCGCTTTTTTTTTTACTATATACCTATAGTCCGGCCATAAGTTCTGTTACAAATGAAAATGCATTTTAATTTAAATTAACTAATGTAGTATTATTAAAATTTATACCTACATATTTATTAGTCTCCGTAAAAAATAAAAAAATATTCTATTCGAAAGGTGGCCCCTTTGGATTTTATACAGGCCTTTAATCTTTTTGGCCACGAATCTATGAATTTACGCTCTGTTTCCAAGGGAAATTTCGCCACTGCTTGCTCCAAAGATTTTTAAAAGATTCAATGTCGCCGTGTCGTTTAGAGCAGGCCATGTCCTCTAAAACTGACCATAATTTGAAGGCTAAAAGGTTGACGTCTGGGCTAGATGAGGGCCAGTCTTCAGCTCTTATAAAGTCCTGAACGTTGGTTTCCTATTTTCTTTAACACCCCATTCCATATTGTAATTTGATAATGAACACGAAAGAATATGAGAAAAGTTGAAAAAAAGAAAAGTTTTATGTAACAGTATTTATGGCCAGACTAGTTATATAAAGTATTAGTGTTTTATAAACTTAAAAGATTAAGAATCGTTTATGATCCACTGATTCCATATCCAAATTCCAACATCAATAACAAATAGCTCATCTTGGCTTAAATTCGTTGAATCGGTTAGATTATACAAATCATCTTGGTTCAGCCATTTGGCTCCTTTGTTCTGCTTCTCATTTTATTCATATTAATTATCGTATTCCGCTTTATATTCCTGGTTTTTATTTATTATTGGGAGCCATCGTTTTGACCACATTTATTACAAACTCCATTGTTGACTAGTGACGTGACTGAAACATTTTATATGTATTATTTTAGTAGATCCCCATTTTTACTCAACATTTACGTCAACATTTTCATTATTTTCTAATGCTCTACCCTCTCTCTTTGTCATCAAAAGTGAGAAAAAAATAAGAGGCTTCCCCCCCCCAGAAAAATCCACACGTAAAATTGTATGCTGGCATGTTTTTAGTTTACTTCACTGAAATGTGAATATAGGTATGTAATACATAAATGTCAATAATTGTTTAATACTTTGTATTATACACCTGAAATTAGGAGTCAATTCAACGAAGTCTATTTACAGCATCACCTGTTTATACATTCAGTCTTTTGACGTAAGTAAAACATAGAACAGACGCACCTGTGGCGTGTCAGGACAAGCGCCGGCCTCTAACAATGCGGCAACAACTTCCGGCGCATCACTCAACACAGCATAGTGTAATGGCGATCGCTCACTGAGTCCCGCGTTTACATCAGCGCCGTGGCTTATTAACACCTAAACAAGACAAAACATGGAAATTCTCACTCCTACAAAAATACTCAATTCCATAAAATTTTACAAAGAATTGTTGTGTCAAATCTAAACAAGCTAATCTGATAAGAAACATGCCCATTCTTTTCAATAGTCATATTGATAACTTGGTAACACCTAAACAAAACAAAATAGGGTAATTCTCACTCCTACAAAATACTCAATTCCATAAAATTTTACAAAGAATTGTTGTGTCAAATCTAAACAAGCTAATCTGATAAGAGACATGTCCATTCTTTTCAATAGTCATATTGATAACTTGGTAACACCTAAACAAAACAAAATAGGGTAATTCTCACTCCTACAAAATACTCAATTCCATAAAATTTTACAAAGAATTGTTGTGTCAAATCTAAACAAGCTAATCTGATAAGAGACATGTCCATTCTTTTCAATAGTCATATTGATAACTTGGTAACACCTAAACAAAACAAAATAGGGTAATTCTCACTCCTACAAAAATACTCAATTCCATAAAATTTTACAAAGAATTGTTGTGTCAAATCTTAAAAAAGCTAATCTGATAACAAACATATCCACTCTTTTCAATCGTCATATTATTATATTGGTAACACCTAAACAACACAAAATAAGGTAATTCTCACTCCTACAAAAATACTCAATTCCATAAAATTTTACAAAGAATTGTTGTGTCAGATCTAAAAAAAGCTAATCTGATAAGAGACATGTCCATTCTTTTCAATAGTCATATTGATAACTTGGTAACACCTAAACAAAACAAAATAGGGTAATTCTCACTCCTACAAAGGTACTCAATTCCATATTTATTTATAGTTATATTGGTAACACCTAAACACAAAAAAACATGGAAATTCTCTCACTCCTACAAAAATACTCAATTCCATAAAATTTCACAAAGAATTGTTGTGTCAAATCTAAACAAGCTAATCTGATAAGAAACATGCGCATTCTTTTTCATTATCCTAATATTGGTACCAATTTAAAACTTAGTTTAATACAAATCAATACCTTAAATTAATACGATTAGTGATCTATAACTTATTAAACATAAACTGCGGGCGAGTGTGAGCATGCTTACCGTTTCTGTTTTTCATATAATTACAATGTGTAACGTCTCCCGTAAATCTTTTCGTTGGTGGTTGACGGATACAGCAAAACAAAGAAGCGATGATAAGACCCTTTCTAACATTGTCATAGCTATAACGAAAGCGAAAACTTTTAGATAGAAATCGGGTACCTTGACGCACTTCAAACATTTAGCGCTCGCCGCGCAATGCAGAGGAGTTGCTTTCTTTTCTGTAAACGAATCCCATTTATTCGGATCAGCTCCATGCTCCAATAGTAATTTAACACATTCCTCATTGGCTACTAAACAACTAAGATGTAAACATGTTCTGAAATTTTATATTTTATTATAGTTACTTATTTCTACATGTATACAGAAAATATATACATTTTGATATTCTAAAAAAATTTACCACGCTAAAAAAATTGTTGTTTTGGCGTTACCCTTTTTATATCATTAAGGGTATCAAACGTGCACATGGTTTACCTGATGGTAAGTTTTTTGTTATTATTATCACACTGCGATTTTATTAACGAGCACACTTCACTTGATGGTAAGTGATTCCTGCGGCCCATTACATCTACATTCATCCTTGAAAAGGAATCATAATGCAGATGGGATGTCACCCTTGAGGACTGAGATGGAATGCTTTAACACCAGTAATATAAGGGTCCCTACACTCACCAGACTAAACACAGCAAGCATTATTCTACTATTTCACGCTGGTATCCTTCCGTGGTCAAGCTGACCCATTCAATCTGCAGCTTGTTTATAAACTGCATCGTAGCTCTACCACTGTTGAAAACTGCAGTAAAAGTGAAAAAACCACGGTAAAAGTGAAAACTGCAGTAAAAGTGAAAACTATAATGAAAGTGAAGGCTGCAGCCCATAAATACATTCATCCTTAACAAACATTTAAGACGGACATCGTTATCACACCGGAAGTCTGAGATAGAATGCGTTGTTACCAGCAATTAGATCTCCATTCTCCTATATGCGTTTAACCTTGAAACGAGTTTCAATACGATACAATTAACATTTATCAATTATCCTTGTGTACCATGAAACAACAATAACATTGGTAAAGCGACTGAAAAAACATTTTATAATTTACCTTCCAGCATCATCTGTACTGTTAGGGTCAACTCCTAACTTAAGTAACCTCGTGAGCAGCGAACTCCTTCCTAACCAAGACGCCCATAACACAGTCGTCTTCATGCTAACTTGTTGGTCTCTTTGTGTTACGAAATTTATTACATCGTCGTAATGTCCCGACTCCAGTATCGCTAGCAATGCCTCCGAATTTGGTAACTGCCTCAACACAAATAGTATATCCTCTGAAAAATTTGAAATAGTTAAACTTTCTAATAATATATCCATACTGCAATTAATTGGCGGATAAAGTAATATTATTTTAAAGTAAAGTTATCGGGACTTATTTCCTTGATATATCTGTGCTTCTTATATCTTTATATATTGCTACATTTCAATGGAAGCAGGGTGAATGAACTTTGTACATCTTTAATATGAAAATTAATCCACCATACTATGTGGAATAGTTTATAACTAATATTACTAGCAATGTCCTTGCACTTACTATCGAAATGATTCTATAGGTAACATTTTTTTAAATAAATTATCTATGAGTACTAAAAACAACAAAGATAACTAAATTGTAGTCGACCATTCAAAATTTACTGGTGGGTTTTCTTACAACAACATATAGTTTACATGGTTAATAATTTTAAGATTGGGTCCAATTATCATAATTTTTTTTAAAAGTTATCTGTGTTATATTAGTAAGTCAACACATAAGCAATTCATTCCATATTAGTTAGTCCCTCAATTCGTTGGCTGCATTGATTTTGGAGATTTTAACATTTGCTTAGTTTTTTTTTATATAATGAAATTTACCCAATTCCCAAATATCTCTCGAAGGTTTGACTCGGAGCCTCTCGGCCAGGTCTAGTCCATGCGCCGACTCGTCACTGGATATATACGCGGCGTCACCATCGTCTGAATCTTCTGCTACTTCGCTCATCCCTCTGCGCCATCGCACACTACCCTCACGGTATAACTAAAACAAAGCAAACAGTGTGATGACTAAAAGAAACCTTAATACCGTATTCTATCTTAGGTCTCAAAAGTGACAACTTATCTATCTACATTATGATCCTGTATCTCTGTGTTTTCATATCCGTTGTGATGGTAAATTCGTACGTTATTCCATTACTTCCTTTTCATTGACAGTCAGCAGAGGTATTTAATACGCAAAAAATTATTAATTAATTATTCACGTAATTATATGATCCGTAAACATTCGTGGGAATTAAAGGGTAACCATAGTCTTTATTTGTGACATAGAATACACTCTAATTTTTAACTAAAACTGCACAATTTGCTCTAAAGAACCTGCTAATAATATATACTCAATTTCCTTCTCTTCATTTTAAAGATATTTATATATATATATATATATATATATATATATATATATATATATATGTATATATATATATATATATATATATATATAAATAATATAATTATTGGGTTGTATGTTAAAAATAAATAAAGGCTTTTAATAAAAAAGTGAGGATACGCAAATAGTTAACGGAATGAATCAAAACATATTTGTATTTCTACTGTAAGTACATATTTCGATTACTCATATAATGTACTGGCATCAAAACAAGATATCCTAAAAACTATAACTTCAAATGAATAACTTACAGAAGTATCACAGTAATAAAGTCACGAATATGTTCGTGCTGGTCATTAAAAATATTTACATGTATTATTTTGCTGTTTCAAATAATAGTATTCACACCTGAGCAAATCTAACGATTGTTATGTATTTATTTTAGTCCCATAGAAGGAGACTGACAAGTAGTACAACGATTAATTGATTATAATGATATCAATTGTTTGTTATTTTTTTCGGGCTGATGAATACTGTTAGCCCGAGGGCTCTTACAGCTTCACCGCGTTGAAAGGAGACCGAGCGCTTAGGGCGCTAAGCCGAGACCTTTATTAGTGGGTAACCAGCACAAGGGTTCCCGAGAGGGAGCTCGGCTTGGACCGTTACTCTGTTGCGCGAGAGCAACCGGCTTGACGGTGCCCGAGAGGGCGGAGCTTAGGTACGGTCGAATTCCACTTTAACATTTCACCAATACAATAACTAACACAGAGGCACATGTATGTAAATAAAATAAAAGAACTGCACCTTCTTTCGTTTGACTTTTGCGAAAGCTCTGGATGGCATCACTTTTCGTGTATATAGCGGACGGACGATTCATGCCGAAAGGGCTCCTACACGCGCCACTGAAGACTGAAAAATATTTCTCACGCTCCCGAGCCGTAGAAATTTCAAACAAATTCTTTTTCGTCATCTCTTACGTTATCGGGACGCAATATACGTCTTAATTATATTGCCAACCGTTTAATCTGAAAATGTCTCCTCGTTCAATTCTTGGTCGTTTCAGCTCCCACGCGCTTGAACTAGCTAATAATAACTAAGATTATTTGACACATTTTTTATTTTGTTATGTCACATGTTTAGACTGATCATTTGGTACAATGTATTCAAAATTCTGATACTATTTTGCCTCTGCAATAGAATGAATCTTAAATGTTACAAGATTTATTGAAAAATTAAAAGTTATGCCTGAGTAGTGAAATAATAATATATGCTGAACTTATAAATATGTTATATCAACTCTCTTGAAAATAGAATTCTTTAAAAAGAAGGGTAAGCAGCATATATGTACTGTACTTTATTTGTTTCCACAATACGTACACTTAGTACATTTATCCATAATGCATAATTAGTCTGTTCATTTTAAATTACTAATGTTGAAATTGCTTTGCCAGTAATTAGGCTCCTTACAACGGAGGTTATATCCAGCTTTTCTCATAAGGTACTACAAAGAAAGAAATAGACTGCAAAGTAAATAGGTTTAATACGGATCATTATAAATGTTATGTTTGAATATATTAATGTTTTATACGGGATAAACCAGCAAGCAATTCGCCAGATGATATACGATCTCTGCAGCCTTTATCAACTACATCCATTCTAGACCCTTGATGAGAATTATATTGTAGTCCTAAGATCTAATGACTGTATTGGATGCAGTCTACTATAAATAAACATTAGTTCTACGATTCTTACCATACCAAACACAGCAGCGTTACGCAGGCATTGTTTGACTTTATCACGTCAAGATCACCCTGTACTATTAACCATTCATTATCTACAGTATGACTCTCCAATGACGAGAGTCGTTAGCCTAATACTCACTCAAACACAATACTTCACTAAGGTCCCAAATTAAATGAATTCGGTGTTACATTACAAGTTTTATTTACAAGAAAAATATGTACGTAATAATCATGAGATAATTACGTACATATTTTATCAAAATAGAAAGCTATGGTTAATCATCCGCAATTAAAACGATCCGTCACAGTCTTTGTCTTTAAACCATCAATGTTTAACATTAGCTCTCTAATGCAAATTGCTATATGAGACATAGTCTTTGCTAGTCATAGTCTTTAGATGCTGCAATGTTCTTTTTTAGTGATTGTTAAAACACATTGATAGAGTTCTCGGGATAATCCTTTATTCTGCTTAGTCTATTAGAACAAAGGATTGTTTCGCACCTCTAAATATTATTTGACTAAAATTTGAACTATATAACATCCACGAAAGCGAAATACAAAATAAATTTCAATATTTAAAATTCAACGAACAGAATTCTCGTTGTTTCTGTACCCCTATTTAACTGAATTTGGCGGATATATTACAGTTTAAATTTAGTTAATGTAATTTCCAAACTATTAGGAGTGGAAACATAGAAAATATTTAGGACCAGTCTATCGGAAGCATAACATTCAAGCATAATAGTCGGCAGTTAAAACTTGTCATCATATAAGAAGTAACATCTGGTTTGCGAACGGGTCGAAGTGCCAATGCTAGCACGTCACATGGCTCCGCTACTCACTCCAATTATTACCGTAGAAAATAGAATCATGTGAACTTCGAATTCCTAAGATTTCTTGTCGCCATCACAGTCATGTTGTACAGCATTTAGTAGTATTGTCAAAACTGAGCTAATCATGGAAATTTTAAGTTTTAGATACTTTTCTTATAACAAAAAAAAAACTTAGGATATTAAGATATTTTTGGAAGATTTCTGCTTTACAAATATTTATTATTTGCAAATTCATAATGTTACGTCGTTTCAAGTTTAGGTAAAACTTTACTATGGAATCTTTGACCACAGAATATTTTTTTTTATATAAGCCTAATTTATGAAATCATTTAATTTGCGAAATGCGCAATCTATCACGGAGTACCATACTTAAATTGCAGATTAAATAAACTTTTATATTACCTGATTGTATTTTACAATTTTCTCGTCGCGCCAATTTGACGCCTAGGGCTAAAAAACAACGGATAGTATAGTTCGTTTTAAATCCCCGATAGTAACTTATCATTACAAGTGTTGCATACACCAATATTGGCCGAAAAATATAAGTAGATAATGATTTGAAATATATTTAAGATATGCTTTTTTATTCTCTGAGAGAAATTGTCAAACACATGAATAATTTAAGTCTAATATAAGAATTAGAATACTACCAAATTAATAATTAGTATTGTTGAGCGCTACGAAATGACAAATTAAACTCAAATTTTAAAGATTGAACGAAACGACTTGGATTTATTTAAAAATCAATGTTTACGATATTAATAAATGAAACATATTAAATTATAAACTTTTATTTATTCAGATTCAGAAGAGACCGAGTAATAAGGACCGTCGCTATCGTTACGAACTTCAATAATATTTTTTTTCGGTTATATTTACGACGGCATGACCCACATTTTATATTCGACTTTAATGACATGCGAAATGCAGTCATTCCGTCGCTGGAGAGTCCCCTTCGTGGACGAAATCTTTAGTTTATTGTTAAACTATTTGTTATTTTTTGCTCCATTTAGTTAAACTCGCATTGGTAAGGCGGTAAGCAATTCTCTTTTTCCTTAGAATAGGTCTTCCAAAATCTTTACAAGAATTAAAATTAATACAAATATTTTCCCTATTCTAGTTCTCTCGAGTTGCACGAAGTGTTATTTATGACTACCAACAAGTTTGCTTTTAGCTTTAGAGAATACCTCTTACCCATTTTTTATATTGCTCTAAATTCATTTTTAGTGATAATCATCGAGCCCTTTATTGGCTTAAAATATTAATAAAGCATCCACAAAACCTTCACTTCTACTATGGTACCGCTGTCAGCCGCCGCCCTTTGCTAGTTGGTCCTTTTAGCTCAATTGTTAAACCATCTAAGAAAACTAGTGACGCTTGAATGCTCAGGTCCACCCTCTGCTTATTTACAGTGTGACATGAATGTATATAGTTAGGTGTATAGGCAAAAGATAAGATTATTGGTCCTTTTCTAAACCATAAAATATACAAACGTACAAAAAACTAGATCATTAACTAATATCTAATCTTGATAAGAAATAAAGCTTTCTTTACGTTCGTACTTTATTTTTTGTAGTTATCGATGGCACCACAACATAATGTCTTGTCAATCAGTGGCAAAGTCAGTGTCGGTTTCTGTATTTAATGTTAACATGTTTCATTATCTTATGCACTATCTCGGACTGTGTAAAAATATATATTTATTAAGTACAGTGAAAAATTATTGTAGTGCTTTTAGACCACTTATATCTAATATTTAAAATTTTAATGCGTAATAAATTTAATTAGAACTACAAATAAAAATACTTTTTAAGTAATCCGACTAAAAGATCGCCCCCGCCGACGCCGGGCGTCGCAAACAAGGTACTTCGCGATACCACCATGTCACAGGCAGGTTATCTCCAGTCAATACAGATAGAAGCGTTGCTGGAGTTTCTTGCACCACTACTTCTCCAGCGCCCACGCTTTCCGAAGTGGTGGTACAGATAGCCAGTAATAATAATAGAGATATTAATGTAGATAATACTTAGTCAGAAGCAACTGAACGAGCCGAGGTTCGAGTCACTCGTCTGACGCTCTCGCAGAATAGGGTAACGGTCCAAGCCGAGTCTCCCTCTTGAGAGCCCTTGTGCTGGTTACCCACTAATGGAGGTCTCGACTGAGCGCCATAAGCGCTCGGTCACCTCTCAACCCGGTGAAACTGTAAAAGCCCTCTGGTTAAAAGCGGCCATCAGCCCGAAAAAATAAACCGACTAAACGAGGTCCTTATCAAAAAAATACCGACTGCATATTTTGGGAATTTGACGCAAGCACTTATCAAATTACTTTCTGGAATTAAAAACTAAGTTATTGTCTAAAATGCTCACCTGTGATACGTCGTTAATACTTGTATCGCACAACATATCTTGTCTTCAAACCACAATATATCTTTTCTGTTCATATAAACATCAACTCACATATACACAACGCAAGTTACGAAATATCAAACGCATCAAATTAATAAACTTTCCTTTCGCAATACACATTAAGATTTTATATTTAGAGGACGTTCCCTATACGCCGTGACATAAAATATTTTAACGGATCTTTTAATTCATTAAGCACATAAATATTTTTCTTATCAATATTTCCATCGTGTGTTCCTATTTCATGAGTCGGCCGGATGTTGAAATCCGAGATATATTTTACCGATTACTTTCTTGAATAAATATCTGATCATGAGTGAAATTCTGTTTTTTTAAATAGGCCAATATATGATTTATCTTAACGTTTGCAAACCAAACCTATGCATTTTTAAATTGCGACCTCATTCTTAAACTAATACCTTAATTCAATAAGTCTGGTGCAAATAAAAAATAATATATAAATAAAAAATTAAGTGACCTCATTGTAAAGAATGTGAAATTACTGTGATCTATCTACGAAAGAAATATGGTGGTACTAAGTCAATTTGAATATACCTATTATAATATCTATGTTTGACTGAAGTCGACGTTGGCTTGTTTATCTATCTTTTATCGTGACCGAACAGTAAAGAGGCGAAGAGTTTATTTAAATGTGTTTCCAACTATAGCACATATAATTTAAGATTAAAGTATGACATGCGCATTGTGCATTACACTCAAGAGAAATTAATTGGATTCACCCCTCCAATGCGCACACAAAAACATTTTTCCCGAAATAATTGGACTGCTGTATGCAAAACATATTTTAATTCGTTTTAAGGTGACATTTTCACAAAATCATTTCATTACTTTGTAAGATAAAGTGATCTGAATGGAAGCGACGGCGATCAATATCAATATTGTCAATCAATTTAAACACTAACGAGTACGAAATATATATTATATAATATTATATTATATGCCTGGTGTACTGGCGTCCAGACGAGCGGTTTTTACGGTGCTTATTTACTGAAAACGTCTTTTACGGTGGTGTTTACTATTTGATTTGACGGGGATTTCTCTAGAGGGAAAAACCGATCTCGTTATCGTAAATGGAGAAGGACGGAGAAGCAGTCTGACACTACTCAACGCTGCAATGTAGGTATTCTCCAGAATCATGTCGTACCCTACAAACGATTTGGATTGGGTTTGAGAATTTGATTCAATAAAAAAAAAGTCAATGCACGATAATACCCTGTGCCGCCACTCTGTGCGTAAACAAAGAGTCTGAACCAGATATACGGCACCAGCAAATATCGAGGAACTAAAAAGCTAGTGGAGTGGCACCGGATTCCTCACAACATTGTAACCTAGAACCTAATCCAATTAAATGAAAAGAATTTAGTCCAACAAAAAACCTAGTCCACTCGTTGAGGAACCGCATGAATGTTGTCATCAAAACTAAAGAGGGTAATACTTATTATTAATTAATAATTTTTCATTGTTGTGTGTGAATTTTACGTTTTAATATAATTTTAGTTTGTCTAATTTCCTTTCCTTACACACATTTTCGTTCAGATTGTATTTTTTAAAAGTTACTGATCGGATATGCAAAATCATGGCGTCATTGTTCAGCCAATCTTTAATTTCTATTCTATTTATCGGGTTTATCATTATTGCAAAAAAAAATCGACGGCATTAAGTTATAGTAGTATTGTATGCTCGGGATTGGTAGTTTTAAAAAAAAACGAGCAATCTCTTCTAAAACCTAAGGTTAAACCCAATTTTATAACCTAAGTCGAAAACCCTTTCTACACTTTCAAAAACGTAGTCTTATGACGTGAAGCTATATTTACACCACTTAACCTAATTTCAAATTAATCTAAAACAAACATACAAAAATAGTTTCGGCTGCAAATCTCCGCAGGAATCTTAATAATAACAAAACCATTGGGGAATCGGGGAAGAAACGTCTGTGCATGTACACCTACTGCGTACCCGACAAAGAATTTATTTTCATCTCTAGGTAAACTTTACCCTATGTATCAAGAACACCTTGTTAATTTTTTTCGTAGGCATTACGTTTAAGATTTATTGATATTTATAAGAATAAATCCATTACTTGTTTTTTTTTTCGTCAAATGGCATAATTTTATAATCGTGTTCAAGGTTAATTCTCTGGTACGATCATGTACTTTAAAATTTTATAAATTTGCTATCCAGCAGTAAATTAATATCGAATTAAACGTTAGATATTTTGTTTGTGAAGACTAAGACATAAATTAAGATTAGTAAATTTATTTTATTCAACAATATTATATATTAATGACACCAACACAAATATGAAGTTTCACCAAGAGACAACAATCACAAATTAGTGATTTGACATGCCAAGGCAAAAAAGTAGTGCTTTCTATCGTTTTTAAAATTATCTAACAAGTATTTTCATGAATTGAGAATGAAAACGATTTTTTTTGTTTAAATCTCGTAATTATGAAAATATTTCGCAACACAAATCCACTTTTTTCACACTAACACGCTTAACAAGGAAAGAACGACCGACGGAAGAGCCAGTAACATTGTCGGGAAACACTTAGCCACTGCAACATTCTACCGCGGCCCGCAACTACACGTATTGCAAAAATAAATAAGGAGCTAATATTATCAGAAAACCTTCACCCCGCGATCATCGCAGAATTTTGTTCAAGCTTTTAACCTGACTTACAAACACCTGATTATTCGTTTTATTTCTAATCTACTTAATAACCTAATTAATACAAATATAAAAACGCAACAAAAATAAACTACTATAAGATCTTTAGTAGTTGAAACCTTACACATATTGAAGTTATGAACCGAGACCCAATGTACATTGTGGGAGCATTGTGAGATTGAAACTTGTGGCCAACCACAAGCTTCGTTCTCATAATGATATCCTGATATGATCGCAGATACTATCCGCAACATCGCCTAGTATCTGCATCTGCGCAGTAGTTAGTTACTAACCAAGAAGCTATAAAAATAATTCTGATGGTGAGCATAGGTTTTGCCATATTCTGACACTTCTTTTGTTGAATGTCTGTCGTGGATATTTTACAGCATAAAGAGTATGGTCAGCACCATTTAAAGCCAGGTGGCTGATACAGCAACTAAAGCAAAATTGAGAGTAACAAACGAGCACACAGTTCACCTGATGATAAGTGATTCCTGCGGCCTATGACATCTACATTCATCCTTGACAGGGAATCATAACGCTGATGCGTTGTCACCCTTGAGGACCTTGAGATGGAATGAATATCAGCAAATAAAGTTCTCCGGATCCCTTTGCCGACCAGACATAACGCAGCAGTATTATGCTGCTATTTTACACACACTGGTATTCTGTGAGGGCGTAGTCCTACCCTGGTCGAGCTGACCAATCCATTCTGCAACTAGAAGCAAACTGCAGCGTAACTCTAGCACTGTAACTGACTATTTTTGTTTCAATAATAATATTTAGCGAGACCGGCTCAGTAACTGAATACATTTACGAATGCGCCATGAGCGTAAATTGTATATTTATGCGTTTCATAAAAGGTCGGCCGAAATTTGATTCCCAGGCGGGGAACAATATTTGTGAAAAGCAAATGGTCCAGTTTCCGACCTGAGTATATATTATTTATGTCACGTGCCGCAGATAAATTATCCTATGATCATTTTGCACATGCATTACATCGGAATCAGGAAGGGAACGACGGGCGAGTTCCTCTATGGTATATATACGGAAAAGATAACGCCATTATTAATATCAATGCTACCAATGCCTATAGTCTACGCATTATGAACTGAGGCTTAAGGTCATAAATCATATTTATCTGTCTGTCTCGCACATTCTACTATCAGTAACATTTATTGCCCGACGACTCAGTTTAATTTAATTTAATTTTTTGATTATAATCTAATATATTTTTTCTTAGTTCAGGTAATGGCATCAAGACAAATGACTTGTACTATCTATATATTACTTCGTAAAGTCTGTCATCAAAGCATACCACACACAAAACGAACTATTAATATATTTCTAAGAGAACAAATGCTTTCGACACAGACATTTTACATGCATCTGATTATCGTAATTCCATATAAAATTAACTTGACAATTCGTTGAATTATGATAGAAACTTTTATATAATATAAAGAAAATTACCAAGAAATATTATAAAAATTACAATATGGTATGGTGTTGTAAAAATATAACAATTACCTAACATATTTCTATAGTTTTCGTACTGTCTATTGTTTCTCATTATTTTTGTAAAAGCTTTATTTAAACAATGCATTTATTTAAAAATGATTAAACAATGGAGAATCACATTCTGTGGCCTGCTCTCTACCTGATCGCCTTTTCCATGCATTGTTCAAGTCAACTACTATTATTAACTGTTACACGGAAAGGCGCGTAATGTGCGACCAATTTCCAAGAAATTATAATCAAACATCCCCAATAATATACCTTATTTATTAAAAATAAATTTTTTACCTGTTATAAATACCTAATATTTATATCATCATATAATTGTTAGTAAAAATTCTTGTAATTTATACATATCATTGCCATAAAGATTTTGTTTCTTTTGTGATTCTGTGATTTTATTTAGCATATTTTTATATTACTTGTCTATAAAACAAGTTTGTTTATTTTCAAGAAAGCTGATAATACTATAGAGATATATCTATATCGCTGTGCGCGTGGTTTGTAAAATTCGTTAAGATGACAATATTCCGTTGGTCAATTTTCACTGGCGAGATCATCTACTTGTTACCAGATAATGTCAACTGCGCATAAACATCACACACACCCAGCATTTTAAAATAATAATATACATTATCACTGGAAGACGAGCTTTGATTTCTAGATTTCTATCTATGATTAGAGATAATTATGTATGGCAAGGAATATTGTACCGCTAAGTTATTTGCCATGTTAATTTACAAGCTGTATCACTAATTCTTAATTTTTTCTTGAGCTTATGCGCCTTACCATCCAGGACTGCATATCCGCTTAACATCAGGTGGGATTGTAGTCAAGCACTTGCTTTGAAAAAAAAAGATTGTCATCCTTAAACTGTATTATTAGCTAAAATAATAAAGTAGATCGCGTATCTTTGTTAAAATATGTTTGTATTTACAGATTGGCGCAGACGGCGCTAACTCGGGCGTCCGCAAAGCGATGGGTGTGCAATATCTGTCATGGAACTACGACCAAATGGGTGTTGTAGCTACAGTCTACTTATCAGAAGTAAGCTCTTCAAGCTTATATTTACCTATTGTGTGATTTTCTATACATCTTATTTCTTTATGTCTGTTCCACTTTTTCCCCTCCTTAGTTTACTAACTTTTATGGGCTTAGTATTTACTTTCCTTCTTTTCTTTTGGGACAATGTGGACGGTTTCATAATATTTTATAGTTTAATAAACAAAACTCTGATTCAAAAATACGTTTTTTATATAATCTTAAGAAGTGGTGACAGCCTTGTGGAACTTTTGGCCTAATTGTAGTTTTCTATAAATATATGAATTCTTACATTACATCCCTCGCTAAACTCCATTTGAGACCTCTCCAGGTAGAATGTCTACTCCAACTGGGATAAAAGCGTTGCGGCTTATTGAAATGAAACTATCGCGAGCGAAACATTTCAAAGTTGCTTTAAGTGCAACGTATTCATATGTATTTGCAACGTAATGTATGTTTTGTACATAAAGGCTAACTCAAAACAAAATTTTGGGTTATGCAATATCTGTCAAAAATCAAGAGATGATTCTTGTTATACTTATGTTTCCTTGATGACGAGATGACTATAGTATTTCTTAGCGATTTAGTTTAATCTATTTAAAATACATGTTATAAATAAACTTTTTAGTGATAATCTCTACGCAGTGTGTCTGTTTGATCAGAGACTGTTTTTATATGTTAGACATTCAGTATGAAGGTAATCAATGAATTTTTTTTTTAGTTTAACGTATTAATAATATACACTATAAAAATCTAAGAGACTATATGTGCGACTGTTTACTGTATTAGTTCATATTTTGGTAACTCCAGGAGACGGAGAACACAACGGCATGGCAACGCTTTCTTCCAACCGGTCCGGTTGCTTTGTTGCCACTTGACTTAAAGAGAAGTTCCCTGGTCTGGTCTACGACCCACTCGCACGCCAAAGAGCTTCTTAAGTTGCCGGATGAACATTTCGTAGACGCCCTTAATGATGCAATGGTAAGTTTTTTTTTATTACATCGAGAGTAACACACGAGCACACAGTGGTGGTAAGTGATTCTTGCGGCCCATGACATCTATATTCATCCTTGACAAGGAATCATAATGCAAATGCGCTGTGACCATTAAGGACTGGAATGGCTCTTCACCAGTGATAAAGATCTCCGTAACTGTGCACTCACCAGACGCAACACAGCAGCATTATGCTGCTATTTCACGATGGTATTCTGTGAGGGTCGTCCTACCCCGGAGCTGACCCATTCACTCTGCAACTAGAAACAAACTGCGGTGTAGCTCTATATATATATATATATATATATATTAAAATAAGGCTCGTATTTTGAGTAGTCAAAAAAGCAAAAAGAGAATTTTTGCTTTTTTTTTATGTAAGAATCTTGTGTATTGAATTTCATGCTTCTTCAAGCAGGTGTATAAAATTTCGTTCTGTTCATTCTTGAAACTTTGTCTGCAATTCATTCAAGGTTTTATATATTACGGTGGTACGGCCCGGCATAGATACAATTTAGTTTTGACTTGATTCAACAATAAAGCTAAAGCTCATCATTTATTTGTTTAGAGCAATTTTAATACAAGGCCAAATCACTGTAAATTACACTCGACGATCGTTCAAGATTAGCACAGACATATAAGTAGACATTAAATATAATATACGAAAAATATAATCGCATACAAATCTAATTTTGTTTTTGTGTGTACCCGATACTGATCTGTACGATTGTAATTTTTGTGTTAATAATAAAAAAAATGGTTAACAAACGAAAGGTTGTCGCGGGCAGAATGACTTTTAAAAAAATTGTATTATTACTGTACTATGTATTAGTGATACTTGTACGTAAGCAAAGCATCTTTAAATCATTTTATCTCGATATTCATATGTTTCAGTGGAAGCAACACCCCCGCCGCAGTGCCGTGGACACGTGCACCTCATGGCTAGGCACGTGCCTCAAACGCGTGGGCTTACCGGATGGGGCCGAGAGGCAGCTTCCGCCTTCCATCCGCGCTATAGTCCCTGCATCCCGTGCCGCCTTCCCATTGGCTTTCGGCCATAGCACACGCTACATCGCACCTGGAGTCGCACTCGTGGGGTAACAAACGAACACACGATGATGACAAGTGATTCCTGCGGCCCATGACATCTACATTCATTCTTGACAAGGAATCATAATGCAGATGCGTCTCACCAGTGATAAAGGTCTTCGGATCCCTGCATACACCAGACGAAAGCAGCATTATGCTGGTATTCTGTGAGGGTGTGGTCCTACCCCGGTTGAGCTGACCCAGTCATTGTGCAGCGTAGCTCTACTTCTACTAGTTATTATTTTCTAGGTGCTTACATGCCTTTGTATTATGTAATGTTCCCTTGGCTTTTTGTCTGAAAGAAGTGTTAGGAGGTCACCATTGAATTGCAAACTTCCCAGAGCTGGGATGCTTAGGTGGTGGTTGGAGATAAAAATAGCACACTAGAAACCAGTTAAGACGTTGCCAGGTTCCACATAATTTTATCCTCTCTGGCGTTTCAATCCACTGCAAGACATAACCAAGCCATAGAAAATGCCTTCATTAAAGATCACCCTTTGTAAACCGCCACAACGTAACTCATAGTAAGTGGCGTATACTCATCACGTTGGTCGAGTGGGTGCCTCTGGTTCTCTTCATTAGCCAGTGATATATAAATTCGGATAGTGTGTTAACCTTTTAGTTAGTTCCTAAAAGCCTTAATAGCTTATAATAGTTTGGTGTACGTTCTGCGAAACTTAAGATCGTAGGTTATGATAATAGGATTGCTAATATTCTTTAAAAAGAAAAAAAAACTTTTCCTTGTTAACCTATCCCTTACAATTCCTGTAGTAATTTGTTTTGTTGATTCACGAAATGTAAATTCGATATTAATTATAGTGAGAAGAAATAATTCCATAATCCTTGTTTAGTATTAAGTAATCCATTAATGGAACCAAACCAAGTGTCCTAATCTTAGATCAGAGCCAGATGATGAACTTATGATCTTAAATGTCTTAAATATTTTTACGTAGTAAAACTACGCTATGGCTGTAAACTAACTATACCACGAATACGTCGCTATTGCGGAAGAGCAATGATTTCACAGAATACCAGTGTAAAATAGTTTTGCTCAACTGTGCTTAGTCAGTGGGTGAAGATAGAGATCTTATTGCTTGCGATCGAATGCCCAGTCGATCTTGGATATTACGGACTGTCAATACATCTGAATTGTGATTCCTTGTCGTGGATGGATATGGGTGCCGCGGGCAGCAAAAATCTCTTACCATGAAGTGAACCGTAATGGCCCTAATATTTGTGACCTGAAATATCATTAAAAATTCATCCTCATCATCTCGATGGTTGGCAATCCGACAACTAATATGGGGAATCAGCTGTCGCCAGCGGTGTTTCCGAACCGATACGATTTAGAGACCTTCGAGTAAAGAGTCTACACTTCTCTTAAAGGCAGGCAATGCATTTGCGACTCCTGTGGGTTTGGGGACGTCCGTCCGGTGATCACTTACCAATGGGTGAGCTGCTTGCTCGTTTGTCACCTATTCTATTAAAAAATCACAGTAAGCCCGCTTAGTCTAATCACCGCTGTGGAAATGTTGTTAAGTAATTATATATTTTGTTCATAATTAATGATTTCGTGTTAAAACTTATTTGGAAAAGTAACATCGCCGAGGATTTTGGGTCTCATAGGATGTACTGCTTTACTATTCACAGAGACGCCGCTCATCGCGTCCACCCATTGGCCGGCCAAGGTGTCAACCTCGGTTTCGGTGATGTGAAGGATTTAACTGACTTATTAGCAGACGCAATGTACACCGGCCTGGACGTCAGTAAGTCTTAGATATTGAAGCCGCACTTGTCATTTTCTCATAATAACTTAGATAATAAAAAAATATTAAAAAAGTAGAAAAGTTATATGTTTATGTGGAAATAATCTTGGATCAGGTCATCAGTAGTAATAGCTTGAATGGATCGACACGTCCGAGGAAGGACCACGGCCTTATACAATACCAGCATGAAATAGCGTGAATAACGCTTTTGGTTTTGTTATTGTCAGTTTAAGGAAACGGAGACTCAAAAAAACTGGTAACAAGATATAGCCCTCAAGGGTGAACACGCATCTTGAATATTGGCTGAGGATGCATTCAGGTATGCAACAGTCACATGCAACAATATATCACTGGACCTTGCAAGAAATAAACAGGTTATACGGAATATTTTTAATGATATTTGTCTTCATGTTTATTTGATAATTTTTAACATACAGGGTTATTGGTAATTCGACGTATTCCCGTTAGGAGGTGATAGGGTTGACTATTTGTGATAATTTTTTATGAGTAATGTAATAAAATAGTATAAATTCATATGGAAAGAGATGAGAATCGCAGACATGGACGCATACACATCTCCGCTTCGATTTCCATTGACGATCCAATATCAGGTGATCTGTGCGCCCGTGTTCGCGCTCCTTTATTGTTTTTGAAATATCGAGACGGTAAAGAAATACGCTCACGCAATCACGTAATACCCCTTCGCAAAATGTCCGTATGTTATATTTTAAATTGACGCATAAATATTGATTGCGTCAATAAATAGCTTAATGGTTTAGGGTACGGTCTACGAAACTTAAGGTCGTAGGTTCGAATCCACGATTAGACAATTGTCGTGACCCGTCTCCACACCATACAACCATTTTCAGCTTAGTCGGAGTGGTTAACCGGAATATTAACAATGTTAATATCATGCTAATATGCTTTTTAAAAAAAAGATTATTATATATTGTAAAGATTTTTTAATGGTATTTATAGCACACCATAGCTGGCTACAAAAATACGAGAGCTCCCGCCAGAGACACAACGTACCTACGCAGTTGGCTATAGACGCGTTGTACAGGCTGTACAGTATGGACTTAACTCCACTGGTGCTAGTCAGAAGTCTGGGGTTGCAACTAACTAATGCTTTACATCCTATCAAAGTAAGTTGAGAACTTTTTTTTTTTTATTATTATAATATACGTTAATAACATCACCGCTAAGGACGCCAATTAGGTTCAATGTTTGCGATACGGTTTACAACGATTGTTCAAAATTAATTCGAGTCACGACGTTTATATTTCGCGCACCATATCCTTAAAACATTAAGCTAATGACGTTTCAAGTTATAATTTATAATTGTTGAATAACTATTAAATGTTCATGTAATATTAAGTAAGTCTACAGTTTGCGAGGTGCGACGATTTGATATTAAATAAATCTATAATATATCGATTGTTCCTGAAATCGTCTTTTAACCTCACACTGCAATTGCCAGGGATTTCAAAAGACTGTACTTTTAGGTTTTATGCATAGCAATTCTTCCAATTTATTTTATTGTATTACTTAATCGTGAAATACAATGAAACTAACAAACGAGCACACATTTCACCTGATGGCAAGTGATTCCTGCGGCCACAGCGTTGTCACACTTGAGGACTAAGATGGAATTCATCGTCACCAGTAATAAAGGTATCCGCATCCCTACACTCACCAGACGAAAAACTAAGTTATGCTGCCATTTCACGCTGTTGTTCTGTGAGGGCGTGGTCCTACCCCGGCCGAGCAGACCCATTCATTCTGCAGGTAGAAACAAACTGCAGCCTAACTCTGCTAAACTTTTTGGTATTAAACAAAACCTATTTTAACAAATTATCTTTCAACTTTTTTATTACACCAATTGTTGTGAACATTTCATAAATACAATAATCCCGTAGTAAAAATAATTAAAACACACTAATAATAATTTGTTAATTACTATTGGCCATTAGACTTGTTATAATGAGCTTAAATAGAAAAAAAATATTCCAAGTTTCCCAGAAACTAATAATTAACTTTAAATCCTTGTTTATGGTCTGGTTTTCTAATATAATCCCTTGCATTTTGTTTCAGAAAATGATTATGTCTCATGCAACAACGTAACTGAAGAATAACCTACTAATATTTTTTAACAAAAACACTGTTAACAACAATAGTATTAAAATTATTTTGAAATAGAAAAATATTTTTTTAATTATTCCTAAAACTTTTGCAGTTCAACAATTCCATCAACAACAACTTAATGAGGACATTAATTATCTATGCAATTTAGATCTAGCTTTATAAGTTTTTTTTATATTTATTGACATAGCGTACACTCTTTATTATTTTCATGAGACTTTATAACGATATCTTAATAAAATTGTATGAAAGAAATCGCAACAAATAGAGCCAAAAAATTTGGTTTTATGGTATCAAAAAAAATTGGCAACCCTTAAAATAAAACGAAAATTTCAAAAACTATTAAATCCATCAAGATGATCAAGCGCCGGCTAAAATGATTGTTTTTTGAATCGAGAACACTTGTACAATGTTTATATTGTTATTTTGGAAATGTGGAATAAACGCACGTACAGTATTACACAAATATTATTTAGCAGATACACTTAAAATCAATTAATTTAATTTCTAATTGTATCCATGTAAAGTCGGAAGTCATCAGTTATGATCATCGAAATGAAATTAGCACCGAAACACCACTGCCTAACTAATTTCTTTTAAATATTGAGATTTCAAATGAGATGTCTAGTCCGAAATTTTTGAGGAAACAAAACGTTGAGATGGTGAAGACAATACAATTACGAAAGCATACGTTTGCTGGCACTTGTTGTGTATTCTTATATTTTTGTAGTTAACGACTGTCATGTTATGTTATTCTGGTCGTGTCTTATGGATGATTTACACATTAAACGACACAGATTTCTTGTACAAGTCAAGTTATTTTATACAAACTGATATATTTTTGTGTAGTTCTGTTTATAAATACTAATTAATCAATTACATATAGCAGAGAAGAGTAAATTTATTATATTTCTGCTTCGAGGAATGAAGAAGCAAATAAGTTTTGGCAATTTACAAATTCTTCTATAATGCTTTTTATCAATTTAACACCATGATTACAATCTTTTGTACAAAAAACTTCATTAAACATGTAGATGGAAATAACATTTATATTTAAAGTATAAGAAAGGTTGTCTGCTAGACAGTGAGTTTCCCATTTTAATTTTAATTATAACATTTTCAACACGGTAGCAAATTTGGAACAATACTGTCGGTATTAGGTATAAATGTCATGGTTTTTAAAATTCGAACAATATATTTGAATCCAAGCACTCCAACCAATAATATTCCTATCGTTCTAGGACAAGATCTTTCATCACAGTTCCTTACGAATTAATTCTCGTGTTAATGTAAAGGACTTATTAATTACCGATAAGCATCGTTGCATAACACCGTCTAAACAATCAAGACATATCAATTCAAATTTAGCAATAGTTCTAATTTAAACATTGAAAAATTGCTTATAACAATTTAAAATTTTCAAGGGAAGAAATCCCATCGTCTTTATAATGACCAGTAGAAGTATTAAGCACTGGCAACATTGTTTCTTCATTTTGATTATTGAAACAAAAAAATATTTAAACTATCGCTAAGAATAGTGCTGACGGGTGATTAAATAAGGGAGTAGCAACTCTCAGGAAATACCTACGACTATAATACTTCTACGCTGATTATATTCCGATAACTATAATCAATTTGTAACCTAATAAATTTAATGTAAAAAAAATGATTTATTATTAGTTTATCACTGTCCTTACTATGAAAGGCGGAACTAGTACTAAAATACCCAATTATTCTATCAATATGATGCATTTAGAATTTAATCCATTTAAAGGCAATAGTGAAAATCCTTTTAAAATAATAATCAATATTTGAGTTTATATTATTTCGTAAATTTCCATAATCTTCAATCTTATTCAACAATTGTTTTTTTGTATCTAAAAGTGTGAATGACACAAGAAAGCAAAATAAAGTGTCTTACTTTATTATAAGATCATTTTGACAGTGATACTCAAAATTCAATGACATGAAGTCGGTGTTGTCACGTTCTTTTAAAATAAGCACTTAATACTTAAAGGGACCACGCTACATACTGCCATGGCACAAATAGTGTGCTTGACTGAAAGAGACAAGCCCCGACAAATTTCAATCGTATAATAAAACTATGCTTTGTTAGTTTTTTATGGTAAGTGAAAAGTAGTGATCAGGTATTTCGCAGTAGGGGTTATAACGCATATTCAATCATAATTGGGAATGGATTTAAGTGTTTATGTACCGCACTAATCTAATACTAACGTGCAGACGAAGTGTGTGCATATTTGCCAGTCTGGGTGTCATTACATTTGATTAAGTCAAACATTTCAATTCCTTCTTTCATACATATATATATGGAAATGCAGAATGCTAAAACTCATAAAGAAAGAATTTTATTATTTATTTTATTCATTTATTTTCACCACAATTAAATACATAGAATAAAAATTTTACATAATAGAAACACGTTCTGCTTAATAAAAAAACATTAGTACATAGTCGTGGCTAGCTGATGCCTGCAGTACGTATTAAAAACGTGTAAATCACAGGACATCAGGTCACCATTCCGCAGAACTTACGTTATACAAAGAGTTTACTAGAGTTATACCATGTACCATACCATACCATGAAAATTAAATTAAAAAGTAAAATAAACATGCATTTATAACATATATTTGTGCGATCGCTAGCGCCGCGCCCGGGCGTTCTTTGATCCGAGCAGCTGTTTTTGATTTTGTGTTTCATTGCTGGTTTTTATTTTAGTAAAGTAATGTAATTTTTATGAAACTATCATTTCATTTAGCTGTACTAACATGATAGAGCGTAAATAATGCTAATAAAACGTTTTAAATATATGTTTTTTTTTAATCAGGATCGATTTTTTCCGACCCTTCATCAAAGGTGTCATTAGGACTATCGTCTGTCTTCGTTTTCGGAAGTGGTCTCTGAATACACAGTATATATATTATCCTTCTTTCGTACATGAGTTATAGCATTCTGCATTTCCATACTGGTATTCTCTGAGTGAGGGCGTGGTCCTACCCTAGTCAACCGACCCATTCATGATACACTGTTGACCTGTTACAAAGACTATTTTATAAGTATTATCTCAGTTGTTTTTAAAGAATGAATTAGTACTGTAAAGCACTGTACTGAACTTTAATAAAAAATAATAATCCCATCATGCAAAAAATTACATTAAAAAAAGAACATACATTGTTTCATGTGAAATGATTGTCACATAGTTTTATGGCTAATGATAATTTTATATGAAATGCATTATCTTGTTTAATTACTCCTTCATGGTTTTATATCCATTTTATATGTAATGTCTAACGCCTAGACTTTGCTATTGTATTTTATAGCAATGTTTACTTTAAACACTTCCTGCGACCTTTTTTATGCTATTTTCTAGTGAGATTGTTGCTGAAATTCTCAATCTCTCTATGCATTGTTAATAATACAAAGAAAAATATTTTTTATATTTATAAAATCAAATCCGCAGGACCCCTTAACATTAACAAAGAAAAGTTCGTTTGGCGCAGCTGCTCTGCACGCCTTTGTATTGATCGTGAGACCGTGACTCATGAGGGGTTGACGTCATCATTTTAGACTGCCGCAGCGACGTCCGCCATTTTGATCCTTAATGCGTCATTAGAATTTGGGCCATGCTATCTTATACTCTAGGTTGTATTTTACAACGGAAAATTCCCGAAGAACAACTCATCAACCTCTAAACAATACGTATAGATGATTCAACATTGTTGTAAATATTAACCTCGTTACTGACAATATTTTATTAAATTTAGTGTAAAGCGTAGGTCATTATAACTTGATTGATTTGTGAATTTATAATTAATAGTCGCAACATAACATGATGACAATTCTATTGATAAAAATAATTTTGATATAAATGATTCTATTCCATTACAAATTGATGATTGAGGAGCCCTCGTCTATAAACATCTATAAATATCAATAAATTTGTTATTCTGAACCTAAAGGCTAAAACCTAAAAAATACCATATATAATAGTGGGCTGGGTAGATAACTCTTAATAATATAAATGTTCATTATTAAATAAATTGTCAAGAAGAAGTACGGTACATACCGTACCGTACTTCTTAGTACAATATCCCCAAACCCATGAATATTGCGTCTCTCCTACTTCTTACCAGTACCACGTATTTTTTTCTTTCCTTGTGTAAGAATGTTCGTAAATGTTATATAGAAGTCATTCGAGATTGGATAGAGGTTTTTATTTTTTTAAATATTCTTATCTTATTATATCTAGTATTGTAAAAAATAAATATGCGAAGTTGAAAGCGAAGAGTATTAAACTGATATTTAAATATTTTGGTAGTATTCTACAACAGTATTTTCAATTATTTAAATTAATTACAATTACAACATTCAAATCACAAAATTTTACAATTTACACTATTTATACACAATGGTGTCTAGAAGAGTGTTATAAATTTCTTATATATTCGTGATAAAACAAGTGGAGAACTGAAACGTGACAAATAAAATGATAGTCAGTTTCCGAATATATTGTATTGATCACTGCAACGCCATTTGCTCTCAAATAGAATTTGTTGGAACGCCGCCATTTTGAAACGACCAACTGCGCAGTTGTATTGATTGACGTTAGCGTCGGGTATATAAAGCGGCCATGATGTAAAACCCCGTTCACTTGATTCCCGACGTGTTGTTGAGCAAATGTCTGTGTTGTGAAGTGTCGCAGTGCTGGAAGTTAGTCGCCTGTTCGGATTCAGGTGTGTAATATTGTATCATCCACAATATTTTAAGCCCTGTTTATAAAAAATGGGCTACGCCGTACCAGAAAAGTCTGTTGTTGATTTTTGTGAAAGTAAAAATGAATCTTTATCTAATTGGGTACGCAAAATTAGATGTAAATCTGTTAATGCCAAGACAAAGAGAAAACGTGATCTAAGAATAATCGCCATTTTGAGTAATTCTTTGTTGCGCGCGGAGAGTGAGCTTGTTACGAAACAAAGAGAACGTGCTAGAAGGTGGGCACAAATGCAAGCTGATCTTGGATTATGCAACAAGGAAGAGGAAGTCGCAAGGCAGCATCAAGAGAAAATCGATAATATATGGAAGAATGATCTCAGCGGCTTAGATAGTTTTTTCAAAGAATTAGACAACGTTAAGCCAGTCCTAAAATAGTTATTTAGGTAAAGTACAGTATTAGTATCTGTGATATATGTAGGATGTTTTTCTAAATTACAGTCCCATTGCGTTTCGCGTGGGTCTGCATCCGACGGCCGCCATCTTGTTTGCCGCCTGGGGCGTGGCCGCGGCTAACTACAAAATGGGTTTGTAACGGTATCATGCATTTATATTTAGTTCGTTATTTAATTGTAAATATTTCAATTTTCTATTCGAATAGTTAATTGGAATTTGTTTTTATTCACATTGAATACAAAATTGTACCATATGTTTAAGTATGTAAATAAAAGAATGTTTAAAAAAAAATTGCCTCGCTGAATTTTATTTTCTCTATATTGTTATTTCACCCAACATGTATTATTCCATGAGTCATCGCCATCTCTTCGTGAAGACGTGCAGTTGCGATGCAGGCGAGTTTCAAGGGTATGAGAGCTGTCCACGGAGACAACTGCTGCTTTACGAGGTTGCTGGCTGTCAGCGCGACTTTCAAACCTGCCTGTGCTATACGTCGTGCACACAAACGCGAGTCCCGGTTATCAGCCCACTAGGTAAAGCTAGGTGATTGCGTCATAATTTCATCACTTAACAATATCAGTAGGCCTGTATACAGGCCGCTGTGTGTGCTATTTCTTAAATCCCAGATCCCTGATATCTCAACTGCTGCTGCCAGAGCAGACTACAATGAGATTGAATACAGTATTGCGCTGCCTACGTCTTCCGGTCTAACACACTGTTGCCCGAGAGGATGTGGTCACTTGTGTAATGACGTCAACTATACAATTTTAGTATGGAAATAACGTGACGCAGCATTTGGTGAGTCATTGTTATTCATGCAAAACCATGCTATAAGGGCTAACAATGATTTAATATACTGATTGTATAAACATTGCGTTTGTTGTGCAATAACATTCGATCCATACAGGTCTAGCTATTGTTCCATACTAGCAAACGTCTTCAGGAAGAACTTGCCTTAATACGAAAGAATGCAATACTCAACTGCGCTGAATTCTCAAACACCCCTACGGACCGACAGACGATACGGTAATTTAACTTTACAGGTGAAGCGATACTTCAGAAATATTTTAAATATATATTATTATCCTCGAAACGTTGTCGAATTTAAAAGCGAAACAAATTGTGTCAAATATAAGCTGACTACGCCATTGAATATGGATCAAAATAATCTGTGGGCTGATGTATTTCCGGGACTATATCATCTAATCTTCGTAATTATGTACCTACCTCTAAAACAGTATCGTATGATTAAGAAAAAGTAATTTTTAATTAGGATTCTTAAAAAGGAAATTGACAATTTAAATGGTAAGTTTGTGATTTGTGAATGAGCTTGCAAATGTAGGTCTAGATGAGATTAAAATTATTGAAATTCTTTCGAAAAATATGTGAAACTGATTTCTGTATACACTTCACAGCTCCCTCGGCGCCGTTGACTCGCCATATTCAAGAATCTGTCCATGCTCTTAGTTAGCGACAACTCTGTGAAGCCTTCACGAGGAAGGTTGACACTACACCCGAAATAAGAACGGACTATCTATCGCCTTTATGTACAGATAAGTCTTAAATGATCCTCGTGCTCGTAACCTACTTATTTATTTAGGTCATATATTAGTATAATAGTAGATCCTACTACACAATGCTAGACAGATAGAAATCATAAATTAAAATTATAGAATATTTAGGACCTTGCGTCGTCTAAACTTTCGGTAAGTTTTGTTTTTTTTTATTAACCGAAGATTGTGGTACCATTACGAAATATTACCGTGGCAATTTACTTTCACGATAAGCCAAAATTAATTAGTTTAGATATTCATTGTGGTCTCTCGCGCGGTAGGGCCCTCTAATGAATATTTTCCATTTTTCAGATAATTTAAGTAGAAAATACTATAATAATGCAATCGTATTGAATAACTCGTTGATCGATTGATTTTATTAGTGGTATATAAATATAATGGACAGGGAACAGACTTAAATAAAGCATATGGCAGCAAATTTATATATCAAATAAGGACATCTCGAAACTACAAACCTGCAGTTTCTACTAGAACAAATGTAACATAAATCTATAAATAAATATATGTAGACGCTGTTTTCTACCTGCCAGGAGATGCAGGTAAAATATGACGTCTTACATATTTACTCCATGGATTTAATACTTCCGACACAACAATTTAGTACATACCCTAATTCCATCTATTATGAAATTACTCGTAAGTACTTATGTATTGATTGTAAATTATATTTTCGAACTTATGACCGCATTTTACATCCTTATCGATCTGTTGAACTAGATAGGTAAGGATTTTAATAGATAATATATAAATATATATAGAAACTATATGATAATTGCTCTAAATCCTAATCTCAATGATTTTGCTTAGGACATATGGATTTCAGATTTTTATACAGAAACAATGAAAATTGCCATTCGATATTTTCAACAGTTACAACCTGGGAAACGAGCATAGGATAACATTTTTTGGCATATATTTCCCTTAAACTAATTTACTCTTTCAGATGTATAATGAAAATACGTTATTTTATTTTAGTGCCTACACTAATTTCCTAAAATTGATATAGAAAGCGGAATGTTTGTGCAGTTGTACTGTATATAAAACATTGCAATTATATGGATGTTACCTACTTGTGGGTATTGGAATGATAGTGACCGTAAATACACTTGTGTGTCATTGTGATCGATTTGATTTTCATATATAAAACAAAACTTCATATTGTAAACATAATATTTTTTGTGACCGAGTTCGATAAATGAACAAAAATTATAATCACAATGAAGACAGAGTTCGCACTGATCAATAACATAACGAAGTAACTAAGAGAGATGCACGTGGGACGTGCTACAACCGCATTGCTGTCTGTCTAGCTTAGGCTGCACAGGTAACTTTAGCGATACATTACCCGTTTAATTATTACTTTCCTTTAAATCTTTTGTCTAATTAATGTTAAACGCTGCGTACTGTTCTAACCGTCTCGGAATTTTCGACTGTGTCGTAGTGTCTTTTATCGGATATTTGCAGCCGTGACACCAAAATTTCTACCCCCTTCAGTTCTTCGGACTGACTGCCGTGTCTGCATCACGTCGATCGCTGCTGGCGTGTCACCACGGCTCGCCGGTGCTATAGTGTCGGACCGCTATATAGCTCTCGTCGTTAAACACAACACAGCACAGCACAGCTACTTCGACATCTGTTTCACCGATGATACCGTATCAAAGTGAGTGACATTCTATTGCCGATGTCGCGACACATGGCTTTCAAGCGCTGCTGCTACCGCCATGTAACAGTACGTTCATTTGCTCTTCGCCGAGTTACAAATAGTTTGAACACCAGCTCCCCATCGGTGCTGTGCATGCGAGCTGATTTCGGATTACTCGCGTAGTAGTAACATTAAGCCTACCTACTGGTCTTCTCCCGTAGCAGTACCAGTCTCTTACCAGCAATATCTCTACACCGCAGTTGGTCGCTGGTAACTACAAGTCAGTGCAGCTCCTTCACCAGCGGGTGCGTACGTAGCCCCTGCAAAAATTACACGTCGGCTGGTATCCCATAACGCTTGATTGGGACTAAGCGGCTGATACGATGGCAGTCGTCGCGATACCGTGTCCATTGATGGTCGCCGCTGCCCATACTTAAGTAAAACCTGCACTCATTCCTAGATGTATGTCGAAACTAATTGTGCCGTCACGCGTCGATGGAAACTAACTAGCCATGTTACAGACGCCTCTTATCTGATGGCGATCTTCTGCTGTTGCGTGGCATGTACGTCCGTCGCACGCCTACGCCTGGTGATGCCGGACCTGAATAGACAATATTTATCACCATCACTCCGTTATCAACTGCGATGCTGTGCGGGGGGGGGGTCGTTCACATCTGCAACAGCTAGATATTTTATTTTCAAGTAACTAAGCCGTTATAGTTATAGCTTATAATCTGCTGTCGTTAATGGTTGACCTTCACTGGCATGGCAGCGTGGCAACAATATATTATTCGAAGTCTTCTATAAACAGGTATTTTTTAGAAATTGGAATGCAGTAATTTAAAATATGCGCATTTTTGTTGCTAACAATGAATTTCAGCCTTAAACCACCTACATTCGATATTTGATACACGATAAACTACCTCTACTACTGTTATCGGAAATGCTAAATCGCGCTAGATGCTATGGATACGCTACAGCAATCTGCGGTCGACTCTTCAAATGATCCCATCTCACTACATAAAACTAGAATCGACAATGAATCAATGGTTAAATAAATGATATAGCTACATGGTATAAGTCTACAGTAATTAAGTAAAAAAATCAAGAGCAATGCGATCGAACGTGGCTTGAACCAATCATTGAATGTCTCAATTTATTGCAAATATTGAGGTAAGAGTTTATTGTATCATCGAAAACAATGTCTAATTCGATTTAAACAGGTACCTATCAGCCTTCAAACTACACTAATACACAAAGCTCATAATGAATAAGAATGTATCTACGTATAAGAAAACGCTGAAAGGATCGGACTGGAAAGATATATATTTACCTCAGTTTCGAGGTATGAGTGTTGAGAAATTATTATCAATATGGTTCCCTACGCCCAACAATCTTTACATGATATTGCTATTGTGTGGCCTGTGCAAGTCTGGACTGATGGTAATGCTTCTCATCATTTGCAACTGAAGTAATGCAGCATGGGATGGGACGTATGCAATTTTTTATTCTTTTATATCTGGTAATTTAGTAGCCAAAAAATAGTTTAAATTTTATGCATGATCCTCCTTGCAAAAATCTTGCCTAATTGTATTTTAGAATTTGATTAAGTAGAGTATGCAGCGAGCAAAATTAACTGAATTGGAAAGTGGCTTTTAAGCAAATAGTATTTTGTACCAAAGCATTGGAATGCCGTGGACAGTGCAACCTTTAGTAAAACTTTATAAATACAGTTTGAAATTTTTAGCTAATTGTGTTAAAATAATTGCTTTTATTTTAATACATGTGTTATTTCAAAGTGAATATATTATTCATCTGGTTATGTGATTAACTTTGATAACCGAGAAACTCGACGAGTGTTCAAATGGCAAAATCACGATTCAAAAATTACAAACCAATGAAGAACAATACTTTGTAGTAATTGTCACTAAACGTTACACGAAGTAACTAAATAACTGCATGTGGAAATTCTGCAACTACACACTGTTGTTACTAGTAGTACAGCCCGCATAGGTAACTAAAGCGTTATTTACTGGCTTGAAATAAATTACTAATAGTCATAGCATCTGCTATATTCTATGAGTTTGAGCAATAAACACCAGAAGTGGTGGTGTTGTAGTATTTCTACCTTTGCATTATGCTGCAGTAATTTGCCTTGACCTGATGCCGTGTTACATCTACTGTTTGCTGCGACAGGTTAGAGTACCCATTTGATTTTACTTCTGTCTGCCTAGTATCACCTAAATCTTTAACCAGGTCTCCGATGATCTCAACATCATTTCGACATCTGAAAGCTTCCGGTATTTAAATCACTATATATAATAAACTTGTTCCTACTTGGCGAAGAATCTGTTGAATCGAATTTTATTTACCACATCGGGTCCGACGCTTTTGTTGCTGCTACGTTACAGTTGCTGGTCACATTTATGTCGATTCTGCGGCGTGCCAGAAGTGGTACCGTTCCTCGATGACCACTCTGTAGCGACTTCTCTCATCCCCCCGCCGAGTCACTGCGTCACCACAGTACGTAAGCTTTCGCCGGTCGATAGAAATCCTTTCATAACTGAAACTACGACTTGATGATGATGACGACGACGACGTCGCAGGCGAGCGAGAACTGTCCAGATTGCTGTCCCAGTGTACGAGGTATATCTGAGGGGGTCCTTTGCAGTAGGATCTAGGCAAACCTTCGCCGTAATCCCATCGCCCCATGTCTTACACCATATCATCTGACCTGCGGCTAAATCATCGAGTAATCCATAAAATCTTACCATGTAAGTTTATTAAGTCTGATACTCATTACTGACATCGATGCTTTAAACTTCCTTAATATGTACCTAAGCCATGGAGAGACCTTATGAAGCCAGGTACAATATTAATTAGTAGTACGAGTAATATGAACGAGTTCTGCTGCTGCCAACAGACAATTGTTTTCTGCGTTTCAATATTTGACCGGCAGGACATTCCACGTCTTGCCGAGACTACACTTACAGTCGCCACATCACTTGGATAAACTGCAGAAGTCTATGCAGGTACATCATTGTGATTTTGCTGTAAGGATTGCACAACAAATTTATTACACAATAGCAATATTAGCAACGAGCACTTGCTGGTCATGTGTAAAACATTACGCACCGAGTGAATATATATTCGCCGGATATGAATTATATAGATAAGTTATTAAAACGCGCGCTGAAGTATCTAGAAACACGATTGTTTGAGGGATGATCATCACTTCTCAAATAAAGGTAATTAAAAGTATTTTTTTTAAAACTAATATACCATTTATTTTGTTTAATTATCAGAAAATGGAGGATAATTTGTAGTTGGGATTACATTTCGTATAACATTATTACTGTTGGTTTCTGAGCACTTGGAAAAGTGTTCTCATATTGAAGATAATCTCGAAACACTTTTTTAACACTTGTTTTTGATTACGACTTCGTATCAACTGAATTATTTGAAAGCAACTGCGGCCAGCACAATACTAGATAATCCTAGGTATCAAAACTAATATATTATATATATATATACACATATATACATACTGATTGCGACAACAATTTTATTTTGTTTCCACAGATATTTAAAAATCTTCAATAACTACTTATCGTTGTACGCGTCTTGGGTTGTACACGGATACATTAACATCAAACAAACTGTACGAGATAAAATTTAACTGCGGCTAGGGAGATCGGTTCGAATCGATCAAAGTTCGAATAATTCTGCAGTAAGTGGTGGATTCCGGATTTATCAATTTAGATAACTATTCCACATGGAGAGGTAAATTCGTCCATATTCGTATCAAAATCTAATAATGCTAATTGAGACGTTATTTAAACTTTTAATTATATATTGGTAAAATCATATTTGTTATATATGGTTTGGTTACTGTATCTACTTAATTTTGCAACTTAATTAACATAAGCGATTTAAAATTTTAATAACAAATATCTAAAATGATTGTGTAAATATTTCCATTTTTACTGGGCTATGGGCCCTTTGTGCTTAACGTAAGTTTTATTTTCTGCAGATAGTGTTAAACTTTTGTGAAAAAGGCGTTTACCATCGCTAAATTTATGTTCACAAGAATTAATAATCTTGCCTCCCATACCTATCCAACAACACATACAACAACAACATCCATGTTTTGAGCTTAATTTATCGTAAAGAAATTTAAGATTGATTTCTGCCTAAAATGAATGCCAAAAGTTCGTATATTCTATAAAATAACAGTTTGTTTTTCCTAACATTTCCTTAGTGGAATTTTATTTCTGTATTAGGCCCGCAGGGTTCACTTACTGCGTAACCTCACGAACAGTGTTTTAACTTCTTCAGGTGGTGTGAGAACAAGCACATTACTATTTATTAGCCTTCCGATGAACTCTAAAACGTAAGTTATTAGTATGTCCGTAGATGTTATAATTATTGTAATTCTACTGTTAAAAGAAAACTGAAGGTACGTGTTACTTTCACTGGTCTGACAAATACATCGTATTGTCTTACAGGTAACACACGATGGAAGGGCGGCGATGCGACTAATTTAGTAACAATTGCAATTCGACCAGGATTATTTTAGCATGCAAATGAAATATGGTATAGCGGAATAAAATCACACTAGGCTCAAATCATTATTTTTGCAAAATAAATTTAGTAGAATAACTAATTTTTCGAAATAAGTCGCTGCCGCCGCCACTTCTGTTGTCTGCGCGAACCCCTATAAAATTAAGTGCCAAGTTTCTCCTCATTGTAGGATGGTACGTAGTATAGATGTACAGTTAAATTGTAGTATCTAAATCTAAATAAAATTAGACGTTAATAATTATTACTCTATTGATGGAACGAAATATATTTATTTGTGATGAATCGTATCCAGCTGCAACACCTAAACCGGTCATGGCTCCTCACACCACAGGTTACGATCCTTGAGTGATAGGATAGGTGGGGGGGGACCCACCATCATTTGTTTTGTTTATGTTGGTTTACCCACACCGATATGGTTCTAGCCAGCGTCTGTACTTTAATTTGCCTGCTGCGACCGCCGTCGTATGTGCGTCGGCTGTCTTCTTCGAGTCGATAGCGTTAGGATCTGCACTCTACTGCGGTGGGCCACCTTCGTGTATGATCTGCACACTGCTGCAGTCGCTCACAGCCGCCATCCTATGGATCCGCCCGCTGACCCTGTCTTTGGCCGCCCGCTACGGCTTCGTTCTGCCCCCCTACGGTCTTTGGGATGCACGCTACGGCCTTTGGGATGGACGCTAGGGCCGCCGGTCTCCGGGCCTGCGTGCTATGTCCTTCGTCATGGCGACTACGGTTGTCGGTCTCCGGGATGGCCACTACGGCTGTCTGTCTCCGGCATGGCCACTACGGCTGTCTGTCTCCGGCATGGCCACTACGGCTGTCTGTCTCCGGCATGGCCACTACGGCTGTCTGTCTCCGGCATGGCCACTACGGCTGCCTGTCTCCGGGATGGCCACTACGGCTGTCGGTCTTCGGGATGGCCACTACGGCTGTCGGTCTTCGGGATGGCCACTACGGCTGTCGGTCTTCGGGATGGCCACTACGGCTGTCGGTCTTCGGGATGGCCACTACGGCTGTCGGTCTTCGGGATGGCCACTACGGCTGTCGGTCTTCGGGATGGCCACTACGGCTGTCGGTCTTCGGGATGGCCACTACGGCCGTCTGTCTTCGGATCTGCCGACTACGGCCGTCGGTCTTCGGATCTGCCGACTACAGCCGTCGGTCTTCGGATCTGCCGACTACAGCCGTCGGTCTTCGGATCTGCCGACTACAGCCGTCGGTCTTCGGGTCCGGCTGCGGAAACCCCATTCAGTTCTGCGCCCTTTCCCTTAGTGTGGCTAACTGCCACTGCCCCCAGACAACTTCCTCGAGACTGCAATCTACCACAGCCTCCACCTCTTGCTCGAGTCTGCAAGCTGCCGCAGTCGTCACCCCATCTTCAAGTCTGCATGCTGCCACTGCCGTCACCCTCTTCATCGAAACTGCAATCTGCCACTGTCTCCGCTCCATCCTCGAGTCTGTAAGCTGCCACTGCCGTCGTCCTCTTTAGAGTCTGTAAGCTGCCACTGCCGTCGTCCTTTTTCCTCGAGTTTGTAAGCTGCCACTGCCGTCGTCCTCTTTCCTCTAGTCTGTAAGCTGCCACTGCCGTCGTCCTCTTTCCTCTAGTCTGTAAGCTGCCTCTGCCGTCGTTCTCTTTCCTCTAGTCTGTAAGCTGCCACTGCCGTCGCTCTTTCCTCTTAGTCTGTAAGCTACCACTGCCGTCGCTCTCTTTCCTCTAGTCTGTAAGCTGCCACTGCCGTCGCTCTTTCCTCTTAGTCTGTAAGCTACCACTGCCGTCGCTCTCTTTCCTCTAGTTTGTAAGCTGCCACTGCCGTCGCTCTCTTTCCTCTAGTTTGTAAGCTGCCACTGCCGTCGCTCTCTTTCCTCTAGTTTGTAAGCTGCCACTGCCGTCGTCCTCTTTGCTCTACTCTGTAAGCTGCCACTGCCTTCGCCCCCCTTTCCTCTATTCTGCCTTTTGCCACCGCCCCCCCCTTCCTCGACTCTGTAGCTGCCACAGCCGCTGGCCCCTTCGACTCTGCAAGCTGCCACGGACTCTGACCATCCCGTTTATGAATCTGCAAGCTGCAACGTTCTCTGACCCTCTTCTTCGACTCTGCAAACTGCCAAGGCCTCTGATCCTCTTCTTCGACTCTGCAAGCTGTCACGGCCTCTGACCCCCCTTCCTCTACTGCAAGCTGCGACTGCCGCCGCCCCATTCCTTCAGTATGCATGCTGTCACTGCCCGCTTTGCTCGAGTCTGCATGCTGTCACCACCCTCCTTGCTCGAGTCTTCATGGTACCACTGCCGCTGCCCTCTACCTCAAGTCTCCATGGTCTCATTGGCACTGCCCTCTACCTCGAGTCTGCATGGTACGACTGGCGCTGCCCTCTACCTTGAGTCTGTAAGCCGCCACAGTCGCCACCCCTTCGAGTCTGCATGCTGCCACTGCCGTCACCCGTCTACTCGAGTACGTATGCTGTCGCTGCCGCCACCTCCCTCCCTCGAGCTTTCTTCGAGTCTGCAAGCTGCCTCTGTCGCCAAGCCACCCCTTCTTCGAGTCTGCAAGCTGGCCACCCCTTCGAGTCTGCAAGCTGCCACCCCTTCTTCGAGTCTGCAAGCTGCCACCCCTTCTTCGAGTCTGCAAGCTGCCACCCCTTCTTCGAGTCTGCAAGCTGCCACCCCTTCTTCGAGTCTGCAAGCTGCCACCCCTTCTTCGAGTCTGCAAGCTGCCACCCCTTCTTCGAGTCTACAAGCTGCCACCCCTTCTTCGAGTCTGCCACCCTTCTTCGAGTCTACAAGCTGCCACCCCTTCTTCGAGTCTGCAAGCTGCCACCCCTTCTTCGAGTCTGCAAGCTGCCACCCCTTCTTCGAGTCTTCAAGCTGCCACCCCTTCGAGTCTGCAAGCTGCCACCCCTTCGAGTCTGCAAGCTGCCACCCCTTCTTCGAGTCTGCAAGCTGCCACCCCTTCTTCGAGTCTGCAAGCTGCCACCCCTTCTTCGAGTCTCCAAGCTGCCACCCCTTCTTCGAGTCTGCAAGCTGCCACCCCTTCTTCGAGTCTGCTGCCACCCCTTCGAGTCTGCAAGCTGCCACCCCTTCTTCGAGTCTGCAAGCTGCCACCCCTTCTTCGAGTCTGCAAGCTGCCACCCCTTCTTCGAGTCTGCAAGCTGCCACCCCTTCTTCGAGTCTGCAAGCTGCCACCCCTTCTTCGAGTCTGCAAGCTGCCACCCTTCTTCGAGGTCTGCAAGCTGCCACCCTTCTTCAGTCTGAAAGCTGCCACCCCTTCTTCGAGTCTGCAAGCTGCCACCCCTTCTTCGAGTCTGCAAGCTGCCACCCCTTCTTCGAGTCTGCAAGCTGCCACCCCTTCTTCGAGTCTGCAAGCTGCCACCCCTTCTTCGAGGTCTGCAAGCTGCCACCTTCTTCAGTCTGCAAGCTGCCACCTTCTTCGAGTCTGCAAGCTGCCACCCCTTCGAGTCTGAAAGCTGCCACCCCTTCTAGTCTGAAAGCTGCCACCCCTTCTTCGAGTCTGCAAGCTGCCACCCCTTCTTCGAGTCTGCAAGCTGCCACCCCTTCTTCGAGTCTGCAAGCTGCCAATACCGTCGCCCTCTTTCCTCTAGTCTGTAAGCTGCCATTGCATCCGTTCTTCGAATCTGCAAGCTGCAACGGCCTCTGACCCCATCTTCAAATCTGCAAGCTGCAACGGCCTCTGACCCCATCTTCAAATCTGCAAGCTATCACAGCCGCTGACCCCATCTTCAAATCTGCAAGCTATCACAGCCGCTGACCCCATCTTCAAATCTGCAAGCTATCACAGCCGCTGACCCCATCTTCAAATCTGCAAGCTATCACAGCCGCTGACCCCATCTTCAAATCTGCAAGCTATCACAGCCGCTGACCCTGTTCCTTGACTAGTCAAGAGAGAGAAGCTGTCAGTGCTCTTAGTGCTCGAGTCTGCATGCTGTCACTGCCATCCTTGCTCGAGTCTGCGTGGTACCACTTGCGCTGCCCTCTACCTCGAGTCTGCAAGCTGCTACTGCCGCAGCCCCATTCCACGACTCTCCAAGCTGGCCACAACCGCTGACCCCTTCGACTCTCCAAGCGGGCCACAACCGCTGACCCCTTCGACTCTCCAAGCTGGCCACAACCGCTGACCCCTTCGACTCTGCAACGTGCCACAGCTGCTGACCCCCTTCTTCGAGTCGTACAAGCTACCTCTGCCGTTGACCCCTTCTTCGAGTCTTTAAGCTGCCTCTGCCGCTGACCCTTCTACGATTCTTTAAGCTGCCTCTGCCGCTGACCCTTCTTCGAGTCTTTAAGCTGCCTCTGCCGCTGACCCTTCGAGTCTTCAAGCTACCTCTGCCGCTGACCCCTTCTTCGAGTCTGCAACGTTGTTCCTCTCTTAGGACGTAAGTTACCTAATTTATTATAATTTTGGGAATTTTACAAAATGTACTTTCTACGCAACTTTTCTAAATCTGTGTCGTTTATGTATTACATTAATTAGCCTACTTTTAAAATAGTGATGGTCCTAAGTTATTTTCTCTGTGAACGATTTATATTGAATTATATTACTTAACCCATGTATGTTGCTAAAAACTAAATTCATATCTTCATTTTAGATGATATCTTTGCTAAATATCTAAATGTGTAATTTGTGGGAAATATAACATGGCACTTTCAGATGGCGGCTGAACTATATTTTTATCTTTTGAATCATATTTTGAAATTGCTTAATCTCGTGTGCATGTGATTTTAATTAATTTAATCTGGACATTTCAGCCACTATAATATTAAAGGTTTAAATATATTGTTAGGAGAAATTATATCATAGTGGAATATTTCTAACGCGTTGTTTTTGTGTGTAAATAAATTTCAGGGATATAAATGATACCACGGAAATAGATAATTAAAAAACCAGAAAGTTATTAAATGACAGATAAAGAAAATATTTCTATGCGAAGTGACGAGGTGACAATTTTAAACTATAATTTTCTAGAACTGGCAAATTTTGAAGGATAGACGATTTTCCGCAGATATAATTGTACATTAATATAATTTAACTTAACCGAAATGCACGTTGACCGATCACTGTATGATAGATTGTGCTGCAACGATTGATTATTACGCTGGTGGCCAGCAGCACAGTCATTGCTTCATTTAAAGAAGGAAAAAGTAATATAAATCTAGAAGTTTTCAGGTAAATATATATAAGATATATTTTTAAAGCTAATATGTAACATGTTATATGGTAACTAACAATCATTGTTCTAACCATACTCTTTGCAGAAATAATATGCTATATATAAAAGTAAAACCGTGAGTAGGATTTTGTAAAATATATTCAGTAATAAGGACACTTATTTTTAAAAGATAGCATGTTTTAATCTCCATTTCTACAGGTTATTATTTTAAGATACCATTATTAAATAAATAAAATGGACTTTGAACAATGCCGAGAATAAAAGGAAAAGTGCAACAAAAACAAAAGTAACTCAACTCGCCCTTAAGTGGACAATAAATAATGCAATTTAATTTAATGCTCAGTGATACTAATGACTAAAAAGTTGTCTACAGTTAGTACATACAACATATTTAATATAATTATTAATCAACTTTTTTTCTATATATAAAAGCAAACATGTGAGTAAAATTTTGATAGTTATATTTTGTTAAATATATTCGGTAAATAAGAACACAGTTAATTTTTTAAAAGATAGGATGTGTTAATCTCCATTTTCCCCACAGGTTATCATTTTGAGATAGCATTATTAAATGAAATACATGTTTGAGTTCATTAGAGAAAACAGAATATAAGGGGGAAAATGCAACAACAAAACAAAAAAAGTGGTTCTATGTTGTTATACATATACTATTGACCAAAAATTTGTCAACAATTAAGTACATACAACGAAGTTAATATAACTTGTAATATGTATAGAAGCAAACATCGTGGATACTATTTTTATAGTTTGACTTCGAAAATGCTCAGTAATAATGGGACACAACTTATTTTTAAAAGATGGATGTGCTAATCTCCCTTTCCACAGGTTATCCATTTTAGGATGCCATTATTAAATAAATAAATTAGACTTATTCAGACAACGCCGAGATTTAGAGAAAGAAAATCAACAAAAACCAAAGAAACTCACTCCCAAGTGATTATAAATAATGCAATTTAATTTAATCTACTGTTATACTAATGATCATAAAGTTGTCTACAACAAATGTAATAAAAATTATTGAACATTTTTCTTTATATAAAAGCAAACATGTGAGTAAAATTTTGAGTGATATATTGTGTAAAATATATTGTTTTCAAAGATAGGATGTGTTAATCACAATTTCCTCACAGGTTATAATTTTGAGATATAGCATCAATAAATGAATTAAATCTTTTAGTTCATTAGAGAACACAGAAAATAAGGGAAAAATGCAACAAAAAACAAAAATGTTCTCATAAGTGGCTATAACCAAAACCCCGTTGTCGACAATTGAGTACATACAACAAAGTTAATAAAACTATCTGTATATAAAAGCAAACATCGTGGATACGATTTTGAAAGTTTAACTTGGAAAAATGCTCTGAGTAATAAGGACACTAGTTATTTTTAAAAGATTGAATGTGCGAATCTCCGTTTCCACAGGTTATTATTAAATAAAAATTAATTGGACTTTTTTATAGACAACGCCGAGATTAAGAGGATAAATGCAACAAAAACGGTGACAATAAATAATGCAATTTAATGTTTTGTTATACTAATGACCAAAAAGAAGTACAATGAATACATACAACAAATTTAATAAAATTATTAATCAAAATTTGTCTATATATAAAACCATACATGTAAGTTTTAAAAGATAGGATGTGTTAATCTCCCGTTTCACCCACAGGTTATGATTTTGAGATACCATTTTTAAGTAAATAAACTTCATTAGACAACGCCGAGAATAAATGATAAAACAAATGTAACTAAAACCAAAGAAATTCGCTTAGGAAAGCTATAATACAATTAAAAGTTATGTTATACTTAAATCCAGCAAAAAAAAAAGCTCGTTTTGGTAAGTAACGTTTAAAACGCCTCTTTCAGCCAACCTATTAATAAATACTTATAAAACACCGATAATAATTTGAAATGAAAACTATTACTGTAACAAATTAAAACTTTAACTGAAATCGAGAATAATGTACACCATGTATGGACCAGTACACTTTTATTACCCAGTAGACAGAAGAATTAATAAGGAGTATAGAAATTTGGAAATTGTGATGTTTCAATTATTTAATAAGAAAAAAAATACTAAGGCATGTCGGGTAATTTGCAACGAGGGATAGCAAGGCTAAAAAAGCCTTGCGATTGCTGCAAAGAAAATTTAAAGACATGGAAGCAAAAAGTATCCAAAGATAGCGACATAATTGAACCGAAGAGATTGTAGCGAAGGAAATAAGAGATGACGGCCAGAAAGACCTCTAAAAAAAGACTAAGACCTCTGAAAAGTTTGTCGAAGACGCCCAAAGAGGACGCCGAAAGAGACTAGGGCGACGTATACTCAAACGGACTAGTAAAAAATACCAAAAGAGACTGTGGTGAAAAACAGCCTACAAAGAAGGTGGTGAACAATACTCCAAAGAGTCCACAGCAATGAAGATCGAGATACGCTGGTGAAGGGGACCAAGAGATGAGGTGGCGAAGACCCAAAGATTTGCAGTTAATCAAGACCCAAAGAGACTGCGGCGAAGAAGATCGAATGAAACTGCGGCAAAGAAGATTCAAAGGGATGGCGGCGACGAAGATGACCCAAAGGGACGGCGGCGACGAAGATGACCGAAAGGGACGGCGGCGACGAAGATGACCGAAAGGGACGGCGGCGACGAAGATGACCGAAAGGGACGGCGGCGACGAAGATGACCGAAAGGGACGGCGGCGACGAAGATGACCGAAAGGGACGGCGACGACGACGACGACGACGACGACGACGACGACGACGACGACGACGACGACAACGACGACGATAACGACGACGACGACAACGACGACGATAACGACAACAACGACAACGACGACGACGAAGATGACCCAAAGGGACGGCGAGGACGAAGATGACCCAAAGGGACGGCGACGAAGAAGATGATGCAAAGGGACTGCGACGAAGAAGAAGATGCAAAGGGACGGTGACGAAGAAGAAGATGCAAAGGGACGGCGACGAAGAAGAAGAAGATGCAAAGGGACGGCGACGAAGAAGAAGAAGATGATGCAAAGGGACGGCGACGAAGAAGATGATGCAAAGGGATCGGCGACGAAGAAGATGATGCAAAGGGACGGCGACGAAGAAGATGATGCAAAGGGACGGCGACGACGAAGAAGAAGATGATGCAAAGGGACGGCGACGACGACGAAGAAGAAGATGATGCAAAGGGACGGCGACGACGAAGAAGAAGATGATGCAAAGGGACGGCGACGACGAAGAAGAAGATGATGCAAAGGGCCGGCGACGACGAAGAAGAAGATGATGCAAAGGACGGCGACGACGAAGAAGAAGATGATGCAAAGGGACGGCGACGAAGAAGAAGATGATGCAAAGGGCCGGCGACGAAGAAGAAGAAGATGATGCAAAGGGACGGCGACGAAGAAGAAGAAGATGATGCAAAGGGACGGCGACGAAGAAGAAGATGATGCAAAGGGACGGCGACGAAGAAGATGATGCAAAGGACGAAGATGATGCAAAGGGACGGCGACGAAGAAGATGATGCAAAGGGACGGCGACGACGAAGAAGATGATGCAAAGGGACGGCGACGACGAAGAAGAAGATGATGCAAAGGGACGGCGACGACGAAGAAGATGATGCAAAGGGACGGCGACGAAGAAGATGATGCAAAGGGACGGCGACGAAGAAGAAGATGATGCAAAGGGACGGCGACGACGAAGAAGATGATGCAAAGGGACGGCGACGACGAAGAAGAAGATGATGCAAAGGGATCGGCGACGACGAAGAAGATGATGCAGCGGACGGCGACGACGACGACGAAGAAGAAGAAGATGATGCAAAGGGACGGCGACGACGAAGAAGAAGATGATGCAAAGGGACGAAGAAGAAGATGATGCAAAGGGCCGGGGCGACGAAGAAGAAGAAGATGATGCAAAGGACGGCGACGAAGAAGAAGATGATGCAAAGGGCGGCGACGAAGAAGATGATGCAAAGGGACGGCGACGAAGAAGATGATGCAAAGGGATGGCGACGACGAAGAAGATGATGCAAAGGGACGGCGACGACGAAGAAGATGATGCAAAGGGACGGCGACGACGATAACGACGACGACGACGACGACGACGACAACGACGACGATAACGACAACAACGACAACGACGACGACGAAGATGACCCAAAGGGACGGCGAGGACGAAGATGACCCAAAGGGACGGCGACGAAGAAGATGATGCAAAGGGACTGCGACGAAGAAGAAGATGCAAAGGGACGGTGACGAAGAAGAAGATGCAAAGGGACGGCGACGAAGAAGAAGAAGATGCAAAGGGACGGCGACGAAGAAGAAGATGATGCAAAGGGACGGCGACGAAGAAGATGATGCAAAGGGACGGCGACGAAGAAGATGATGATACAAAGGACGGCGACGAAGAAGATGATAAAGGACGGCGACGACGAAGAAGAAGATGATACAAAGGACGGCGACGACGAAGAAGAAGAAGATGATGCAAAGGGACGGCGACGAAGAAGAAGATGATGCAAAGGGACGGCGACGAAGAAGATGATGCAAAGGGACGGCGACGACGAAGAAGAAGATGATGCAAAGGGCCGGCGACGACGAAGAAGAAGATGATGCAAAGGGCCGGCGACGACGAAGAAGATGATGCAAAGAGACCGGCGACGACGAAGATGATACAAAGGGCCGGCGACGACGAAGAAGATGATGCAAAGAGACCGGCGACGACGAAGATGATGCAAAGGGCCGGCGACGACGAAGAAGATGATGCAAAGGGCCGGCGACGACGAAGAAGATGATGCAAAGGACAGCGACGACGAAGATGATGCAAAGAGACCGGCGACGACGAAGATGATGCAAAGAGACCGGCGACGACGAAGAAGAATATGATGCAAAGGACGGCGACGAAGAAGAAGAAGATGATAAAGGGACGGCGACGACGAAGAAGATGATAAAGGGACGGCGACGAAGAAGAAGAAGATGATCACAAAGGGACGGCGACGAAGAAGATGCAAAGGGACGGCGACGAAGAAGATGATGCAAAGGACGGCGACGACGACGAAGAAGATGATGCAAAGGGACGGCGACGACGAAGAAGAAGATGATGCAAAGGGACGGCGGCGAAGAAGAAGATGATGCAAAGGGACGGCGGCGAAGAAGAAGATGATGCAAAGGGACGGCGACGAAGAAGAAGATGATGCAAAGGGACGGCGACGAAACTGAAGAAGAACAAAGGATGATTAACGACGTAGACAGTGAACGCTCTTGGAAATGAAAAAAATATTCCTAAAACCGCTTGTTGTTACCGTTATACTTATACGAAAAATTAAAATATTCTTTAATTTCCGTATTTTGTTTTATTTCATAATGCAGTAGGCAAAGATAGAGTTAAACAATAAAATTATAATTCAAAAGCAAAGAAATCTTCAATTTTTTTGTTAAATATCAAGTCTACGTGCTTCTAGTGAGAAAGTCATTTCCCAAACCACACGCAATCCTAAAATTGCAAATTATAACATTAGGAATGATGGAACTTCCACCGCTATTAGCGGAACCCGTCTACTATAAAAAAAATCCTTGCACTGCAGGCCCGTCACGCTTTACTCCTCACATTCCTAGTGTCTGTGTCCTCTGTTAGCTAGTCATGACCGGCTACACATCCCGTCTACCTGCTTTGCAGACGTAAGGCATATATTACGAAGCGACTTCATGGCGCTCCTTTACCTTGGCAACTCGGTCATTTTGGCAGGAGATTACAATAGCAAGCACATAAAATCAACCCCCAGGGGTTCGCTTTAAACGTCGCTAAGCGACTCACCCGACTTCGGCGTCGTAGTGCCTACTACGCCTACGCATACACACTGGGTCACACACCGGATGTGCTTGATATTACCATCTATAGGGACATCAACCTCTCCTTAGGGATAGAGGTAATCCACGAGCTCGCTTCTGATCATCACACCGTTCTTCGTTTAGGGCCCTCCGCCCCCCAACCTCACCCTCACCCTCAACCAAAGCCATAGTTGACTGGCACAGACTCGGGAATGACCTGACGGAAGCCACATCACGTCATCTAGATGCTATTCCTAGGAACAGATATTCAGACAACGTCACGAACCTCGTTTATGGCCCTCGCTAGGCACATCTAGACCGTCGTCGAGGATTGCTCGAGAGTTTCCTCGGAGGATAAACACCGATGGACCCTGCGAAACGACTCTCTTACCCATGTCCATTTTAATCCTACTAGTGATAATTGTGAACGCACCCATATCTAAAGGCACCTTCCCTATCACCTGGATGGAAACCGACGTCACAGGGATTCTCAAGCTTTCGAAACACATAACTGATCCATAAGCCTACTCATAAATCTTGGGTACGATGTATGAAAGGCTCATTCTCTCTCGCCCGCCTAAAGGACTTCATGCTGTCCCGAGGGCTACCAATCCATGAGCCGTTCGGGTTTCGCACCTCTCATGCACACTCATACACCAACTATATGAGTTTGGTGTGTTTACTGTAGTAAGTTGTTTACTTCAACTGCCCGTCTTCTTTTCCGTCGATTACAATTTAGTTCAGAACTATGATGTTATAAAAACTTAAAATACTTATCATAGATTTCGCAGGATAGCCCGCACACCGTACGCAATCTAGTTGTAACAAGTTTCTGCGGATAAAGGAGCATGATCGATGATATTTAAATAATTAGAGCAATTATAATATTACCTTAATTACATTGCACAAGGAATTATTTTAAACATTAGGAAAAAATCTACTATGCAGTTTTAAAATATTATACATACGTAAACTAACATAAATTGAAGTTTTCTTTACTTTCTTTCTTGTTTTTAACATATTACGGCATTTTCCTAGCATTTTATAAGAAATTACTGATGTAAGAATCATCATTTTTTTATAAAATGGAAATACGTATATAATTATTGTTCAAAAAGTTGTGTTAGATTTTTTTTTACAATGAATCCATTACCGTCCAGTGTCAAATAGTATAGTAAGCCTAGACAGTTCACTTATTGCAAACATCGTTTACTATTTCTATATATCATAAATATTAAATATTACAAATAATAAAAACGCTGGATAGGCGGCGGTTTTTATTTGAACCAGTTCTAAATTATAAACTAAAATTCTATGAATATATTCTCTATATACCAAATGATATTAAATATAATATTATTAATATTATAAAGTAGGGTTTTATTTGCTCTCACTGGTAAACTACTAATATAACTAAATTAATTAAAGTAATGAAATTGTGGTTTTTAAGTTTTAGGGGTGTATAAATTTTTTTAAAAATAATTGATTTTCAAAGGGGACAATAAAAGAAATAAGTATGATAATCACCGAGTTAGCGCTTTTTTTTTTCTTGGGCTGGTTGATTAGTCCAGGGCTTTTACAGTTTCAGCTTATGGCACTCAGTCCAGACGTCTATACATGGGTAACCAGCACAAGGGCTCCCGAGAGGGAGCCTCGGCTTGGACCGTTACCCTGTTTTGCGAGAGTCTCTGTCTCAAGGGTGCCCGAGAAGGCCGAACCTCGGCTCGGTCAGTTGCTTCCGACAGAGGATTATCTTAATTAATATCACTATTATTATTAACTACCTGTACCCCCACTTCAGAATGCGTGGACACTGGAGAAGAAGGGGCCCAAGAAACTCCAGCAACGCTTCTAGCTGTATGGACTGGAGGGAACCTGCCAGTGACATAGCGGTATCGCGAATAACTTTATTTGCGCCGACGGCGAGGGCGATATGAGGGTACAATGTACGTGTGTTGTGTTTTATGAAGATCTTGGGCCCTGGTGGGTGCGTCGTCAGGGTCGTCGAGGGCGTGCCTCGGTCTCCTTCGGACGCGGGTAAATCTGTGATTCGCGAAGGGATGTACGTGGCGGCACTTACAATCAAGGGGTTAGAGTGTGTGACGGCAGAGCCGAAATATCTGCGGGAAGCCTGCTTCAAGTACTGAGCTATGGTCGGCAGCTCAAGATCTATGTAGATTTTCGTTACGCAAGAACCACGGCGCACCGGTAGCCTTGAGCATGAAACGATTTTGTATTCCCTGAAGTCGGTGAATGTGACGCGGGGAGGCATGCGCAAAGACGGGGCTTGCGTATGTCATTATGGGTCGAATGCACGCTTTGTATAGTGTTATTTTATTACGCAGGGACATTTTGCTATTTTTATTGAGTAACGGGTGCAAACGACCTAGAACTAACGCTGATCGATTCCGAACGCGGTTGATATGCGGACCGTCTTTCATCTAATGTGACGCCTTAAGTATTTGACTGTCTTTCGAAATGCTATTGTTGAGTAAACAAAAAATGACGCTCTAGCGGAATGTAACCCGCGAGTTCTGTTATTGTCGTAGAGAAATTATTGATTGATATTAATGCTTTAAGTTGAAGTAAACAACTAATGACACGTTAACAATTTATTCAAGTTACGATTGATCATCACAGTGGTGATGTGGTCATTACAAAAAATATAAAATAAAATTAAGATTAAACTAAAATTTATAGACTTCTAACAACAAAATTAGTATCAACGACACGAACCTCGCAGTTCATGCCATGGTTCACTAGGCATATCCAAACTGTCGTCGAGGCGAACAGCCCTCGACAACGGCAAGTTTCCGTGAATGACCGATGGAACCTGTCAAACTCACTAGGGACCTAATGGCGCGCAAGAATGCGGCGACTCGTGCCCACGACTTATATCCCACTGAAAGTAACCGACTGGTGCTGCCCTTCGGCGTGAAGGAACGATCTGTGGAATAGCGACCACTCTACTATCGAACCTTCCCATCTGGCATTCTGGCGACTTCATAAATCTTTATAAGGAGCCGCAGCTCGTACAATGCCTACCTGAGCGCGTCCAAACAAACCACCCGCCTTAGATTCCGAATCTGCGATCTTTTCTGGATCGAATGAGGTGGGTTTCGTTAAAATCTGAGGACTTTTTTGACTTGAAACAACAAAATTTTTGACTACAGTTCTAAAAGCTAGTGTATTATCTGACATAAAATTTCCATTTTTTTTTGGATTATAACTATACCAAATACAAAGTACCTGGAACATAAGTTATTTTTTCTTTACCGAATGAATCACAAGTAACCGGCATGTTTAAAGCAATTTTGCTTCTTTTCAAATTAATTTGTCTTCCACAATGTAATGTCGCTTAAAACATAAAGCCGTCGGTTAAGCTATTTTGGCTGCAACTATTTTGCACTGTGTAGTATTTCAACCAAATATACTTATTCTTTAAATTGCTTTAGGGTAGCCATTTAAATTTTTTATTCATATAATTTATTCTGAAGTTTAATTTAGAAAAAACAGTAGATACAGAAGTAGTAGAACACACAGAGGACTGATAAGTATAGCAATAAAACTTACTGCATTGCACAACGCTTTGTTAAAATAGAGAAATCTCGAGACGATTCAAACGAACCATTTGTTCCATGGACACACAGAAACAAGAATAGACAGCATACATTCGATACAAGAACAGTCCGTACAAAATACCATTTCGTGGGCTCCTTTGCAATGGGTAACAGTATGCTAGCTAGTAAGGAAAAAACGAGCATTATCACTTTTTTTTTATAATATTATTGAGACTTAACTAATTGAGATATTAACGAGCACACAGTGCACCTAAAGAAAAGTGATAACGGAACCCCATAAGATTATACCTATCCTAAATAAAGATTCAAGATGCCCAAACGTTGTACATCCAAAGACTGAGATAGAATGCCTCGTTACCCCGCAAGTGGATCCCCGGGTGCCTACACTCGCCACACAAAAGCAGCATTATGCTATCTATAAAAAAGGAATATTTATAAGGCTTTTGTTATAAAATTTTACTTTTTGTGATTTTATATAAAAAATAATAATTTGGTTTTCTTGCTTCGATAAATTAATAGTTTATTTATAATAGTTTATTTCAAAAAACATAAAAATTAGATTAAATATATAAATAGCGCTGTTTAAAATCTCATACAATAGTCTAAGAGTAAGTACTTATGTATCAGCCGGACGGCCGGTTAACGAAAGCGACCTCGACCTTGTGTGTCGCTTCGCTGCCGTTTTCAATGGCGCCGACGTCTCAGCCCTTGCAAAAGCCCTAAGGGATTCCAATGGAGCCCGAAATCAGGATTGCTGCCACAATGCGCTACCAAAATGTAGTGTCAGACATCGTCAACTTTCAAACATAGAGGGCCTTTACAACGGCAGATTAAAACGTCGCATTTTTTAACGCGAACGGTATTAATAATCAACGCGCCGAAATCTTCAATTTTGTTCGCGATCACCAAGTCGACGTGCTTCTAGTGCAAGAGACATTCCTCAAACCGCACACTCGCAATCCCAACATTACGAATTATAACATCATTAGGAATGATAGAACTTCCGCCGCTAATGCCGGAACTCTCATCTACTATAAAAAGTCCTTGCACTGCGTGCCCGTCGATACGCCAACCCTAACCTTCCTAGAAGCCTCGGTGTGTCAGCTAGCCATGTCCGTCCACGCCCCCCATCACAATCGCGTCCGTCTATCTGCCTTGCAGACGTGACGCACAAGTATTACGAAGCGACTTCGTGGCGCTCCTTTCCCTTGGAAACTCAGTCATTTTGGCCGGAGATTTCAATAGCAAGCACACTCGGTGGAATGCAACTAAAATCAACCCCCGGGGGTTGGCTTTAGACTCGCTAAGCGACGCACTCGACTTCGACGTCGTAGCGCCTACTACGCCTACCCATTTTCCATACATATTGGGTCACGCACCGGATGTGCTTGATATTTCCATCTGTAAGAACATCAATCTCGCCTTCCAAGGCATAGAGGTAATCCATGAGCTCGCTTCCGATCATCGCCCCGTTCTTCTTCGGTTAGGGCCCTCCGCCCCAACCTCACCCTCCACCAAAACCATTGTAGACTGGCACCGACTCAGGAACGACCTGAGGGAAGCCACATCACCGCACCTAGATGCTATTCCTAGGAACATATCTTCAGTCAACGACACGAACCTCGCAGTTCATGCCCTCACTAGGCACATCCAGACCGTAGTCGAGGATTGTTCGAGGCAGGTTCCCTCGGTGGAAGACCACCGATGGACCCTGCCAAACGACATAAAGGACCTAATGAGGTGCAAGAATGCGGCGACTCGTGCCCACGACTTATATCCCATTGAAAGTAACCGGCTGGTGCTACGTACCCTTCAGCGTGAGGTCCGATCACGCATAGCCCAGTATAGGAACGATCGGTGGGATAATCACCTCTCCAACATCGAACCATAGCTCAGTACCTGAAGCAGGCTTCTCGCCGATATTTCGACTCTGCCGTCACACACCGAAACCCTTTGATTGTAAGTGCCGCCACCTACAATCCCATCGCGAAACACAGATTTACCCGCGTCCGTAGGAGACCGAGGCACGCCCTCGACGACCCTGACGACGCAACCACCAGGGCCCAAGCCCTTCATAAAACACAACACACTTACATTGCACCCTCATATCGCCCCCGCCGACAGCGAGGGCGTCGCAAACAAAGTTATTCGCGATACCGCCATGTCACTGGCCGGTTCTCTCCAGTCCATACAGATAGAAGCGTTGCTGGAGTTTCTTGCGCCACTTTTTCTCCAGCGCCCACGCATTCTGAAGTGGTGGTACAGGTAGTTAATAATAATAGTGATATTAATTAAGATAATCCTCTGTCGGAAGCAACTGACCGAGCCGAGGTTCGGCCCTCTCGGGCACCCTTGAGTCAGATGCTCTCGCGAAACAGGCTAACGGTCCAAGCCGAGGCTCCCTCTCGGGAGCCCTTGCGTTGTTTACCCATATATAGAGGTCCCGACTGAGAGCCATAAGAGCTCGGTCACCTCTCAACCCGGTGAAACTGTAAAAGCCCTGGGGCTAACAGCGGCCATCAACCCGAAAAAAAAAACAAGTACTTATGTCTGATTTAGAGATTTAATAAGGTGCTACTATTTATCTTCCTTAAATTTTAGTATAGTAACTTAAGTTATTAAATATAATCTAAAACTTTATCATATATGTAAAATGTAAAAAAAAAACTTTCACAAATTTCGAAGATCTCCCGTCTAAAATTAATTATGGAAACTGACAACACCATTATATATATTCTCTTTGATATTCATAATTTAGTAGCTTGTTTCTGTTAAAAATATTGAAATATTTTCATGAAGCGAAGGTCAAGAACTAATTTTTTCTGTAATTTTACGTTAGAATTACAATAGAAGATCTGTATATTATATTTGTTATTTAATTTATTCCTTAGTTATGTCATATCAACTATACAGAAATACCACAATTGGAAACACACTACAAGAGAGTCTTGATGAACTAATACAAGTGAGATAACGTTTCTAAAATTTAATTTAAATAAAATATGTTATAGTTGTAGTCAAAATTATCGAATTTATTCTGGACTTTCAGTATGGACAAATAACGCCAACACTCGCAGTTAAAGTATTACTACAATTTGATAAGTCTATCAATCAAGCGTTATCAAACAGGGTCAAATCTAGGCTTACATTCAAAGCTGGAAAATTGAATACTTACAGGTAAAATACTTTTACATACTATATAATTATACCTTCTTAAACGTTTCTATGATAATGATTAATTCCCTGCAACTAAAAAACTAGGATAACTATTCTAATAGGATAGTTTGCTCAAGGTTTTTGAATTCGGAGTATCTGTATTTTTGTAGGTTATATTTGCACATCTCAGACGACGAGGCTGTGATATATTATCGGTCAAAAAAAACACTTAAAGTGTACTATCAGATTCTAAGTATACATTGTATTTAAGAAACATGATAGATATAAGAATATTATGTAGTTTAAAATATTTTTTTTGTGGATGACAATTGGTCTGTATGTGGCTGTCTCAAAAGACAATGGAGTAATTATTTTATATTAAACTTTAGTGCAATAGAACCATATTGAATTTCACTTCTTTTTATTTCTAATTACTAAAAGATGTCCCCCCTCTGTTGTCGTCGAAGTTCTTCATCCACAGGGGTCGGAGTGCATTGGTGGTGCAAAAGCAGTGTAAACGCCAGCTTCGCAGCATCATCGTCACATGTTGTGTGATGAATGAAAGATTTGTGTAACATATGACCACTTGAATTTTCCATATTAAAAATATCTCAATCTTTCATAAAGGAAAGGTAGATAGGTAGTAATATCATTACAATACTGTTTCTAATATTATATTAATTTTGTAGTTTACCATAACACAGGCTAGTTTATTATTACTATTTAAATAACATCACATTTTGCTAAGTATACACAAAGAAGGGCTGGGCACAGCAAAACCAGACGGTGGGTATGTGTAGGCATTTCCCCATGTGAAATCTGGCAAAAAAGCCAGCCAAACTGAGTAAATTTGAATTAAAAAAATTGCTTGATAAAGGTCAGTAAACCTGTCTTTGTGAGTGAGTTCCTGTATCACTTTCCTTCCATTAAATCCTCTAGAAAACAAAAAATAATTGAATTACCTTACAATTCCATATTATAAATTACTATCATAGATTTATATTACATGCCATTTTTTTGAATTTGGGTAGACCAGAGGGAGATTTACAGCTGGTATAGTGTATATATTTATCATTAATATTATTAAATTAAAACAAACCAAATTAAAATAACATATCTGTAACATAAAGTAACTACGAAAAAAATAAATGCTTTTAGTGGAAGGGATGAACTTATTTTATTGGATTTTCAACATTTGGCATTGGTTTAGTTATTTTTAATCTCAGTAAGTTATGTCCAGTCTGTTTCTTTTTTGTTGGCAACTGCACTAAAACTACTTTTCACTAGGTAATCACAATATTCCATAATAATACAATAAGTAACAGGTTTGTCTTTTTGAAGCCAGAGTTGCTGATATCTATTTTGAAAACTGTACCATAAGTTCTATGTTCATGCTTATTCAAATCCGTTTCTGTTGTAATATGACCTCCATTTCTTCATTGTCACAATATGGATGACTATCCGCAGTGATATTTTCATAATCAAAATATTCACAAAAATTTGAAATAAGGGCAAAATAAGGCCATTTAAATTATGAACATAGGTTGAAATACAATCTTCCTGGCATTTTGTGATAAATTGGTAAATAGGTAAAATTTGTGTTGCTTCATTACTATAATTTTGTATATATTTTTTATTCATTATCTTCTATAGTAGCAAGAATGCTGAAGAAGGCAATGATGCTGAATTTGTTTTATTTAAATTTAAAGTGATTGCCTTATTACTGCAAATTAACCTTATAAAATTATATAAACAATCTGTTAAATATCCAATGTTTGGTTTCCACTTTCTTTTAAATTCTTATAACGTCTGAAACTATAGTAGTGTATTGTGTGTCTGATTGTTATTTTCATGTGAAAACTATGGAAAAATTGCCCTGATGTTTCCAATTTCTCTAAGAACACACAAGCAACAATTTATCATGGAAAACAAAATAACAACATACACAAGAGAAAATAAAATGTTTGTTATAATAAGCAATTTCATATCAGAAAATATAAGTAATAACTTAACTTTTATTTATAATTCATGTTTCATGAATTTTTTCACATTTGTTTTAAACATTTTTGCTACATGTTCACAGTTTCTTAATTTATTATAGTGTGCTGTAATTTGTGTTTCATAATCATAGGAAAGAAAAGGGTACTATTTGTGCATGTGGAAAACCATAATTAAAATCACAACCTGCTTATATATGATCCATTATTATGGATCCCCAATTTTCTTTGTTTGACATGGACCTCTTGCTGGTTGTCTTTAACCCTTTAAATGATATTGATTGCTTTGGGTATCAATTAGGAAAAACAAGTGCTTATTTATTGTTATGTGAAAGTAATTGAGGGAAAATAAACTTAACATAATTGTTTTTCATAAATGTTGTAGGGTTAAAAGTTTAATGCCTTCAATATATATGGGTTTTCTTTAAATCACTTGCCTTATATTGTCATAAAAAATGATACAGTATCTACTTTCCTCTAATTTTCATTACCCGTCCCCTCTTACACTATAATAAAATTATTTACTAATACCAAAATGACAATGAAGACTTTGTATGTTCAATGAGGTTAATATAACATATTAATTACTCAGACTTATATTGAGTATAACCATATAAGGTATATGATGTACCATATTAAATATTTTTGTCTGCGATTTCAGGTTCTGTGATAATGTATGGACATTTATGTTGAATGATGTAGAATTTAGAGAAGTCCAAGAAGTTGCCAAAGTAGACAAAGTGAAAATTGTAGCTTGTGATGGAAAAAGTGAGTAATAGAACCAGTTTTGGTTGGAAATTTGGATCATAATCATTATGGACTTGACAATTTGTTTTATTATTAATTCTAGATATTAATCATACCACCATAATAAATATTATGCTACAGATTTACAACTTATATTCTGTTAAAAAATCCTAATATTAGTATTCTGACTTAATTTGGCTTATTCCTATGAGAATTTACTTGCCTCAGTGATGTTTAGATTCGTTTAATAGGGATTACATTGCTATGCTATGAAGAAACATAAAACTTAAAGCTGTATATAATTGATTGCTGGCTTCTCATCCAAATATTTTATGAAGAAAGTTCTGGTTTCTTATTTTTGTGTTCAGAATCGGTTAGGAATAGGTCTTTAAAGAAACATGATAATGACGCTTATTTATTGCCACATTGATTCTCTTAACATATATAATGGTAAATAAAATGTAAGGATTTGGAATGTTTTTCATTTATTTACAATAATTTATTATTTTGTTTCAGATGTTGACGATAGAAGATAATAGAGAACTTAAACAGAGGTACTAGTTACTATTTTTGTATAAGTCGTTAGTAAATGGTGTCCCTTTATTAAATTATTTGCGAGTGTTATAATTTTTTGGAAAACTACATGTAATAATATGCACTAAATAAAGAAATTATGCGATTTGCAGAGTTTTATTCTATTTACTTGATGGCCCAACGGTGGTAAATTAATCTTCGAAAATATTAAGACGTGGTCTTTTAGGGTTCTCATTCCTTATATCCTTTATGAAAGACGGGCATTCCGTATTATATGAATTTTCAAAGCTACGAAAAAGAAGCAGGCTATTGTAATATAAATTTATGTACAATTAATACTTCTTTACTATTTTCTCCCCCCTTTTTGTCAACTCCATAAAATCTAAATCACACGTCTATATAATTCAGAATTGGAGAATAATATGACTAGACAGAGCACTATGTTGCAGTTTATTTTTATCTGTCGGTTCGGCCGCCGAAATATGTACCATCAGGTGTGTACTAGTTTGTCACCCTCAATTCCATATAAAAACTTGAATGGAAACATACGCCTGCCTTGTCTCGTTGCTTAGCAAGTTATGCTTAATTCTTAGAATTACGCTTTAGAAAGGTTTACACTGCATCTGTATGTACCTTTTTCGATCTTTATTGTACATCATACATTAGAACTAAGAAATGTGACTACAAGTGGCTGCTTGCGCGAATGCCTACGGAACTATATTATATTCTAGGCCGTTGAGATCTTGTGGTAAGTGCCAGAAGATATGTGGTCATCAGGACTATCTAATTCATTCCATAATGCAGCCTTAACATCCCAAATTATCATGGTCGATATCACCAATCAACTGCGGATTCTGCGATGGTTATCTGCCTCTATTATCTTACCGAACCTTTTCAATAGAGTTAAATATATATATATAAATATACATATACTTATGTGTGTATACATATATATATATATATATAAAATAAAAATCATGCGAATGTTTTCAGCGTTGAAAGTTACTCAAACTGACTGTGATGGTACTTTGATAGATAACTAATAAATACAAAGCAAAAAAAAAAGAAAAAATTTTAATAAGATATATTACCCTGTTCACTTTGGCACGATATTTTATGTAAACAAAAAGTTTTTCAAACATTTCTACCCATCACTAGTGCAAAGCACATGTATTTGTAGTGACATTACGAAACGTTATTTATATTGTATGAATTTGAATAGAGTAGGTAATTAATTTTATATGGTAGGTTGTAACAATAAAATAACAAGAGAAATTAAGAATTATTAAAATATTTACTTTATAATTTTTTCTTATCAGCAAATTAATGGATATGTAAGGTCATCGATTTAGTACAGCAAAAAAACACGAATTTTGATGGTTTTTTCACAAAATGAATAGTGTATATTAATAAGCCACTATACTTGTATGTTGATTTATTTTATTGTAAGAACAAATCGATTGTATATGCTTTTTTACATTTTACATTTTATACAACATATAATGCTTCATCCAATAAATCTTAACATGAAATAAAAATATAAAAGCGTTGAAAATAAAATAATAATACAGAAAATAATTAAATAAGAATGGTTTATTTATATTAGTCAGTGTCATTTAGCGTGAAAACTCACAACACAGACTCTATTAATAAATTCCATTAATAGAATCCGTTCAATGCATATTTGTGTCCACATTAAAATAATTAAATTACATCACAAATCACCCGTAGAACCACTTTAATGGAGCCACCACCATATTAAAATTATTTGGTATAATTGTTTCTTTAGAGAAACTGCGATCCGATATATTGATAGGTAGGTAAAAGGTCGACGAAAATAAGCTCTTACAGAAATGAAGATTAAACAATACATTTTATTTCCTTAAAACCATTACTTTTGTGCGCTAGATATATTTAATTGATGAAAATCAGACATAAAATCAATATTTAATATATAAAACCAAAATGTATCTCCATATATAAACCGCATGTTAAGCTTATCAGGCCTATAAGTATAGTATAGGTATCGAATAGATATTAAAGGAAGTCGGTTAATTTATTACTTATATTGTAAGAGCAGGGATTTAATAAGCAGATAAGATATTGTTGCATAATAAGTGAGGCTCCCATTTCCTTTCCTTTTATAATTAAAGGTTTCTTTATAATAATTATGCACAATATGTAGGTGGCGAAGTTAGATCGGAAAGTAAATCCAGCTCGACATCTGTCAACTTTTCGCGATGTTTGGCCCAATCGTCTTGATGGGTACGTCGGAACTCAGCGAGTGCTGTGCGTATCGCCGCCGGTATGGGATCTGGTGCGTTAGTGTGACGTGCTAGCTCAGTTAAAACATCACCAAGTTTAGGTGCGACACTGTACGGTCGTGAGACTAGATATGCACACAAGCCTAGCACCCCGTAGTGCTTCTCGTCTAGAATCTTCGAACTACAGCTGTGCATTAATGAGCGAAGTGTTTTTTCCTCGTCCAGCAGCGCCCGGCAGTGCATTAGTCCAGTGAGTAATTTAGTAGCTGTTTGCCTCACCTGTAAAATTTATTTACTTTTATTTACCTAATAACATGTGTAAAAATCCGTATAGATGATACCGGGTCTTATTTTAATGTGCCGATGTGAAACTTGGTTACGGACTTAGTAAACAACCTATTCGTAACGGAACGGAGAGTTCTTAGGAAGACTTTTCGTGTGATTGGCAGGGAAGATGACAGTAAGGGGGTCCAGAAAATCTCCGGCCGAAAAATCTAAACAAATGTATAAAAAACCACATAGATGAAACCGTCGTAAGGGTTTAATTTTAATGTACGGATGTGAAAATTGGTTACTAACACCAAAAACAACATATTATTAGTGGAAAGGAGAGTTCTTAAGGAGATGTTTGGACCTATTAGGAGGAAAGATGGCAGTTAGAGGGTCCGGAAAACCTCCGGTCGAAAAATTACAAGAACTTACCGTCCGAATCAAATATCAGTGGTATAATGAACACACATCGCTCTGGTGGGTAAGACTCGTTGCTTTGTATGATATAGCAGATGGCCAGATATCATGTCAGGAGAGGATCAGATTGTAAGGAGGGCATATATGGCCGATATTACGTTGAGAAGCCCAAATATTGCTGTAGTGACTTGAGTTTGGTTAAAGCTGACGATTGAATTGGCATGAGACCGGGTAGTATAGGGGAAGTACTACCAATATAACACCCTCGAAAGTTTAAGTGTAAATTAAGATAACTTTCGTACACAATTCCGATACAATTTCCGAACTGTTGCGAGTCAAATACTGTTTAATGTTCCGGCCCGTTTGTCGCGGTATCTCGTTCCGTTACTGACGCATAAGCTTTGCAATAACCAATTTAGGTTATCATTCCATATTGCCTAGGCTTTGTAGATTACTCAAGGAATTCATTAGAAAGACTGTTCCATTGATATTTTTAAATGACAAAATATCGAATTTCAAAAATAAAATGTATATGGCCATTATTTTTTCAGCCAATAAAATGTCATTAAGTATTTCAAGTTATTGTACGTAAATTGTTTTTAAATGTATGCTGTGGCCGCACTGTAAGTGGAACTTTATGATATTAGTAACCTAAATTCTTCATTTAATTTGTTGTTGGTTCGATATATATAATTAGTTAAATACAATTTAAACATTTGACATACAGTTTACCTGATAGATTCCTGCCATACACACATATAAATATATCAATCAAAGATGATTAGATGGATTATTAAGATATTAATTATTACAAAAATTCCATGTACATATTCACCCCGGAATGGCTCTTTGACAGTAATTGGGTCTAGTAAATTTGATCTCTCAAGACGACCAACTCTCTATTACCACAGTTAGATATGCATACATATCTATCATATGTATATCTTTCTTGAGATTCAATTTATTTCTGAAAACCTGAACAAGTTCTGTTCAACAGTTTCCGAGATTAGCGCGTACAAACGGAGAGACACTTCGTTTTATAAGAAACAGTGATAGTTATAATTTCACCAACCTCTAGTCTCGCATCCTTCATGAGCGTAAGAGCGACCTGCTCCACTTGACCCGCGATGTCTTCATTCTCGCGTAGAATAGGCAGTCCATAGAAGACCAGTGGTTGAGCAAGTTCCACGCCGGCGAGCCTCGCCCACCATGATTTAGCAGTGGGCAGCGATTGCAGTGTGCGTAGTGCCGTACAAAAAGCTTCAGGCGAATGAGGGGCACTGGCAAGTCCCGTGAGCAGGCCTCCAGCCGCTCTGCCAAGTTCCTCGTAAGGTTGGATAGAACCCCTCGCTGCGACCGCAAATGCTATACTCGCGATGGTGTATTGAGATTCTATGTGGCTGCGAACGCCACGAACTACTAACCCCATGCATGCGCGTAGAACTGGAAGTAGCACATGTAAAGATATTGAGTATTGTTTTCATTGATTTCTGTCGCTTCTGGCCTGGTAAAGGGAGAAGCCTGGATTGGATTACAATATAGGTCTTATACAAATATAAGACCTGTATTGTAATCCGATCTAGACCATATGAATCTCGGGTCTAAAAGTATTAATGAAACAAAATGTTGCTGCGCTGTATATAGGTGATTTAGACCAGGGATTCCCAAACAATTTTGGGCCAAAGACCCTTTTAAACTGATACCTCGGACCCCCATAGCCAAATTTTGTTATAAACTTTAAACCCAAGTGCAAGTTTGTTATATAATAAAATATCAGTACAACAATGATACTTCCTACTAAAATATTAGTCTTAATTATAACAAGTTGGTACACATAACACAACTTATACAATATCTTGAAAGTTTCAAATAAGAACTTGTGTTAATTAATAGGAGTCGATTTTAAAAACCTCGTCGACCTGCAAAATCACTATTCGTTTATGTCGACCACTTTGAGAATCAAACACCCTGGGACCTTGGACCTTCCTTCGATTTAATAGCAATGGCCTACTAGCTCGTGACGGTCACGAGTGAAGAGGTCTACTTTGTTTTTGTGTATGTGTGATGCTGTTGGTCCAGAGTACCTTTACAGCTTTATCAAAATAGACTAGCGAGCGAGAGGCCCGCTGAGAGAAGAGGTTTATTATTATTATATAGTTTAAGTAAGGGGTTCTCTATAAGTTGCCGTAGATGTTCATGGCTTCCAACAGATGGCGCTATAATCATTTTGAATATATCGAGCAGCAGCGTCGCGATCACGATTAGGCCTCCAACTTTAAAGAGACCTTTGTTCGGTAATATTTTGCTTTATGTTTTAGGTGTATTTGTTTATAATTATGTTTTTTTACATAATAAACATAATTGTAAAGTTACCGGTAGTGAGCAAGTTAACTGCGGCAGCGTGATCCCTTGGCGCAGAAGGCGGTGTGGGCGCGGCGTCCCCAGTTAAGCGAATCGAGACTTGCATCTCTGCGTCGATCTGTTTGTCGAGCTGCTCGTCGAGAATTGAACTCTCGACCTCCAAGTCTTCAACTTCGTCCTCACCTTGTCCGCCACCGCTCCCCGATGTCTACGATACAGATTTCAATTGTAACAAGAATGTTTATACAATTCATATCGGCGCATAGTGACCCACAAGCACACATAGAAATTAATAGTAATTATTTTATGTATAATTAATAGTCATTCTTAAAATAAAAAAGCAGCACAAAGCAATAATACTGCCACAAGTTTTTAGTATAAAATAGTGTAACGATCTTTTACTGAAGACTAAATAACTGTATCAGTGATATTGAATATCACGCAAAGTATGGTGACAATATCAAATCTACAGAAATTGTAATTAAGTTTACATTACGTAAACTATATATTAGATATTAATGGTTAGTTGCTGTAGTAACTCTTGGTGCACTATTTAGATAATACCATAGCTATATATATAACTATACCATGGAGGTGCTTTGCGGAATTTCATACAGAAAATTCATTCGCAGTCAAAATTCACAGTCGCTATAGAGTTCAAATCAAATTAATTAATTTACCCGCACGGAGACTACATAAGCTATTCTTAAGAATACTGGTGTTAGAAAAATAAATAAATAAATAACCACTGACCTTAGAGGAAGCATCAAGATACTCGGCGTAAAACGTTTGCAAAACACAATTTTCAAAGGAATCAATATTAATCAACATATATCAATATTAATCAACAAATATCTTCATCGTTTATAAATTCATCGTGCCCGTAAATTTATAAGATCGTTAAATTGTTCGAAGTAACTACATTACCCCAAATTAAATCAATTGTTTTAGCTGATTACGTAAGAAACCAATTAACAATTTAAGTAGCCCAATGCCAGAATGCCAGGATGGTCTCTTAACCGCCTTACGGAAAAGATAATATATAAAATATAAACTCATAGTAGACAGTATCGAAGTGTATTTATTGTTAATTATTAAATTTTTTAATCAAGTCACATTTCCAAAATGGTTACTCGTAATTCCTCTTCAAAATTAATACTCAAACTTCTCCATGCCATGTATATCAATTTATATAAATTTGGCGAAAATGAAAACCACATAACAAATAAAATTGTTATGGAAACGATGAAAACGAACGTTCTTTTTAATTATTAAAAAGCACATATTACGTTAATTTATTATAAAAATTAAAGTTTCGAAAATACTTTTTGGAACTTGTCTATAATTTGGTTTGGTGGTTCCGGTATTGTTTGTGTAGTTAATGTCCAATTAAGTAAAGAAATTTCTAAGGGTGCATTAAAAAAATATTATAACTTTCATTTCTTATTTTACGTATCTCATATTCTATTTAAGTCTTTAGGAACACTCAAAGATGATAATTGTTTTAAAATAGTTTTACGCCCATAAATAATATCATAACTTGCTATAAAATATAATTATTAATATTTTAATCAGAGTTTCTTGCCCGAATAAAAAATAATAAAAGTGATTCTATACTTATTGAATTAAATATTATTGCTCCACGCCACTTGCGACACATGGCACTGGCCATATTTTTAAAATTTTATGGTTTATATAATTATTTTCGTACTAAAGTTTGGAATGCACACGTATGGTGCACGTGTGCATGCGTATTTTGTACACAACATATCTGTAGTATTAGCTTCATTTTATGGATTGTCATGCTCCGTCTATGATTTAAATTGTTTGATTAAAATTTACACTATGCAAAGAAATTTAATGAGGAGTATATCATCTTAAAGAATTTAATACGTTCACCGGTGGCACAAATATTTAAGGAATATCGACTATTCTTCTCCTCTCCCGCAATATCAATCTCTCTTACGTTACAACTACGTCGAAAGTACACCGAATATGGGCCACAATTTTTTTAGGGAAGTTAATGCATTATTAACATTGCAGTGGGCCCCCCGCTCGCGAGTCCGTTTTCCGATGAAATCGTAGAGGTCACAAGACCGACGGCATCACACGAACTTCAAAAAAAAAAAAAGAAAATAAAAAGAGGATACCTGTGACGGGTCATCGTGCGGCTGCGTCGCGTGCTTGGAGGCGACGTGCGCGTGCGACAGTGCCTGCCTCATTGCGGGCCGCGCCGGCAACGTATCCGGGCTGCCTTGCGCGCTGCACGTCATCGCGCTTATAGCCACGCTCTTCACCACTGATAGAAAAAATCAATATACATTTTTAAAGTGATCCATGAAGAACCACGTGGGGCCAATGTCAACTTGTGAGGGGTGCATAGCGGGAAGAAGAAAAAAGATCGTGTACGAAATTTAAATACGGGTCCATCTTTACTTTTCTATATTACACCCTGATTTGATATTTTTTTTTTTTTTTTATATCATTAAGAGTAACAAACGAGCACACAGTTCACCTGATGGTAAGTGATTCCTGCGGCCCATGACATCTACATTCATCCTTGACAAGAAATCATAATGCAGATGCGTTGTAACCCTTGAGGACTGAGATGGAATGCCTCGTCTCCAGTAATAAAGGTCTCCGGATCCCTGCACTCACCAGACGAAACACAGCAGCGTTAAGCTGCTATTTTAGGCTGGTATTCTGTGAGGGCGTGGTCCTACCCCGGTCGAGCTGACCCATTCATTCTGCAGCTAGAAACAAACTGTATTACATCAAAGTCTGTTGAGGCAAGCTAATAAAAAGACGAAAAGAAGCTAAGAAAAATTAATACGCTTAAGAAAATTCAAAACAAGAGGAGGGGGGGGATTGCGGATTTTTTAATTATATTGTAGACACAATATAATGAAAGAATCGCGAAGGGCCTAGAAGTTCAACAATCTCACATCTTACGAGTATCATATATAATAATCACGGTAGATCCGGAAGTAAATACTTTTCGATAAATAAAAACCATAGTTCATACGCCAGTTACAAATTATACCTTTTTGGGATTCAACGTCATAATGGATGTGAATTAATTTCAAAAATCTATGGTCACTTCCAGATAATATTAATTAATAATTTTTGTTTTTTATGTACTCACCAATGTCACCATTCTCATCGTACAGCGCTGCGAGTCGTGGTATCACTGACTCTAGGAAGTCAGCAAAACGAGGAGCTGGTCCACTATCTCCACCCGGAAACACCAGATTGGTGTCAAAGATTGTCATAAGGATGCTGCAATAACACTATATTATACATAATAAGGAATAAATAAGTGCGTAATATATATATATATATATATATATTATATGATAATGATATCCTGAGCTGTCAATATGGTCTGGTAATAACCAGAAGATATTGTTGCGGTTAAAATCGATCAGGAGGAAATAATCATCATTGTTTAAAGATAAAGTCTAATAGTTTCACCTGCCAACAGTTTCTCGCACGTTTTGGTAAGGATGCTGGATAAAGTTAGCGGAATCAAGTCTTTTCAGCAGTTCCGCTGCCAGTGGGGCCGCACGCCAGGTCAGTGTTCCCAATGCACCCTAAATAGAAAATAAGTAATAATATATATATATATTTTTTAACACTAATTATTTTTAAACTTCGTCTATTTCATTGTCATCATATATATGATGATAATCTATTTCATATGTTCATTTTTATGTATTTGTGACATATTATTAGGTGTGATAAACGAGGACACAGTTCATCAGAAGCTATGACTACGGCCCTTGCCATTTACATGTATCCTTAACAAAGATTTGAAATGTCCATTCGTTGTCAATCCCGAAAGTCATGTGGAAAGTGTGGTCCTCCCCTGTCGGCCGGGAAAGACCAAGCTGTCGCTGTTTTTTTTCTGTGTCAGTATTGCTGTTGGTCCAGAGACCTTTACAGCTTTATCTAATTAGAGCGAGCGGGAGGCCCGCTGGGTAGGGAGACAACGATGATGCCGTGGAGCTGGCGCGGAGACTGCTGCTGCACCACCGCCGCACTCCGACCCCTGTGGATTGTGGATGAAGAATGTCGACGACAACGGAGGGGGGCGATAATACGATCCGAGGGCCCCCTCATAGGGAGGTACGAAACCTCGACTCGGATCGCTATCTAAAGGGAGGATTTCGCTGAGAAACGGCGTAAATTCGTATCTTAGGTTTGCTGTCTTCTGATAAATGAAAAAAAACCGTTATGTACTAACGAGATATAGGATTTTAGTCCTTAGGAGTGGGAACACTATTGCAGTATGATTTCATATCGAGGATAAACGTAGACGCCTTGGTCTGCATGAATTACTTAATATCAAGTGATCACTGTACTCATTGAGACGCCACTAATATATAAAAAAGTCATGCCGCGTCATTAACATTTCTATATGGTAACCCTAAGTAAGGATTAACTATGGTAGAGCTACACTGCAGTTTGTTTTTAGCTGTAGAATTACTGGGTCAGCTCGAACGGGATAGGACCACGACCTCACAGAGTGCCAGCGTAAAATAGCGGCATAATGCTGCTGCGTTTCCTCTGATGAGTGTAGGGATCCGGAGACCTTTATTACTGTGCGGTGACGAGGCATTCCATCTCAGTCCTCAAGGGTGACAACGCATCTGAATTATGATTCCCTGTCAAGGATGAATGTAGATGTCACGGGCCGCACCAATCACTTGCCATCAGGTGAACTGCGTGCCCGTTTGTTACTCTGAAAAAAAAATTTTTTCCCACAAACAAAATAAAAAAAGAACAATTTATTTTGTGGTCATTAAAACTATAAAGCACACAGACCTGAAGAGCGATCAATCGCGCGCACACTACAAACGAAGCCTCCTGGTCACTGTCAGTGTCGCCGTCGATACTATGCGGTGCACAGAACTCTAGCAAGGCGCTAAGAATCCCGCCACTGCGGCGCGGGTCCATTTTATCTACGCCCGTCGCTAGGCACGTGCCCCAGTCGTCAATCGACTCCGGTGTCACAGCTGTTAAACCTGAAAGAGAATATAAGTAGTTATAGCGGTACATATAAACTTATCTTAAAATATACAATATAGGCTACTCAGTCTAGTGATTCCACTAAAATAAAACGAAGATAGGTATGCAAATGATCATGAAGAAGTGTATGTAATTTTAAATAAAGAAGTAGAATATGATCTATTAGTCGAATTCAAATCCTATATGATCACCCAAATGGGATTAGAATTGTTTCTCAAAAAAAATGTCAATTACAACTTTTTTTTTCCTTACGGTTTCTCCTTCTATTACTGATGGCTCTGCGGCCTCACCGATATAGACTCGCGAGTAAGAGTCAACTTTACAACTTGAAAGACTTTTGCAATTTATAACACAAACATAGCTTAAATAATAAACTACCTCCAATTAATTTAAAACAAAAATTACTTTATTTAAACTTAATGCCCTAAAAGAAATGTTTTTGGGCATATTGCATATTGTTGCAAGTTTAAAAGATACTGTAATTTTTTTAAGTGACATATGAATAGTATTGTTAAAATAAAAAAAAAATACATAACAATATTTTGAAGTTAAAAGGTTTATAAAATGTAAGTCAATGTAAAAAGTCAAATTCAATTTAACATATTCTAAAAAGGTCTTTTTATAAGTTATTTTTGCATATCAACTATTTAAAGTTACCGTTCAGATCGAATTGCAGATATCTGCTGAATAGACTGGGCAAGAAACTCGGTCTCTCTTGCTCTATTCAAAAATAAATTTATTATTCTACGAAAGAATAGAATAAGATAGATAAACATACGACGTGAGAGTTAACCCGTTCTAATTCCAAGCATTTTCTTTTTCATATAATTATATATTTCGTTGAGAGTAACAAACCCGCACACAGTTCACCTGATGGCAAGTGATTCCCGAGGCCCATAACATCTACATTCATCCTTGACAGGGAATCATAATGCAGATGCATTGTCACCCTTGAGTCTCGCTAGTAGGGATGGTATAACTAGTGAGTATATGTCCCTACTCAGAGGGCCTCCCGCTCGCGAGTCTAATTAGATAAAGCTGTAGAGGTCTGTGCACCAACAGCAATACACATACACAAAAAAAAGGACATTAACATTGGACATGATGGCGTAGGACTCACCGGCCTTGATGATGTCGAGCGCTGTATATTGCAATGACAACGCGCGTTCCCGCGGCCAGTACCTGGGCGCGATCAACGCCGCGGCCGCTATTTCTGCGGCCAAACGCTGCGGCGTCTCCTGCGGGTTGCTGGCGCAAGACAACGCGTGTTTAAGCAGCTTGGACGCTAGTACCTCGCCGAATTGGGAGAATAGAAACTGGAAAAGTGATATAAATTTAAATTATTAATAAGATTTTATATATATATTTATACATACATATATTATATAATATTAAGAAAAATGTACGAAATGGTGGTGGTTTTCCCTAGAAGAAAATGAAACATCATCTATTCTTCTTGTTTGAATAAGTAAAAAAGGGTGTAAATTTAAAAATGTTTCTCTTACCGGGTATTTTTCAAATGGTAACTATTAAAATTGACACGTTAATAATCTGTCACCATAAGTATATATCTTGAATATCTCATTGTGAACGGTAGGGTCTGGACTTGACGGTCTACGTAGTTTTCCAACTTCGATCAAAACCAATGTATCATATCTGTCTCCACTGATTCATATCAAATGGCATTTACCCAAACATACACAGGTCCTAATTCCTAACCTATGCTGTTTTACCCAAACGTACGGAACTGTGGAAAATATCCCATATTATGAATAGTGTCGAAATTCTTTTCAATTTCGTTTAGCTAGACTTCAAATGCATTTGATAAATATGCTTCAACTGATTTATGTAAAAGTGCTGAAGGTAGAGCCACGCTACAGCTACTTTGTTACAAACTTTTTTCTGTATGTGATACCTACCTTAAATATAGTGAATCGGATGCCATTAAACTTGTCTTTTTCTTTCTTCTCCTCCACCGTAAGGAAGGCAACGAGCCGGTCTACATTAGCATCGTCATTGAAGAATTCAAACAAGTGGCGTTCGCCTTCCTCCATTTCTTCCACTTTCCGCTCGTTATAGTTGAATTGTTGACACGACGGTGCTGCCACCTGCAAAAAATAAAATTTTTTTTAACCAAAGAAAAGAAGATAAAAAATTGAATTCGAAGCGTGTATATTTATATATATGTTTATGTATTCAATCTTTTCTTATTTATCTTTTCCAAGAATACGACCCTAAAACATGTTGTTGTTGCTAATCACCATTTTTGATCAGATAAACGCGAGGAGTGGCTGTTAGCGGGTTGGACAGTCAAAAGACTAAAGGCAACTAACCTGACTCCAAAAAGGCTGGCTACTGGCCATAAGTTGACTCCAGCTCATCGAGCAGCCTGACTACGTTTCGCAAGATACACGTAAACTTGACGGACGAACAGTGGAGCTGGAGAAGAGAACTCTTCTCAGATGAAAGCAGCTTCGTGGCAATGGTGAATGAAAACGAATCTACAGTAGACCTGAAGAGCGATTCGCCCAGTGCTGCATAAGTGAAAATGTAGATGTAAGTGGATGGTGTGAGCGGGCATTTCAACGGTTGCAAAAACCAAGTTGGTTTTCATAGAAACTAGCGCCAGATTTGGAGGTTTGACAGCGAACCGATATATAGTAGACATATTAGGGGATCATGTTATTCCTTACGCAGGTTTTATCGGTGAAAAACAAAGCCTGTTCACATCTCACATCTGCAGTTTCTCTTCGGCGGTACCTGCAGGAGGTCGAAACTGGGTGCATAGGGTGGCCAGCACGTAGTCCTGATTTAAATCCTATTAAGCATTTATGGGACGAGCCTAAAAGAAAAATTCGAGGTAGAAATCCTGGGCCAGCTACGAAAGCCGAGCTTCAAGCCGCACTCGCTTAAGAATAGGATGGTGTTTCTCAAGAAACAGTGAAAAATCTTATCCGGCCTATGAAGAACCGATTAGAGACGACAATATTTCGATCACAAGAGTACGGCGTCAGACGATTTTTATGTTCACGAGTTAACATATAATGTAAGAAACATCATATATATATATTTATATATATATATATATATATAAATCCCACTGCTGGACATAAGCCTCCTCCTTAGAGAGGGTATTGGAGCATAGTCTGCCATGCATATTAACAAACTTTACCTGTCTTCGAAATATTTCTTTATAACTTAATAATTAACCCTTCGTTCTTAGCATTTGTCATACACAAATATTGTTCCTCTGCTGGCAATCTGATCCAGAACCTACGACGCGACAACCAAATATTCTAAGCACTACGGCGCAATGTAGTGATCATGATGAAGTGTAATATTCTAAGCACTACGGCGCAATGTAGTGATCATGATGAAGTGTAATATTCTAAGCACTACACCGCAATGTAATGATCACGATGAAGTGTAATATTCTAAGCACAACGCCGCAATGTAGTGATCATGATGAAGTGTAATATTCTAAACAAAACGCCGCAATGTAGTGATCATTATGAAGTGTAATATTCTAAGCACTACGCCACAATGTAGTGATCATGATGAAGTGTAATATTCTAAGCACTACGCCGCAATGTAGTGATCATGATGAAGTGTAATATTCTAAGCACTACACCGCAATGTAATGATCACGATGAAGTGTAATATTCTAAGCACAACGCCGCAATGTAGTGATCATGATGAAGTGTAATATTCTAAGCACAACGCCGCAATGTAGTGATCATGATGAAGTGTAATATTCTAAGCACAACGCCGCAATGTAGTGATCATGATGAAGTGTAATATTCTAAGCACAACGCCGCAATGTAGTGATCATGATGAAGTGTAATATTCTAAACAAAACGCCGCAATGTAGTGATCATTATGAAGTGTAATATTCTAAGCACTACGCCACAATGTAGTGATCATGATGAAGTGTAATATTCTAAACAAAACGCCGCAATGTAGTGATCATTATAAAGTGTAATATTCTAAGCACTACACCGCAATGTAATGATCACGATGAAGTGTAATATTCTAAGCACTACGCCACAATGTAGTGATCATGATGAAGTGTAATATTCTAAGCAAAACGCCGCAAAGTTAGTGATCATGATGAAGTGTAATATTCTAAGCACTACACCGCAATGTAGTGATCATGATGAAGTGTAATATTCTAAGCACTACGGCGCAATGTAGTGATCATGATGAAGCGTAATATTCTAAGCACTACACCGCAATGTAATGATCACGATGAAGTGTAATATTCTAAACAAAACGCCGCAATGTAGTGATCATTATGAAGTGTAATATTCTAAGCACTACGCCACAATGTAGTGATCATGATGAAGTGTAATATTCTAAGCACTACACCGCAATGTAATCATCATGATGAAGTGTAATATTCTAAGCACAACGCCGCAATGTACTGATCATTATGAAGTGTAATATCTCTAAGCACAACGCCGCAATGTAGTGATCATTATGAAGTGTAATATTCTAAGCACTACACCGCAATGTAATGATCACGATGAAGTGTAATATTCTAAGCACTACGCCACAATGTAGTGATCATGATGAAGGTAATATTCTAAGCACTACACCGCAATGTAATGATCACGATGAAGTGTAATATTCTAAGCACTACGCCACAATGTAGTGATCATTATGAAGTGTAATATTCTAAGCACTACACCGCAATGTAATGATCACGATGAAGTGTAATATTCTAAGCACTACACCGCAATGTAATCATCATGATGAAGTGTAATATTCTAAAAAGGTCTTTTTATAAGTTATTTTGCATATCAACTATTTAAAGTTACCGTTCAGATCGAATTGCAGATATCTGCTGAATAGACTGGGCAAGAAACTCGGTCTCTCTTGCTCTATTCAAAAATAAATTTATTATTCTACGAAAGAATAGAATAAGATAGATAAACATACGACGTGAGAGGTTAACCCGTTCTAATTCCAAGCATTTTCTTTTTCATATAATTATATATTTCGTTGAGAGTAACAAACTCGCACACAGTTCACCTGATGGCAAGTGATTCCCGAGGCCCATAACATCTACATTCATCCTTGACAGGGAATCATAATGCAGATGCATTGTCACCCTTGAGTCTCGCTAGTAGGGATGGTATAACTAGTGAGTATATGTCCCTACTCAGCGGGCCTCCCGCTCGCGAGTCTAATTAGATAAAGCTGTAGAGGTCTGTGCACCAACAGCAATACACATACACAAAAAAAAAGGACATTAACATTGGACATGATGGCGTAGGACTCACCGGCCTTGATGATGTCGAGCGCTGTATATTGCAATGACAACGCGCGTTCCCGCGGCCAGTACCTGGGCGCGATCAACGCCGCGGCCGCTATTTCTGCGGCCAAACGCTGCGGCGTCTCCTGCGGGTTGCTGGCGCAAGACAACGCGTGTTTAAGCAGCTTGGACGCTAGTACCTCGCCGAATTGGGAGAATAGAAACTGGAAAAATGATATAAATTTAAATTATTAATAAGATTTTATATATATATTTATACATACATATATATATATATATATATATATATATATATATAATATTAAGAAAAATGTACGAAATGGTGGTGGTTTTCCCTAGAAGAAAATGAAACATCATCTATTCTTCTTGTTTGAATAAGTAAAAAAGGGTGTAAATTTAAAAATGTTTCTCTTACCGGGTATTTTTCAAATGGAAACTATTAAAATTGACACGTTAATAATCTGTCACCATAAGTATATATCTTGAATATCTCATTGTGAACGGTAGGGTCTGGACTTGACGGTCTACGTAGTTTGCCAACTTCGATCAAAACCAATGTATCATATCTGTCTCCACTGATTCATATCAAATGGCATTTACCCAAACATACACAGGTCCTAATTCCTAACCTATGCTGTTTTACCCAAACGTACGGAACTGTGGAAAATATCCCATATTATGAATAGTGTCGAAATTCTTTTCAATTTCGTTTAGCTAGACTTCAAATGCATTTGATAAATATGCTTCAACTGATTTATGTAAAAGTGCTGAAGGTAGAGCCACGCTACAGCTACTTTGTTACAAACTTTTTTCTGTATGTGATACCTACCTTAAATATAGTGAATCGGATGCCATTAAACTTGTCTTTTTCTTTCTTCTCCTCCACCGTAAGGAAGGCAACGAGCCGGTCTACATTAGCGTCGTCATTGAAGAATTCAAACAAGTGGCGTTCGCCTTCTTCCATTTCTTCCACTTTCCGCTCGTTATAGTTGAATTGTTGACACGACGGTGCTGCCACCTGCAAAAAAAAAAAATATTTTTAACCAAAGAAAAGAAGATAAAAAATTGAATTCGAAGCGTGTATATTTTTATATGTGTTTTATGTATTCAAATGTTATCTTTTCCAAGAATACGACCCTAAAACATGTTGTTGTTGCTAATCACCATTCTTGCAACAGGAGCTCAAATAAACGCGAGGAGTGGCTGTTAGCGGGTTGGACAGTCAAAAGACTAAAGGCAACTAACCAGACTCCAAAAAGGCTGGCTACTGGCCATAAGTTGACTCCAGCTCATCGAGCAGCCTGACTACGTTTCGCAAGATACACGTAAACTTGACGGACGAACAGTGGAGCTGGAGAAGAGAACTCTTCTCAGATGAAAGCAGCTTCGTGGCAATGGTGAATGAAAATGAATCTACAGTAGACCTGAAGAGCGATTCGCCCAGTGCTGCATAAGTAAAAATGTAGATGTAAGTGGATGGTGTGAGCGGGCATTTCAACGGTTGCAAAAACCAAGTTGGTTTTCATAGAAACTAGCGCCAGATTTGGAGGTTTGACAGCGAACCGATATATAGTAGACATATTAGGGGATCATGTTATTCCTTACGCAGGTTTTATCGGTGAAAAACAAAGCCTGTTCACATCTCACATCTGCAGTTTCTCTTCGGCGGTACCTGCTAAACTGGGTGCATAGGGTGGCCAGCACGTAGTCCTGATTTAAATCCTATTAAGCATTTATGGGACGAGCCTAAAAGAAAAATTCGAGGTAGAAATCCTGGGCCAGCTACGAAAGCCGAGCTTCAAGCCGCACTCGCTTAAGAATAAGATGGCGTTTCTCAAGAAACAGTGAAAAATCTTATCCGGCCTATGAAGAACCGATTAGAGACGACAATATTTCGATCACAAGAGTACGGCGTGAGACGATTTTTATGCTCACGAGTTAACATATAATGTAAGAAACATCATATATATATATTTATATATATATATATATATATATATATATATATAAATCTATATATATATATATATAAATCTATATATATATATATATATATATAAATCCCACTGCTGGACATAAGCCTCCTCCTTAGAGAGGGTATTGGAGCATAGTCTGCCATGCATATTAACAAACTTTACCTGTCTTCGAAATATTTCTTTATAACTTAATAATTAACCCTTCGTTCTTAGCATTTGTCATACACAAATATTGTTCCTCTGCTGGCAATCTGATCCAGAACCTACGACGCGACAACCAAATATTCTAAGCACTACGGCGCAATGTAGTGATCATGATGAAGTGTAATATTCTAAGCACAACGCCGCAATGTAGTGATCATGATGAAGTGTAATATTCTAAGCACAACGCCGCAATGTAGTGATCATGATGAAGTGTAATATTCTAAGCAAAACGCCGCAAAGTTAGTGATCATGATGAAGTGTAATATTCTAAGCACTACACCGCAATGTAATGATCACGATGAAGTGTAATATTCTAAGCACAACGCCGCAATGTAGTGATCATGATGAAGTATAATATTCTAAGCACTACGGCGCAATGTAGTGATCATGATGAAGTGTAATATTCTAAGCACTACGGCGCAATGTAGTGATCATGATGAAGTATAATATTCTAAGCACAAGGCGGCGAACTTCCTCCCTCGGTCCCCGAGATTGGGCAGCAGTCTGTGCATAGCACCCGCTACCCTCTCGATCCGGGGACCAGGCGCTCGAAGTGCTCTTCGAAGCCCCAGCGACTGTCCAGAGTGAGGCCCAGGTACTTCATGTACCGCCCCACTCTGACTTCAGACCCACCTACTCGGACGCACGAGTCGGTGGTTCCCTGCTCCGCGGCAGTTTGTGGAACCATAGCGCCTCGGTCTTGTGAGGCGCTACCTCCAGTCCCAACTCGTGGACTTTGGCGACGACGATTTCCGCCCCAAGCTCGGCGAGCTCCTTCCTCTCGAAGGAGTCCCCGCTGGCGACCACCAACGTGTCGTCCGCGTAGCAAACGACAAAACGCCAGCGGGAGCTCGACTCGCAGGACAGAGTCGTAGGCGAGATTCCACAGTAACGGGCCCAACACCGACCCCGTGGAACCCCACGCTGGATCTCCCTCCGATCCTCGTACCGTCTCGGTCCATGTACAAGATGTACCTGTCGCGCAAGTAGTCCGCGATCACGCCGTGCAGGTAAGGGGAACACCATGGTGTACGAATGCCCCTAATCGCGTCCCAGGGCAGGAGTTAAAGGCGTTGACGATGTCTAGACTTATCGCCAACGCCACGCCGCCCTGACACAGCCTGCTCCGACAGGGGAGCGGACGCGCATAACTGCGTCGATGGTGGAACGCTCCCGTCGGAAACCGAACTGGTTATCGGCGAGATCGGGACCGACGCGACAGATGCCTGTTGAGACGGGCGGCAAGAATTCTCTCGAATAACTTGCCGGCCTCGTCCAACAGGCATATGGGACGGTACGCAGAGGGAGAATCTGCGACTCTGTCTGCCTTCTTCAAGAGGACCAGTCAGACCTCTTTCCAGGCCCTAGGGAACGAGGAGTTACGGAGGCAGCTGGTGAACAGCTGCCTCAACCTGTTCCCTAGGGTAGCCAGACTCAACACCCAGACCCGACCGGGAATTCCGTCGGTCCTGGCGCGGTGTTCCTGCCTTTCAAGCGGCTCACGGCTCGGTCCAGCTCCTGCTCGGTCACCCCATCTCGTCTCTCCACCCCACGAAGATTGGGGTGGACTGATGGACGCTTGACTCGGCCTCCGAAAGAGCGAACTGATCACTCCTTCCAAAAGGGCTGATCGAGAGTTTCCGTCACCGGGGCATCCAGGGACGGAGCTTACCTAGCACCATCCTGTACGGACGCCCCCACGGATCCTCGCTGAGTCCCTCCAGGAGCTGTTCCCAGGACCGAGACCTGGCGTTGCAGATGGCTACCTGCATCGCCTTCGTGGCCGCTCGATACGCCTCGTAGAGTCTGGCTATTTCCTCAATTGGGCTCGCCTTCGCTTCCTTCGGGCTCTGGTGTACTGGCGGCGGCTCCGCAAGCAGATCGCTCGAATGCGGTCTGCACTGACCGCAATTACCGCCCGCTGCTGGGGCGACTGGTCCAGTAATCGACGCGTCACAAATACGCGTCATCGTGTCCCGGAACCAGTTCGCTTCCACATCCGGATCGGACGGAACCTCTTCGGCGCTTTCTGGCCATATCGCGACGTTGGCGGCGGCCCTGAGCAAGTCTCGGTCTAGCCGCTTGAGACACCAGCGTCGCGTGGCTGCCTTCTCGGTGGCTGGATTCGGCGTCGGGGCGGCGGATTGCAAGATCGAACACAATATGGCGGTGGTCGGATAGCGTGACCACCTCCTCTGCAACCCGCCAGCCCGACGGCATGCGCATCACCGGCGGGAGTCGCCATGTAAGGTCGACCGACCTGCCACCGCACGCACGTTCTTACGGACCCCGATTAGCCAATCGGAGGTCCAATCCAGCCGCCCACTCCATCACCGTCTCTCCCCTCGACTGTCTCTGATTCCCCACGCCCTGGAATGGGCGTTCGTCTGGGACTGATGACGGACGAGGAGGCACCTGCGAACGCAAAGCGCCACCTCGTCCAGGTACACCTCGTAGTCGGCGAGGGACCTCGCGGGAGAAACGTAGCAGCCGACTATGGCCAGGGTGCCCCATTGCACTGCAACGAAGCCCTGACCCCTTCTCAATAGGGAGCAGGGTGGGACACCCTCACCACCCCCAGTAGATCGCCACGGAACTCCAGCTCATCGCCGAACCAGCGAGGGTGGTTTGGCACGGCATAGGCTCCGCCACTACGAGCAACTGCTCCGCAACTGTCTGCATAAACAAATGCTGAGCATTGCGGCGGTAGTTAGAGTTATCTGGAGGATCCTGAAGAGGGTGAGAAGAGGTTTAATTAACCTCCATGCCCGAGCTAGAGCTCGGGGTTGTGGCGGGTGCCGCTGGGACTGCTGCTGCGCTTGTGGAGGCAGGAGGAGATGGTATTCTCCTGCTCTTCTTTGACGGTGGGGCGCACCTCCTACCATTAAGGCGATGGTTAGAGGGACGCCCCAGGTCCGAGCACAATGGACATTTGAGTGCAGGTGCTTTGCACTCTTTGGCCCTGTGCCCGGTCTCTCCACAAGCGTAGCATATCATCAGACCTTAGACCAACTACACACATCAAATTTTCTCCGCACTCCAATTCCATGATCAACCAAACTTATACATACAACCCACCTGGCACATTAATTTCCGGTTTAGGCACACCGGCGACTTCATACGGGTCGACCGTTACCTTAACGGCCTTCTTCTTACGTTGCTTAAGGCAGTACGCGACAAGGCGCAGTGCGGTGCGACGCACTGTGATATCGTCGTGCACTAAAGCTTGCACGATGGAATGGACCGCCTTCGGAGGGTACGGGGTTTGTACCGATGAGCAGGACGTCATCATCTGCATCACTAGTTCCAATCGACGCCACGGGCTATGAAAGAGCAGTTTATCAAATATGTAAGAAACACAAACGAGCATATCTTTACCCCTCATGTTAAGTGATACAACTAAATTGATAATTAAAAAAGACAAGAAATATGGATATATTCGTTTCACAAGTTAAACAACTAATTTAATTTTCAAAGAAAAACTATAAAAGAAAATTAGAATAGAAGGTTCAATATAAATTTAAGATTCAATATGCCAAGAGTTGAATTATGAATAAAGTTTAATACGTAAGTTTATTTAACTATATGGGCTAAATACAAATCCTGCTTACCTAAACATTCCTTAACCCAAAAGTAAATAAATAAAATTAGATTATTCTTATTTTGTCAATGAGACCGTACCCAACAAACTTACACATTAGGTGATTCTGCTATATCCGCTAATTCCTCTATAAATTGTATATATATCTTCTCCGTTTTATCAGACATCTCAGCTTCCATCAGCTCCGCCTTACTGAGCATCTGTACAAACTCCGACTCGTTAAGTTGACTTTCCGTGAGAAAATGTTTAGCTGCTACAATAGCGGATTCGGATATCGTTAGGCGCGTGTTTACGGTTGGGAACTGCCGATTGACATAATCGCCGAATGCTTGCTCTAATCTAAAAGAAAGAAAAAAAACAATTACGATACCAGGCCGAAGGTTTTGAAGAACGAGGGACACATAGTAACCGACAGTGCATTTACACTCATCGATATAGATGAAGAGCCTCCATGGCGAAGCAAGACAATAAAGAATCCGCCGAAAGAAAGTAGAATTTCTTAGCAATATTATATTGAGTTGAAACCCAGTATTAAATTATATCGTACTTTCCAACCAGATAAGGAAGTTATCACATATGTAAAATTGTACCACAGCAAAATAGTAGCTATGTTAAAAATTTATTGAACATATTCAAAGTAAAGGACTCAAAGGGTACAAGGAAAGTAGTAGATAGATAATAAAACATATTATCTAACACCTGCACCACGCTACTCTAAATGAGGCCATAATAAAAACTGGAACAAAGTCACTAGGCAAATTATAAGCGCTTGTGAAAATACACCAGACCCCTTAAACACCTTTGTGAATATTGAACCACACGAAGTAACAAAGAAACAATGAGCTACATGTATCTGTCACCAGATTTTCACGATTTTTAAATCGAGTCACATATAAAGAGATCTATGGTAGTCCAACGTGCCAGATGCCAACAGCATAGAAACAGGAAAAATTATTTGTTTAACATCGAATACCAGTCATGTGGAGTCCTCACATGACTATATATGGAATAGCAAATACTTGGCAATTAGGATTGGGGATCAAAGTTACCAATAGTAGACAATTAAATACTTTCATCTATCAACTGACGAATCTTAATTCTGACACAGTGATAGAATCAAAACACCCTTCTTTCTCTTCTTGCTTGACTTCTTCGTTGTAAACGAGTTTTCCAATCAATAATTTCATGTGGATATCAATATTGTCAGGATATATCTTCAGAACTATATCTTTTTTAAATTATTCGCAAATTATGTTAGCGAAGTGTTCATGCTAAGTGAATTAATAATGCACAATTTATGAAACGAAGCAGGCAGGATAGTCAACAGTGACCAACAATTATAACAACATTAATAAATAGAAACAGCAAGAACCATACAGAATCTGAACAAGATTGGATTAATTGGTAATACGATGATTACCAATTAATCCATGTAATTCAATTCTAATGGGATGAAATGATTCATCCCTTAATAACTTGTAGAAGTAATTTTCAATTTGGTGTTAGCACGTTTTTTTTTTGTGGTGAGTATTGCTGTTTGTCCAGAGACTTTTACAGCTTTACCTAATTAGACTAGCGAGCGCGAGGCCCGCTGAGTAGGGAGACAACGACGAAACCGCGAAGCTGGCTCGGAGATTGCTACTGCACCACCGCTGCACTCCGACCCCTGTGGGCGAAGAACGTCGACGACAACAGAGGGGGGCGATAATACTATCCGAGGGCCCCCTCATAAGGAGGTATGAAACCTCGACTCAGATCGCTATCTAAAGGGAGGGCAGGTCCACTTTTACAAGGTGCTAAGACTTACTTTATTATACTTGGTTTCTCGCTAAGAGGCGCCTTGAGAACGGACAGCCAAAGGGAACGGACAAATCGCCAATCTTGTTTACATAAAAGCGGTCTACATCTTGGACTTAGCATTACGTAAAGAGCGCCCTTGTGCTTTGCATGCCACTCGTCACCTTCACCCCCCGTTTCTAATAAAGACACCAATTTAGGAATCAGTGTCTGATATGAGTATGGGTAGTGATTAAGCATCCAGTATAGACGCATCTGAGACAATATTCGGACCTGAAACAATAAGCAATAGTATTATTAGAAGCTTGAATATACAAATTCCACTGGTAGCCCATCTCTATATGTGATATAAAATCTAGTGTTGAAAATATTTTTCTATTTCTTAGATAAGATATACACGTTTCCAAACAATATCTTTATTGACCCCGAGATCACATAGTAAATCAGCAAACTATTGGATTTTTTACACGTCCACTTAATAGACCTTTATTAAAGTAAATTAAATATTTTATGTAATATATTTGAAGAACATTAATATTTATAAATGTTGTGTACTAAGCTATCGAGGCATCATTCTCTTAATTATATAATTACATAAATGTATTAGTCGTGAATTTCAAGAAAAATGATATGAAGCAGAGGTTACGCTTTACGTGCGTTAAAAATATATAGTTATCATCGCTCTAAATATTATATTTGAATTTAGAAACGAGTATAAAGGACGGGTTAATGATTAGTTGTACGGTATATTTTAAAGCTGCTATCGAAATCTGTTGTAAGGAAGTAAACATTCTACCATCATGAGTTCTATTTCTGGTCTAGAAGGTTCCATTATTATCAATGTAGCAGTAATCAAAATATAATAAGCAAAGAAGTACCAATCCTGAAAATTTATGACAGGCTTAATAGAGTCGGTCATCAACAGTTTTCAAATAATAGACCCGTAAAAACACTTCTTATGTACCTTCATTTCTTATATGGGGTATAAATCATCATACTGTTCAAAAAGCGATGGGTTTAAAAGTAGGCATATATATAATAATTACTAAAATCGAATTGTAACTTCTAGGTTTCCAATTTTAGAATACAAATTTAAAAATTTTAGATTTTTACGAGAAGTATGGATAAAAGTTGTTTGCTTAGAACGGATATAAACACATGAGGACTCAAACGTTATTTCAAAAACTAAGGCATTTATATCTAGAGCGGCAAGGAAGCGTTCATTGTTGTTCAAAATTTACTAACAATGGTAGGAATTATGTTGCAATTTTTCACGTCACGGTCACGCCCTCTCAGTAAACCGTCGTAAAAATAGTGACATAACGCTGCTGTTCCGTCTGGTGAGTAAGGAATCCAGAGAGCCTTATTACTGGTGGCGAGGCATCCATCTTAGTCCTCAGAGGTGACAAGGCATAACCAATTTTTATGATATTATGTTGCTTAAGTAGTATCATAAAAATTGGATCGCGAAGCTCATTTATATGAAATCCAATCTTTCTTGAATTATATATTTTTTTGCTTTTTGTTACAAAATTGTAATAACATTACATTTAATAATGGTTTATGTATAGCAAATTGAAACTCGCATTATATTGCCAGAACATATTTATTATTTCATATTTCGAGGTAGAAATTATACAAACTTTCGCTTTTCAGAAATGTTCGCGAAAATATACATATTTATAAATTTTATAGTATAGTATATTATTATTTATATATATATATATATATATATATATATATATATATATATATAGTGCAGTGGTAGAGTTACACTGCAGTTTGTTTCTAGCTGCAGAATGAATGGGTCATTACGACAGGGCTAGGACCACGCCCTCACAGAATACCGGGGTGAAATAGCAGCATAATGCTGCTGTTTCGTCTGGTGAGTGTAGGGATGCAGAGACCTTTATTACTAGTGACGAGGCATTCCATCACAGTCCTCAAGGGTGACAACGCATCTGCATTATGATTCCTTATCAAGGATGAATGTAGATGTCATGGGCCGCAGGAATCATTTACTATCTGGTGGACTGTGTGCTCGCTTGTTACTTTTAATGTAACAAAAAATAACCGATCATCAGATGGAGACCTGTATGACATTATAGGACAGTGATAATACTTTTAGCTGTATTAATAAATCATCTCAACGTTTTGTCATTACAAATATTTCATACTAGCATCTCATTTGAGATTTATTTTTAATTATCAATATTTAAAAAAAAAATTATAATAGTGTTTCTATGCTTATTATGTTTTGATATAATAAGTGGTATGGAGAATGTGTTGCACAAGCAGAAACCAGATACCTTATTACTGGTGACGAATCAATCCATACTAGTCAACAATGGTGACAATGGAGCTGCGTTGTGATATCTGGGGTATCCGTGGCCTCAGGAATCACACACGATCATGTGAACACTGGTTTACATTTACCCATCATCCTAAGACCCACGATTCATTTACCTCGGTAAAACTAATTGACAATTTATATTGAATTAAACTAGAACTCACCGAACTATAAGTGTTAATGGATAGATCGAACAGCGCGTGCAGAGCTTTTAGAGCGGACGGCGTTATTCCTGCTTCACACATGAGGTCGAGGCGCGTCTCGTCTTGTATTTTGGCATTATCCGCTAGCAGTGTACGCAGTTTAGCCGAACTTCCCGTTGCATATATCAATCCGCCCCGTCCATCTAACGCTCGCTCTAATGCAGCGAGGGATCGCATCTTCGCCTCTACACACATGCTATGTCGCGTAGCCCTCGGTATTATAATGCGTTCCCACATCTAGAATGATGATTTAAATACATAATAATACATACTTTTGAACTTTATTATCTTCAATATCAAATTGTTCAGTAACCTAATTGTCCCCTATGCAAGTCAAACCATGTGACGAGAGATTATGGGAAGAGACACAAAAAAATAAAATGAAATATAATCAAATAAGCTTTGTGAAAAGTTAAGCATAATAAGTGTGTTTGACAGTAACGAATGTATGTGCAGGTTCGAATGCCCAACGAAAACAGCTTGAGATTATAGAAATAATTAATATGTTTATTTATAAGAGTGTAATGAGAGTTTCTGTAACTTCCGTAAATGACCAGGCATCCATATGGGGTAAAGCCATCCCCTAACTTAGTTGTACCAAGAGTGCGTCGCTTGACAAGGGAAAAGTTTGAAACGACAAAATATTTAAACTTAGTTTTTGATCGTTCATAAATTAATTTGACAATTAAGCCACAACAGTTTTTGATTTGTTGATTTTGTTATTGAGCGATGTTGCAGTAATAAATAAGCTTAGCCAATAAAGGATCACGATTCTACGGAACTTTCATGGGAAGTTAAAGAAAGAGAAGCTTAACAGTTGCTGGATTTTGCCTGACATATGAAATAAACCATTTCATCGTATACACACAAAGGTGACAACGCGTTTGCATGTTGGTTTGTTTATCGAGAATGGATGGACAGATCGCATAGTTTGTTTGTTGCCTCTTTATTCAATTAAAACATATTCATTATATATTATATCAGGAGGTACGACCGCCGCTAATAAAGTTCCTGTGAAACGGCAAAAATTTCCTGTTCTTTACCTGTGTGAGAGTTTCGAGCGCGCGGATTTCATCTGTGTCCGCCGAGAGCATGCGTGCTTGTACGTCGAGCAACAATGTAGTTAGTTTAGTACGCATATTCTCGCCTTCGAGGGTCACCATATGTTGCACACCATTAACCAATGGCACCCTTGTCGGTGGCACTGACGACTCCACTCTTGGGGAAAAAAAACATTTAATATCAAAGTCGGTATTATACTTTGCATCTAATCGTATCAGGGGTATACAGTAGGACATTCTACAAATTCTACGGCTTTATCCTCAAAATTAAGGGATGCAATACATCTATTTTTTTTTAATTTTTTATGATGATTACTAATGACTACTATTCACCATCAGGCTAGTGGTCCATGTGACCCACACGTCACTTCTGAGGACTGCTACAGAGTGCCTCGTGAGAAGCAACATGTTGCTACCAGTTTCTTTAAATCAATTAAGGAAACATAACAACAATTAATGCTATTGCGATGACATTCTGTGTAAACGTGGTCATGTCACCCCTTAGTCGAACTCGCCTATAATTCTACAATCACTTTTTCTGATTCGAGCTCATTTAATTGTGGTGTATGCTATTACGCAAACCATGATAGGCCTATAAATCCTGGAGAAGCAACAACCGGTTGAACAAATCGTCAAGTTTCAAATGTTAGTGTGGTATCGGGGACAATACAAAGACCTTGAAATAGCCATAACCAATAATAATTTTAAAATCTTGGTGACTCTTTCACTTACAGAATAATCGGTTTCTCGTCACACGGTGGCAGTAGATTACTGGCGGACAGCGTTGCGTATACGATATAGAAACTTCTAAGTTTGCGATCTTGACACATTGGTCTCTCTTCATTCACCCATTGACGTAATCTGATAACTTGGGGCAGTAGATATCTATCTACCAACATTTGGGCGCATTCCGCTTCTTCCGCACTAGGCACGTGCCATTTGAGCTTTGCGTCCTTGAGCAAACAACCATGGCCCCATTCGCGTATAGGCAACCACTTCTCAGGGGCCTCGCCATAATCTTTAGGCGAACTCCTCGTCTCTTTCACATCAACGTTTGAAAGAGATGTGAAAATACCGCCCAATACTTCGGCAGCACGGGTCATGGAGTATTTTGAGTGAATCTTCAATATTCTATCTAGAACTGGAATGAGATCTGGTATGTATTTAAGTAACACTCTCCCGTCACAGTGCACAAGGTTCATTAATAAAACAAGCCTGTATACAATGTCACGGGGTGGATTCTCGTCGTGCAAAGCGTCATCTGTCGACACCAACTCTCTCAGCTCCGCGCAAAGATCGGGAAGAAAAGCGGATAGAGTAGCTTCCGCGTCTATATGAGAGAACACGCGCAGTAAAACTCCAACCATACTTCCGGAAACGTTCGTCTCAAACGTGGAGTCTGTTGCGAACGACTTGAACTTTCTCAACGCCTCTTTAAATATTTTCGGAGAACATTGCATCAAGACTTTTCTGGCTGCTAACGATATTGCCTTTTCCATAACCGCATCTGTTCTACTCCTCGTCGCATCGTTGTCTTTGATGTCCAACCGGACATGCTCCAGAACACTAGACTCAATAATAACAAACAGCCGATCTAAGAAAACAAGTACAAAATCTTCGAATTGAGCGGTCGATTCGCAAACCAAGAGTTCTTCCTCAGTAAGATCCGGCCAATACTCGTGTGCGGTGCTACAATCTATCAAAGGTACCATAGTGCTGAAAATTAAAATGAAATGCAAAGTGACCAATGTCTTCTTAATATCGTTCGGATCTAAGCCAGGTAAGATAGCTAGAAGAATTGGAACTACATGAGTTGGTCCTTCTGGATAACCGATTTCTGCGCCTCTCAACATCGATCTTGCTACCGCTGCCACAGCTGACATGGCGGCAGTGACTCTATGGGGTTCTGTCAAGGAAATTAATGATGCTTTTAGTCTTTCTAGTAAAGGTGGAATGACTATTGCCGGTCGAAGTGTTGCCAGGTTTTGTAAGGCTATGGAGATGTCAAGGGCTCCGTTCCGATTGTAAACAGCCTGGAGAGTAGGTTCAAGTAGGATTGTCACAAATTCTGTTATATCTTCGTCTCTTAGCTTGAAATCTTCAGGCGTTTTATTTTCCCAGTTATCTTTGTATTTATTTTCACGTTCTCTGCGAACTCTGGAAATTGGAAAATTAATTTATGTGGTTTACAAATAAATAAAATATAATAAATAATAAAATAAAATATGTTAAATTTATTTATTCTAGGTGAATATAGAATATATATATATTTTTCTTTTTATTACCAGAGTTACAACGAGCAAACAGTTCACCTGATGTTAAGTGATTCCTGCGGTCCATGACATCTACATTTATCCTTGACAAGGAATCATAATGCAGATGCGTTGACACCCTTGAGGACTGAGATGGAATGCCATGTCACCAGTAATAAAGCTCTCCGGATCCCTTCACTCACCAGACGAAACACAGCAGCGTTATGATGCTATTTCACACCGGTATTCTGTTTGGGCGTGGTCCTACCACGTGGTCGGGCTGACCCATTCACTGTGCAGTTAGAAACAAACTGCAGTGTAGCTCTACCACTTATAAATTTTTCACTTATAGTTTCACATCAATAATCCCTAATCTTAAAGTTCCTACGGAAACCTTTTTACTTGAAGCAAGCCATTCCATCTTAGTTCTTAAAGGTGACAACGCATGGCATCTTGAATCTTTGTCTTTTATTGGCTATATGTATAACTTTTAACTATGTAAACTTTGTTCGTCACTTTCAATTTCGTAAAAAAATTGCCGACACGGATTGAGCCGTCAGATAAATAGTGGACTTACACATGGTGCACTTATGGAACTATAAAAAAAAACTATTGGACTTAAGGTAAATGAACAAAATTTTTAACTTTTTCAAAAATAACCGCGCAGATGCGCTTAAATGGCATATCGACAAAAAATCAAGTATCAAGAACTTCCTACATTTTTGAAGTCTATTAAAAAGGTTTACAAATAAGTGTGCATATTTTTGAGACACAACTCATACTAATAAAAATGAAAGACCGCTATCTAACAAAAGAATACAAAATTAACCGCTGCACCAGTAGCGCTTAGTGGTCAAAATCGTAGTCGATAGACATACAATAGATTTCTGAATTCAAAATAATATAGAATGTGTGACCTGTTAAGAAACTCCCTGGCCAACTTTCTCAATATGTCCCTCAGCTTGTAGGACCAACGGCCCGAGTTTGCGCAGTGTAAGTAACTCTCTATGCCTCCGATGAAACTCTTCAAGTGCTTCATCACTACGCCGTTAGGACTTATGTTCCAAACGATCCACATCGCCACTTGTTTGAGGTCTAAAATTATAAGAAATATTCTAAAGTAATAATAATAATATACTCATATTAATACACAGAAAACCGCGGGCTATGAACGAAGCTAAGCTTGTATCTCAGGACCCTGAATCGCAAGATACACAACTATTTATAAAAATACAAATTAAAACTAAACAAAAATAGGTTTTTGCAGAGTAAATAAATACAATAGTTATAATTAATTAGCAGTTAAATAATATTTACATACATAAAAAGGAATAGTAATCGTCATATTTCCTAAATTAATTTCGTTAAGTTGTTATATTTAAGTTGGTTAGGGCCATACTTTTACACATTACCGAAGCCTCACCATCTATCTATACCTATGTAAATGGAAGCACATGAATAAGTTTTCACCAGAATGAAAATGAGTTTCTTGTCATATTGTATATAATCACGTCACAACTAACACTGGAATGAATCGGGCCATGTACATGACTGACAATGGATCGCGTATTTGCACGGAATATACATGAAAAAGCATCGCATTATGGTATTAAAATAACACGTACTTCAATCACATCATCATCAGTAAACTTTTGGAGACAGTCATAGATGCCAGGTGGGTTTGGCAATCATAGACTACGGATCGAGATAGGATAATAATGAATAATGAATCTCTAGAGCAATAATGTTATAAAAAACATGAATACACGAGTACAATGTTTGGTATGATAATGTGTAATTTTACAAAGTAATTCTTACCTAAACTGTAGTTTCTACTGCACTGAGTATCTTTATAGCTGACCGGTAAGTTGAGAGAATGGAGTATAAACATGAACATTTTGGGCACATGAGGTGTCCAATCGACCGCACCCGGATTTCTTTGAGACAATTCGGCAAATGGTACCAATAAATACTGAAAATTTCAAAATATTCATTAAAATATTTTATGTAAAGGAAAATTATTTTTAAAATTAACAATAAAATGCGATGTATTATCACATGGTCTCGGTAAATTTTGCTGTTGAAAAATTAACGAAACGCGACAACACATCTTAGCTATAATAATTTTGTATAATACATAATAGAATATAGTTACATCACAGTAGAGGAATGTTATTACTCACACATATGTCAAATTGTGAATTGTAGCAGGTGTCCCATAAATCAATGAGTTTATCAAGCCACAATTTATATCCGAATTCAGCTTGATGCGGGGGCATACCCACTGGCAGAAATAAAGCCAACTGTGAAATCAAATGTGCGTCTGAGCACCACGGTGAGATGCTGGGCAAAAATTTGTCAAGAATCTCTTTTGTAGCGCCCAAGTCGAAATAGCTGGAAAATTTTAATTTATGAGAAATATGATTAAAAATCAATGTTTCAAAAGCTATATTTTATAAAAAAAAAATACTTACGGCTTAGCGCACACAACCATAGCCATGTACGATCCTTCCAGTGATCTGCAAATACAATGATATCAAAGATGTTTCTGAACAATAAATAATTTCCCATGCAACCGCACAATCCAACCACCAGACCGTCCTGAGCCCTATGAAGATTAAATGATTTCCGAACCACATCCCACCCCGGACCAATCAATGTAAAGACAAAGCGTCGCATACAAAATATTGTAGGTAAAACTATAATCTATATAAGTAATACATTACTTTACGTGTGTTTCCTTATGTGTATGTATGCCCCAAATCTAAATCGCGGGACTGATTTCGACCAAACTAGGTACATGTGGGAAGTATTACATAGGGACAAACATTGTGGAGATAAGACATGCCCACCCCAGTCATAAGGCTGGGGAAGGGGGTGGGAATAATAATGGGTGGGATTATATTAATAATTCCTATCTATCAAACGAATAAGTTTATTCGAATAATTTGGGGAACGTCGGTCAATTCAATCGACTTAATCTTCCAGTGTACACACAAAGTAGTTATTTTCCGAAATGGCTGAGCTGATCTAAATGCAATAGATTTTTTTTTAAAAAAAAAAGCTTAATAAATCAGGTTTACGCTAACAGCTTAATTACAAAAACGCTTCATTACTTTTGAAATGTATGTGATCCGAATGGAAATATTGGAAAATACGTTGATATGTAATGGCACTCATGAGTTGTACTATACGGTCGGTGTGCAGATGACGCTGAGACGAGTTCGATGAGTAGCTTCAGTATGTCATAATGGACTGTCAGAGGGCGTTTGAAAAAAAAAACTTAACCACACACCACCAGCAAGCGGCAATAAATTTTGCTCGGGAGCACCTCAATTAGTATGTACCCTGTATACTAACGAGTGCAGAATGTATCCGACTGGCAGTGACAGGAGGCCAGGTTTACATGTTTGCAGGTAAGCTTAAGTTTTCACAGTGCTGTTTTGCTGTGACGCTCATACGGCGTCAGCTCCTGTATGACATGAGCTGGCATTTCCCTACAGGGAAAGACTATGCTTAATTTCATGCCAGTGGGAAGCCCTTAATACACCATAATGACAGCGCACACTGAGCGTGCCACACGGTACTTTTTGGACAATGATCTCGAAGAAATAGTCCAAGCCAGAATACTGTTCGGGTTTTATAAAACACAAGTAATCTTGTAATCAACGGATTGGCCATTATTGAAAACAATAACTGATTATGTGTATGGAGGGAGTGAGGCGATTTAGTTGCTCGCGATTTTATTTTCGGGTTGATGGACGGCCGCTGTTAGCCCGTACTGTAAAAGCTCTCTTTTACAGTTTCACCGGGTTGAGAGGCTTATGGCGCTATATCGAGACCTCTATTAGCGGGTAACCAGCACAAAAGCTCCCGACAGGGAGCTCCAACTTGTACGGTACTGAATTGAATTTGGAACACGTATATTCTTTAAACACTTCTTTCGATTTTGCGCCATTTCACATATTTTTTCATGTTCATTATCAAATTACAATATGGAATGGGGGTGAAAAAGAAAATAGGATTGCAGTTATCGCCTTGCACGAAGTGGGTATGGAGCTGTCGGTCATATTCCAGACACTTCAAAAGCTTGGTATCAGCCGTATGTTCGTATGTCGTACTATCAACAGACACAAAAACACTTCGTCTGTCGAAGACCAGAAAAGATCGGGGCGGCCGCATGCTGTTAGAACTACAAAAGGCTGTTTAAGCCAGAATTCGTCGAAATCCCATTAGGAAGCAAAAAATCTTATCGCGAGAAGGGAAGATTCCCGGTAAGACTCTGTCGCGTATTATGAAACAAGACCTTAAGCTCGGTACTTGTCGTTGATATACAGGACATGCCCTAATTCAATCTTTACAATTTAAGACAGTGGATCGATCAAAATGCCTTCTGTCGCGATACACACAGTTCTAAAGAAGCTGCTCAAGTGGTCGGAAAGGTACAACGTGGTCATCATCCTGCGTCAGTGATGGTTTGGTAGGGCGTGTCTTATCAAGGAGACACAAAACTAGATTTTTGTGAAAAAGGAGGGCAAACTTCAGCCAAAGTTTATAAAGATACAGTCATGGATCATGTTTTGGGACCTCTCAGCAATACACTTTTTAAAAATATACCGCCTCTGCCGACTTTCCAGCAGGACTCTGCACCTGGTCACAAGACACGAACTACCCAAGCCTGGCTTGAAACAAACGTTCCGGACTTTATAAGAGCTAAAGACTGGCCCTCATCTAGCCCAGGTACCTCAACCCTTCAAATTATGGTCAGTTTTAGAGGACATGGCCTGCTCTAAACGACACGGCGACATTGAGTCTCTTAAAAAATTTTTGGGGCAAGCAGTGAAATTTCCTTTGGAAACAGTGCGTAATTCCATAAATTTGTGGCCAAACAGATTAAAGGCCTGTATAAAAGCCAAAGGGGCCACCTTTCGAATAGAATATTTTTTTTATTTTTTGCTGATACTAATAAATATGTAGGTATAAATTTTAATAACATTACATTACTTCATTAAAAAAAATGCATTTTCATTTGTAACAGAACTTATGGCCCGACTAGGTATATAAATAAATTTCGTCGGTATATAATAAATTCCCCAGTAAAGTCCACCCCTCGAATGACGAGGTCATAGCAACGTTAATACAGGATTTAATCTTTTGTGGAAACAGGTTTGTTTAGTTCTGTAATGTTACCCCCCTATAATATATTATAATACATTGTCTGTAGAAGCAACAGGGGATGTTGTGTAAAGCAGTCGGCATTGAGACAAATTGAGACACATAAATATAAATACAATTACAAAAATAAGCAGCCATATACATCAACCATGAGCGAATTTCTTGGAAATAATATTTTTGTAAATTATTCTCAACAATAAACTATGTGTAACAGAAGACTGATGGGATGCATTTATTATAACAGAAATAATTTTACATAGAACCATCATAGAAGGGATAAATATTTACACATGGATTAAGTATTTAATTTTTTTTAAATTGCAAGACTAATTATTATAATTATGAATGTTTACTAAAAACTAACATTAGGTCGAAAAATACCCTCTATATAATAATATTATGGATATAATATATATTATAATACAATATAAAAATTTAATACATGTAATATGCATAAATACATGTTTTGAATGTTTTGTCAGCTACAACGTATTGTTTGCTTTGTCTTTATATTGTTTGGTCAGAGCATCCCGCTAACACCCAGTGAATGCAACAAATAGCAGATCCCTAATAAAATCAAAAACGAAAACATTACGCTGGAAGTTCGCTTTCGCCTTGTCTCGAAAATCCAAATAGATCAAAGGTGTCATCTAACCCAAACCCAGATAGGAGTTTGCGACTCGCTTGAAGTATATTGACTTCTGGTTTCTTAGAATTTTGCCTGAATAAATATAATTTGCTTATTATATATGTATCTTAAGGACACTGACTACAGTGGAAAATGGCATGATTTGATTATAAAATATTAGTAAGATTTGAACTACCAATATTGATCAAATTATTATTAAATTTATATATATATAAATAGATATTTTATATCTTCTAAATTGAACGAATTTATTTTAGTTTTATTATATACTACACTATTATGATAAGAAAGGTTGAAGGCTGGAATGCATCTGTGACACGAGACAGACCCATACCACAACAATTTGTGTATAAAATCAGTTTGCATGAAACACAGTGTAGTAGCCAAATGTTTTATGCCCTAGCCCCTGTAGTTGTCTTCCTTCAAAAACTATTGATATTACAATTTTTTTAGAATTCCATTTAGGGTAATAAACAAGCATTTAATCCACTTGGTGGTATGTTCCTGCGGCCCATGAGGCCCATTCACCCTTGATAAGGAATCATAATGCAGATGTGCTGTCACCCCATAAAGAATAATTGTATACCTTCTCTTGAGTAATAAGGATCTTTGGAATCCCTACACTCACCATATCAAACATAGCAGCATTAAGTTGCTAATTTACATGGGTTATTTGTTAGGATGTGGTTCTTTCCCGGTCAAGCTGAAGCACCCATGCTGCAGCTAAAACCAGCTGTAGCGTGGCTCTACTACTGCTCAGCAAAAATAACTTCATATAGAATAAGATAGGATTTAATGTGATTATTTAGTGTTAAAATTGTTAACACATTAAGTAAGAACTTACCCTAAATAATGATACAATCCTAATGCTGTATCACTTTTATCAAATATCCTTGTTCCCATTTCAAAAAGTGGAAGCCATGGAAGTGTCATCTCCTCTGGTGAAATTAAACGCCTTTTTCTAAAATTTCAATATAATTTAGAATGGAAATTATGATGCTTAAATTAGATGAAAATAATAGCACACTTATTATACAATATAAAATAACAAATACAATACAATTTAAAAAGATTAAGTAACCTACTCAGTTAAATTAAGCTAATAAATATATAAGATTTAGTTAAGTTAAATAATGAGAGATCTCTGTTTAAACTGAAAATCAAATTAGGAACCTGAAACATGACAACTATAGAATTTACCAATTATAAAAAGCTCTAGACTAAGAGTTGGAATAATAAATGTAAAAAATAAAATTATTATATAATATTATAATAATAAATAATAATATTAATATTAATTAACTTTTTTGTTTTAATACTTACTTTGCAAGCATCAGAAACAGTGTAGCAAATTTGTGAACCTTACAGGGTTCAAGGTTTGGAATGAGCACCAGCTCATAGGCTAGTTTAATAAGAGCAATGTGATCTTCTTTTCCAAATTTTAGTCCATACATCCTTATATATCTGTAAGAAAAACATGGTGTCAATATATTTATTTTAATAAATATTTGTGAATTATGAATATTATTTAATGAATTGAAAAAAAATATAGAATGATTTCTATTATAACAAACTCTTTAAATTTGTAATTAGCATAGTGGCTTAGATTTTGGACTTATTAACTATTAATCATAAGTTCCCAATTGGCTTGTACCAAAGCAATTTCCTTTATTGGATGAATTTTATGTCCCAAAAAATCGCATTTTCAGCTAAATGATAACAGAATCACCTGCTATCATATATATATACTGATATGTAACATGAAATATATTTATATAGGAATATAGATTCATTATCACCAATATCATCTTTAGCCTTTTAAACAGTGGCTTTCTTTACTGACTGTAATTACAGGAAATTACACAAAATTACAATAGTAATAAATCTAATGTACACAAAATATATCAAAAACAAACATAAATCAGAGAAATTTGAAGTCTGGGTCATAGAACAATCAATAATGTGTGATCTATTTTTATGACAAATTTTCTTATATGCCTTGAGGAATTTTAAAAAGTACACAATCTTGCATTTAGGCAACTTGCCAGTGTTCAGTTCTATTAATACATTTACATGTATAGCTCTTTATGAACTTCAAGTGCTCATGTATTATTGATCATTTAATAAAATTTAGGGTCTTTTTTTTACCCATAATGTTTGAGAGTTTTTTATAATACTTGGACAACAGAAAATAAGGTGAACACTTATTAACCATTTAAAGTGGTATTTCAATATATATTCAAGACATTAAGTTAATTTATATTTTTCGAAGCATTCAGCATTGTGTAGGAATGGATTCACAGGACTTGTTGAACATTTTGTGACTATTTGTTCTAATGTTTTTGCTTTGCCTTTTTATCTTTTGGAACTCACTCAACAATCTCTTTTGCTTCCAAGTTAATGAAATGCCATTCTCAATCAATTCAAGAGTTTTAGTTATACATACAATAACATTTCTCTTGGGGTTCAACTGTTTTCGAACATCTCTTATTAGTTGAAAAACACTTGTCATATCAAAAGTACTCAAAGGTGAAATAATCATAAATATAAAAGATGTACATGTTCTACCCCTCTAAATAATCGAACTGTTATAAAAATACCACATATGTAAATATGTAAAGGTATAAACCTTAAAATGTTCCATTCATGATGTTATATTTATTTATTACAAAATATTATATTTCTTATCAGTGTAATAAGTAAGTTGTAACTAAGTATTAGAAGGAATAAGTGCCAATATTTGGTAAAAACTGTGATAATTAAATTAATGGAAAAATATTTTTTCACATATCCCTGTATCGGCTTTAATTTTAACTAAAATAAGTATCACGTTCCTGTAACGGGGCTTTTCACCAGTAAGGGTTAATCAGACAAATTTAATTGAAGAGAGCTTAAACTATTAGATGTACAACAAATAAGCTATTTTTCTTTCTGCTGTTTTTTTTATAAAAAATTGGGCTTTTCTTATGAAAAAATAGTACTTTATGTTTTATTCTAAATATTGTTTATAGCTAGCTACTACATTTCCCAATATTTCTGGCTGGATATGGATATGGTGTCGGTAGAATGGATCATCTTTCGAGGTTATCCATGAATCAATCCAATTGGCACGATCTTATAGTTTTTTTTACATTGAGTGTTACAAACATCAGTTCACCTGATGATAAATGATTCCTGAAGCCCTTAGGAACAATATAGATTACATTGATCTTTGACTAGGAATCATAATGCAGATCTGTTGTCACCTTGAGAACTGAGATGGAATGCCTTTTGACCAATAAATAAAGGTCGGATCCCTTCACTCACCAGACAAACACAGCAGCATAATGTTGCTATTTTACACTGATATTCTGTGGGGGATAGGTCCTACCCTAGTCAAGCTAATCCATTAATTCTGCAGCTAGAAACAAACTGCAGCATAGCTCTACCTCTATTAAAAGTGAAATATGAAGTGGTGCTATGACAGGCCATGCGCCATTGATTGGAATAAATTGAAATCGGAAGGGCTAATGTCTGGTGAATACAGTGGGTGGAGTAGGCCTTCCCATTTTGGGTTTGTAAGTAGGTTTTCACCAGTTCTGCAACATGTAGCCGAGTGTTGTAATGTAACAAGATCAACTTCTCATGTGCATATACAGCTGCCGTTTTTCTTTCAGGGCTCGCCTCAATCTCATAAATTTGAATCAGTAGAGAACCCCATAATGATTTTGTTTGGTTTCATGCAGGATACTTAGCTGATCCCACTAAATACACAACGAGATTTTTTCATGAATATTCGGTATGGCTGTCAATTTGAAACATGGTCCACATGATTCCTTCTTCTTTGTGTTATCATAGTGGGTCCATTTTTCATCTCTACTGACTATACAATGCTAGATAACCCTTGTGTTTAGGCCTAGCAAGCAGCGTTTCTCATGAGCAGAATCAGTGTCCAATGTTTCTCAGTTACAGCTCATATGGCACACAATTCCCTTGCTTTTGGAACATTCCCAACTATAAGAAATGAGGTGCAATTGCTTTTTGAGTTACTCCTAATGTGAGACCAAGTCGAAGTCCAAGCAAGTGTTCGGCCAAATCCTCCTCCAATAATACCTTCTCCTTTTGGGTTTTCATACACTTCCAGCCTTCTGCTGCATTCCTTGTCTTCAAATTCACCCTTCTTAAACTTTTGACAGCACTCATGAAATTTCTCTCATTTAAATCAGCCTGTCTATATGCTTCTGCATGCAATTGACGCACCTCAGCTGCAGATTTCTTAATATTAAAGAAGTAAATAAAAAGTTCCCGTAAATGATGCTTATTCAGCTCAAAACTGGACATTTTGACCCAAAGAAAAGTATGTAATATTGTTATATATTGGCTACTACTTTGAGATTAGTTTTGATGCTTGTCCAATCTTTTGAAAAGACAATTTTCACCAAAACTTACAGCTGGAGCTATCTCTTATCAAAAGGTAGAAATTTATTTGTCCTAATATATTTCAGTGAGGATTTAAGTTCCTTATTATTTATATAACACCCTGACTTTCTCAGAGGTACAATAAGTAATTTTTGGTATAGAAGAAAGAAAAATGTAGTTATTGGAGCAAGTCAATTAGGATTTGAATCGATAACCACTAAATATATAATAACCACTAACATCACTATTTAAAATGAATTGTCACACAATTTCACACTATTCATTTCTTTTATTTTTTCATATTTATTTATTATTTAAATAACTTATTTAGACAAATTATTTGTAATACACAATATAATGAAAATTATTAGGGTGCATAACTTCTTTAAAAATAAAAAAATATATATTAAGTAAAGTATCTTTTTAGGTTTGAATAAGTAATTAGATACTATAATTACATTTATTAGTTAAGTAATAATTAGGTAAATTGATATTAAAATGAAAGTTGAAAGAACAATGATAAGATAATCTGAAATTTATTCATGAATGCAAGTTATATTGCATATGTATATCTCAGTGGTGTTGTAACATATTGTTTGTGATGACATTGATTTGACTAAGGCCAGGTGTTCATTTCAGGAAGTTCTGGGCTATGGCCAGTTATTTTTGTCTAGAGACAAACTGCCAAAGGTTAACAAGAAACCATGGCATAGACACAAATTAATATATAATTACTCCACATGAATAGGATTCATTATATATTTTGTTCTAAGATAAGAACAATACAATACAACTATATTACTTGTAGTAGATAGTCGATTATCATTATAGTTTACAACTGTATTTCACAACTTTTTATTCAAGCCTTTGCTTTTCCAATACATGAAGGTCGACTGATAAGTTCAACCTAAGGTATTTTGTAACAACTCATCACATTACTCATAACACTAATTGTGGGACTCATATTACCCTTTTTCTAGTTTTATTAATTATCAATTAATCTGTCAAACAGCCAATGTCTAAAAATGCTGGAAACTTGGATTACTGCAAATTGATTAAATTTCTTATAAAATAAATTCCAATAGATGCTATCAGTCCGTTAGAATTGTGAGTGTACCAGGGCTCACTTATTCATGAAAAATGTTGAATAATATGCAAAAACAATCCTCAATGAACCAAAAACGGTAGTGGTCACAGAATTTATGCAAAAAGTTAAAAAATTAGTATTAGTCGGCTAATAGGAGAAGAGGTACAAATTGTCACACAAATACAAATCAGTGATATTTTCCAGACATTTTCATATAAAACAATTAGTCCATGAAAAGCATTTCCAACATGGCATTACTGGACAAGCAGAGATTTGCAAGTTATAAAAGTAAGTTGTAAAAAGTTTTACATTACAGAACAGATGTAGTAAATTGTGTATGATGTGCTGTTTTAGCATTGTGTGGACTAAGTGATTTCGACTAAGGCAGACCTTAAAAGTCATCTTAGCCAGTCAATTAGATGAAGCTATTTTCAAGAGTAAACTATATTTTTTTACAGGTTAAAAGCTTTGCAATATTTGAATATTGAAAAAAAGTAAATAAAAATTTAAAAATTAAATGCTTGGGCATACAAGGTAAGACATCAACTTTTTTATTTTATGTAGGAATGAGCAAATTGAATTTACTGTATATTAGTTATTTTCTTTTACTACAATATGACTTCAAACCCTAGTCCTTGTTCTAGAGATATGAATTTAAGCCTAGCTATATTCTACGTGAACACTAGCAAAAAATCGCTGGCTATATATTTATTTTTCTCATTTTTAAATATTGTCAATATCAACTGTTTATAGATTTTCCTTACCTAGGATAACACATCTACAACAGTATTACTGAAACAAGAACAACATCACAAGTGTTTTTTAATTGGTTTTTCAAATTAATACCTATATTTAATTCTTTGTTATTTCAGTCTCTTTATGATCAATTTTTTAATAAGAAAAAACATAATTATACTATAGGAAACTTCATGATTTAAAAATTAAACTTTGAATAAAATACTCAAGTGCTTATTTTAAAAAACTAAATTGTTTTTAAAATAAACTGCTTTTACTATATAGTAGAAATACTTACTTCATGAGCCTTGATGACCAAATTCCACAAGAAGGTTTCAACTCGCGTAACATTACAGCTTTAGCCAGATTTGTTTTCACCTGTTCTAGAAATATTGTAGATTCTTCATCTAGCTGAGAGGCATAAGGTAAGAGGTGATTTACCAATATCTCTTTCTGGGGTTTGAACCCCAGTGCTTTTATGCGATCTGGGGTCATTATGCGCTGTTCAAATTCTTCGTCCTGAATCATCTTCAATAAATTTGAAAAAGATTACACTAAACGAATATCGCCCTGCGATGGCGGCCGCATTACCGTAGTCCTTGAATTAACTATACACACTGTATTCACGGTTCCTCTATGCTAGGTATACCAATGAATATTGAATTTTCACAAGTCATGTAGATTCCTCATGAAAAGAAATCGATTACAATGCGCGGGCATACGTTCCATTTCACGAGCTTTAATTGTATATTCCAAAGCCAGACTTACATTTGCAATGTCATGTCAGCTACAAGCGTCAGATCGATAAAGAATAAGTTCTCGCAACGCATACTTAGCAATGCCATGTATGATATGCTATGATTTTTTTAGTTTTCTGAATCCAAAAATTACCTACATGAAAAAAATCTATAGTTTCAATGAGTTATAGATTAGTGTATTTTTTTGGAGTAAAAATATTTAACACATTTTATACTTCATAATGCTCGTGCATGTGGCACAAGTTCTGTGACAATTGCTATCGAACAGCGGTGGTGCTGTTGCATGAATGAGTCGGTCGGATGTGAAGAGAAGGTATTTTATACCTCTGCGCTTATTCTGGTAAGTGTGAAACTACTCTCTGAGGATACCAGATCTGACAGTTCTAGCACGATTAACTAATATCATATCAATGCTAACGAAGCCACATAGCTACGGCGCCCTCTGCCACGTCGAGATTTATTTTTCTTACCGGAACTCAGAATCTTCTCCGACTGATACTTATGATTATTCGGAGAAACACTTCGTGCCACAGGCCGGAGTTTGTGTATATGACACAGATGATATCTGTTCTCGACGGTTCGCGACGCCTTGGCAGTCATGAAGACCGGTCCAACCGTTAGCTTGGCATGACAACGATGTCCATCCCTGGGTTTATGCATGCCTTTACAGGGCCAATAGCAGTTATACCGACACTAACTGTTAGTCTATAGACCACGTCCGAAATAAGATTCTTTCGTCAGTGTGGTGCTTCAGAACGGAGCTTTTCATATTCATCGGATGCAAATTCCAGCCTTGGTTTGGTCGCTTCTGCAAGGTAGCATAACGCTGAAAGCAGAAACGCGTCGGCGTTATGTAATGTAAAAATTAGCGATTTCAAAAGGGACCATAATTTCGCCTCTGTACTTCAAAAAATATTGCTTTACAAAATCGGAGCACATTGGCCGAATAGTTCGCCTCCCTTCTAGGGAATTTTTGTTAGCCATCATTCCCATAACTGCGCAAGAATTATGGCACTAAGAACACAGCTGTGTTTGCAGCCAACTCCATTCTCTATGACACGGGGAATTCACCGTCGACCACCCCGCGGTGTTAGAACCGAACCTTACAAAATACCAGCGTGAAATAGCAGCATTACGTTGCTGTATTTCGAAATATAAGGCATTCCATTTTAGTCCTCATGGGTGTTCAAATGGATTGAAAGTAACCAATGAGTTAATTTAAGCAATGGGGCTGTCTTTACAATAATCGCTTATTTCGCGTGGAATACGATTTTCATGATATGAAATCAGTGTCAAGTATGGGGTGAACAAATTCAGAGACAGGATCGACGTTAAATTCAAAGCAAACCAGAGGGCCCAATAAATTTACGAAGTTAAGAGAACATAGAAGAAGTTTACGCTCCAAGTTAAAGCTTATGTTAAGTCCACGCGATTCAAATTTATCCCAGTCCATACAGATAGAAGCGTTGCTGGAGTTTCTTGCGCCACTTCTTCTCCAGCGCCCACGCATTCTGAAGTGGTGGTACAGGTAGTTAATAATAATAGTGATATTAATTAAGATAATCCTCTGTCAGAAGCAACGGACCGAGCCGAGGTTCGGCCCTCTCGGGCACCCTCGAGTAAGACGCTCTCGCGAAACAGGGTAACGGTCCAAGCCGAGGCTCCCTCTCGGGAGCCCTTGCGCTGGTTACCCATATATAGAGGTCTCGACTGAGAGCCATAAGCGCTCGGTCACCTCTCAACCCGGTGAAACTGTAAAAGCCCTGGGGCTAACAGCGGCCATCAGCCCAAAAAAAAAAAAACAAATTTATCGGCCCGTAAACGTTCGGCGGCGTAACTCAATACACGGTCGGTCATCCATATGCCGTATTTTGAAATTGGATTTAAAATGACATCTATACAAGATTCATTTAATATAGGGATTGAAGCCTTACGATTGAAAATTTAAAGAAATAAACAAAGAATATTTTAATGAATGAGTAAACATTTATTTTGCAAATGCACAATTCTTCACAAACCTTTAGTTGATACAATACAAGTTACATGGGTAAAATATATTACAATAATTAAAATAATAACTATTTAGTATAAATATCAAAAAAATGAATTGATAGTGTATTTTGCTTAAAACTAGAGTATAAATATCAAAAGAATAGTAGTATAAAGATTCACACATACAGTTGAGACTATGTTTAGTAGCGCTTGAACCATAAAGGAAGGTCACCTTTTGGGCTCGCTCCAGATTTGATTTTTAAGTGGCATCTTATTAATAAATTTACACATGATTTACGCAAATTGTTTGGATCGTGTCAATCACTTTGATAACGTCTTGTTTTCAGAAGAAGCCTACTTCTACATTAATAAAAGTAACTGTGGATTTTGGGGCAGCAAATTCTACAGCCAAAAATCAAAGGCCTTTCCTTGATTGGTATGGGTGGTAATTTCAGCTAGAGAAGTCAATGAACCCTATCTTTTCATCTCTTGCGGTAGTACAGTTACGGAGAACTTTAACGAGTATTTGAGAATGTTAATGTGTTTATGGCACCATAGTTAAATGAATTTACTGATTACTATATATATGAGGTTAGAACAAAACATGAGCACTTGCCACACCTCTAATGAGTCTAAGTGATTTCCAGAGACACCCCGTGGCCCCCCACTAGCCCAGACTAGATAAATTCTAAGGAGGCTGCTTCAATTTATAGAATTTTGTTTGTGTGAAAATAAAGAGATTTGCAAATTATTACATTGTCATTATTCGAATACTAATCTACAACGGGGGTGGCCAAAGAGTCGATCGGTACACACTTTTAAGATAAAAAGATTTTATATACAGGAAAGTTGGCCACCCCTGCATTACAATGTTCAAAACAGTAAAGTTAACATACAACATTTTGATAAATAATAATTACAAATTTTAAATATGCGTTTATAAATAGTTTTAAAAAATAAATATTTTACTTCATCAGGAACATAATTTTAGTACAATAAGTTACAAAAAAATTACATGACAGAGATGGAGTTTTTAAGATATAACAGTCTCCCTAGCTGTCGTGTATAAGCTTGCGGCAAATACGATATCTCTCTTAATGGCAGTGGAGGCTTCCATCATCTTGGCTTGTAAATTAGGGTCTCCAATAGCAACGGCAGCATCTTTTACGTCGATTAGCAACTGTAATAAAATTACCATAATTACAATTGGAACTGGACCTATCGGGATGTCGATCCATCTCGAAATACCCAACCGATCCATCAACTTATCGACCCATAAGCCTATTCAAAATCTTGGGTAAGGTATATGAAACGTTCATCCTCGACTTCCCAAAGGATTTCATGCTGTCCCGAGGGCTACCAATCCATGAGCAGTTCGGGTTTCGCACCCAACACTTATGCACACATCATGTGCACCGCATCACAGAGCACATTCTCAGTAAATTCCTTAGGGGCTACCAAACAGGGGTACTCTTCCTCAACGTGGCGAAAGCGTTCGACAAGATCTGGCCCAACGGGCTCATATATAAACTATATGAGCTCGGTGTGCCAGATCGACTCGTACTCGTATACATCATACGAGACTTTCTCCGAAATCGAACCTTTCGTTACCGCGTCGAGGGAACGCGTTCCGAGGTTCACGGCATTCGTGGCGTAGTACCACAAGGCTCCGTCCTAGGTCCCATTCTATACACACTCTACACCAACGACATACCGCGCACTAGCGGTGTAGAGCTAGCCCTTTTCGCCAATAACACCGACCTCTACGTGTCTGGATTCAAACGCCTCCAATCTGCATCCAACATCTTAGGGAAATGGTTTCGGTAATGAAAGGTTAACCCCACCAAAAGTGCAGCCATGTACTTCTTTCGGCGCAACAAAACGCCACATCTCCCAACCATAGAGCTATTTGATCGTCCAATCTCCTAGGAAAAGACAATCGAGCAGCGTTCGCCCTAAGTTGTTTGCACCCGTTACTCAATAAAAATAGAAAAATATCACTGCGAAATAAATTTACACTATACAAAGCATGCATCCGACTCTATAATGTCACACGCCCCGTCTTTACGCATACGCCCCGCGTCACATTCACCGACTTCAGGTAATACAAAATCGTTTCATGCGCAAGGCCACTAGAGTTCCAGGTTCTTGCATAACGAAAATCTACACATAGATTGAGCTCCCGACCATAGCTCAGTACCGGAAGCAGGCTTCCCGCCGATATTTTGGCTCTGCCGTCACACACCCAAACCTGATGATTATAATATAAGTACCGCCACTTAAAATCCCATCGCGAATCATAAATTCACCCGCGTCCAATGGAGACCGAGGCACGTGTTCGACGACCCCAACGACGCGACTAGCAGGGCCCAAGCCCTTCATAAAACACACGTACATTGAACCCTCATATAACCAGTTCACGGACCCCTCAGCTCCGTGAGCCCTGTGTCTGATGAAGCTGTAAGAGCCCCATAGGCTAACAGCATCAACATCAACAGAATTTAGATGCGCCCTCATACCGCATACCTGTCGCAAACAATCTCCACTCACAACTACAAGCGTCGCTGGAGTTTCTTGCGCCAATTCTTCTCCAGCGCCCACGCATTCCGAAGTGGTGATACAGATAATCAATAAGAAATTATTCTTAATGATATTATTGTAGATAATTCTTAGTCTGAAGCAACTGACCGAAACGAGGTTCAGACCTCCCGGGCACCCTCGGGTATGACGCTCTCGCGGAATGGGCGAATGGTCCAAGCCGAGGCTCCGTCTCGGGAGCCCTTGTGCTGATTATCCACTAAAAGAGGTCTCGACTGAGCGCCATAAGCGCTCGGTCACCTCTCAATCCGGAAACTAAAAGCCCGGGCTAACAGTGGAAAACAGCCCGATAAAAAAATCCTACGGAAAGCGCCGGTGCCCCGGGTGCCGTCCTCCCCTGATTCGCTATCCTGGTCTATCAGAGCCCCAATTCTGATCTCCAGCGAACTCGTAAATTATATAGCCTAAATTTCAGTCTAAATTAAAAAAAAATGTTTTTTAACTGAGTTAAGTTTCTATGGAAAACTTACCTCATGGAGTTGTTGAATACACCTCACTATAATACCTTCCTGTACATCTGTTAGGTCCATGATTTCAGCAAATGGTTTCTCAAGGGCCCATTCATAGACCACTCTTACCAAGCCAAAGTTTAATCTTTCCGATTGCCCTTCAAACTGACTGACCTGTCGATTATTAATCACAGTATTATATAATAATTATGGATAGTTCAATCCAAGAAGATGTGGCCCCACTCAGTGTCTAAATCGCTACATTGCAAAGGTGAATTATAAATTGTTATTGTTTAAGCAGTATCGCCACTGGACTAGCTACTATTGTTATTTTCTTTTATTAATTAAGATTTTTAATATATTACATATATTAACAAAAGTTTTTAATTTGTCTTTGTCCTTTTTCCTTTTATATGAATAAGTATTTTATTCAGAAGCAGATGTTGATGATGGGACCATCATTCATTTAAAATCAAAATATTTCAGTTATTTCATCTATTTGTCGAGATGTTTGATTGCCCTCATACCTCATTGGTAATCTGATTAAAACTTTAAAAAACATTTAAACCTGGGTGATATGAAATCAGGCGCAATACTACAATTTTTTTTTTTAAATTAAATCATTCACTCGTTTTTTTTTTAAATGTAATATTTTATTCAGTGGAGGCAGGTTCAGATTTTTGAATTTGGATTTGAATTGGAGTTGGATTTCGGTTTTTTTTTAGTCTTTGTGAAATAAGAAAATTACTAATAATAAGTACAGCGAGAGAGAGAACAGAATAAACGCAAGGTCCAAGTTATCGTTGGCAATGAGACATGATCAACTCGAAACTGAGCCTCACGCTTCATTCCCCATACCAAGCGGATATCTCTCATAATAACAATCTATATATGTTAACCACTTACTTTTATATAAAATATAAATGTTTGCGTGTGACTTATAATATCTATACAGGATGTTCCAAAATGTTTAGAAATGTTCATAACTTGCTTATTGGTAAATATAGAAATTGAGAAATAAATCTACATGTATGAAAAGAAAACAAATGGTAAACTGTACATTGGTTTTTCCAGTTATCGGTCCCGAAAAAAACTATAAAATATGTAGGCAACATACCAAATATTTAGATTCAATTGCGGTCAAGTCATTATCGATCACTTTGATGGTTTCCACTCCTTCTTTCAATTTATCAGTTAGTGGTTGATCAACGTTCGTCTTGGCTTGGAAGACAAAACAACTCAGAAGTGCTGCTATTTCCGCCGGGTTCTTATCCGTAAACACATTCCGGAATACCAATTCTGATATTATCAATTCATTAGTTCCCATACCGCAAGCAACTCTCCCTTTTAAAATCACACTGTCATGTTCATCTATATAATTTAACTCTCGAAGCACCAAAAGCCTTCTTTGATAGTCCGGATAGAGAGCAAGATTCTCAAAAGAGAGGAGACGTTTATATTTGTCTCGTTTCCGTTCGGCTTGCTTACGTTCGTAAACTATAGCGAATTCGGATTTAAAGTTTGCTATTTCTGTTGATTTTTTTTGAGATTCTAACTCAGCCTGAAATAAATAATATGTTATTAAATTTAAATTTTATGACTTAAGGTTAATGAAAATTCTAATTAAAATCTATTGGCATAGTCTAGATTTTATAGTTATCATAAATAACTTTTGGAATTATTTCATATATATAATACATACTGAACCCTTCGTATGAGAAAAGATAAGGACCTGTCGAATTCATTAGGATAAATATTCAGATAAAATACCTTTATTCGATATGAAAACTCTTTATAACATAATATTTCGTCCACTCATTATTACATTGACTGGAAATTGTTTAAAAAAAACAACCAAGGACATCTTTTTAAATGTCATTGACAAGAGTGCTAGACGGAGTAAAATGCAGTTCGAATACAAACCCACGATTTCTATATATTTTTTTGACATTCAAAAAATATTTCAACGGTGTTAAAATATTGATGAGTTTTTTGGGGTGTGTTCATTTAGATCCCAAATAAATTGTGTTATTAAGCAATTTCAGCTGAACGCTTTCTTTATTAAGTGCATTAAAAAAAAATGCTCCTGTAGGCCTGACAAATTTATTCTGACAAAATTTGTGTATTTACCGATTCTGCTGTATGTAATGACGGACCATGACTTAAATTTGGTGTATTTTAAATGATTTACGGTCCATAAAAAAAATTTTTCGGTGTATGCAATGTTTTTCTCTCGATTCCTTATAACGATCTAAAGCTAATAAACAATAGAGGGACGTAGATGACGTAAGTTCAATCGCGGGAGGAAGGTATATATTAGACACATTGAATTTATTGGTTGCTGTCACTATTATATTGTATTTGCATATGTATTTATATATGACCACACCACACCACTGACGCGCGCGCTCGGTGCGCTCAAAGCTATCTCAACTCGCTGATATATTTCAATGTCCAAAGAAGGAATTTACAAGGGCAGCGTATGAGATCATGACAAGTTATATTTAAGTTGTAATATTAAATTTAACATCACTATTGTATTAGGCAAACCTGTAAAGATAGATATAGATATAGATAAGAATAAATATATATTTTGTATGTATATTGTATTTATATATGTATTTAATATTTATCTACATACGATTGTTTTATTCATTATGTGTATATTTTATATTAGCTATTCCTAGTGGTACCATTTAATAATTAGTTTATTGCCTGTATCATAATATCTCACCACACCTTAGGTAGACTGGTATAGAACGCCTTTAGCATGAGGCCTATAGCCTTTGTGAACCTTTTTACTTTGTTAAGGTTAATGCGATAAAAGTAAATAAATATATCAACCATAAGTAGATTGATTGATTCCTTTCGTGGTTTTGATGCGTTAAATATTTGTAAAGAGAAAAGTGCAACCTTATATTTGTTCATCTTGTCAAGTGATTGTAGAACTTCCCCGGTGGTGATGGTGAGTGACTGCGTGAGACTTATCCTCTCTAGCACTGTGGCGCCCGTGTGTACCGCGTGAGACAAGCGCGACAGCTCCTGCACCGCACTTGCGCAACTTGATCCCACTGGCGCGTCTTTGAACCTGGGACATTAGTTGTGATTAATAGTCTTCACTTATTCGAATCTAAGGGAAACCATATAGTGATAATAAGTCATGAGGGTAAACATAAATATAGTCTAATATGCGCGGTAAAGAATATAAAATTATTAAAAACTAGAAAGAATTCATACATAATTTAAAGACAATGATATATGATGTGGTATATTTTTTTGTTCACATTGACAGTAACAAACAGTGCACCTGATGGCAAGTGATTCCTGCGGCCCATGATATCTACATTCACACTTGACAAAATACAGATGCGTTGTCACCCTTGCGGACTGAGATGAAATGCCTCGTCACCAATAATAAAGGGCCCCGGATCCACTACATACACTCACCAGACGCAACACAGCAGCATTATGAAATATATACGCATCAGCCTGTATCAGTCCGCTGTTGGACACAGGCCTCTATATATACATATATATATATATATATATTTATATGTGTGTGTGTGTATACTGTTTTATCTATAAAGTGAGTGTGTACACTCACCTTGGAATCTGTCGATTATCCCAATCTTGGATAATGAGTCTAGGGTCTATTTTCAGAGTCATTTTTGTGACCGCGATAATGTTCTTAGGAGCAATGCACAGAACTGTGTGACCTAAAGTGCCCTCTTCAGTACCTGAGGGTAAAAGAAATAATATAACCATTACATTACGCCACAGATAGAATTAGTCAATGAAAAGTTTTTCAGTTCATGGATTTTCTATAACAATGCTATACTAATTACTACTATGGCAAACAAAACAGATTCCTTACACCATTGAGATTACCAAGATCTGAAATATAATTACAATATATTTTAAAATATAACATTACCTCGCGAAAGGACAATTAAAAAAGTGTAAAAAGTTACAGAACTATTTAATGTTCTCTTTTTTATTAAGATTTGTTTGAGTTAACAGAATCACCTAATATGATCTAAGTCTTCTTAAAGTTTAATGACACATTTATTACTGGTTTATTCTGATGGCAGTAAAATGTATCTTAAACCATGAGATAATGAAGATACTGACCAAGCCGCAATACAGTTAAGATATAGTTACCTATACAGTCGTACTTCGCTGAGAAGCTAAGCATCCTGTACCAATTCTCTTCCACCTCGAAATTGTATTTATTAATGTCTTGTTCGACTGTATTTAAAACTAACACTTTATATGGAGTTTGTCGGGGACCTGAAAAATAAAGCATTATAAACTTATATGTTGAATCCAATGCCATATCATTAATACGATTGTTTCGATTTTGCAAAAAGAAGTTTTTTTGTAATTTTGTCGTTTGTACGTCGGTTTTAGATTCGTGTTGAGCACGATTGTGAAACTGAATCTGATAATGAGAGAAAGATTTAGTTCTAGAAGGGTGACAATGCATCTCTGGTGTGTCAATGTCGGTGGGTGTATTAAGCCGTACTTTTTTTATGGCTGATGGCCACTATTAGTCCGAGGGTTTTTACAGTTTCACCGGGTTGAAAGATGGCCGAATGCTTAGGGCACCCATCAAAGCCTTTATAATTGAACAAACAAAAAAAAGAAAGATAATGCCAAAGTATGAAATCATTGCTAATATATATGAACTAAAAACCATTCTGTTACATTCCCGACCGGGATAGTTATTATAATTTTTAAAGTATATTGTACAAACACAAATTCACTTTGCGCCGTTTCAATTGCCGTCAACATGGGATACAAAGTTTATTATATACCCTATAATAATATAACATGTCTATGTCGAAAGTAAATGCAATCCCGTGTCAAATAACTGGCAACACCAAGAATGTGAAGTCCGATCACGCATAGCCCATTACAGGAATGATCAGTGGGATAATCACCTCTCCAACATCGAACCTTCCCATCTCACCTTCTGGCGACTTCCCAAGTCCCTAAAAGGGGACACCGCCCAAACAATGGGAACCAGACATGGAATCAGACGCTCTCGCGAAACAGTGTAACGGTCCAAGCTGAGGCTCCCTCTCGGGAGCCCTTGTGCTGGTTACCCATATATAGAGGTCTCACCTGAGTGCCATAAGCACTCGGTCACCTCTCAACCCGGAAAAACTGTTATATGGAATATATACGTTACGTTATATAATACGGTGGACTACTATTATATATATGGAATACCAGCGTAAAAGGATGGCAAAAAGTGACTTAGTTACTAGGATGCATTTTGATCCCTTATCTAGGATGGCTGGGGTGTTTCTGGAATTATTATTTTCACTTATATAATTTATATATTCGAAGATCATATGTAAAAAACAATAGTAAATTACCTGTACTATTCAAATAAACGCCTAGCTGATTAATATATGGACCAGCAGATAATATAAGGATTTTTCCAGGCACAAACTCTTTAATCACTTTCGACTGTCCAAGAAGTATGGGCATGATATCATTCAACACGTCTATGTACGCTACAGCTGTATCGTAGAAGCTCGCAAGCGGCGCCAGGTGGGAGGCTAAAGGAGTGCTACATTTTTCACTGTATTCCTTTTCGGCTAACTGCAGCTGCTTCCTATTGTTGTCGGCTTGGCATATGTGATGGAATTCACGGAATGACCGTTGCATCATCCCTTCTACTGATACAGTCGCCGCTCTGAAAATTAATAAAATATATTGTTCAAATAGTAAAACAAGGAACGCAAGTGTGTCTTGAATAAACTTTCAGCAGATTGGTAACACCATCATGTTATAAAGTATTTATATATATATATATATATATATATATATATTTATTTATTGTATTCATATATATATATATATATATATATATATATACATATTTAGTATATTAGAAAATGTATATTATATTTTGTAGAGTAACTGTTATTTTTCCCATTTTTATATTAATGTGCACCTACCCTAGCTTCTCAATACCACCAATAGGTCGTCTGGTAGAAAATGCGTTTAGCATTAAGTCCGCCTATGTAATTTACTTTGTGAATGAAGTTTAAAATAAATAAAATAAAGCCTAAGTAAATTGTGAGACTTTTTTTATTACTTTGAGAGTAACAAATGAACCACACAGTTCACCTGATGGCAAGTGATCATCCTTGACAAGGAATCATAATGCAAATGCATCGTAGCTCTACCACTGTAAAGACTCAAGATGAGATTCTTATTTACTCTTACCTTAATAGACTAAGTATCATAGCGTAGGTGAGACGGAACTGTGAGGATAGTTTTTCTGGTGTGCCCAGCATCATTTCCTTTAGTTTTATCTGATTGGGAACTTCGTCTTTGCAGAGTATAATGACAGTTCCCGTATCGTCCAAACCTACGACAGTACATAAATTCAGATCAAAACAGAAAATTTTAGTTTTTTTATGGCAAGCATTATTCACAAGTTGATTTTAATATATTTATATTTTATTTATATTTCACGGTCTAACTTTAAGCTCGCTTTTACAAATAAGCCAGCTTGACCGGGGAAGTATCACACTTTCATAGATTTCCAGTGTAAAATAGTAGCGTCTAGAATGACAAGGCTTGTATCACCATGTCATCGAAGATAAAACATTTTACTTCGAACCGAAGCAATCATTTACCATCGATCGGGAAATATGTCATTGTTAATTTTGTTAAATTAATTTCTTGTCCTTCTAAAGGTAATACGGACAGTTAAAAGTGACGTCAACATATAATTATTTTTATTACTAAGGTTTCGTTAATTGTAAAGCTACATTATGCGTCCAACATAATTAGAAAACTATGAAAATGACGTCATCCACAAGCAGGCAAACATAGGCATGATAGTAATTTATATTTTATTGGATAATGTATAAATAACATATCCATATAAATTCATATAAATAACATATAAATTCCATGCGTCAGTCGTATTAGTTTAATTATTTTGGTCGAGTAGTGTTTTAAAAAATATATATATAACCTCTTCGTCCCGCGCGTCCCGCCATTTGTATGTACTCCGCGGGCATAAGATGGCGGCTCTGTACGCCATCGAACTTGGTGATGTCATCGAACACGACCGTGCGCGCTGGCATGTTCACGCCCATCGCGAACGTCTCCGTCGCAAATAGTATTTTAACCTAACGCATAGTCAAATTACAAAGACATGTTATGCAAAAAATATATAATTTTTCATACATTATTGCGTACTAATGACACATTATTTTATTTGTTATAAATTAATGAAGAGCCTTGCGAAATGTATACCATATTTGGTGATGTTGATGATGTCATGTCGTTATCAGATCAGGATGTCGTCATCTGAGCAGGTTTTTTTTATGGCTTTAGGCTACTGTTAGGCCGAAGGCTTTTACAGCTTCACCTCTCAAAGGTGTCCGAGCTCTTAGGGCACTCAGCCGAGACCTCTATTTATGGGTAACAAGCACAAGGCACAAGGAGCCTCGGCTTGAACAGTTACCCTGCACGTGAAAGCAACGTTTTCCACCACTTCGGAATTCGTTGGCGCTGGAGAAAAGTGGCGCAAAGAATTCCAGCGACGCTCCTATCTATCTTAATTGGTGTAAACCGGCCTGATATATGGCGGTATCGCGAATAACATCTGAGTAGGGTATATGATAGCGTCTTAAGCATTTACGCATTAGTCACAAAGGCACTCACTCGTAGTCCCTTTTCCTAGTCCGTATCTAATACATAGACATCAATAACATAGGATGGACGTTCAAATGTCCATGCAGAAGCTGAAAACGGACAATTTGTTTCGAATCTAGGACGAGTGATTAACTAATAACTACACCCAGCAGTCATCGTAGACCATTTCTATATATAGGGTTATTGGTAATTTGACGTATTCGAAATTTGGACCGATAAATTGTTTTAATATTGTTAAATAACCAGTGTTTAATCGTTTTTATAAATCAGGAGAAAAAAATTGTTTTAAATTGATACGTTTTTTTTAATAAATTTTTGATGTTGCATTTTTGTCTTATTTTGAAGAAAAGCTAAAAAACATGATAACTCAAAAATGGTTCACTTTTGCCATAAAGCATGAGTTAAAATTATCGCAAATAATCACTCCTATCAACTCCTAACGGGAATACGTCGGATTACCAATAACCCTGTATAATCGGATCATAAGTTCAGTCACATACTTAATTAAATTAAATTTACGAATGATTTTGAATAAGAAATTGTGCTCCATTTAAAAAAAAATTGAAAGGACACAAAAAGAAGATTCAAGTTTCAAAGGCCGACCCCGTAAGACACCAGCTATCATCGGTGCCAGCCGCCAATCTAATAAAATGCCGTCAGCAACCAAAAAATGTTGGCCCTTCCAAGCTGTGACATAGGGCATATTCTTAATGAAGCGTTTGAAAAAACTACGGCTCAAGAGATCCCTGGCTTTGTTAAGGTTTAATCCTTTTTTAAGACGATAAAACTGATGTGTTCTTTTGTGAAAAGTTGTGAGAACTAGTATTTTTTGTATCAAATTCACATCCTATCATTATCTTGTGTCAAGTTGCATTGATACCTTTATCACTCTGTTTAACTTTAAGAATCTAGCGTTTTACTTTTTCTTTGAGTGCATTTACATTTCCATCACATAACAGTTGGTTTAATAAAAAGTTATACTTACAAAACCGGATTGGAACAGCATTTCAACGATTTCCTTAAGCAGCGGCAGTATACCACTGTGATGTACACCGATACCATTCTCGAGGACTCTCTGCATCCTTATAACCTTGAAAGAAATTTCATATTCAAGAGTTTGTGTTCAATTGTTAAATATACAAGAGTAATAATAATATCGTAATATCGGCGAAATAACTATCTGAATACTGTATAGAAAAAGCAGAAACTGTTGATCAGGATCTAAGATGCAAGACATCTGAAATTTTGATCACCAGTCGTCGATAAAAGTGATGTGAACGAGTGCCAATTACTAGGATGTATTATTATAGTGCCGTACACCGGCGGTGTTTGCACAAATATCTACGGCTAATTAAAAAATATATGATACATATAAATCGGTAATTTAACAAAAACACTCAGACCCGAGAATCTATTTAAAAAAAAGATATACACACACCGGTAATTTAACAAATACACTCAGATCCGAAAATCCATTTAAAATAATAAAGATATATATACATCGGTAATTTAACAAATACACTCACATCCGAAAAAATATTTAAAATTAAAAAGATATATATACATCGGTAATTTAATAAATACACTCACATCCGAAAAAATATTTAAAAAAAAGATATATGTATATACACCGGTAATTTAACAAATACACTCAGATCCGAAAATCTATTTAAAATAAAAACATATATATACAACGGTAATTTAACAAATACACTCAGACCCGAGAATCTATTTAAAATAAAAAACATATATATACAACGGTAATTTAACAAATACACTCAGATCCGAAAATCTATTTAAAAAAAAAAACATATATATACAACGGTAATTTAACAAATACATTCAGATCCGAAAATCTATTTAAAATATAAAAACACATATATACAACGGTAATTTAACAAATACACTCGGATCCGAAAATCTATTTAAAATAAAAAAGATATATATACATCGGTAATTTAACAAATACATTCAGATCCGAAAATCTATTGAAAATAAAAAACATATATATACAACGGTAATTTAACAAATACACTCAGATCCGAAAATCTATTTAAAATAAAAAAGATATATATACCCACAACGGTAATTTAACAAATACACTCAAATCCGAAAAAATATTTTAAAAAAGATATATGTATATACACCGGTAATTTAACAAATACACTCAGATCCGAAAATCTATTTAAAATATTGTTATTATTTTATTTACTTTAAACTGTTCGCTAAAATGCTGCATCGTTAAAATATTAACTAGAGAATACAAAATATATATATACAACGGTAATTTAACAAATACACTCACATCCGAAAAATATTTAAAAAGATATATATACCCACAACGGTAATTTAACAAATACACTCAGATCCGAAAATCTATTTAAAATAAAAAGATATATATACATCGGTAATTTAATAAATACACTCACATCCGAAAAATATTTAAAAAGATATATATACATCGGTAATTTAACAAATACATTCAGATCCGAAAATCTATTTAAAATAAAAAGATATATATACATCGGTAATTTAACAAATACATTCAGATCCGAAAATCTATTTAAAATAAAAAAGATATATATACACCGGTAATTTAACAAATACACTCACATCCGAAAAAATATTTAAAAAAAAGATATATGTATATACACCGGTAATTTAACAAATACACTCAGATCCGAAAATCTATTTAAAATAAAAACATATATATACAACGGTAATTTAACAAATACACTCGGATCCGAAAATCTATTTAAAATAAAAAAGATATATATACAACGGTAATTTAACAAATACACTCAGATCCGAAAATCTATTTAAAAAAAAAAACATATATATACAACGGTAATTTAACAAATACACTCAGATCCCAAAATCTATTTAAAATAAAAAACATATATATACAACGGTAATTTAACAAATACACTCGGATCCGAAAATCTATTTAAAATAAAAAAGATATATATACATCGGTAATTTAACAAATACATTCAGATCCGAAAATCTATTGAAAATAAAAAACATATATATACAACGGTAATTTAACAAATACACTCAGATCCGAAAATCTATTTAAAATAAAAAAGATATATATACCCACAACGGTAATTTAACAAATACACTCACATCCAAAAAAATATTTTAAAAAAGATATATGTATATACACCGGTAATTTAACAAATACACTCAGATCCGAAAATCTATTTAAAATATTGTTATTATTTTATTTACTTTAAACTGTTCGCTAAAATGCTGCATCGTTAAAATATTAACTAGAGAATACAAAATATATAGTTATAAGCCACGGCTTGGGCACCTGATTGCCGACAGGTACTATAAGCCACTAAGCCACGCGGCCGTCAAGACAGAAAGTTTGCATGCAGTGTTAACGACACAATTTCTTTTACAAAGACGAATTGCATAAAATTCGTTTCGACTAACCCATCATCAGTTCAATACATAATTAGGTCACATGTATTGGATATTATTTATAGCTAAATCCTTTCGAAAGTCTTTATTATACAGTTAGTATTTTTAAAAAGTATAGTATTACTGTAATTATTTCAGATAATACTAGTATCCTATACCTGTGGCAATATCCTATCTGGCTTTTTCAGCCTCTGCAGACATTTTTGGAAGAAGTTACGAATGTGACCCTTCTCTTTGGCTGTAGTTAGGTCAACCGACATCAAATTCTCGGCGTTCTGATCGCACCTGTTTTAAAAAAAATACTAATGTTATTGGATTGAATTTTAACACAACATATACCTATGTGCGAATATTCAAAGTCATTTTCTAGGACGATAAGAGATATCAAAATACCTTAGCGCCGTAAATCAAACACAAAAGGAAATCCAGGAATCCCATTTATCCATATCCTTTTAGAAAAATTATAAAACTATGTGAAGTGCATAACCGATATGATCTTAAGGTTCAAACGCAATATTATGGACACGGGACACTTTACGAACACATCCAGCCCCCAAAACACACTAATTTATGTCCGGAATCGAACCTAGAAGACCCGTACTGGGTCAGCTTAGCTACTTAGCAGACACTCTGACAACATGGCCTCACGGCCGTCAAAGATGTGAGATGTCACTATAATTACCCGCATGTTTCTTAACCATATTTATCAATGATGCGTAATGCTATTCCGAAATGCTTTAATATCGAATGAATTAAATAGTAAAAAAATATACTAAATTGTCGCTTGTACGGTAGTTAGGACGAATGAAATCGAAAGGAATCCATTACTAGGAGATAGATGAATATGGAGGGTTTGAAGGCAAATGAGGTCTGCATACGGGGTATTAATGTGGACGGATCCAAGGAAAGGAAAACAGCAAAAAATTATGGTAAAGAAGCATTTTGTAAAGTGTCATATGGAAGTAGGAGTGGATGTTCAAACAGGGAAACAAAAAGATGAATGTACGAACATGCAGGTTGAATCTTAGACGGTAATGAGACCTGCTCAGGATAACGTTGATATGTAAATAAATTTACCTGTTTCGAGATAAGGTGAACGCAACGACGGGCAATTTGTCGTTTTGCCTCAAGTGGTCTATGAACGCCACCCACATTGTCTGCTCCGCTTTAGGGTTCATGTACTGCTTTGGACCTGTTGAATTAGATCTAACTCCCTTAAGATTTTCTTAGTAGACAACTGGTGGACATACAATTCTTGTTGTCTAAATTGCCAGTGTTATTTGTAAAATGATGGAAAGTTCTAAGATAAGATATAAGATTTGTATTGTATACTATGTATATGTATATATATGTATAATTTATATATGTATATGTGGTGTATGTATATATAATGTGTATTTATACATGTATTATGTATTCAATATCTATATGTACATGTATTATTCTTTGCTTGTATTAGTTATGTTTAGTTTTCTTTTATTAATTAGTTTATTGCTACACATATCTCACCACACCTTGGGTTGACTGGTAGAGAATGCCTTTGGCATTAAGTCCGTTTGTTAAGGTTAACGCAATAAAGAGTAAATAAATAAAATAATTCCTGCTATTAAAAGTACTTTTTGTCTTACTTATATGCCTGAGTACTAAATAATACTAAATAATAATATTCGCAGTAGAACCTATAAGAAGACAACACTATGCTATCCAATAAGGAATACCAAATTTCTTTTGCTATGATCCTCGTGTGTAATATGAAGCCTCTTGTTAATAAGAATATACAGAATCAATCGGTGGTGTTTAAATTTTTAATATCGTCTAAATTCAATAATTAATGTATCTAAAAGAGGATTTGTAATCGACTATTCGTAAAATGACAATCAGTAAAAACGTCATAATTATTGTTATGTAGAAGGCTTGCAGTGGAAAATGTTAAATGTCGTTATGCACTATTTGGTTTGCACTGGCGCGTGTTCAGGTAAAGCGTCGTCGCAATACAGCGTCAGTGGGATGTCGATCATCGCATTGTATGTGAATTATGAACATATTTGAGCGACGATTGCGCCAACACGGGAGATCTCCCTTGTCACCAATGCTCTGAAATTTCCACCGAAGCTAATCGGTGAACCGAAGCTGAGCGGGTAAGACATGTGATGAAGATGCACGCGAAGAAGATTTTCTACCCACGTCTGCTCCATAATTATAGCATGGCTACACCGTTCACATCCCTCGCTTGGGTGAGTATGTAAAACTTTGCTTCATTGAACCCTTCTACAATACACACATATTTTGAGCTTAACTCTAAAAATTTAAATATCCTATTTGTCTAACACACATGGCTTGTGAAAAGGCAGTCAGTTTTGCTCCTCAAGGGTAACACCGCATCTGCATTATGATTCCTTCTCAAGAATTTATGTACATAGATGTCACGGGCCGTAGGAATCATATGCCATCGGGTGAACTGTGTGCTCGTTTGTTACTCACAATGTAATAATAATATTATATAGTAATATAATAAAATATTTATATATGAACAAAATGATCAAGTTATTTTAAAATGGTAGAGCAAAAGGTTAATGATAAAGGGGGTCATATTACAAAAGCATTCTAGTGTTTTTTAAAATAACATTGCGACGAAATATAATACATGTTACGTCACGCTTCGCAAAGTCCAATCACATGGTTCCGCCCGGAGAGCGTAGAATATGTGAGTCGCATACATCTTCAGAACTCCCCTTAGCTTGTTAAGATACATAAGACTATCTCCGTATAACAGGATGATTATGACTGATATTTGTATGTAATATATATATGTAATATATGTACTCAGAAAATATAGTCAGTATAATCTAGGTGGCATACAAAACGTACCATCATGTAATCCTTAGCTACTAGGATATTTCCGCTCTTTTAATTAAAAACAATTATTAATAAAGTGTACCTTTAGGTCCGAAATTTTTCTTGTATTCGTTCTCCCGAGACTTTTTAGCGGCGACCGCTTCGTTATATCCTCGCAGCAAAAAGTTACCTTCTTGATCCACTATCATGAACCTTTCATTCTTTGATTTACCACCAGTCCCTGAAATATTAAGACATATTTATTGTAACCTTTTCTAGTACAACCCAATTTTATAAGGCAGACGTATTTTAAATTGAATATTGGTGTTAGGCAGTATTTCAATGAAACTCTTATTGATTTCTTTATAAACACGATATAATATATTTTCTAATAAGTGACATTAGTCTATATTCGCAAGAGAACCAACGCCACCAGCGGCAAAAACTTAAAACTTAACTTACACATCTATAAAGGCAGTCCGCAACTAAACCTTTACAAAGACCTATATGAACTACTTACTACTAATGCACCTATGAACTACTTCATAAATTTATTTATTCAACAATGAATATAGTATTCCCCATGAAAATTTAATTTAATTTAACCAAACATAATTGATTAGTATCATTATCATCACATGATATCATATTTGGTTAAATTAAATTACGTCTCTTCTTTGGCCATTGATATAAAATACTTACCAATTTTAAAAAAGTTGGTAAAGTAAGGCTAAGTAAATTTGACATAATTTTCTTCAAAATGTAACTAAATAAATAGAAATAAAATTGCCGAGTTTTTCACCTTGTACAAACTTGCGCATGCTTATGACTTGTTGACCTTTTTAAAAGTGATACTTTCTACTTAACTATTAGTCTTGTAAGTTTCAAATAAGAACTTGTGTTATTTAATAGGATTTTTAGAACTTGATGACCCCCAAAATCAGTTTTTGTCAACCCCTGTGAAACACAGCAGCATTATACTGATATTTTACCCTAGTTTTCTGCAATTCTGCTAGATTTCTTTACCGGTATTTTCTATAATTTTGATGTAGAAACTAGTAGTAAAAATATCGATGTTATGTTTAGCCCTGGTGTTAAAACAGATGTAACAGTAAAGTGTAATTTACCTGCTTTTGAAAATTATCCAATTCAAATGGATATGAATGTGCCATGTCCCTTATTTTTTCTCTGAAGTCTGGTACAGGAAGGGTGACATCAATCATCTCTGCCCAATCAGTAGATGTAATGGCCATCCTTCCTTTGGAACTAGTTATATTCAGTACCGGGATTTCAGGTAGTTCCACTGGTGGCTGAATTATAGTATTCTCTAGGAAATTATCACTTTCAGTAGTATCACTTTCTTTCTCAATTCTCAGCTTTTGAACCGTCTTGGCTGGCTTTAATTCAGTTTCTTCATCATCTTTCCAAAGATCTGTGAATGTTTTAATATAATAACTAAGTTATATATAAGAGTTATAGAACATATTTATTGTTAAATTAATTAGTAAGTCCATCACTTACCTACTAAATGTACATTGTTTTCTACTATTTCTTCAAGATTTATTTTAAACAATTTATCCATTGCTTCTTTGTCAAGCATTTTTTGTTCATCTCTTTTGTTGTATCTTTTGATCAAAGTGAAACCATCATTTTCGAAAAGTACACTTTCGTCACTTCCAGGAGGTGTAGTGAGTAACTCTGGATAAACATCAAATGACTAATGACTACTGCTGTATTTAGACAGTTATAGAAATGTTTTGTAAGCCAATAAGCATTGATTGGTAAGTATCTACTTATATACTATAACAGAAATAAACACAATATTTTATCTACTTGAGATTTTATAAAAGCCTAGTATATTTGAAGCTATACAATTCTTTGAAATATCATAATATTAATTCTGAAAACTGCATAAAAAAGCATAGTGCTCTTGTTTCATGGGTAAGAAACCATAGACATTTTTGTTATTCAGGCATTCTATCTTAGACCTGAAACCAAAGGGGCCACTTATCGTGTGGAGAACCATGTGCTTGTGTGTCACACATATTGTAAGAAATGAAGGAAAGTACCATACAAGGATATATATACAATTGTAATAAATCTCAAAAAACCCTTAGGACTCAAAATTTAGAATATTTCAACATAGAATATATTTGTTATTGTGTATTGTTCAGGGTATATTAAATATATCATGTATCTATGTTTTATTCATGTACACATTAGTTACTAAAGTTCAGACAAATATGCCACTTATTGTTATATACACAACATTTATATGGACTTATTGGTACATAAAATTAAAAACATTACAAAAAACAACCAATAAGATACTAAAGACAAATTGGAACTAGAATGAGACTGATAAAATATATGAAAAAATTATAGAATTAAAAAAAAACCTCCAGCTTTGAGTCTTTTTAAGTCTGTTATTCCACTATAAGTGTATAATGATCCAGATACATATTGTTCAATAAACAAGATAAGCATTGGTTAGCCCCATATCAACTTCAGTTTCGATAATTATAGCTTAGACTGGTATTGCTTATGCCAATTATGAGGAATATTCAGAGCATCATTTTAATTGCTCTCCATTTACTTTGGCAACAAACAGTAATGCACATTTACATATCCACACAATATTTTGAAACTTTATACAATTGTTGTGGGATGTGGATGAAAAGTTAAGAAGAGCTTTTATTACTAAACTTAAAATGAATTATTGTCTAAACTTTTAGTTCACTTTACAAACAGATATTATTTTAACTTATTATGAACTATTTCCATCCTAAATATAATACATTGGCATTTCATATACAGTCAATATTAAAAGGAAGAGCAGAATAAATGAAAGCTGATAAGTAAACATACCTTCTCCTAAAAAATTACCAGGCTCATCATCTTCCAGATTAATATTGATTTCCTCACATTGTGTCGCCTCATTCAACATCTTTTGTATTTCTTCCTCAAAACCAGCTGGTAAGAAGGGATTTTGTGTTGTAGTGCCTCTAGTAGCATGGCTAGGTGGCAGTGGTGCTCTAGCCATTGATAAACTATCATCTTCATCTTCCACTGGTATGCTTACTTCTTTTACACCAACAATTTCACCAGTTAATGGATCTCTAATTACCTGAGGATATATAACTTTGAATTTGAATTTATTGACAATTTTAACACTGACACAAAACAAATGTTCGGATATTACAATTACAATTTCAACCATCTATTTCTTCTCTTTAGCAACTGTGCTAGGTCCTAGACCTGTGTTACAGCTGCTAAGCCCCTCCTCCATATGAAGTATAATTTATAATAAAACTTATAATTACTGTTACATTAAAACTATAAATTAATTAAAGAAAAAAGAAAGAATATCCCAATAAGGAAGGTAGTAGTAAATTAAACTAACTAAAAAAAACTTTGGTCCAGTATACTGTAGTAAGAATTATTTTTCACATGAGAGGATCTGGACTGTTGATCTGTGTGATGCAATTATTGCATACCAAAAGAGGTTATGTCAAAGCTTATATTACTTAATTTTTCCACCACAACAGCACACCACAAAACAGTTTTATTGTGGGGAAAAATTACTGTGTTCTGTGATTTTCCTCGTACAATTGTTCATTCAATCATGTACATATTTTTTTGGAAATACTCGTTTTCACATGGCAAAATAATTAACAAATGCTAAATCATTTAATTTTTAGTTGATAAATCGCGCTGAACTCTTTGTTGGTAACAACTCAAAGCTGCTATTTAGGAGAAAGTCCAATAGGAGTATATTTATATATATAGTGATTTAGATTATCTTTATTTATTTTATTGTGTATTTAAGATATATATGTCCTGATTTACTTACTTCAAGTGTGGTATCGAGACCAATTTCATTGTCAATGTCTTCATATTTAACAAGAGAATCTATGTCAATCGTCCTATGCCAATGGGTTTGGGATCTTTCCCATTTATGTATGGACAGCCGCTCCGGCTTTAATAAGTATTCTTTCACGTGATCGTTTAAATCTTCGAATATTGGTGGTACCTGTAACATAAGAGTTAAAAAATACGACTTCTCTTGGGGCTTACCCTTAGTGCAAATATTACCTTAAAATCAGAAAACTCGTCTTCGATTTGAAGGGACATTTTGGCATATAGTAATAAATGAAAACTAAAATTTGATTTTTTTATTTTTTGATTCACCGGCTTGCTAAATATTATAGACAACAAATGATGATATTTATTTATCCCTAATGGGAAAGGCAAAGGACTTTATTCCATACAGCCAGGTCTTCTTCGTATGATGGTTGGTCTGAAACTCTTATAGACAACAAATTAAAAATACCATTGATGATGATGATGATATTAATTTATCCCTAGGCAAGGCAAAGGACTTTAGTCAATACAGCCAGGTCTTGTTCGTATGATGGTTGGTCTGACTCTCTAAAAATACCATTGACTTGACTTTGACAGTTAATAGAAGTGGACATTTGTTGGAATCGGTATCTCCTTTAATATTTTTCTTCAACTCAAATATGTTTTTTTTAACGGTTTAAAATATGTCTTTTAGGCACGTATATATGTATGTCTGAAATAATCTTTTTCAGCTATAATATTTTAGCTAATTTATTTTAATCAATTAGCCTTTTTGCACGCCTCGCCACTGAGGCCAAACTTGCAGGTTTTTAATTTGCAGCGCCCGGCCAAATAAATACATCAATACTCCAAACACGACCGTACTTTTACTTAAGGGTCAAGAATTGTAGTGCGGTGTGAAGTGCTTTGTACCTTTGCAAGGACTTTTACCTTCCTTGCGGCAATCTTTCCTTAGACTCAAAGAAACGACAAAAGTTCGACAATATATTTTATTTTTATTGTTTTTCGGGCTGATGGCCGCTGTTAGCCCGAGAGCTTTTACAGTTTCACCGGGTTGAACGGTGACTCGAGACCTCTATTAGTGGGTAACCAGCACAAGGGCCACGGAGTCGGAGTCTTTGATTTGACCGCGAGAGCGTCTGACTTGAGGGTGCCCAAGAGGCCCGAACCTCGGCCGGTGCTGTCAGTTACTTCTGACTTAAAATTATCTTCATTATTATCACTATTATTATTATTGGCTATCGGTACCACTACTTCGGAATGAGTGGGCGATCGAAATCTAGCGAAACAGCAAGTGCTACATCGTTATTCTAATCGCTAATTTCCAAGATCAGCACGTCTAATTTTTTTGTCAAGCTTTTACGATACACGCTGCACACTTACAAGGTTCCAAGATTTAGGCACTATCCCATTCCGCTTTTTCTTTTGCCAGTGTACCGTCCGGTCTAACCACCGGACGCAGTAAGGCTTGACAGAAGTTCACTTGACTGCTTTGGCAAGGGACCAAAAATTGGCTGATTTTTGGGCAGAGAGTTTGTGCCAAGACGTTTAATATGTTCGAGTTCTCCATAATCTTTATAGAAATTGGTGGCTTGGTTAAAGGCTGTCTTCATAAAGCTAACATCTGCAGTTTTACGGTTTTGAGCGTCAAACCAAGATAGATATGCCAAATGTTTGCGCTTTTCCGCATCACAACATTCAGCTTTAAAGTATGTTAACAAGCTTTGTCATGTGTCATCAACATTCCATGGCCTATACCTGATTCAGGGTCATAGTATCAGCGCAACATAACGGATCCTCAGAAGCGAAGCCGACCTATCGCCAAGAATAAGATACAAAGAAAAGACGTAAGTCAGCACATTGTGATGAGAATCCCAATCTACTGGCTTGTATCACCATATTCGCCTAATTTCGTGTGCGTCAAAATTTGGAGCTGTATACGTCGATGCCGATTTTACCAAGATTCAGCGACAAAATTCTGCGCTTCCATTCTAGGGTGGTCGGCCTTCTGATATGGGAATAGACAGCCCTTATCCAGACGGGCATTAAAATCCCCTAAAAAGACCAGGTACCATTGTTGGGCCACACCAGCAGTCTCACTTAGGTGTTCAAATAAAAGAGTTGTCCCTTGGGCTAAGTTGGGATTATAAAAATGACATTCCCAATATTTACTTACACACAGACATCTTAATTTAATCGAACATGATATCGTTTATTACCCATATTAAAATACAATTTTTAATAGAATTTACACTGTTTAAATCTACATGTATACTATATGTATTAATACGTGAAGTAAAAACTTTGTACCCTTTTTAAGCACATTGCGCACATAGAGGGGTGTATGGTTTAACTAGTTAATTTTCACATGGAGAAGGAGTGCAAAAAGATAAAATTTATACATTAAATTGAATCAAACAAATTATGTAACTTCATACTGAATATTAAACACTTAAAAGTCTGTGTTCTAACACCGAGCAGAGGTTATAGAAATTAGAAAATTGATATAAAAATAAATATATATACATTAAATTAAACTAATACGATGGCAACTGACGTAATAGAACAATAAAAAAAATATGATATGAAATAATTATAGAGGTATATTAAATGCAAGTCCATTGTGTAAGTGCTCGCTTTTAATTCGCAGTACGCAAACCCAGTTCGATCCCTGGTACCGGCACCAATGAAACTGTTAATCGCAATTTTAAGTACTCGTTTACCATGTGCTCGGCGGTAAAGGATATCATCGTCAGGAAACCTGGATAACCTGATATAATAAAAAAAAACTTTGAAGACGTGTAAAGTCCGACAATTGCCAGTGCAGCCGCGTGGTGGATTATACTCTAACACCCACTCTAGAGAAGAGGCCCTATGACCAGCTGTGGCATTTATAATGGCTGTTACTTCACTTTTTTTGACTTTTATATATATAAATATAGTTTTAAATTTCCTTGCTTTCTGTCTACTTTCCTCTCAAGAGTGGAATTTTCCTTCTTTGTGGAAACACTGAAACTGAAATAGTCCAACAATGACAAGTGTCAGCAAAATAGGCCAGTGTGGGGGAATCCCATGATACCGTTACTGATAGTGGTAGCAGGGCAGGTTCAAGTATACAAACTTGTGAAAATCTAAGAGTTTCACAATTTGCAGATACCATGAAATTGACGTTTCATTGTTTAATTATGTGTGTGACGGAAACCTCTGTATGAACCGGGGTATTTATTAGTATTAGTAAAACCAAAATACTTTCTTTTCATAATGTAGCACATACCTGCAATTTAGAAAGTAGACTAGTGAACGTCACCTATCACATGAGGAGGCAACAATATTTCTCAGTCGCACGCGGTTAAAATTTTTGGAAACCAGTTTGTCGTTATGGCATCTGGCACTGCCAGTACTAATTCAAATGTTACAGTAAATGAATCTGTTATAAATTGTTCATGCACAGACAGAGATAGCAAATTAATATACGTGATTCGTGTACCTTGGCAATTCAATGTGGTGTTATTGTTTTATGGAACGTATGCTTATGTGCTTATGGTCTCTGTTTTATTTTATGTAAATAGGTACCACTCAATATAAATCAACAATGTTTTGCATTACTTAAGCAAATATATATAGTAACATTAAATAAACGTCATCGGTATTGTTTATTAAAATATCATTAAAATATTTGGACAGTTTTTGAGTCGTGTTTGTGAATTGTATAACGCAAATGCTCTTATTGGTTTTTCCTGTATGCAAATGCTGACATAATCCCTGTTTAAGTTTGTGTTTCATCTTGTATAAATCTCTTGATAACTAAAATGACTTGATAACCGTGTGGCGTTGCTGTTCTACTACCATCTTAGGAATTTAAAGTTGTTACCTAATTGACACTGCATGTGTACTTTTCTCCGATCTTATAGAACATGCATCGAAATAAGGAAAGGGACTCCAGATTCTGTTGATGTTGATGCCGTTAGCCTATGCTAGGCTCTTACAGCTTCATCGGACACAGGGCTCACGGAACTGATGGGTCCGTGAGCTGGTTAGGAAAGGGACGAGTGAGCACTTTGGGGTTTGCTTACTGCAATATATCTTGGCCTGTTGATATCATAGTAATAATTTAGCGATAATCGAAATCATCATATGGAAAAAAAATGTCGGAGATTATTATGCACATAATATAATTGCTGTGAAAATCAAAAACGATGTTTTTTTTCAGATTACGATTAATTACATTCGTACGACCTCCGAGATATAATGATAGACTATGATATTGATATTTGTATATTCTCCAGTAGTAGCGTCTCAGATAAGAAATTTGACATATAGTTATTTTCCGGCTGATTCGACCACTGTTAGCCCTAGGACTTATTATAGCTTCACTGGGTTGAAAGGTGATCCAGCGCTTAGGGCGCAGTCGAGACCTTTATTAGTGGGTAACCAGCACAAGGGTTCCCGAGAGGAAGCCTTGGTTTGGACCGTTACTCTGTTGCGCGAGACCGAACTTGGTTGAAACTCGATCGAACTGAGTCGAGGGTGCCCGATAGGGCCGAACTTCGGCTCGGAAATTAGTAGAGTATTTAGACAAATTTGTACTGAATCGTACGGAGGGAAAAAAAAACAAATTGTTTATGTAATTTTCTCATTAAATTGATATAATAACATAAAATGTGGATATGGCACATTACCTTGTCATTAGCAGGAATCAGTAAGATATACTCGATTAGGAGCAGTAGCAGATGACTACGTCGATTTTTTACGGTTCTATCACTTCTGACCTAATTTCGGCGAAATATTAAGTGGACCCTAGGGAGTGTATAATTTACTTTTGAGGCTATTTTATATAATTTGTAAATTTTAAAAAACTATTATGTTATGACTTAACATAATAGCTTCTTAAATTAATTGCTATAAAATTTCTTATTAAATTGTATTTTTGACATTTATTTATCGTATAATTTTAACTGAAGTAATAGGTATTACATGGGACATTAAATAAATCCATATTTTACTTGTTACAATATTTAAAATGTGGTCAAATGACGTCGTAAAGATAATTCTTATAAATTTATGAAAAATCTACTCTCTTCTCGAATTATTTTTCGTTATATAATGGTGATTTCCTCACGACGCCTTCTTTCATTGACGAGGATTTGATAAATCAGCACTATAACTTCAATTCATCATCATCATCAGTCATGTGTGCTGGCACAGAGGATCGTACACAGCTTGGCCAGGTATTATACATTTTAAAGCGATCTCACGCGATATTGAGCTACCATGGCCCAGTTTATGTTGGTATGTTTGGGATAAAAACAATAGTTTTTTTTTTTTTTTTGGGCTGAAGGCCACTGTTAGCCCGAGGGCTTTTACAGTTTCACCGGGTTGAGAGGTGACCGAGCGCTAATAGTACTCAGTCGAGACCTCTATATACAGGTAACCAGCACAAGGGTTCCCGAGAGGGAGCCTCGGCTTGGACCGTTAGCCTGTTTCGCGAGAGCGTCTGACTCAAGGGTGCCCGAGAGGGTCGAGCGTCTGACTCGAGGGTGCCCGAGAGGGCCGTAAAACAATAGTTTTACGTTATAAATCCTTTAAAATTCATCAGTCTCCATTTGCTCCATATTCTCAATAATTAATCTATCTTAATATAGATAGGTTTAAAACAGTGGTAGTGCCAAATTGCAACTAGTTAAAGTATGAATGGACCTGCTCGACTGTGAAAGAAGCGCATTTATTATATTTTCATACCTCTAACAGCGTGAAAAAGCGGCATAACGCTGCTGTGTTTCGTATTGTCAGTGTAGGGGACCGAATTACTAGTATCACAGCATTCCATCTCAGTCCTCAGGGACGCCAACACATGTGCAGCTGGAATATTTATAAGGATGATGTAGGACCACAGTCATCAGTGGTCCGTTTTTTTTATTTAATTTAGAGTAACAAACGAGCACACAGTTCATCTGATGGTAAGTGATACCTGCGGTCCATGACATCTACTACTTTTCCTTAATAATATCATTATATTAATACATGATTAAATCATAATGCAGATGTGTTGTCACCTTGTGGATTGAGATGGAATGCCTCGTCAACGGTATTAAAAGAACCCCGCACTCGTCTGACGAAACACAACAGCATTATGTTGCTATTTTAGACTGGTAACCTGTGGTCCTACCCCAGTCGAGCGGTATCATTCATTCTGCAGCTAGAAATAAACTGTAGCGTAGCTCTACCACTGATCGTGTGTTCGCTTGTCTACCGTAGGTTTATAAAAAAGGATTAAAAACGGTTGTGTATTTTTTATTAACTGCCAACATTTAACAGGTTGCTAGGTGATACCTACATGATACTGTTAATTTACAATTGAAGATTTTATGTTTGTACTCGTCTGTTACTTTACTCTCAGAACTCTACCCGAAAGTTTTCTTAACACTTCTACTCAAACCAAAGTTACTTCTAAGTTCATCATACAACATAAGGTAGATTTTCTAAAATCTAATGCGAGGGTGCCATGCGAAGTTGTTAAAGCGCATAAGTTTAGTAAATATCTGTTCAATGTTTTTGAAGAGACTAACTCTGTAAAAGAAGTTAGGATTGACGACAATGAGTATTTTCATCTATTTGCTATAATTGAATTTAAAATCAAAAATCAATAAACTTAATTTGAATTCAAGGAATATGGAGGAGGTAAAGATGACCAAACGACTTATTGGGTATCCGAAAGGATGGTAGAAAAGGGACGGGAGTATAAAACATCATAATTATTGCACACGCTCTTCCAAAATGTTATAAGACGTATATTACATATTATCAATGTAATATTGACCAACTGGGGCTCGCTTAAGGTTAAGCAGATTTATAATTACATTCGGTTGTCATCCGCTTTAATATACAAATACATTATAATGACATCCATGCTTAATAAACCAGACTGCGGAAAAATATTCATAAAAATGTATTTTTAGTTTGTAGTTAACAAATATATATTTTCGGAATTCATACTTACAAAATACATACGTATGAAATAGTTTATCAAGACGATTGTACGTTTATACGTACTTAAAGATATTTTTTTTCGCTTCGATAATACCATCGCCATGCTTATTTTGTGATCTCACTTATCCTATGTCATCTGGAATACAACAATAATCTTATGATACTTTAATAGTAAAGTACTGAAAACGAAACGTTACGAAGTATTAAAAATAGCAAACGGGAAAACCATAACACTATTTCTTTTAATACTTTTTGGATGAGAAAGTGATGCATTGAATCCTTGTCATCCAGGGCAAATTGTACCCTTATAAGCCTGTAAGGATCGCGAAGATTTTGAAGTATAATATAGGCTAACAAACTATCATCATAAGTATGTCATTATCGTTGTTATTTGATAGGTTTATGATATCATATTATTCATTTATTTATTTACTCTTTATTGCATTAACCTTAACAAAGTTCAAAGTTCACAAAGGGCGGACTTAATGCCAAAGGCATTCTCTACCAGACAACCAAAGGTGTGGTGAGATATGTGTATGATAGGTGTAGCAATAAACTAATTAATAAAAGAAGTAAAAGAACCTAAAAATAACTAATACAAGCAAATAATAATACATACACATATAGATATTAAATACATAATACATATATAAATACACAATATATATACATACATACACCACATGCACATATCATTATTCGCGAGAAATATAATCGTAAGTATATATATGTAAATAATATTCGAGCTAATTGTAAAATCGTTAACTTGATTTTAGATGTACCCATCCGATACTAGATAGGTATATTCTATATGATTTGCGATAGTAAATTAAGAGAAAGGCCATTTTCAGGGTACACGTTTGGCAATAATAGTCTGTGTGATCGTATCCTTAGTAATTAAAAAAATAAAACCCTGTCAAGAGGCCCTATTATAAAGTAAAACATAATATGTACTTAAATAACTATTAGAATATTTAAAATTATGTTGTAAGAACTAAATCTATTTATGTTCCTTTCATGTATTACTAAATGAAGAATCATAACTCACATCAGAGATGTTACCTTGTAAAAAGCAAAAAGGATATTAAAAAAGCATGGGTTTAAGGCGTGGGATGAAGCATACTTATTGCTTTTTAAATTCCCCAACAGGTTGAGGTTTTATTTAAATTCAATTTAAAACAAGTATTGATAACAAAAAAAATTAAGCAAATGCGTGATAAATGTATGTTATATGCTTACTTTCAGTATATAAAGTTAGGAATACAAATCACATAAATAAAATATGCTATAATAATTAATCATAAAATAGACTATCTATACTTTGCTAAAATATCGTACTAAGGTATACAATGTTCAGATATATATAGATTATACTCTAATATTACTAATAGGTGTAATTAATCCATTTACTACAATCGTAAATAGAACATGTAAAGTTACGAATACTTTTTAAATAAAAAGTTAAGTAGTTACTACTAGAAAAAAATTAAATCATTTTCACATTTTTTGTTTTCAAGAGATACAGGTATATGAGTCAGAGAGCCTTGGGTCCGAAGGCTGTCAATCTGGTACCTACTTCAGTCTTGCACTCGGTGCTATAATCGCAATCTCGTCGTGTCTTCGTTCGAAGGCAGACCACCGCAGGCGTCTGCCTACCCATTGAGATTCTTTTATAAATAATACGTAGCTTTATATTTTAAATATATTGTGTTTTAATTTAATATTAAAATGGCATGTTACTTGTGGTCGTGTATAACAATTTTGTGTTTGACCAATTTGGTCCTGGAAACTACGGAAGGCCAAGCAGTGGTAGGTTTTATTAAATTTATATAACTATATATAAATAATATTTAGAAGGAATAATTAAAAATATTTAAATAAAATTAGGTACTTTTAAAAAGGTTTAACTAATTGAAAATACATTAATAATTTACTAGTTAAATTTTAATCTTTTTAAATAATATATAAAGTGATTTATTCTTGATTCGTTACATTTCTTTGTATTCTCACTTTGCGTTGCGAATTGATTACATTACTAAAGATTGTTTCCTTATCAAAATATACAACAATATATTCAAAAATTTAATTTATTTGTGACTGTTATTTATAAAAAAAACACTGATTTAATATTTAAACTTGTTTTTGTATAAGTTAGTTATTAAAAGGTTTAATTTTATAAGGAAAAAAATATAACTGGCTCATATAAAGTTTCGTTCCGCCCTAATTAAATAAGAAAGCTCATTCAGAGAATTCGTCAAGCATATAATTTAATTAACTATAAAGGTAAACTTACATATTAATTACCCATTGGTTAAGGCGAAAAGATGAAATAATGTTTTTTTTTATATGTACTTAATACGTTTTCTTTACGGTTCACAAAACACGCGTGCAAGTGTTTAAGTGCGAAAAATGCAGTTGCAAGCGAAACGGGAAGCGAGCGGTGAGTGGTCGATGTTGTCGCTCCATGTTTGTAGGACAACGTAGTTGGTAGGCTAGATCCACAGCACGTGCTAGTTCGCGCCATAGATATAATCACACGTTTAAATTTTAAAATTTTCGTATAAGACCATTTTTACTAGGCTGCGGTCTAGTGCACATCAATTAAGGATTATCTCATGAGTACATTTAATTTGTTACTTACTGTAATCTAAATTATTCTAACGATTTTAACAAATAAGGTGTGGCTTTATTTGTCATTGTTCAGAATGTCTTAGGCTATATAACGTCACAGGAATGTCAATATGGCGTATGGCTTTGGGTTCTAGTATAAAACTTATTAACACGTATAAGAAATGCAATTTCAAAATATAATTTAATGTAAAGAAAAGGTAAACGCGATAAAATAAGATTAATTCCAATATAATCGTTTTGCGTAAGGTAGACTGAGGACAACTATGTTTTTAATTATTTATTTTAAAAGTCAAATTGATTTAATTTAACACTTTGTACACTATTAATTGTTGAGTGGTAGATATTTCGAAAATAAAAAAGTAACATTTCTATTATTAAAAATTGTTATACGTTCAACAAATTTTAAATAATAGGAATGTTATTTTTTAACTAAATGTCACAAATATTGTTCGGATTGCGTCTAATTCTATAAATATATCCCATAAAATTTTGAGTGTATTTTACGAACTTTTAAAAAGAAAATAAAAAATTAAAATAGTGTAGGTGTTAAAATACTTTGGAGTCATTGATATATTATGCAAATTAATCTAGAGATATTGTTTGTCTAAGCTGTTTAATTTGTCTAGTTTCTATAAGTTGTTTAAATTATTTTTAGTAAATCCTTTCACAGTGATTATTATTACCACGTTAAATAATATTGAGAAATGAAATTATATTTTGTAATTTCTTAAGGTAAAGAATATATTATAAGTATTTGGAGGTACGCTTGTGTAGAATCAGATCTCTGGATAAAAAGTGCTTAACATCCCAAGCGATAAAACAAGCGTTTCAACATAAGATTCAGTCTTTTGTTGAGCAGCCGTGTCATGGTCAAAAATAATGACATGGAGTACAATGCATAGTAATGTTTTGTTTATGGGAAAATGTTGACTTTATCCGGCGCGTTACGAGGCAACTAGCAGTCCTTGACTGCATTTACTTCGTCGAATTTTATAATTGTCATATTTTAGAGAGGAGTGAGATATTGTGAATGCATTAATATACCTAGTATCTTTATCTCCAAACATTTCTTTTAACTTAGTGACTATAATCCTTTATAATTAAAGGTTTTAGTACAAGAATTGTAAAGGAATATTTCATTCCAATTACGGCTATTTGTCAAAAAAAATTGCGTGGATAAAACTGCGAGGCAGTCTATGATTATATTCTGATAGTAACAGAGGTACGTTTATAATTACAAAATAGGGAAACAAATTAAAAAAATAGTTTAAATGGATAAATAATACTTTTAGTAACATTAAAATTAATTTGTTCAATGCACATAATTTATAAGATATATAATATTAGTTTAATTATAAGATTAATTATATAATATTAGGTCCTTACATATGAAATTAGCGTCTTATATGGAAAAAGTGAATAGGCATTTACTTAGCTAGTGCGCCTTACCAGGACTGCATTTCCGCTTAACATCAGGTGGGATCGTAGTCAAGCACTTGCTTCGAAAGTATAAAAAAAACTCCTTTTTTTAAAATTATATATTTAATCAATCGAAGTATTATATATGCACTTTCGCTGTTTTATAGGTAGTGCATTGATTCCATTGCTGAAAAAAAATTGGGAGCTAGAGTAAATAAAATATTTGAAAGCGGTTTAGACTGCCTCACCGGAATTGAATCTTTTTCATTGTAAGAAATTGCCCAAATTCCCAAAAAAATGGTAATCTGTTGGAGCAAGGTCTAGGGAGTATAATGGGTGTCGCAGAGATTCCAATCACAGCTCCTCTAATTAAGGACCGTCTGTCATGAAGCATCAGTGGGCTAGAGCAATTGATCAGTCTCGGTTGTTTAACGGATAGTTTTTCAATTATGGTTCACAGTTGTTGACAATACAGTTCTGCCGTCATCGTCTGGCCAGATCATAGGAACATGTAGTGTACACAGTGTGACACCAGCACTGGTCTACTAAACACTAACCAGTACCGTTTTCTGAGTCAACTTTCGCTTTGCATAGGATTTGGCCAGTTCTCCTGGGTACAAACTGTGATGAGCGTTTCCGATTTTTTTTTTTTTTTTTCGGGCTGATGGCCGCTGTTAGCCCCAGGGCTTTTACAGTTTCACCGGGTTGAGTGGTGACCAAGCGCTTATGGCTCTCAGTCGAGACCTCTATATATGGGTAACCAGCGCAAGGGCTCCCGAGAGGGAGCCTCGGCTTGGACCGTTACCCTGTTTCGCGAGAGCGTCTGACTCGAGGGTGCCCAAGAGGGCCGAACCTCGGCTCGGTCAGTTGCTTCTGACAGAGGATTATCTTAATTAATATCACTATTATTATTAACTACCTGTACCACCACTTCAGAATGCGTGGGCGCTGGAGAAGAAGTGGCGCAAGAAACTCCAGCAACGCTTCTATCTGTATGGACTGGAGAGAACCGGCCAGTGACATGGCGGTATCGCGAATAACTTTGTTTGCGACGCCCTCGCCGTCGGCGGGGGCGATATGAGGGTGCAATGTTTGTGTGTTGTGTTTTATGAAGGGCTTGGGCCCTGGTGGTTGCGTCGTCAGGGTCGTCGAGGGCGTGCCTCGGTCTCCTACGGACGCGGGTAAATCTGTGATTCGCGATGGGATTGTAAGTGGCGGCACTTACAATCAAAGGGTTTCGGTGTGTGACGGCAGAGTCGAAATATCGGCGAGAAGCCTGCTTCAGGTACTGAGCTATGGTCGGCAGCTCAAGATCTATGTGTAGATTTTCGTTACGCAAGAACCACGGCGCACCGGTGGCCTTGCGCATGAAACGATTTTGTATTACCTGAAGTCGGTGAATGTGACGCGGGGAGGCATGCGCAAAGACGGGGCTTGCGTATGTCATTATGGGTCGGATGCACGCTTTGTAAAGTGTAATTTTATTACGCAGGGACATTTTGCTATTTTTATTAAGTAACAGGTGCAAACAACCTAGGACGAACGCTGCTCGATTCCGTACGCGGTTGACATGCGGACCGAAGGTGAGTCTTTCATCTAATGTGACGCCTAAGTATTTGACTGTCTTTTCCCAGGGATTGGACGATCAAATAACTCTATAGTTTGGAGATGCGGCGTTTTGTTGCGCCGAGAGAAGTAAATGGCTGCACTTTGGTGGGTTAACCTCGATCCTCCATTTCCGAAACCATTTCCTAAGGTGTTGGCTGCAGATTGGAGGCGTTTACAAATAGCGTCTGGTTTAAATCCAGACACGTAGAGGCCGGTGTCATCGGCGAAAAGGGCTAGCTCTACACCGCGAGTGCGCGGTATGTCGTTGGTGTAGAGTGTGTATAAAGTAGGACCTAGGACAGAGCCTTGTGGTACTCCGGCACAAATGGGGTGAACCTCGGAGCGCGTTCCCTCGACGCGGTAACGAAAGGTTCGATTTCGGAGAAAATCTCGTATGATAAGTACGAGTCGATCTGGCACACCGAGCTCATATAGTTTGTATATGAGCCCGTTGTGCCAGACCTTGTCGAAAGCTTTCGCCACGTCGAGAAAAAGTGCCCCAGTTTGGTAGCCCTGAAGAAATTTACTGAGGATGTGCTCCGTGATGCGGTGCACTTGATGTGTGCATGAGTGTTGGGTGCGAAACCCGAACTGCTCATTGATTGGCAGCCCTCGGGACAGCATGAAGTCCTTGAGGCGGGTGAGGATGAGCCTTTCATATACCTTACCCAAGACTTTGAGTAGGCTTATGGGTCGATAGGCTGATGGATCGGTTGGATGTTTTGAGGGCTTGAGAATCCCTATGACATCGGCTTCCTTCCAGGTGTTCGGGAAGGTGCCTTTGGATATGGCCGCGTTGTAGATTATCACCAGTAGGTGTAAAATGGACATGGGTAGGAGTTTCATCACCTTGTTGGTGATACCGTCGGGGCCGGGAGCCTTGCGTGGTCGCAGGTTTTAATTATGGACTCAACTTCGGTGCATGTAACTTGAGTGACGGAATCGCGAGGTGGTTCCTTACTCCTCCGGTCGACCTCGCTGTTAACCATTTCAAGGTGAGCGGCGTCGATCGGTAGGGTGCTCGGTGAGCATTGAGCTCGAGATTGTCAGCCAGACATTCGGCTTTCTCTTCGTCTAAGAAGGCGGGTGGTTTATTAGGACGCGCTAAGGGAGGCATTGTTTGGGCGGTGCCCCTTTAGGATTTGGGAAGTCGCCAGTAGGCGAGATGGGAAGGTTCGATGTTGAGAGGTGATTATCCCACCGATCGTTCCTATACTGGGCTATGCGTGATCGGACTTCACGCTGAAGGGTACGTAGCACCAGCCGGTTACTTTCAGTGGGATATAAGTCGTGGGCACGAGTCGCCGCATTCTTGCGCCTCATTAGGTCCTTTATGTCGTTTGGCAGGGTCCATCGGTGGTCTTCCACCGAGGGAACCTGCCTCGAACAATCCACGATTACGGTCTGGATGTGCCTAGTGAGGGCATGAACTGCGAGGTTCGTGTCGTTGACTGAAGATATGTTCCTAGGAATAGCATCTAGGTGCGGTGATGTGGCTTCCCTCAGGGCGTTCCTGAGTCGGTGCCAGTCTACAATGGTTTTGGTGGAAGGTGAGGTTGGGGCGGAGGGCCCTAACCGAAGAAGAACGGGGCGATGATCGGAAGCGAGCTCATGGATTACCTCTATGCCTTGGAAGGCGAGATTGATGTTCTTACAGATGGCAATATCAAGCACGTCCGGTGCGTGACCCAATATGTATGGAAAATGGGTAGGCGTAGTAGGCGCTACGACGTCGAAGTCGAGTGCGTCGCTTAGCGAGTCTAAAGCCAACCCCGGGGGTTGATTTTAGTTGCATTCCACCGAGTGTGCTTGCTATTGAAATCTCCTGCCAAAATGACTGAGTTTCCAAGGAAAGGAGCGCCACGAAGTCGCTTCGTAATACTTGTGCGTCACGTCTGCAAGGCAGGTAGACGGACGCGATTGTGATGGGGGCGTGGCCGGTCATGGCTAGCTGACAGACCGAGGCTTCTAGGAAGGTTAGGGTTGGCGTATCGACGGGCACGCAGTGCAAGGACTTTTTATAGTAGATGAGAGTTCCGCCATTAGCGGCGGAAGTTCTATCATTCCTAATGATGTTATAATTCGCGATGTTGGGTTTGCGAGTGTGCGGTTTGAGGAATGTCTCTTGCACTAGGAGCACGTCGACTTGGTGATCGCGAACAAAATTGAAGATTTCGTCGCGTTGATTATTAATACCGTTCGCGTTAAAAAATGCGACGTTAAGGGAACGCGGTTTTACTCTGCCGTTATAAAGGCCCTCTATGCTTGAAAATTGACGATGGCTGACACTACATGTTGGTAGCGCATTGTGGCAGCAATCCTGATTTCGGGCTTGCCATTGGAGTCCCTTAGGGCTTTTGCAAGGGCTGAGACGTCGGCGCCGTTGAAAACGGCGGCGAAGCGACACACAAGGTCGAGGTCGCTTTCGTTAACCGGCCGTCCGGCTGATGGAGGGGGCTGCTCAACCGGTTGAGCGACGGTCACTACGCCAGTAGGAGGTTTCCATGCGGGACGTAGAGGACGAACAGGAGCGAGAATAGGCGCGGAGCGGCGATCGGTGTAGCTACCTTAGGTGCGACTTTAAGTGCCGGGCGTTTCGGCTTGGGAGCCTTTGGGCAGCCAAGGTAATTGGCTGTGTGTCCCTCTGAGTTGCACAGGACACACGCGGGGCCCGAAAGCAGCCAAAGGGCCTTGTCCTTGGGTCTCGGACAGTCGGTGGTGCCATGGTCACCCAGGCACTTTACGCATCTGGGTTTCCCGAAGCAGTTGCGAGCAGAGTGGCCATATAACTGGCATTTGTGGCACTGGCCCGGAGGGCCATTTTATGAGGGCGCTCTATTGTGAGCCCAGAAAGGTGGCAGCAAGTTTTCAGGTTAAATACCTGCTTCCTGCCTCGGACCTTTCGAGGGCCACAATTACCATGTTGAATGGCTTTTGTTATGCCCACTGTACATCCTATGCACGGATAGGACGGGTAAATTCTGAGCCTGGAGGTCCTCTTTGATGAGGTCTGCGGGGATTTCCCGCGGAAGGTTTTAATAACCACTCTAAGTTGGCGCTCTTCTGCCAGGGTGTAGGTGTGAAAGAATACACCTTTGTCTTGTAAGTAGCGGGTGACCGCTCTATGGTCATCCGTGGTTTCTAGCTGCAGTTTAATGCCTACAGCGGTGGGGATCGCTTGATATTTGTAGCGATTGGAAAGGGCCGATACGACAATCGGCCATTTATCTTGTGCCTGTATGAAGACAGGCGGCGGGCGTTTCGATGGCTGTGAGACAGCCGAAGTTTGGGGGGAGCCAGTAGTGGAGCGCTGAGGAGCGGCGGGGGCTTGCTGTGAGGCTGCAGAGGGGGTGCCATGGGGTTGGGCCACAGATGTCGATAGCCGGGGAGAGGGACATCGCTTTCCCGTTTTTCGCCTTGGGTGGCGGCGTCGGGGCGGGTGAAGCTCGCTTTTTTCGCTTCTTTTCCACCAGCGTGAAGTTGCTGGTGTCTTGCGGGAGGTCCTCGGGGGACGAAGGGCTATCTAGCTCCATTTCGGAGACCGAGGAGGACGATGAGGCAGAGGCCCTTGAGGAGGACCTTGAGGGTGATTTTTGCCTCCGGTAGGGGTTGCTCTTTATAATGTCTTCGAAGACATCGGGGTATTTACTCTTCAGGCAGTTGACCAAGTGTACAAGGAAATCCATTGTTGGATTCTCCATTGTACACAAATTTTATTAATATAACTACTATTACGCGGGATGTGTGGCCTCCGGTGGGGTGCCGGGGTGAGTAGTTTACTTCCTCCCTGCCGGGTATAGGCAGGAGGATGTGTGCCTAGTTGTGTAGCCCTAGTGCGTCCAAGTACCAATCTTATTTGTGCACTTGGGTGTGTGCTTAGAGCTAACTAAAAATACGCGTGAGACAATTATAAGTCTAGCGGGTTGGTCAACCTTGGCTAGGCACTACCCAAGGCCAAGTTTACGTTGACTCCTTCCGCTATCTTGCGTTTCCCAGAAGGGGAACCGCGGGCGTACGGGCTTGCCCTACACTAGCTTAGTTAACACCGCAAGGTATCCACTAGTATAACCACCCAGGTGGCTTTACAATAGCTTTCTTGGAAACTAAATTCCGATCACAATAGCAACAGCAATAAAAATTGCTCGGTGTATTGTTCTCGGAACAATGGATGCGCAGGTGGCTTGCTCGGGGGCAGGTAGCTCGGGACGATCGTGGCGAGGAGCCGGGCGACCGTTCTCGGCGACTGCTGAGCGTCGAATGACGTTTCCGATTGCGGTACTAATTTCTTGAGCTTTTTCGCTTTTCCAATTTGTTTCAAGCGAATAAATATTATTTTGTCACTCACACTGAACCCTGGCGCTATCTCTAAAATGGTTTGCGATGGATCCACTTCCACGATACCTTTAATTCTTCATTGTCAACTTGGTTCTCCGGTCGTCTGCGAGGTTTGTTTTGAAGGTCAAATCTCCAGAACGAAAAAGTTGGAACCAAAACCGTACCATGCTTTATTTTACAGAAGCTTCCCCATACACATCATTCATCCCGCGAGCTTTTTCTGTAGCGCTGAAGCCACGATGGAACTCATATTCGATGATAGCGTGATATTTCAAGTTTTCCATTTTCTTAACAGAAGGATGTCACAGAATAAACAAATGGCTTGAAAACAAATTAATCACTAAATTCAAAACAAAAATACATAAGCCTAAATTTGAAATACGTTTGAATTTGAATTCCTAACCAAACGCTAGTTTATTTGAGATCAAAGTGGCCAGTTCGACAAAACGCCAATTTCATATGTAAGGACCTAACAATAAATATTATGTGTTGAATGTACAGAAAATTTAAAATATAAATTTTCTGTACATTTCTTTCAGATGTGCATTTAGTCTCCGTATAATGTTTCGCTCATTAAAATACAATCAAAAGTTTTTTAAAGGCATGTCCTGCTGGTCAATAAAGCATGTAATCGAGAACGTTCTCACTTTTCGAGGTCGGTTAATTTTAAAATTTACATAAATGACTTCTTAATTTATAAATTTAAATGTAAAATATATATATATAACTTGATTACAATTTTTTCGTTTCCTATACTATCTGATAAGTTTATATGTATATGTTTATATGTATATTATATCTATATGATCAAGTTTAATACTATCTGACAAGTACTTTGTTTAGTCTTTATATACTCGTGACTTTAGTTATTCCAGTACCGGATTTCGGAGTACAGTACATCGAGATCAGTGAATGTCCGTATTTCCTACTCAGCGGGCATTCTATCAATCGCGATATATAATTAACTCTCGGTAGAGTTATTCGCAATAGCAGTAACAGGTGTTGTCCTTGTGAATAAAATGATAATCGAGTTAGAAGAAACAAATTTATTTTTATATGTGTAGTTTGCAATAATATTCGGTTCTTCGGCCCTTCTGATCATATTCGGTATTTATCTTTTTTATGTTAAGGATGGGAAAACACCACTCAGTTTATCTGAAAGTACGTGAATATTGTGATATACCTGCGTTCGCATCGCATTTTTATTGAATAGGTGGCAAACAAGCAAGCAGCTCACCCGATGATAAGTGATTACCCCCGCCCATGAAAAACCGCAACAACACAGGAGTCGCAAATGCGTTGCCGGCCGTTAAGAAAGACTATGGAACACATAGACATACCTGAATTGACTGACGTTGTCGCGCACTGTCTTGGCGGTAAATTTAATTTCAACAAACAGAGTTTATTCCCCGCTACCAACAAAATTGTTAATTTCAATTTGAAGTGTTGATTTCTCATGTACTTCACGGCGAAGGAAATGTTGTGAGAAGACTTGCATGTCTGAATATTTTAAAGATTTCCGCGTGGCAGTCTATATTCCGATACCCTCTTTAAGGCGGTTGACTGTGCCCAGCTACGATATGTACACTACCAGAAGTATGTAATGATCGAGAGAGTGGGTGAAAAAAAAATACAGGTGCTCATTTCTTATTCTGACTATCCTGAGCCGAATCGCCTAAGGTTTGCTTAATAAAAAAATATCCTATACTAGTTGAAGGGAGTGTTTTCAAATGACAGAATTACTCTTACTTATGAAATAGCAGCATAATGCTGCTGTATTGCGTCTGGTGAGTGTAGGAATCCGGAGACTTTTATTATTGGTGACGAGATATACCATCTCAGTCCTCAAGGGTCAATTTTGTGTTTCCTTTTTGGACCCCTCTGGAGTAGATTTCTTCTATACTCATTCTGACCGCTACCATGTTTTTGGGGATGGTGTGGGCTACGGACTGGACCTCGAGTCACTGGACGATAAGCAGAAATGTTTGTTACATCCACTTAACGTCGCTATAAGCGATGGTACTTCTCCGGTCGGGCCGTCCATTTCATGCGTCAACAAAAGCTGATGATTGGCTCTGCAACTCTTACCGACTTTTAGCGCTCGACCTCGATAGTTGGAAAACTTTCGATCGATCCAATGCTGCACTGAGCCACGCAATATACTGTGATGATATTATAGAAAATTTTAATCAAATAACTATATATCGCCATAATTTAATGGAACGTATCTGCATCAGTGTTTTCATCCTTACACACATACACTTTGAATGACATCAACTGCGCCGAATGAATTAACTAGCACGCGACTTTCGCTTCCGTAAAACGGTTTTATAAACTATTATTCTGTGCGCGTAATTATTTACATGTTTATGCAATCTCTTGATTGTGTTATGTTAACTTCGAGGTTCATTATAAACTTTTCCACACTTTTCACTTCCACAATTTTTAAAATCAATAGAATATTGGCAAGTAAAAAGATCCCAAGTGGCAACCTCGTATAGGCAATTGTTGTGTATGAAGATCACCGACTAGATGGAGTGACGGCTGCGTGGTGTAGTGGTTCGAATAGCAGAACGCTACGTCGCGGGTCCTCGATTAGATTCCCATCTGATACACAATATTCGTGCGACACAAATTTCAGGTTTTCGTCAGGTCAGTGTCAGGAGTTTTGTATGTGTGTTCCGTGGCCTTGACACTGACATAAACACAACACGGTACTTTCCAACGATCATATTGCTCGTGCATTACATCGGAAATGGTAAGGCGACTGTGTTCGCGCAAACACTTATGGCACTATGAAATATTCCGCGCAGTTGATGTAATCTTGCAATGTCCCAAAGATATCACCTGGTTGAAAGCGAACAGGTGTAATCATCATAAGACGGGGCGACATGCATATAAGTCCAAGAATGCTTGTCGGATCAGCATTCGACGGTTAGGAAATGCAGACCACGTAACGGTCTCAACAATACCCTCTGCGTTGGAAAGCAAGTCTATCCAGCGAAGAAAACATCTCACTAGCACTAGCATTACCTAGAGATTGCGAAAACATGTGACGATAGTCCGACTCTTCTTTATTAATTTGAATAGTATTATTTTTATTGTATATATTTTATATAAAGATTTAAATCGTTTTACAGGGTTTTTTTTGACGAAGATTTTATTAGAAAATTATATGAAAATAGATTTAAATGTGATACGGAAAATTATAAAGATTAAAAAATACTTTAAAAAAGAATCGTTTGTCACAACTAAAATTGAACAGACCACAGCTGCATGTGTATTTACGAAACCATATTCTTACAGTTTTTACATGTGTTTAGGAGGATGAAATTTATTTTACTAGATTAGCATGAAAATAAAATGAGGCAGTAGTTAAGGTCAAGAAGTTGAGAATGATAGATTCGATGAGTTAATAGCCTAATGGTTTACGGTACGGTCTGCGAAACCTAAGGTTGTAGGTTCTAATCCACCATTCGGCTATTGTTTTGAACCATCTCCTAGCACAAGCATTATCAACTTAGTGGAGTGGTTAACCGGATTATTAGTAATGAATCAATCAATCAATAGAATTGCTAATATTCTTAAAAAAAAAAATTATATGTTTTTGGAGTTTGACATAAATATATGTGAAGAAAATAATATAATGCAAGGTTATTGAAAAATCAATTAGGCTAAAATAATTAAAAATTTGTTGTTGACATTACTAATGAAAGAAAACAAAAAAAAAGATAGTTTTATACAGGGTATCGCATCCGAAAACGAAGACAGACGATAGTGCTAATGACGACACCTTTCATGATGGGATGGAAAAAAATCGATCCTGGTTAAAAAAAATCATATTTTTAAAACGTTTTATTAGCATTACTTACGCTCCATCATGTTAGTACAGTTAAATGAAACGATAGTTTCATAAAAAATACATTAATTTACTAAAAAAAAACCCAGCAATGAAACAAAAACAAAAACAGCTGATGCTCGGATCAACGAACGCACGGGCGAAACTGTCTCAAAAACTAAAAATACTAAACATAATAATCAATCCCGCCAAAACAAACCGCTCCTTTTGCGGTGGGCTGCGGCCGCCGTTGACGGGACTTTGATCATTTCCGCGGTATGGGCGCCGCGCCGCCGACGCGCCCTTGCATTCGTTGATCCGAGCATCAGCTGTTTTTGATTTTGTGTTTCATTGCTGAATTTTTTTTAGTAAAGTAATGTATTTTTTATGAAACTATCGTTTTATTTAGCTGTACTAACATGATGGAGCGTAAATAATGCTAATAAAACGTTTTAAAAATATGTTTTTTTTTATTCCGGATCGATTTTATTTCCGTCCCATCATCAAAGGTGTCATTAGTACTATCGTCTGTCTTCATTTTCGGAAGTGGTCTCCTAATACCCAATATATATTATAAAATGTTTAAACTGCACACCAAGTCAGATTACTTATTCTCAGGCCAACTATAACAAATTTCTTAATAAATGATCAAGGCTTTGTACTTAATTTTTTTTATAATATTTTCCTTCATTGTCCGTTTATACACAATGATAAATTATAGAGTACCATAGTTACTACCGAAACCACACAGGTAGCTATTTTAAAACGATCAAAGTAATCAAGTCGATAAAATTTTAAATAAATTTATGAACAATTAATGCGAACAACCATCAATATTGCTTTAATGGAACATAAAATACATTACCCTAAAGGTACACTTTTATTAGCATCAGAATACAGTAGCAATTATTAAGTAATATGAGGTGCTATTAGAGGTAACGTTGATAACTATTCAAACCCAAACTTTGACATACTGTAGTAACAGTACCCCGACAATGTTGGGTACATATAGCTAATTCATACTCTGGAACAATACACAAAGAAAAATAATGCAAAAGCGGTAAGAGTCGTAGGTTTTGCGTAACGTCAATTTGGCTAGGAAATACGTTATACACACATTAAGAATTCATTGAACGTCTTAATTAGACAATTTAAATAACCAACGTTGTACCAAAAAAAAATATTCGATATGCCTAATCGTGCGGATGGTAGGGATATAAGCGAAGCATTTATCTTCCTAGCAGACTCTAAAATTACCTTCTATTCAATATCGATCAAATATGTATGCCTCATCTTGAAAAGAATCACGCTCGAAGGTAGGGTTGTTTAAAATATTCAAATATTGGTGGTAGTGTTTGCAAGTAAGTAAGTAAATCTGGGATGTAACGTGTATGAAATAATTATTTAATAATTTTCATTGAAGCCAAACCAAAACAAATATTGCAAAATATATTTGAAGTCAAAATTACCAGTTATTGGGTCACCGGTACGCTATACTCACCGGTACGAAACTTAACAGCGTCAATCTGCTATTATGCGTTATAGGCAAGTGAGTATTGGCTTCCCTGGACTAGCTGGAGTAGCACGCTTCACCGCATACAATGAATGTCACCGAAATTAGACTAACCAGTACTCATTCGTGTAAGAATAAGGTATCGAGAATCAATAAAATAAAAGTATGTATCATTGCGTACGTTATTATTATATAGTACGTTATATTAGATTTATTTTTGCATAACAGCCGCGTCTTTAATAGCAAACTAATAATGAAATGCAAAGAAACTAAAACTAAATTAAAAATACCAAATCCACACTAATTAAATTCGCTAACGGTTATATAGCATAGTCATTAATAAATCAATTATAGAGCGTTAATGCTAATTGTAATTGATCTAGAACCTATTGATACTAACATGATAACAATCTCATTTAGTTGAAGTAATAAACGTGCTGTATATGTACAGTCTAAACGAAATGACGAAAGAGGACTAGCTATATTTTTTATTGTTAAATCGTTTCTTTGTCATTTATGGTTATATCTTATGGTTTTTTATTGATGGCAATTCTAACGACCATTATACATATATATTATTTATGAATTTGTTATTTAATTTCTGTGTTTCTAAACTTTTAAGTTTTTAATTATAATTTTGGGATGTGTTTTACAAGCATTTTGAAAATGTAGACATAATTACTTTCATATTACACTCGTTTTGGTCCTTTTTACTTGTACCTTTATACTACATCATTTGAAATATGTTAATCTAATTACTTGTGCTTCAGCCAGTAGTTAGTTTTTGGATCTAAGTATTAACTACACTGTAGTGGCTGTAACTCATAAAAGTCTGCTTGATTACTGAACGACTACAAACACACAACGAGAATACAAAATAACAGCATATTTAATAAATAAAAAGTTCTGCTAGTTAACATATAACAGCAGGTGAAATATATCCTGGTCTTGCACACTCAGGTCCATAATTGTGCTAATCTATCATTAGCGGTTTCACTTGTAGTGTCTGACCACTTCTTTTAGATGTATGTCTTCCTCATAAACACCCGAGCTAGATTCAATCTCACACATTATCCCTATAAATCATAATATAGAATTAATTATTTACGTGCATACGTGTCACAAGTGCAGTTAAACTACTCCGTGCAGTGGAAAAATGTGAAGAAATTCAAAAAACGCTAACGCCTTTTACTACAATGCATTAGTTTAAGTTATCAGCAATATTAGACTAAAAAAACAAGACGACAACTTGTTGATAAACTGACAGAATACATATGCTTTGCTTATACAGAATGACAGTAACTCTGTGAACTTGATTATGTTTAGTTTTATAACTAAACGTAATCAACGTTATACAATAGAAAAAAAAGTGGGTAATACGGCCGTGAAATACGTGCATTATAATGAGGAGTGATAGCTCCGCCAACAGCTAAATAGTCGAAACGAGTTTAAAAAAATATCAATCAGTCATGCTAGGTAAGGACGAATGAAGGTATTAAATTGAAAGCATTGCTGACAAAGTTTAGAAGATCAAGAGATGAACTACTGACTAGTAATATGTACTATAAGCTAACGCATGGTCAGGGTCATGTCTCAGCCAGGCCCATTTAAAACATGAGTTCTCAAACTAATGTTCTCGTGAAACAGCCACAGTGCTTGCAACGAGAGTAGAACCAAAACCTAGAGGTATTGCTACGGTGATAGAGTAAAGTGCAGTTCTGGCCTAGTATCTTCTGGCTTTCTTCAAGTTATAGAAGTTTATATTCAGAGTTCACGTGATAAAGTCAGGGCAAATTTTATATATTGCAACGTGAAGTACGTGTACTTGTATTCGTACAAAATGTAAGGTTAACCTTGGGGAAGCTTCCGTTGTGCCATCTACCTGTCGTGACTTTAAAATAACACAAACAGCCTAGACTCTGGCAAGAAATAATGCGTTGATCCAAATTGGGTTGGTTGGTGAGTTGAATACGAAAAATAACGTAAACTTGACTCGTTCTATCTCGCCAGAGAGCAATAAACTACTATTTATATTTTTGAATTTTTTTTTTGTACTACATTGAGAGCAACAAACGAGCATACAGTTCAACTGGATGGCAAATGATTCCTGTATCCCATGACATTCAGCCTTGACTAGAAATCTAAATGCAGATGCGTTGTTACCCTTGGGGACTGAGATGAAATGTCTCGTCACCAGTAATAAAGGTATACTAATTGTAACGTCCAGTGGCCATTATGTTTATTCAAAACAAAATTGTGTGGCTTCCGTCTTAGTCCTCAGGGCAACAATACCCAAATCGTATGCTTATGATTTCTTATTATTAGAATCCACTGACGCTAGCACGAATGCAACCCTTAATATTATCAAAAAGAAACGGCGAGTTAGGTTCGTAGGTTCGAATCCGCCATTCTAGTACTGTCGTGAAGCGTCTCCATCTTGGGAGCGATTAACGAGAATGCAAAGCATTGATAGCATTCTTTAAAAATAAAAAATAATCAATGCCTATATCCAAAAACCTAATGGACAAAAATTTGTTCATGTTTGAAATAAAAAATACACATTTGTTATTTTTATACATTTTACTTGAAATTTCAGCTATAGATGATTAAAATAGTATTGTAGTACTAGAAAGATTATTAGTAGCTTTAAAAGAATTTGTCGTTTTCGCGGAAGGTGTGTTGATGTCTGTAGTTTTAGCTGAGATAAAGCCACGTGAAACTTGTTTCTAGCCACAGCATACGTGGATTAACTCAACGAGAAACAGACTACGCAATCAAAGATTACTAGCGTGAAATACCAGCGTGAGTTGAGATGAGTAGATCCACTTACTAGTAGCGGGCCAATCCATCTTGGTCTCCGCATCTTGAATCTTTTACCTATTTTTTACATTTATAATTAAAACGCTTTCCCGATTTTATACTATTGTTATATGTTACTACAAAAGAGCTCTTTTACTTTCATTTTGTAATCTATTTTTTTTATTATCAATTAAAAATCTCCTAATCGACATTTGGAAAATATTACCCAACCCAACCTAAACGTGTTTTGGTATTCTTCGAGCTTTCTTGTTCATTTCTAGATTTTTACTTAGACATTTTAATAAGACAAGTCGATTGAAACGTCAACAACATTCCGATTTTGGGGACGGTTAGCGAAACTTTACGTCGTAATATCAAACCCTCTTCAGTCTCGAATCATATTTTTGACAGCTCAGAAAAACTAGGATAGGGTATAGAGCCAATTCTTAGGTAATAGGTATTAATTTTATATTCTTTAAATCGATCCTACATCGTATCCACGGCGGATAGATTGTCGATTTTCCAGCCAGATCGTTAATTGCTCATTTAATTATTTCCTTCTGTTTGGAAAGTCGGTGAGGGCAGAAATCCAGTAAGAAACTTAACTGGCTTTCTTAATCATTGTTAGAAGTACCCACTTTAGACATATTTTTTTCTTACAGCCATTGGAAACGAAACATGCTTGTGTAATTGGTGCCGGTTACTCCGGCCTGGCAGCTGCCAGGTACCTTCAGGAGTATGGCGTTAACTTCACCGTGTATGAAGCGTCGCGACACATTGGTGGCACGTGGAGATTTGACCCTCATGTTGGAACTGATGAGGATGGTCTGCCATTATTCACCAGCATGTATAAGAATTTAAGGTACGTACGTGTCACTTGTGTACTTTGTGGATTCAATTATCAGTATTTATATAGTTTATAGTTTACTAGTCTGAGAGTTGTTTACGACTTTAGTTTATAGACTTAATTCAACTATAAAGACATAAATCATTAGAAGCAAATTAAAGTAGTTAGTAGGTAGTAGACGTTTATATAAAATCTAAGATAATAATAATAAATGTATCCAAACAAATTGGTACAATGAGCTGATGAGTAATATTTCTGTGTTGTGGTTTGCTTATGTGGCAGACATTATCAATATAATTATATTTGATATAGCTATAATTGACAAAATAAATTTTAAGGACCGCTTCTTGGACTGATGCTTGGATTTCTTATAACATCACTTTTACAATTTTTTTTAATAGTGATAGAGTACGCAGTTTGGTTCTAGGTAAAACACACACCGGTCTCAAATGTGAGGTGATATTTTGTTAATAAAAATACGAAATAATTTACTGATAGTATTGTATCGATCAGTCTTTGATAAAATAATCCCTCTGACCTTGTGGTCCGTCGGATTATTTCACTAGGTGGTCACTGTTTATGTTATAACGTATTGTTAGGAAATGCAAACTCGTTCTTGCGAGATCTCGTTCCAATATTACGAGATAGATCTCCAATATAAATCGTACGAGAATTTCGCCAGATTAATGAGATTACGCAGCGGCATGTTCTTTGTGCCTACCGTGTGAACTGTTCGTGTTGAATGGGTTTCTGCTAGGGCGAATGTGTGAAAGGGGATGAGGTTCGTGCGATATTTCGTTTGTTTACCCGTTGTTGACATTATTAATTTTAGGGATTGATTTGATGCTGTTACACACGAATACATTAGTTATTTTTGCTTGAAATTTATACAAACTAATCTTGTACATTTTATTTAACACAAAAAGGTTTTTGTATTTTTTTTTAATTTGTGGTTAAGAAAATATTTATAAGTTTTAAATATTGAAGTAAATATAAGTAGTATATATTTTTGAATAAGAGCTATGATGAAGCGAAAGTTTGAATGAAAGCGCTTTCTTGGTGTCAAGAAAAGAATGAATAGATTGAAATTCCTGATCTCGCGAAATCTTAGCTTGGCAAAAGCGACATTGCATTCCGTACATTTTTATATTATATTTATGATAAAACACTTAGTTCAGACTTTATCGTCAGATGCGAGGGTCATGGGTTCGTTTCTGAAATGAGAACTTGCTATATGTGTATTATATAAAATTAGGGTAGCGGACGATTACTATTTGCACAGGTACTTATGTTACTAACGTTACAGTCGCTGTACATCTATTAAAAAAAATAAAAACCAAATCAAGATTATCTCACAAAAACCTAATTATTGATGAATTTCAATGTCTAGACAAGACACTCGCATCTTTAACGCCCTATATATTCAGAATAATTATTATAATGTCGTAATTTTTACTTATTCCATTTTTTTATTCTTTTTATATACAACATATTAACTCTATTTGATGAGTGAAGTTTTAAAAATAGCGTCCCACGACATACACATACCCTGCCGGCCAAAAGTTTAAGACTGCACATACACAATATAATTATTCATGAATTGTAATAAAACCCCATAGGATAAATAAAAGAAATGCACATCTGCATATTCTATTGTTAGTATCAAATATTTAAAGAAGTCATTCTTTTGCTTATTTTCAAGTTATTGGACAATAAACATCTATTGTTTTCAAATACCGACAAACGCTGCGCTAGAGCCAGGTGGTAGAGTCGTAATAATATTTTTATAATGTCCTCATTACTAATTACTTTACTTTTGTTACGTATTGGCCATTAATTAGGATTATTTAGCTTCTGAAAGCACGTGTTTCTGAATTATTATTACCCGAATTTACTTGGGTTTGTTCACAAACAATCTCAATTGGTCTAAACTTGTGGTTTCTACAGTGAAGACGTCACAAAAAGCTCGAAAAATTAGCAGTGAAGAGCATTCTGCCATCGTTGTTTTACACAATGAAGGCAAATCCGAACGTAAGATTGCTTCACAGCTGAAGTTATCGAAGATTTGTGTTCATGGCACAATAACTCGATACAGGGACACAGGCAGTTTTCAAGATCGTCCACGCTCGGGAAGGCCGAGAGCTACCACGTCTAGTAAAGATAATGTCATTGTTATTACCAGCAAGCGAAATAGACGCTTAACAGCACCAGAAATCCGTACTGAAGTAATAAAACCCGAGTTAAAACTGTATCATTGACTAGAGTAAAAAGGCGACTGAGAGATGCGAAGTTGTATGGTCGTGTTGCCGTTCGAAAACCTCTGCTAAGGCCGCAAAACAAGAAAAAACGGATGGAGTGAGCTCTTGTCCATCGAGATTGGACTGAAGAAGATTTTAAAAAGTGCTTTGGACCGATGAATCCAAGTTTGAACTATTCGGTTCAAAATGTAGAATTTACGTTCGACGCAGTGCCCAAGAAAAGATGATGTCAGATTGTGTAGTACCAACAATCAAGCATGGTGATGTTCAATTATGGTCTAGGGTTGCTTCTCTAGCCAAGGAACTGGCGATTTGATTAAAATTGAAGGAAATTTATTATATTTATTTTTATTTAGAACAAAATATCGTTTCTTCCGGGTTGCGATTAATTGGAGCTCGATTCATTTTCCAACAAGATAACTGATGATCCAAAGCATAGCTAAAAATTATGTAGAGGATATTTAGAAGAGAAAGAAACTAAAGGGGTGTTTAAAAACATGGTTTGAACTCCACAGAGCCCGGATCTCAATCCCATTGAACTTTTGTGGGAAGAGCTTGATAGGCACGTCCGTAATCGTGGCCCATCATCGAGAGAAGAAATGTGGAATGCTCTATGCGAAATATACAACATTATATCACAAGACACCATTAACAAAGTGAATGCCCGTATGCCGAGACTTGGGAAAAAACGACATAAAATGTAAAGGAGGATTTTTTGATGAAAAATCAGTTTAGCTAACTATAGCCTTTTTGCTTGAACTGTTAATATTTCTTTACGCTTCTAAAATATATTGTTTGTCAATCAATGTTCTATTAGATGATTAAACAGGTTAATTAAACATTTAATATTTTATTGGAGTTTTATTTTAATTTTCTACTTTAATTATGGTGGTCTTAAACTTTTGGCCGGCAGTGTACCTGCAACTGTGACTTATGCGAGCGTGCGTAAGAGTTACTTGTGGTGACGAAATATCCGTATCAATGTGTGCGTGCGTTCGGTAACGCGTATGCTGCAACTGACCGTGATCCTTTGATTTCATAGCTCTTATCTGCATATGTGGAATAAATCCATGTTAATTCCAATAATAACCAATTTCATGTTAGTCAAAGTCTGTGTAAAAGGAATATATTAATGTTATTAGTCTAAAACGGACATTAAATACTTAAATTACTCACATTTGCTTGATACTTATCTACGAAGTTGCAAATTGTAACCTTTTGGCTTGGAATCCTCTTTCCGAATGACGTTAACATAATATGTGTACATACATATTGCCTGTATATATATATAATTATGTGTTTTTTTTTAATATATAATAATAAAAGCTCACAGCTTTGTTTAAATATTCACGTGTTAAAATAAGAGTGCATGTATCATATAGAATTTAGTTTGTTATTATTTTAAAGAGAAAGTTTAACAATGTCGCTGAACTCTTGAGTTTTAATGCTTACATCGGTGGACGTGTACTTATCTATATATTATCTATACTTTAATGTTAATTGCTTTATATAGCTGAAATTTGTATGAGTATATTTTAAAAGTAATAGAAAATACACTAAAATATATATATATATATATAGTCCTACTTTCCTATAGTTATTATTTTATAATTAAAGAATGAAGACATATAATGGAAGTATGATTGTTTGGGGATTCTTAACGTACAATGATAAAAAAAACCTATACATGTTTTACTGTTGTATTTAGTTGGTACTCCCCTTAATCAGATGGTTTATATTTATAATGCGACACGTCACTCCCTGGCTCTACAGCTCCTAAATGGGTTCATCATAGACCGAATAAGATTTTTCATTGTTTCATGAGAAACGCCATCTCATAATTGCTCTATAAGATTTAAGTCCGGACCACGTACTGGTCACTCCGTGCACTCAATTTTGACGTCCTGCAGGTACCGTCTACCGTCATACCTCCAAATCTGCCTCTAGTTTCGATGAATACCATCTCTGTTTTTGTTCTATTGTACACACTTTCACATGCCACATTTTCACTTATGCATCACTGGGCCAATCGCTTTCGAGATTTTCTGTAGACTTATTGTCGTCTATCGCTGCTAAGGATACTTTGTAGGACTGTTCGCCTGTTCAGTTCACGTGTATACTCTTGCGACACGTAGACTCAGACTTCTTGATGAGCTGGGGTCAACTTAATGCCATTAGCCGGCCTGTTTGGAGTCAGGTTAGCTGCCTTCAGTCTACTTCTGACTGCCCAGCCGCTAACAGCCATTCCTCGCGTATCTCTGAGCTCCTGTTGGACTTGAACGTCAGGGAAAGCCCGATTTCTGAGGGTAGTAGCGCTTCTTCGCTTAAAGCTACCAGTCTCAACATACCAGTTTAACATACGAGCCACTTCCACAGATTCTGGCCATGTTCTTATAGGGCAAATGCTTGAGCCACTTCTTCAATAGATGTGCCCATTTTTAAGCAATGTTGGTGTTTATTAATAAGGGATAAGAGTACCGGTTGACGTTTGGAGACTAACTGATAAGGGTAGGTCAGGTAAATGACCTTTATAGGGCATGACATTAGTCCCCTAATTAGCGCTATTTAAACAGGTGCAAATGTGATGATTAGCAATTACAGCAAGTTTTTTAGTTGTATTAATGATTCTTTAAAAAAAAAAAAATATAATTCAGAGCTCAGTTAATTTTTTAAAGACATTCAACCTCGTGCATGACGCTTGAGTCGATTTTTTTTTCTCACGGGTGTATTATATTGCATAACGCACATTTGTTTGCTTTACGGATTCCTATGTGCAAAATAATATATATAATGTATTATTTTGCACATAAATATAAATAGTTATATTAATTTCTGTAATAAATAAAAACGTTAAAAGAATTCGCATATAAAAAGTAGAATTGTGTGAGTAGTCTAACTCAGATATTATAACTTACACGTTAATTGCCACACAAATTTTGACAACAGGGGACACCATGTGTCCGATATTTAGTAAACTCGTGTAACTGTTCCAATAAGACTGTGCGGGACAACCCTGCGCCCGGGACTTTTTAAATGACTACATTTGACCCTGCACCCGAAAATTTTTAAACCACTTTTTTGAGTCTTCGAACATAAATATGAATCAAATTGGCATTAGATATGACCCTCGCAGCCCTAGACTACTACATTATGTTAGGTTTCAATATCAACAATTATATTTTTAAAAAAATATGACTCATAGAGTGAAGATTAAAAATAATAAATAAATGATTAAGAAAAAGAAACAGCTAACAGAAAAACGATTTTTTTCTCCGCTTACATTCAGTGTATTTCGGCAAATTAAAACAAAAATGCCTTATATCTTTTAATATATTTATATTTCTTCAAAAATTTTGATACACGTTTGTAAAATTGTAAAACCTAACGTTTTTTAACGTTACCCATCCTACTATTTTGGTGTAGCCCACGTATTCTTCCCCATGAGGTTTAACGTCTTAATTAACAATCCAGATGCGTTCCGCTTTCGAGAACTGAGGTGATATTCAGTTACCAGTGCGTCTAGAAAGCCGTACGGCCATCAAGTGTTATTAAAATAATGTACAAGGGTAGGACGCCTAGGTGAAAAGAAACATTGCATTTAAATACATTCATATTCAAATATCACTTTTAGACGAAGTTAACGTTATCTTAATATGATAATGGATTGATAATATATAATTATCTAGATTATATGCAGCTTTGATAATTATTCTAAAGGTTGCCTTATACTTTCTCACGAATAATTTTCGTTAGTTCTTATCAGAATATTTTTCATTTAATTATTTTTCTAATATTATTTACGGAGTATGGACTAATTTGGCAAAGAGCATAAATATAATTAAAAATTTAAGAAAATTAAGTAATTGAACGTTAAATTTTTTTTTTTTTCAATTTAAAACAAATAATAGCTTAAAGTATTAATATACAGATAGTTTCTAGCCCATTTCCACCATTATGATGTTTTCTAATACGACACGACTTGTGCTGTAAGATTCGCGCAAATACAGAAGCAATCATTTGTAGTTTACCTTTCCTAGTCCGACATAATGTTAGTGCAATAAGATACGAGGAAGGTTTAGATTCAATACACGGAAAATACACACATTCTTACACCCGAAAACCAGCAATGGAGTCAAAACATTGATAACTTTTTGAAAAAAAAAATTACTGCAAGAAAAACTCTCTTATTTTACAATGCTCTTACAATAATTTGAAATAATTACTATAATATATTATAATTAATAATAATAGTTTTCTGTATTAACAAATAACATATACATTTAAGCGTGTTAAAACTATTGATCCGCTTATTAATATAATAGAAAATTATTTTCCGACATTCTTTGTGAAGGAATATGAGTAGTACCATTAATATTATTAACATCTCAATAACTTCTCCTGCTAAACTTAAAATGCTCGTGCTGGGAGATCGTTCAAGACAAGTCGAATGGCGAATTTAAACCAATAGTACTAATATTGATCAAATTTATTGAAGTCCTTAATATCGTATTTGAATTTATCACAATCACTCTTATAGTATTCCTCGTATGCAATTGTATAGAAATAACTACTCGTACATTTGACGACTAGTATTATAATTACAGTTAACACGTAATCGGTAATTATATGAGGTCGTAAACGAATAACTCGCTTTACGTTAATAATGATGTACACGTAAATGGAATAAAAAATCTACATTATTACAATGTCTTCCTGGTCGATTAATACCACAGCGATATCTTTTGTTTGTTAAAACATTAAAGGCGTTGGATCAATTATCCATCTCTAAGCATTCGCAAAACTGTGTGCTCGTTTGTTATAATAAAAAAAAACCGAATACAAATAACTTGTGTGTAATTAATTAATATTGCTTTTCATCTAAAAATTAAACGCATGATCTGTTACTAAGAATCGGCGTACTAAACACCGATGGTATTTCTGTAATAGTAACAAGAGCCATTGCATAGAAGTCATAGAACTCTACAAATGTTAGAAAGTTTAAATGTTTGTTCGTTATCAATATACTGTGAAATATATGCGCAGATTTTTATGCAATTTTCAGATTATACTAGATTAGATTTTAATAAAAAGTAAAATATAACTGAAAAGACTAAAATGTGGTGTTGACACTGAGATTTATGAGTATATACGAAAATTACAATTGCTATGTATTATGTAGAAGACAGAATAACAAAACGTATCAATCATTGTTCATAGAGATCCTCCTCCATATTGTACCAGTAAACTGCCCAACTTATTTACTTATTAGGTAAACAAAACAAAATAAATACGAAACAAAATTCTAGATAGAATTCCAGTAATTTAATAATTTATTCCTTTTTAATACATTGTTTACGTATAATAGTAATATATTTATTATATTTTTTATTTAGTGGCCGGATGTTAAATAAATAAATAAATATTTTTTTTTGATTAATAGATAATCGTAATGGCAACGCATTGGAATATGAGGTCGTAAACGAATAACTCGCTTTACGTTAATAATGATGTACACGTAAATGGAATAAAAAATCTACATTATTACGATGTCTTCCTGGTCGATTAATACCACAGCGATATCTTTTGTTTGTTAAAACATTAAAGGCGTTGGATCAATTATCCATCTCGAAGCATTCGCAAAACTGTGTGTTCGTTTGTTATAATAAAAAAAAACCGAATACAAATAACTTGTGTGTAATTAATTAATATTGCTTTTCATCTAAAAATTAAACGCATGATCTGTTACTAAGAATCGGCGTACTAAACACCGATGGTATTTCGGTAATAGTAACAAGAGCCATTGCATAGAAGTCATAGAACTCTACAAATGTTAGAAAGTTTAAATGTTTGTTCGTTATCAATATACTGTGAAATATATGCGCAGATTTTTATGCAATTCTCAGATTATACTAGATTAGATTTTAATAAAAATATTTTAACAATGTATTTTTAGTACTTCTGAAAAGATGTTATAATATTTTTTATTTTTATTTGGGACAACAAAAGTACTGTGTATATTACACGGAAAAGAAACAAAACATAAATAAGTGATAGATATATGTGTAAAAGATTTAACTTTCTAATTCATTAAGAAGATTTCAATACATTTTTAATAGATATTTTAGCTAATTTTTCCGTCTGTAATATGCAGACAGCGTTAGTGTGACAAGCACTAACTGCAAAATCTTTAAGATAAACTATTTTTACGTAAGATATCGTAGTCGGTGCGTTGATATACGCCTTATAAAGCTCCAGATGGAAAGAAGAGGACTTTCGCGGAATATCGCCGTCCACTTCGGTTGGGATAAAAAGATAAGGATAGTTTACTTTTTGTATTGTTGGTAAATAAATATTCACCTTCAGGACGAACACTCCACGGCAGACTATGGAGTACGCCGGCTACAAGTTTCCGGAGGGCACGCCCTCTTATCCTTCTGGAGGTTGCTTCTATAAGTACCTGAAGAGTTTCGTCGAACATTTCAACCTTATGAAATATATCCAAGTGAGTAAAATTTTATTTTTTACTTTGAAGTTCTTATCATAACTTCACCGAATACCTGAACGATTGGAAATATTACTGTGTAATAGGGAAACTTATTGGCATAACAAGCTCGATTAATCTATGTGCATTTTATTGATGTAATAATGGATTTAAGTAATCCATATATTTGGATCTTATATGTAAATAATTTAAGCTCACCTAAGGAGCATAAAATGTTCCGATGCACATTATAGGGCTCAAGCCCAAGAGTAACACTGGAATAAGTACATTTATCAAACAATTCTCTTGTCTTTGTGATGTACACTGTTATGAGAAATATTATAATTTTTAATCATATTGTAGTAGAGATACCTCAACATAAATAAGCGACTTTCCACGTGAAACTTGTAACACAAGTGAAAGAGATTGTTTTTTAATATACCATTTATTTTTTATTTTTTTACTGTATATGTAAGCTTGTTGTAAGAATATCCGTAACTGATTGCAGTTAAGGATATTATATACATTTATATATGATTTAATTATTTTTATTCAATATTATATATAAATACAATTAAATAATAGTCAAAGCTAAAACTAAATAAAAGCTTGGCTAAACCTAACCTAACCTTAACCTAACCTAACGTAAACCTAAAGTAAACCCAACGTTAGCCTTACGTATACCTAACGTAAAACTAACGTAAACCTAACATATACCTTACGTAAACCTAACATAAACCTAACGTAAGCCTTACGTAAACCTAACGTAAACCTAACGTAAGCCTTACGTAAACTTTACGTAAACCTAACGTAAACCTAACGTTATTAATGGGAACCTAACCTAAACCTAACCTTTACCTAATCTAAATTTAACCTGGACCCCTATTCCGGTGCGAAACGCTCTAGCTTATATAGCATAAAAGCGTTGCTCGAGTACGTCGAGGCTTGTACGAGTATATTGGAATAAAAAGTAAAAGAGCTTCGATTTTCTGGCAGATCAATTCCAAGGTATTGGGAAAAGCAAAAATTTTAGGCGTGGTCAATTCCTGAACCAACTTCGTGCGGCAAATTCTGGCTGTGCAATACGGTAGACCCACACCGTAACAGACGGAAATACATCTGTTAACCATCAGTAGCCATTATCCTGGTCTATCTGGACCATACCTAACAGAAAGTATACTGCTCAAACTGTGGATCCCCCAGCGGTTATTTTTCAGTGATGATTTTGACTTTTTATTTTATCAATTTGTGGTCAATTTAACAAGCTACACGTGTGCCAAATTAAAAAAAATTGTGCCTTTTAAAGCTAAACTTTAGTTTTAAAGATATTTAAGACTTTTTCATCGACAGACATTAATATGATGCAATATTGTGTAATTTGTAACGATATAACCTGAAGGCAAAGCCACGGCCGTATTAGTCAGGAGAAACTCAGTGCATTAGGAATTTGATCTTAATAGCTATGCAAGTATCAGAGTATACGCCTATCCGCAACCGGGAAGGACATCGAGAGGATGACCTGGACATCGTGTGGCGTCAAAATCAAGGCTTTTTTTGGCCGGAGTAGCCATTTCAGTACACGAAAAAATTTATTTTCAATTTTCGTCAACTCCTAAGAGAAATCCACATTCTACTGAAATATTGGTTAGCAAAAAAATAAAAGATTGGAAAAGAATAAAGATATTAAGCAGTCCTTCGAACATAAAACGAAGTTGTTTTAACTGCCGAATAAGAGATGGCGCTAATAAATATAATATCTAAATCATCTAAAATTATCATTTTCGGAGATGAAAAAGTGCAGAAATTAGCTCCAGAGATGAAGTCCAGAACAAACAGGTTGTACGATATTTATTATTATTACTATTAGTGGAATTGTTAAACCTAAAGCAACAAGTTCACAAATTTTAAGCAGCCGCGATAATATTATTCTTATGCTCAACGGTGAAGATATCGTATTCTTAGGTGCACACGATAAAAACCTTTACGTATTATATTCTGAACTTTGTAATACTATATACAAATTAAGAAATAATAATCTGTTTATCTTAAGTATACAATCAAATCGTTATGACACTAAAAAAAGGTATTCAAATGTTAACTGAATACTATCATCATACTTTTATAAATTTAAATAATTATTTAGGTTCATATTATAATTGCATTCGTCGCGCTAGTACTAGTACTGACCTCGTATTCTCAAACGCACTCATCGCATCTTCAGGGCTCGTAAAGCGAATACCTCGAAATTTATCTTTGGTTCTTGCGAATAAATGAAAGGTGTAGGGCGCCAGGTACAGGCTATATGGCTGATGACTCATTATCTCGACACCTGCCACAGTTAAATACTCAATTGTTCGTTTGGCGGAGTGCACTGGAGCGTTGTCGTGGTGAAAGAGGATCCTGCTTCGATGACGTTGCTGTCGAACATTTTCCAAGACGGCAGGTAAACAACAAATAACATACCAGTCTGCAGTAACAGTCCTTCCATCTTCCAGCACAGCTGTCGCGAAATTACCTTTCCGACCAAAGAACGAGGCAATCATCTTTTTATTGATTAATAAATTTAAATATTAATTAAAACCATCATCGAAAGCCTAAACTCACATACTCCACTTTTAACAATTTTTCTGGACGTGAGTAAAGCTTTTGATTTCGTCTCACACGATCTGCTTCTCGGTAAATTAGAAAGGTCAGACACTGACACTACATTGGATTGGGAGCTATCTAAAAAACCTGTGTTAAACTCATCGGACATACAAAGGTCCCAAAACGGTCTCAATTTCTAATAAACCACTATAGCATTCCTCAAAGCAGTGTGCTCGGGCCATTACTCTTTTGGATTTAAATCAATGACTTACTAAATTGCACCGACAATAAATGTATTATTCGCGGATGATACAACTTTAGTAGATAAAGGCAACACTAAATATAAAATAGACCTAATGCTGCTTTGAAGTAATACAATGGACGGAAATTTATAACCTTCAAGTTAACATTGATAAAACAAAATTAATTCAATATCAAACCTAAATCGATAATTCTAATAATATTTGACTAATTTATAACAATACTCCTGTGGTAGAAGTGGATTCCACAAATTTCTTGGAATCACATTTGACAAATTTTGTAATTGGGTGCCTCGTACAAATAATTTATGTACGAGAAACAATCGATTTATGTTTTCATTACGCCGACTGAAGTATACGGTTTTTTTTTTCGTCTTTTTTTTGTTTTAAATAATAATTAAATAAAATATTAGCAATGCTATAAACATTACTAAAATATTCCGGTTAACAACTCAAACTAAGCTGAAAATGCTTGTGCTAGGAGATGGGCCACGACAATAGTCGAATTGTGGGTTCGAACCTACGATCTTAATTTTGCAGACCATACCCCAAACCATTAGGCTATTGACGCTTCATATCGGTACGAAACGTTAACGGTTTCGAAACATGCAGCGTTAATAACATATCATGGATACCTTTCACCCATTCTACGGTACGTAATCACTATTAATAATAGTTAATATTCAATTTATTCGGAATTTGATTTTTTAAGCAAATATTATTGATTTGACATTTTAAATTCGATATTCTAGGCTAAGCCGCTCAGAATGCTTCATAAAAAGAGCAACCTGCGACGACTCTGGGCTCGAAACCGTTGTCCGCAGGTTCTACATACCGTCTATGACGGTTGTCTGAGGTGTTGTGTAACACAGTATGAGAGGAGCGAGGGGAGGCCTGTAACCAACAAATCGATTGGATTTCTGAGGACCACACCTCCCTATACCACCTCAATGACTACTCAATTGGAAAACGCCACCAGTGTGCCCAGTTGTAAACTGTGTGCACTATAGGTAAAACAAAGGGCCTAGATGTGGGCACAACATTCATGGCATGGCGTTCTGTGAGGCCGCGGTACTTCCCCGGTTGAGCCAGGTCGTTCATGTAACAGCAAAAGCCGCATCGTGGTTCTATCACTGTGTGGTCTAATTACAAATGTCTCCATTTGTTCCTAGTTGTACTTGTCGTTTAATATGGGTATTTGTATAAAAAATATTAATCTCGGTTATGGAAACAAAAAATAAACAGATTATACACATCTTATTTTTAAGTACAAAGCTGTTAAAATTCCCTTTTATCGTAACCGCGAAGTGTTATCGTAAGAACTTAAACCATTATTTATACATAAGGGTTTTTAGACAGACTATTGACCAATGTGTAAACGTTACACAGTATCAATGAATTAAGGTTAATATGCCATACGTTTTCTATACCATGACCTGTTAAAGCAAACATTAAAGTACATTTTAGATTAGATTAGATTATTATGTAATAAGAGTAATGGGTGAAGATACAGTTCATTTGATGGTAAGTAACACTTAAGGCCTATAAAAATTACGATTTAATTAAGATTGAGAATTTTAACAAGTTGAGATGTTGGCCCTGTAGTCTAGGGCTAAAAAAAAGAATGGGACTAAGGTATACCCTGACAATTGTCTAGGGCGACGACTATAATACATGACATATAGATCTCGTGACAGCTGTCAGAGTATGTTGTGAATCGATCATAATTATGTTACTATTATTATTAATATTCGGATAATTTGTACATAAATATGATTTCGATGTCACACATGGTGTTGTCTTTTTCTCTTCGTTAAAATTTAGGAGTGACGACCGCTTAGCGTAGTGGTTAGAATACCTGGCTACTACGTCACGGGTCCTGGGTTAGATTCCCAGCTGGAGAACAATATTTCTGCATCACATATTGCTGATTTTACGGATCTGGGTGTGTTGTATTTATGTATGTGCGTGTCCGTGACATTGCATGTGAACCATCGGGAAAATAGGGAAGTGGACGACGGGTGGGTGCCTCTGTTTATGCGCAAATGCCTGGAACTATATTTTGCGCATTTGGCAGTAACCAGAAGATATCGCTGTGATCAAAATCGACGAGTAAGACATTAATTAGGAGTCAAAGTTGATCAAAGGAGTTGATCAAAATTTGTCGTGATATATAACAAAGTACTTAATCAAATATTTATATTTATAGTTCAATCTGTCTGTCAGTCCTGTTCATCGCTGATCCTGTCAAATTATCGACCTATTTCGATTACCTCCATTATTTGTAAGATATTGGAGCGTATATTGAATGCACGCCTTGTGGCATAGCTAGAAAATAATTAGATAGATATTCTTAGCGACCGACAGTACGGGTTTCGTCGAAACCGGTCAAATGGCGATCTTCTAGATCACATCTCTTTGGTTAGGCTTTCGAGAACAACGGTGAAGCTCTAGCTGTCACACTTGATGTCTCGAAGGACTTTGACAGGGTCTGGCACGATAGCCTTATCAGCAAGCTTCCAGCGTATGGCATCTATCCTGGCTTGATCACCTGGACAGCTGATTTCCTGAAGGAGCGGTCTCTGCGAGTAGTCATAGATGTCTGAGACAATGGCGATAAACGCTGGAGTTCCTCATGGGTCTGTTCTCTCTGCCACTCTGTTTCTGCTGCATATTAATGATCTGCTGAAACCCGGTATCTATGGGTATGCAGACGACATCACAGTTGTAGAGAGTTACCAGTTAAGTGCTAATTCTACCAAGGATCAAGTACAGTCCCAAAGAAGAGCCATGGTAGAGCGAATGAGTCTCACATTACAGGAGGTTTCCAGCTGGGGCGACACCAATCTTGTGAGATTCAATGCCACCAAAACACAGGCGTGTCTTTTCTCAGCCAAAAGGAAGCCAGTGCACCTTGGCTCCTACCTTCCAATATCTATCTGTGGAACTCACTCATCCCCTTCAATTATTGGGAATCGAAATTTCTTCGAACCTTAACTATGGACGATTCATCGAGTCCAAGGCGAAGATAGCTGCAAAAAAACTTGGGATCCAGGCCAAAGTGCAGCGGTATTTCTCTGCGGGGCAGCTTTTAACGCTCTATAAAGCTCAAGTCCGGTCGTGTGTAGAATACTGTTGTCACATTTGGGCAGGCGCCGCTAAATGCGATCTCGCAGCTTTGGACTCGGTGGAAAGGCGGGCTAAGAGGCTAATTGGTGACGCAGCTGAAAGCAATTTGCTCAGTCTTGAGCACAGGCGTAAAGTGGCTTGCCTTTCAGTGTTTTACAGAATGCATTTTGGAGAGTGTGCTCAGGAATTACATTACCTAATTCCCCCATCCCCGTTCCACCATCGGGCTTCACGACGCACTGCTGGATTTCATCCTCTTGTTGTGAACATCCCTCAAACCCGAACGAAGCGCTTTACTTCGTCTTTTATTATTCGTACAGCAAAGGACTGGAATAGTTTGCCCACTACTATCTTTCCCTCCAATTACAATGTGGGTGTTTTCAAGAGAAGAGTGAATAGGCATTTACTGAGCAAGTGTGCCTGGTCAACCACTTGCTCAGAAAGTATTAAATAAAAATCTATCCAAGTGTCTTGTAATTTCTCTGTGGAGTGGAATTACTAAAACATTTTAAACTTCAAAAATTCCCTACAGAAGACCTCTTAGCTCTAAGTAATCCACTTTCTATGAGGAATATATTTAGCATTTGGTAGTAAGTGTCTTACTACCAAATGCTAAATATATAAATTCCTTAAAATATAATATTCCATAAAAGTATAACCATAGAAGTATCGAAATTAGAAGAACACAATAGCAAGATGTCGGTATGAATAAACAATCTGCCATTATGTATATAACGTAATTAATAAATAATTAAATATTAGTTATCTAATTCAACACACCTGTTAAAAAGTTTTTATTAAATGGCTTTTAAACCAAAGCTATAATAGCATTGAAGCTCTTTATACTACTAACTTCTGACATCAATACACACACACACTTGGTGTGCATATTCCTAGTTTCTTTATATCTGTTTTTTATTTTTAATTTTGTTATGTTTTATCAAAGAATAGTAAGTGCTATGGAAGAATAGTCTCCAAACACAATTGTTATTACTTAAAAGGAGACCACAACTCCGTCTCTTTAACGAAAAAATATTTTTATATTTATATTTTTTTTATTTAATATATATATTATTATTTATTTGAAGTTGTGAACTGTACAGGATATAATTTAGTGCTTTCATTTTGTTTTCGATTTAACGGCCATGGGCTCAAATAATGAATATAACATACTTTATATCTCGATTTTGACGACTTAACTACTATGTATCGCTGATTCATAACTAACATGCAAATGAAAAAACGCAAAATTAAAAGTTTATTTATTATTTTATTTATAAAAATTTAATTTCCCTGCATCATTTTATATTGTAAAAATCAACAAAGAAACACGAAGGGACAAGCCCTGTTTAATTACTTCTACAATGTGTGACAGAATTTTAACAAGCGTATGTCTTATATCGTTTTACGACCCTTGTTTACGATATTTTAAGCGTAGACTATATGTACTAATTTATTAACATTGATTGTTTTCAGCTTCGAAGTCTGGTGACGCGAGTCAAGTGGGATGAAGACCATTGGAACGTGACCTACCTCAACACTGAGGATAAGATCAGCTATACGGACGCCTGTGACTTTATCATTATCGCAAGTGGACAATACAGCAAACCGATACGACCTAAGTTCAAAGGAGAAGATGTTTTCAAAGGTCAGTTCAGGGTTGAGCAACTAACAGAGGCATGGGAGACGCATCGACTTTCCACCTATCATTGACAGTGCCTCCTTGGGGAAGGAATTTCTCCACTCTCCTCTAAGGTGAAGGCGCGTCGGAACACGGAATGCAGCATCCAACACGACCCCTCATCTCCACATGGATAAAACACATCCTCCCAAATCCGCTACGAGCAGGCCATGTTGTAGTATGACCTCCTATTATGTCGGATATGCCTTATCAGATTACGGAAGTCGATGATTGAGTGTCTTTCTGTTTGATGAAATGTTTACTCTAATCTATCCTATTCAGTTGACATCTTCTGGTAACAAACAGACGTCTGAAAAAGTCTGAACTTGAATGAAATTAAAGATTATACATAGTATATGGCCACTCTTATGCCTAGATTTTGCTGCTGACAATTTATACACGTAAATACTTTGTAGCATTATCCACAAAGCTTTACTTAAGGGAATGGGACAGTAACTTGATAAAATTACTATCCTATTTAATACCTGCACATATCATGCATTTCATAACACAGTAGTGGTATTTTATATACCGCTAATGGTCACCTATTCAATTTGGTTCCAAACTGAACGCTGCTCAACTTAACAGATCTGTACAGAACGGTCAGTCGTTGATACAAGGTTCATTATTTATAATATTTCAAATTGTTGTTGATCAATTAAACTTAACTTAATATATGTATTGCATAGCTGTGAACTTGATCCAAGTATAAACTTACTTTCATAGTCTGTAGCTTATATCTTAAACCTTGAGACTACTGGAGGTTTTTCCGTATTTGTATTTTATATTACAGGAAACATAATGCACAGTCATGATTACAAGGACCCGGAAACGTTCAGAGATCGCAAAGTTTTGATAGTAGGAGCGGGTGCCTCCGGCTTGGACCTTGCCACACATTTGGTGAACGTTACCACAAAACTCGTACATAGTCACCACCTGACCTACAACCAGCCTAACTTCCCCAACAGTTATTTAAAGAAGCCTGATATTGATTCGTTTACTGCCGAAGGTGTATTGTTTCAAGATGCCTCGTTTGAGGATGTCGATGACGTCATTTTCTGTACGGGTACGTACTGATTTTTAATAGGGTATATTAGTTTTTTCTTCATACTCTTATAAAAAACATATTTTTGTATATAATAATATACTTAATTTACGATTAGAATAACGTTCTACTCGATTTTGATTACATACTATACAGGGTGTTAGGAGACCGCTTCCGAAAACGAAGACAGACGTTAAAATATAATATAATAAAACGTTTTAAAAATATGTTTTTTTTTAATCAGGATCGTTTTTTTTCCGTCCCATCATCAAAGGTATCATTAGTCCTATCGTCTGTCTTCGTTTCCGGAAGCGGTCTCCTAACACCCTGTATTTCGGGCAGTAGTAGATAAGAACAGGCAGTTCTATGTTCCTATTTTATATGAATTTTAGAATATTCAAAAAATGGTTTAATTACTTATTGTATCATTAATGGGAAAACATCTCAGTTTAAGCAAATTTGTATTAGTGTATATATATAAAATTAAATGCCATGTCTCGCAAATATCAAATAATTTGAAGCAACATTTTTTGGTAGTTGCCAATGGTACCACAATTTTACATTTTAATTCATAGATTTATAATTTAACGGGCAGGATATGAATACAATCACTCGTTCGTGGACGAGAGCGCTGGCTTGACAGTGTCTGGGAAGTTCGTATTGCCTCTGTATCAGCATATCGTCAACATCAGGCACCCTACCATGGCCTTGATTGGAGTCGTAAAGAGGGTTATCACGCGAGTGATGGATGCACAGGTAATAATACTAATATACAACAGCCTGAAATAGTAGTATGAGGCTGCTGTGTTTTGTTTCGTGAATGTAGAAATCTCGGGACATTTTCATTTTTATCATTTAGAGATTGGATTATCGGATTAGATATATTATGTTACTAATATATAATGCTATATAAAACCTAATAGAGGCTAGTTTGGCCGACGATCTGTGAACGGCACATGGCAATGTGGTTTGAGGAGGTCAATTAATGAATGCGGTTGTACACGGCACTATAAGATATTCCGCATAGTTGAATCAATTGGTAACAAAGAGAAAATGTCGTCGTAAAAATCAGTTCCCTGATCGTCCAGGATAGCGAACCCGGGGAGGATGGCAATACGGATTGGTCCCACATTGAATAGAAGCCCAGGTATCCCCTGGGTCGTGGCACGGTTTAGCTCGGTGCTCACACACAGTGGTCTCCGGTTGGCTCCGTAGGAGATCCGAAGCCCTCCTAATGCACTGAGAGTAGCAACTGGAGAGTTTAAGTGGGTACAAATCGGGCATAACCCTGTCTTCCCCTCCAGAAAATAGGGTATTTTTGAAGGTTTCCCCCTCCGATAGCAAAAAAAAGAGAACTAGCAACGTTTATTACACCAAAGTTTGGTCTGAAAGGATGGAAGGATCGATCTTTACCCGGTCGACCCATTTTTTTTGTAATATGTGAGTATTGCTGTTGGTCCAGAGACCTCTTACAGCTTTATCTAATTAGACTCGCGAGCGGGAGGCCCGCTGAGTAGGGAGACAACGACAATACTTCGAAGCTGGCGCGGCAGCAGCAGGCTGCACCACCACTGCACTCCGACCCCTGTGAACAAAAAACGTCGACGACAACAGACGGGGCGATAATACGATCCGAGGGCCCCTCTTAAGGAGGTACGAAACCTCGACTCGGATCGTTATCTAAAGTGACCGGTAGGCCCAACGCATTTTAAGTTTTAGATAGGTTTTAGTAGACTTTTCTTTTCGCTTTGCGAAAACTGTTCAATGTATTATGTTTCTTATAATTATTAAATGCATTGCAGGCACAATACGCAGCTGCTTTAGCTGGAGGTCTGTTTGAGTTGCCGCCGCAGGAGAGCATGTTGAAGATTTGGTTGGACCACGTGCGGTCGTTGCGAGCACAGCACACTAAGATTATTTATGTGAATGACGTTGGTGACGAAATGGTAAGAATTCTTCGTAAAGGGTAGGTAGGTACGGTCAACGGAATACCTTTTTGCTGTCTTACTCATCACGTTACTGAACACTGTAAGATCTTATTATATTATATAAATCTTTACATCCATATTTTGGAAACTGTAAGGAATGTTCACTCCATGGCGTTGTTAGAGGGATTCCCTCATCCCAATATACTCTTTCCAAAATCACTAAACTTGGCGCACACTGTTAATTAATAGAAGAGGTTATATCGATCAATAGATCGATAGAATCTGAACGTTGAAAATGCATTGTATACGGATGGATTTTCATCTTAACCAAAATCTTGAGAAGATAGGAAACAGCGTCACTACTAGCGCGAATACATTGGCTTATAATATGACGAATGAATTCTCTGTGCCTATTTCTTAATCAATTTTAAGATATTTAATAGATATATTGATGCTTAGAAAATTTCATCATGGCGATATCCTCCGATTTTTACGAGATGACATTAACTATACAGTATATCATAAAGTGTTTTAAACATTCGCGTAAACACCGAGGAATTTCGCCGTTGTCCCCTTCACTTCAGGTTCAGAAGCTACGTCATGGACACGAGAGATAGAATATTTTTAATGTAAAGATATGGTTTTTCGGCTGGCAATCGAATCTCGAACCTCCTGCGTAATCTTATCGCTATTACTCTAGGCGTCGTACAATATTAAGTTATGATCTAAGAACCTTAAAGTCGTATACGGGGATCCCTCAATTGATTAATATCCTTTAGATATGTTATACTAATATCACCAGACCTCGCCCTTCTTTGAACTTATATAATTTTGTATTTACAAGGTCTTGAACTCACCTACTTCGTACCTGTTAAGTTAAGATGATTAACTACATAGCGCGTGTTAAATCTAGAGCATTAAACATTGAAATTCGTAATCGTATTATTTAAAGAGAGATACTTCGGCTGTGTGAAGCGTACTCAGAAGTAATAAATATTTTCTAACAAAATTTCAAAGATTAATAATTTAATTCCATTTTCCAGGATAATTACTTCGCGAACTTAACTCGCGAAGGCGGCGTTTTCCGGGCGCCTCCTGTACTCAAGGAAATGCGGGATTTCAACGCTTGGAATCGTCTCGAAGACCTGATCAACTATAGAGACTACGATTACGAGATACTAGACGACCATCATTACGATAGAAAGTACAACCCAAGACCCGTGGACACATGTAGTATCGAACTCTAAAAAAAGTAATGAAGTTTAAATCTCGTACAGAATTACGCGTATTAGAAACTGAGTTAATAAATGAAATAGTATAATAGAATTTATAATTGATCAGTAATATATTAATTGATATAGGTATGGAGTTATACGATTTGTATATAATAGGGTTAATATATTTTATTTAGAACTACATTAGCTCAAGCGCTCGGTTGTAATTTCACGGTACGCGAGAAAAACTAGTTCGTTCCCCGGTGCTGAGATCAATGGTTTTGTTAATTGCTTGTTTTCAGTGCTAATTTACAATACACTCGGCGTTGAAGGAAAACAACGGAAGGAAACCTGCAGGTCTTAGAGTAAATACAAAAATATCAAGATGTGAAGTCCGCAAATCCGCATTGATGCCAAGTGGCTGACTATGCTACAATACTCTCTCTAGAGAGAAGGCTTCAGATGCATCTATTTAAAAAAAATTCTTTACTTCAATCTTTAACGCTTTATTAATATAAATATTACTAATATCACTAAAGATTATATCGTAATTGCAATATGTCAGTTTTACGGTCGAATACTAATATCTCACTCAGATTTCCTGGAGTCCAATTTAAATTTAAGAGATAAATGCATAGAGAAAAATTTCTCGTTTCAACGGAGACATTTAATGTTTGAGTTGCTTTTCAATATTCACAACCGTGCCACTATGTAATTTAATTGAGAATTGACATGTAATTTAATTCAGAATTGACGCTTGTAATTTATGCACCAATAGAAAAATGTTTCAGTGATATTAATAATAATAAATTTGTAATACTTAATTTTATTTAAAGTAAAGAAACACTTAGTTAAGAATAACTTGTTATCATGACAGTTATAAGGTTTTAAGTGCAAAAATAGCGTTTCCGCTTTATAGGAAATAAATCTGTGCTTACTCTAGTCGATTTAATACGGGATAACCGCAAAAATAACACCTCAATTAAAAATAGTGGATCGCAAAAAGCTAATAGCTATTGTCAGATAGTGCTAATGAAGGTGACAGTTGCCCACACTTTTTCCCTGATATCTTCGACTCATGGACATATCCATCTGTCCTCGATAGAAAATTAAGGTATGCATGCGCTTTTGCCTCTAAGAATTTAAATACAGTGCCTCGTTACCAATCACTTACACCATTGAAATGGCACTTTCCAAGAGTAAACCTACTAATTTTACGCTGATATATACATAAAGTCTGGTCTCTAAAGACAATTTCTAGTTACAAGTATAACAATCTCTATTACGTCATACACGTGCTGCATGACAAAATAGGTTTTATATGTGAAAAAAATACAATGAAAACTGTCGTATTTCTTACCCTACCTAACTTAAGTGTATTTTAATTCACTTAACCGATTAATTTAAAAACTAAATTTTAATAATAACTTTTTCAATTATGTTTAGCTCTATAAGATTTAACAACAATGTTACAATTATTATTAAACCAACACAATTATATACTAGTTTTTTATGTTAATTTGGTTGAGTGTTACCACTATATAGTAATATTATCTTAATTATTAATTAGTAAAATATATAAAGGAGTAAATATTGTAATTTATTTAATATCCTGTTTATACCGTCATCACTTTCATGCTTCTTTTTTGTTCCTATTCGTCAATGGCTTTATTTTATTTTGCTATAAAAATTGAAAACCAATTTATTAACATGCAATTTTTATTGTCAAGCAATAGTGACGCGTTAGCATAATATTTAATTATAAAATGTTTACTATATTTGTATTGCTACTTCTAAGATTATGCTCAATGTTTTATGGACACAATTTTTCCAAAAATCTAAATAAATTAAATAAATAGATTTCTTTAATATGACATTTATTCTTAATGAATATCGCTTAATAATAGTATCTATATATATATAGATACTATTATTATTATATTAATTATATATATATATATGTATATATATATGTATATATATATATATATATATATATATATATAATTATTTATCCGAAAGAGAAAATATGGCTGTACGGTTTTTTAAATTATTATTATTATTAAGGTGTACAACTGCAATTGGCCGGCGCAACTTCAAGGCTTTTAGTGAATGTATCCTTATCGATAACTTCATAGACATAGTTCCTATACGAGTACAGGTTCTCGAGCTTCGCTTCTGTATCAACGGTGCGGATCTTGAACATAACCGGTGGAACTCTATCTATGCCTGATTCTTCTGACATTTCTGCGTAGTATTGGTCCTGAAATTGTTAAATGTAAAAGTTTTATACAAATCGATGTAGGTGTCTTTGCAATTAGCCATCGCGATCCGATGTGACTTAAGGATCATGCAATTCCTCTGGTGATGCAGATGTTCGTAGCTCGTTTACTCCTTACGACCCATTTGAAGGTAATGAGTCAATCATACTCTTCTGTCACGAGAACAGTCTTTCACTTGTTGTGAACCCTCACGAGTTTAAATACACCAACAGGATTGGGTTGTTGTATTTGGACTCGTGAGACTCCAAAGATTTAGTGTCTTGTCTTCATCATCACCATCTCACTCAGATGGCTCAGAACATGAAAATAATGGTGACTTTAATATTATTTCTGTGTTTTATATTCGCATATAGCTCGCAGATACCTGGGGCATACTGAAAGTTTCTGGAACTGGCCACTTACAATAAAAAAAAATAAAAAGCAATTACGAAATTGGAAATGGAACTCATTGTTTTAAGTTGCGAGACTGCCACTTGTTTTTGGATTGTGGCGTCCTTTAGTTTCCCGTGTCGCTATAACAATGAATTGAAGTTGCCAGAGACTTCAATTGGCATTTGGTGTTGAAGTTCCATGCCGTTCTATATATTCATGGTTCAGAAAAGTTAAGACGTGGACGTTATCATCTCCATTACGATGTACGTGAATTATCGACGATTACTGCAATAACAGCATGACAAAAAAGTTACTTGTCAGCCAATTCGTACAGTATTAGCCATTGGAATAAGTCAAGTGCAAAACATTTTGTATGTGCATCCAATGGTTTGGAAGCTTTGCACTCGATGGATGCCGCATGTAAAGGGAAGAAAAGAAGAAACGTGTGTTGCGTGGTGTCCGTAAAATGATAAAACAGTTTAATGGAGCACAGTCATTGGCTGTCTATAATATATATATTGATAGGTGGGTGTACTGCATTCAACCGGAATAATAAAAAGCCAGTCGGCAGAATGGGTCCTTTTGAAGACTTGCCCACAAAACTAAAGATATATCGGAACATTGACAAAGCTTCCTCGCAGCAATGTCGTCGTTCACCACGTTAACACGTCTGCTCATACCGCTACGATAACGAATACATTTATGAAGGCCTCAAATGTGGAATTGAAGACATATCCGCTTTAAAGCCCAGACCTCGCAACTTGCAACTACTTTTTATCTGAATATAAAAGATAAGCTTAGAGATTTACGATTTACAAATCCAGAAGCGGCGGAGAATGCGTTCCACGAAGCAATTGAAGAGGTCCCCTGGAAGCTGCATCCACTGTTTCACACAATGGTTCCAACGAATACAAAAATGTATTAGTGAGTAGCAAGTAATGAGGGCATATACTTCGAAAAATAATAAATATATCATAAATATAATATCCGGTCTTATTTATAAAAAATCCAGAAACTTTCAGAATTACCTAAGTACCAGTACCGATAACCAATGGTTAGGAAAGGTTCTTGAGTGGCAAACTTGGATTGGAAATCTGAGTGTACAACGAAGATCCAATAGACTGACGACCTATGAGGTCGATGGATGAAGGTGGCACAGGATCTTGTTTCATGGGTCTATGGGAATGGACTATTGATAGGTTGTGTTTATTATTAACAAAATACATAGTTTATTATTATTAGTATTGAGTTCAGATACATATTTTGTAGCCCAATATAACTAAAGCGAATGAAATATTCTGTAATGATCATATATTTATAAATAAATGGAACATGTTATATTACCTCTTTCTCTGCTAAGAAATGTATATCAGATATAGGCCGTCCTTTTGAGCGAATAATATCAGCTTGCTTCTGCCATTCCTCCATCATGTTTTCCTTGGATGGCAATGTGAAATTTCCCTTTATCAAGGCTGTCGCGTATCGGGCCTGCAAATCATACATTTATTACGAAAATGGCCGAAACGTATCTAATAATCAAAAATATTGTTTTCAGAAATAAACACGCTAAATTGTTAAACATATTTTATTCATCTGTTTCACGTGGTAGAACCGAGTTCCGTTTACACGCCAGTGCCAGTACGGATAGATTGTCTTGACCAAAAACGCACAAGGAGACCACAAATAGGAAATTGATGTATTTATTAATGTACGCAGTAGCGCTTTTCTTTTATGCTGGTATTCTGTAAAAATGTGGTCCTACTCCGGTCGAATCGAACTATTCCTGCTACATCTAGTTAATACCAGCGAAGTGTGTTGACAGTGGTAGAGCTACACTGCAGTTTGTTTCTAGCTGCAGAATGAATGGATCAGTTCGACCGGGTTAAGGCGACGCCCTCACAGAATACCAACGTAAAATATTCTATTATATATTATCTGGTGATTGTTGGGATCCGGAGACCTTTGTTATATATATATATTATTGGTGGCGGGACATTTCAGGAGGAGCTTTACTAGTTACTAGTATTTTTAATAATATAATAAAACATAATGAATAAATAACAATAATGTAACAGTATGATGGACTCACCTGAGCGTCTATTGCAACCACGAGGCAAGCGCGAATGATTAGACCCATTAGTACCATACTTGGTTGGTTTATGTTCACCATATATTTGTATAGAGGGATAACGCTGCGTTTTTGTAGTGTCAATCCACATGAGTTCTTCAAAAATGGATAGTCATATTCGTATCCTAGAGAAAACGATTTATTTATTTATCATTTCATGTACATATTTACGGACAATCAAAATACACAGTTATATATAAATACGAGTATCTAATCTTTAAACTTAATTAAGTTGAAGACAACAATTTCAAGAAATATCATTTAATAATATAAATAAATAGGGATCTAACCTATCTTTGAATAATTATAGGAGAAATAAAGGATAAATAAAGGAGAGTATAGGATAATGTAGGATGTTTAAAAAGAGATAATATAGGAATATTCCTATAGTCGACGCATTTTAAACTGGGTCGTCGGGCAATAAATGTCACTGACATTAGGAATGTGCACGCAATGTAACTCGTTATCTATACTTAGGTGCGGGGTCGATGCGTCATCGCGACCTTCATTAGCACTCTGACTCCTGATTGGTAGTTAAGAGTAAGGGTTATTGTTTTTCTATAAATATAAGATGTTTTGTTATGACAGTCATTACATTGCTTCGTTACGCAATACGCACAATGGAGAATTTATTTTCTAACGTGGTGGATATAATGAGGATTTTTGAAGAACTAAGAAATATCCCTAGAAAAGATAAAAACGGCCCTTTTCAGGGCCACACCACGATCTATACAGTTTCTCTATGATTACAAAAATTTTATCTTACAAATAAAAAACTGTTACTTTCAGATAGCGAAAAATTATTCCTATTAATACTTAACATAATTTAGCATATCGATCGTACCTATCCCGTTATCGATATGCACCTCTACAATTCTTACGCACATCACTACACCTCTCCATAAGGCCTGTAAGTGAGAGCGAGATACCTCGAGATTCGTGTCTTGGTAATACTGTTTTTAGAAGTTTAATAATGGATGTGAGTAACTAAAGATCGTGCTTTGAGGCAATCAAATGGGAATGGGAAAAAATGGGAAAATTTTCAGCACGTTTTCATTATTCAGTTTTCATACACTTAAATGGTATGTAAGGTAATAGTGAAGATGATAGTAATGTGCTATTCGGTTTAAATTTTGATCTCAATCTTACCGGTGCAATATATGACGTCATCAATCTCCTCATATGTACCATCATCAAAGAATACTCCAGTCTCGTTAAACTCCTTGACGTCAGGCTTTCTAATGTAATGCATTGGAAACTTTGTTCTAAAGTTCACTTTAGAATGGTGGCTGTGGACCAGGGTCTTACAACAGTAAGCTACATCTATAGCAATATCCATACCCGATGGACCTGCACCAATGACCAGAACACGACGGTTGTTAAATACGTCTGGTACTCTATAATCGTGACTGTGGATTATATTACCTAGAAAATAGAGTTACATTATATATAAGACATTGCTTTTTATCTTATTTGTTTTATTACATTGGGAGTAGCAAACGAGCACACAGTTCACCTGATGGTAAGTGATTCCTGCGGCCCATGACATCTACATTCATCCTTGACAAGTAATGCATAATGTAGATGCGTTGTCTCCCTCGAGGATTAAGATGTAGAGCCTCGTCACTAGTAATAAAGTTCTCCAGATCCCTACACTCCTCAGACGAAACACAATGTCCTGCACTTTTACGTTGGTATTCTATGAGGGCGCAGTCCTTCCCCGGTCGAGATGACCCATTCATTCTGCAGCTGGAAACAAAATGCACCATAGCTCTACCATTGTTATGTTATTTGATTCATAGGATATCTTTGGTTATTATTAGTAACTTTCTTTGACGATTTTTTTTTATGACGAGTGTCTGATATATTAGTGTCTCTTTAAAAAATTATCTTATATATTTTAAAGCATTAATAGCTTATAGGATAGGACGTCAGAATGACGATATCGAGCTGTAACTGAAATTGAGATTCCTATAAAAAAGAACATTCATACAGCAGTAGTGTACAATTATGGTCTAACTTCTTGTCACGTTTGAAAAGATTCAAGTGAAATGTGGATAGCACAACGGATTATCTCAATAAAGTTGAAAGTAGGGAGGTAGTGTACAATTATGGTCTAACTTCTTGTCACGTTTGAAAAGATTCAAGTGAAATGTGGATAGCACAACGGATTATCTCAATAAAGTTGAAAGATGGGAGGTAGTGTACAATTATGGTCTAACTTCTTGTTACGTTTGAAAAGATTCAGGTGAAATGTGGATAGCACAACGGATTATCTCAATAAAGTTGAAAGATGGGAGGTAGTGTACAATTATGGTCTAACTTCTTGTCACGTTTGAAAAGATTCAAGTGAAATGTGGATAGCACAACGGATTATCTCAATAAAGTTGAAAGATGGGAGGTAGTGTACAATTATGGTCTAACTTCTTGTTACGTTTGAAAAGATTCAGGTGAAATGTGGATAGCACAACGGATTATCTCAATAAAGTTGAAAGATGGGAGGTAATGTACAATTATGGTCTAACTTCTTGTTACGTTTGAAAAGATTCAGGTGAAATGTGGATAGCACAACGGATTATCTCAATAAAGTTGAAAGATGGGAGGTAATGTACAATTATGGTCTAACTTCTTGTCACGTTTGAAAATATTCAGGTGAAATGTGGATAGCACAACGGATTATCTCAATAAAGTTGAAAGATGGGAGGTAATGTACAATTATGGTCTAACTTCTTGTCACGTTTGAAAATATTCAGGTGAAATGTGGATAGCACAACGGATTATCTCAATAAAGTTGAAAGATGGGAGGTAATGTACAATTATGGTCTAACTTCTTGTTACGTTTGAAAAGATTCAGGTGAAATTTGGATAGCACAACGGATTATCTCAATAAAGTTGAAAGATGGGAGGTAATGTACAATTATGGTCTAACTTCTTGTCACGTTTGAAAATATTCAGGTGAAATGTGGATAGCACAACGGATTATCTCAATAAAAATGAAAGATGGGAGAGCTTTATTATACTATTAATACCTTTAAAAAGTTCTTCTCCTGGAATTTCTGGCATGTTAGGTTTAGTGAAATGACCAGTTCCAACGATAATAAAATCGTATTCATCTTCATATTCTTCGGCGTTTATTACGTGCTTGTGTTTCACCTTCCACACGTTACTGTCCCGCCTCACTGATATAACGTTGTGAAGGAACTGTAATTATTAATATAATGGGTCGGGGAAAAGTTTTTTCTTATCTTATAAGTAAAAAATGGCAGTCAAAACTTTTTGTTCGTATCTGGCTGATTTTGATACCATTAAATAGATGGAATTTTTAAAATACAAAAATCAAAAAATAAAATCGGTTTCCTGTGCGTTTTTCTGTCGGTCATAATGAGTGAATCTACTGCAGAAATTGGATACATTTTGAAATTTTATTACATAAATGGGCAAAATTAAAGACAAGCCGTGAACAAAACTTGTGTCGTTTATGGACTGAAGGCTAGTCTGGTCAGTAAGAGTAGCACAAAATTGGTTCACGCGTTTTCAGTCCGGAAATTTTGATGTCAAAGATGAAGCTCGCTCTGGTCGACCTGTTAAAGATAAAGTCAATGCCCTTTTTGAAAAAGTGGAGCAAGATCGACTTATAAGTAGTTACCATATAGCTGAAGATAGCGAAACTTTTCCCCAGCCCATTATATATACATGAAACAAACATACAGTAATACAAAATACATATGTAAATATAAAGAATTTTTTGTATACAATTGGTGATAAACTAGCACCCATTTCACCTCATGGTAAGTGCAACATAACCATCTACATCCATACTCAAAAAAGGTTCTAGGTGCATATGAATTGTTACCTCCGAGGATTGATACCTCGTGTGGGGTTTCTACAATCGAACCTACCTATTCATGCTGTAGATATAAACAAGCTGCAGTGTGACTCTACCATATATACCAGAACAACAAATTAATATAATAATACACATAGAAGAAGAAAATCCGCGGGAGGATACATGAAGCAGGCCAGCGGACAATGACAAGTTCATCTTTGGTATAGCGAAAGAGTGCACGCATAATATTTAAGCTCACTCCAGAAGATAGACATTTGAATATAGGATTTGTGATCTTATATTATAAATAACATTTAAGTAAAAAATTTCGACTTTTTACCTTAATATGTTTTTCCAAGTCGAAATGATCTGCATATGACTTGATATAGTCGTAATAGACGTGCCAGCTAGGAAAAGATGGCATATCTTTGGGTACTGGAAATCCTCGCAGTTCCATTGTCGGCTTTGGTAAATTTGTTCTGAAATTCGAAATAAAAAAAACGCGTTTAAGCTATTGCCATTTCGTTAACTTAGTCTTACTATTATGTATTAGCATAAAAGGAATTAGTAAACATAAAAATATTAAAGTGAATAATTTCATACGTATATGTCAACATTATAAAGTACATTATTTGAATAAATCAAATAAAGCATTTTACAGAAGTCTTCGCACAAATACATAAACATATATATATGAAGTTTTGTATATTCATATTGGATGCTCACGTAGATTTATATAGATGTATATTATAAGATATAAATTATGTATAAATGTTTATTATAAATAATATAAAAATTTGAACACTATTACATATTTTCAAGGCAATATTATTACCTCCTTTTTAACAATCCTTAAAGTCGGCTAACAACTTAATTTTACTATAGTGCTTATTTTACTGTCTCGCTGCAGGCCGGATTGAAAATCGTGGGGTGAGTATCACGCTCGCGTGCTCAAGCACTATGATAGTAAATAACTCATGTAAACAATTATTAAATAGTACAATTTAATAGTTGTGTATTTTTCGATTTTGCCATAAACGTGTTATAAATAATATAACGTGTTAGTCTGCGCAACAAAGCATATATCGCAGATTTGGCCATTTGTGTATTTATTTTAATTTCTCATGAAGTAAGTCTCAGTTCAAGTTTAAGAATAGTAGATACTAAAAAAACATAGTTCACATTTTATTTTTTATTTGTATATTAAAAGTCTTTTGTTTTTTTATTTGTAAATAATAAAATAAATGTAGTTTACTTCAATTTTGTGAATAACATTAAGATATGAGTGCTGGACATCATTATGCGTTACCTTATGGGAGCACGCAATATGCTAAGCTACTCTCACACGTTTAACAACCCGGTCGGCAGCGTGATAGTGAGCGCACTATAATATATAATTGATGGAGTGGCTAATGTTAATAACACTGCTAGGATTTATTTTTAAAAAACTAGACTCGATTTTTGAGGACTGGAGGGCTGCATTAGGAAGTAGGTTGTTTCATGTGATGTGGTGACGAAAGAAAATGAGTATAATTTTAATGTAATAAAATATATTAAAACTTATAACAGGATCTAAATAAGAAAAATGATAAGTCTCATTACCTTAAATGCATATACATGCTAGTATGTAGAGGTAAGCCATTCTCATCTTTACCAACCCTTGGGTCATATCTCCACGTACCACCTATATATTTTGTAGCTTCAAGAACGGTAAAATTGATTCCTTCCTCCTTTAAATATCTCGCAGAAGCAAGTCCCGCAATTCCAGCACCAATTATACATACGCGAACATTTGATTTAGCCTGCAATAAATAAATAAGATTTTACGTTCATAAAAAGAGTAAGCGTTTAGAAGTATTAACAATGTGGTTGCGGGCATTGAATAAATATGATATTATTATTTATTAAATTAAATATGATATTACTTATTTGTAAATTACCAGCTCTTTTCTTGAAATATATTTGACATAAGAGTGAATAACTGTGGAAGAAGCACGCTTCGGCTTGTGTTGCATTAACTGGCCGCCTCGACCAGAAATATGTAACTCCCCGAGAAATACGGCCTCGTAGAATATCGACGTATCATATACATTTTGTCCGGTGAGTGAGGTAGCTGGAGTCCCACTCTTCCACCCGATCAACATGGTTGCGGTATTAACACAAAATTTACTCCAGGGGATACCATTACTGACGGTTCTTAGGAACTCACTGCAGTGAGTTTATTTTATATTATTTATACTATCTCACTGCAGGGTTGTAAATCATGATTTGAGTGATGTGCAGATCAAGCGCGCTTTCGATAAAAAGTTGTAGGACTTCTCCACAGTCCCCCGGGGTGCTGTGGACAAGCCCTACAACTTTTGAAGAATTGAGAATGTGTCATATACCGACCGTAAGGTATAGGTGTAACCAATCATAAAACTCCTTAATTCAGTAAACATATTAAATTTCAATCGTCTAGCTAGATTTGCAGAACCATTTTTTAAATTATGAAGAAACTGTAAAGACTATTCAATATCTTCGCTGTTTTCTCGGCGATAAGAAGTTGAATTACTACCTGTATTAGTTGATGTACAATTTAGTAAAAAAATGTTAAAGTTACCTGCCGTTGTACATTTAAGTTGAAAATGCTATGAAATTTTCTATAAACACCGATTACTATTTATAATATTATAAATTTCTTCCTTTCCCTTCTCCTATTTAAGATTTAAATTTGGCTTTATCATATTTTAATAATATGGTTTTTAATAGTTAGTAATTCTGAGTGATTTTTCTTATAAAATGACCATCCAAATGATGTTACTTGCTGAATTTCACTGTTTCATTTTTCACGTTGCAAAAATAAAAATATACGAACATTTTCCCGAACTTTTAGCTATAAAAGTCTAATTTTATGTCTCGAATTTCATGATGATAGCAGTTTATTATTTAATTCAATTGTGTTTTAACTAATTCCAAAGGTTTATATTATAATTTAATTTATTTCTTCTTCATTCCCGTAGCTAGCGGATAGATGGCGTTGTAAACAAAATACATTTACTACATAGTTTCCAGTTGCCACATGTTTTTGTATATCTTATTTATTGCCCTTATATTTTCTCCAGGCGCTATGTAACTGATTAAACTTAATATGCGTACCGATAAAGAGTAATTTAGATAATTAACGAATGCGTATGTACACTAGTTAACATAATTATTAAAAGCACATTATATTGCACATGTTAAAGTAATTTTGGTTCTGAATTGTAATTTTGTGAAATACTAAAATTTATTTTCATCGCTATCTTCGTAAACGCGCCTTGCTTGTATGTCAATTTTAATCGATTCAAAAATGTTTGCTATTTGTTGGTCGTGTACAATGTTAGCGTGATCGGTGCCACTGTTAAATGGCGATAACAATAGTTTCATGAGCACTATTATTGTGACACATATGTTTCTTTTCTTTAAAGATAGATGGAAGATGTGAGGTTAATATTTAGAAAAAAAAATAGTGATGCAGCTAAACATTGCTGAACTTACCATATTTTACTGTGCACTTGCTTGTTATTGTTAACACTTATAGGGTTTTGTGATTTAATTAAACCAAATTATTAATTTTGCTTGTACGTTGTAAGCAATGACAATTTAAATATTTTTATCGTACAAGTGACTACGCAAATTCAAAGCACCAAACACAACTAAATTTAACAAGTTAAAAGTGACAGATGTTTGATAACATATGATAGTATATATTGAAATTATGTAAACGTAGATCATTGTTTATAACATTTATCTCTGAGTATTGCAAATACTTGAATGATAGTGGGAGCGCTCGCTAAAGAGCCGAAATCATCGTTTAACAAAAACTTCTAGTCATGCGTCCATTACGGAAATCAATTCTACAAAAAAATCACGATAACTATACGTGTTCGATTGTCTTTAAGGTTCAATGATATACTACAGTTTATACTATAGTATGTAGTATTAAAATTAAATGTAGTAGTATGTAAGATTTTAAAAACTGTAATTTTATGGATTTTTAACTACTTTGGGTGACTAGAACTCGTGGATAAGACAATTAAATTAATGTTTCTTCTTCAGTAATTAATTATGTTATTTGAGATGATTAAGATAATGGTTTCAGGCTGGCTGTTTAATGATGGCTTCACGTAAATTCGAGAATTATTAAGTATGTATAAGTATTCCCAAATTTCCTACTAATAAGATTTTCTGAAACAGTGATAGAAGTAAAATTTATGACAATTATAATATCACAACGTCCAAAAATTAAATTTTGCCTGCTCTAATTTAAAAACTTGTAATTTATTGATATAGAGCACGATATTTATATATGCAGAGTGCATATTTGAGTCTGGTAGTAAGGGTTGCCACATTAATCCTTGTAGCTGTAGAAAAATGTTCTTAGGAGACTGTCCTTTACTTATACAGATATTTTGACCACCAACGACACATTTTATTGACAATCGACCCTATTTCTTATAAAGATCAAAAGACTACCCTACTTTTCACATACAATTCGTAGAAAATCGTAGTGGCTTTGATGCCTTGCACAACGCAAGTAGTAAAATAAACTAAAATAATAAACGTATTAGGTATATATTTATTGACCGTCGTCGGGTTAAAAGAATATTCTCATGGACATTCAATGGACTCACCATTGCACAAAATACCATGTCCCACATGTGGGTAAACACAGAGCCTCGTCATTGAATTCCCATATCTAATATAATGCAGGTGCGGGAAAAAAATCGGTTATAACGCGACAGGATAATAAAACGCAGACTAGATAAGCTGGGTTTGCTTTGTTACACAACTATAACCCTAATCGATCGGGTGGCTGCTGTGTCGTGTTTCCTGTGTTCGATTTATGGTCGAGGAAAAATATTTGTGCAACGCAAATTGTTGGTTTTCTGGTCTGGGAGTGTCGTGTTCCAGATAATGTATATGAGATCTCTACAGCTTTATCTAATTAGACTCGCGAGCGCTACGTCCCGCTGAATAGGGAGACAACGCGATCCTGCAATGCTGGCACAAAGACCGCTGCTGCACCACCGCTGCACTCCGACCCCTGTGGACGAAGAACCGACAACAGAGGGGGGGCGATAATACGATCCGAGGGCCCCTCATAAGGAGGTTCGTAACCTCGGCTCGGATCGCTATCTATAGGGAGCACAGGTCGATTTTAAAAGCGGCCTAGAACACGAGTAAATCTCGTGTAGGTTGTTCCAATTTTATTATAGATGCATTGGAATTTGCATATTGCATATTGGAACATGTGTTTTCATAGTATATCTTGCATAGGCGATGTTTACTGGAAATAATCAAAAGATGGTCAATTACTACCAGGCGCCATCGTCAACGTTACCTTAATGTGCGTTACCATATATTACGACAGCTAAGCCACATAATCTTTATTTTCTACATCTTTGATCGCAACTCCACGAGCAATGATGATTATGTAAAATAAAAACTTATAATTTATTTTAACATATTTTAATTCTGTAGAAAAAGTAAAAATAACCTAAACATGTTACCTGATTCACTTTAATGTTGTACCCAAGAATAATTTTCATATGATAACACCATAGGCACATAAAGAGAAATAAATATCTCATTAAATACATTTGGTCGTAATAATTTAATTATATCACTTCTAATATACACACGTTTTCACATAATACTAATACGATTAGTGGTTTGTATCGATCATAATGTTCTCTTGACCTTTTATGTTAAGGTAGACCTAAACTGTGGCAACAAATTTCCTTAATCAGAAACTGGTTTGATTTTTTCCTTTGTGCCTAATTAGAAAACACGATGTCGAACTTTACTCTTGGTCCAATAACATTTTTAATTTTTTAACTTCTTTTGGCATTATAAGACTAAATTTCAAATTCTAATTGCACACAAGCAACGTCTATATTTATAACGTTTACTTAAATATTTTCGAGTAAGCGAAGTAAATAGAAAAACCTATGCTTGACACGTTGGTGGGATCGCTTTTTTCTTCTGTTACTTTTTTACGTTATCGCCACAATTCACTACTGTCACATGTACCGATTTTTTTTTGGGATAATGGCCGCTGTTAGCCCGAGGGCTTTTACAGTTTCACCAGGTTGAAAGGTGACCGAGCGCTTATGGCACTCAGTCAGACCTCTATATATGGGTAACCACGTGTACCGAGTTGCGCTTTTTCTTCACCTGCATTTATCTGTACCTTGATACAAATAGCAAAAGAAACTGGTGATAGATCTAGACGTTATCTACTAAGCTGATTGCACCTTGGATCTTATTGATGATAAACAGGATAAGATTAATTGTCTATCATTTATTTAATAAATAAAAAAAGTGTAGACCTACCTTAATCTTGACATTCGTCTTGACGTGGACACGTACAATAATTATCGCTGCACAAGTGTCACAATATTGCCCTTTGGGTATTTATTAAATTCAACGTCCATCTTATCGATAATGTCGCTATTACATTGATGTCTGATAAGTCTAGGTCATGCGTGTTACGCAATTCATTTAGCACTCTCAAGTTTAATGATAGTTCTCTATACAATATGTTCAGGAGGAAGTAAGAATTTTATTCTTTTATATTATCTTTTAATTCGCGTCTATCGTCTTCTACATCATTTTATGTTCTATTTATTTTATTCTTCGTTCTCTTAAGTTTATACTTACTTCTTATTATTCTTCTTGTATTTGTTATTTTCAATAACGACTCAAATAGCGATTAAAGAGAATCTATTTCTTAATCTCGTCTAACGCCTTAATTAAAATCGATAACGCACCATACCTTTTCTTCGATATTAAATGAATTGTAATAGCAGTCAGTTTTTATACGCTGTAGTGCTAATATGTTCATTTGAAATACACAGGTAGTCGTTTTTCACTTTTACCGCCATCTTTGTGTTCACATAAAGTTTAAGACATAAAATATAATAAAACATAAACAGTATTAAATAAGATAAACATATATTGTAATGGTATTGTACAATATAATCTGGTCAAAAGTGGCGTGACGTGTGAGGCGTATGTTTGTCCCTAAGTTTAAAGTTTCTTGAGCAGATAATAAATCTTTTCGAATCCTAGCAATAATTTAACTTATTAATTTAAGCCGTGGATGCGTTGTGAGTATAATTGTAAATTTATCAAGTCCAAAACTAATGTCATGTTAAGATTATTACCGAAATCACTGCTATAATATCTTATAGTATAAAAATATAATCTTTATAGGATACAATTGTAGCCCACTAATATCTATTGTAGCCCCGTTTCTTACTTTGCTCCATCAAGAAAACTGCAGAATGATTGTTTGTCTTCAGCAATGATGTGTATACAGCTATATGACACATGAATCAATCTTATCTTCCTTTTTGTCTTTGGTAGTACTCTTTAAATTAGATTCAAAAACTATTTCACAATTTCTTACGTCATAATGCCTTATGTGAACATCCGTAGCCCCAGAGGTGCAAATTAGATTCGGAAGGGGCCATTCGTTGCCTACAACTTTATTATATTTTAAATTGACCATGGAAAAGAATTTTACTGGAGGTCACGCCCAAAATAGTACATGTGAACGGTGAGAAGTAATACATTTTCTGCACTTATTAAAAAAAAATGTAATAGGCAGATATTATATTGTTCCGTATTTATCTTATAAATATAAGATAGAATAAAAATTGAATTAACATAAAGGCCAACTTTTGATATAATGAAAAATTATTTACTTTATTAATATTATTAGATTTAAAGGAAAGGCTCCCTAACCTGCATTGGACGAGAAATGGTTTACAGCGTGGGCAGGAGCGGTGTTATGCAAGGCGCCGTTTATCCAGGTTCGGCTCGTGGAGGCGCGGGTTAGGAGGAGACATAGAATACCAATTCGCCCTATACTCTTTGCGGTAGAATTACGACGGTCACAGATCAGATCTACCGTAGGGGTCGGAGAAGTCCTTCAGAGTGATTGGGAGACAAACGAACACAGGTCACTTGTCCTATGATATCTATATTCATTCCAATGAGGAATTATAATGCACATGTATAATTAAACCTGAGGCCTAATTATTATAAAGCTAGGTTATAGCTACGCCATGTACTCAAAATTATACGTAGGGCGTGATATAGTTTCAACTCGGAAGTAATACACTTTTAATAAAAGTATTAGTTTTTTCTACAATATGAGGAGGTAACTATCATCAGCGGCGATCATCTAATTGTAAATGAGGATTGTGGTCCATGGGATTTACATCCTCAACAAAGATTCAAGATTCACATGCGGTGTTACATCTGAGCAATGAGATGGAATACCTTGTTTCCTGTCGTCAGATCTCCGAGTCTTTTTACGCTCACGAAACACACATGCGTAATTTTTGAATTTGATAGTACAATACTTTTCTGATCTTTATTAACTAGAAATTGAAATGTTACTTATAGAAAGTAAAATTGTAGGGAGGGAGTTTTTAAAAAATATGTACATTTTTCTTACAGCATACTACCACGTTTAACGATATACGTGTACACGTATACTGATAAAATCAGTGCAGCACTCTCAAATGTAAATAACGTAAGAGAATGTTAAAACCAAATAATCCCATCGAATACTAAAGAAAAAAAAAAAATATCTTATATTTAAAAAAAATGCTGTAAGTCTGCTCATTTTACTTATACTGCCGGGACCACCCTCCGCTAGATTAGCCAGACGAACTAAGAGGGTTACACGAATCACCGCCCATTCACTCGTCCCAATTGAACCTTGAATCCTATTAATTTTTGCTGTTCTGTTAAGAGTGTGATTTTACGATTTGGTAAATTGCATAAATATAAAGTAAATCTTTATCAAATCTTAAAACTTATTCCTGGTGATGAGGTATTTAGCTCGTTTATCTCGCCACCAGTACAGTGGCCCATATCATCACCATTTACATTCGATTAGGAATCATGATACAGGTGTGACTTCACCTCTGAGGTCTGAGATGCTTCGGCACCAATAATTACCAGCAAGAATTCGAAAAAATGATTATTTAATGATATATGTATATTAATGAAAATATTTTGTGAATTTTATTCTACTTAATATAAGTCACATTTACGGAGTATAACATGTTAATTTGCGATCGACCATGTTGCAACGCACTGCAATAATCCTGTACTGTCTCTCTTTATCATCGTCTTCTGCCAGTTACTTGTCACTCAAAAATATGTGATACTCCTGACAAACCCAATTGTTCAGACCTCGAAAAACAGTAGCGGCCTTATATTTGAAGACAAGTATCGCCGTCTTCAATACGTTATATATCAGACCATAAACCCTAACAAAACTTTCACATACATGAAGCAGCTTAAGTCCATTGATTGAGAATCTAAACAGCACCGTATTAACAGCGTAACAGATTACCAACGAATACGTTACCAAAATAACCATCGATGTCAGACCTTATATCATCTTGATATCACCTGTAAATACTAACACAGATAAAAATTAAAATTTATTTATATATAATATGAGTTTATATAAATTATTAATAAATTAATAATAATAAATTTTATTAGGTAAGTACTATTTACAGGTTACTTAAGGTCCATATAACTAAGTAGTTATTAATTTATATATCTGGAGTCTTCAACAAAGTTTGACTTAAGTAAGAATAAAACTATTACATTTTGTGTCTTATTTAATGTAAGTTATTATTATGTTAAATTATTCTGAAAAACACTGCACCACTTAAATATGATCTGCCCAGAATATTAATTTGGTAAAATCCGTTTTTATCCAGAATATAGGTTATCTACCTAAGAAATTTATATCAAACTCCGATTACGTAGATTACCCACACCGTTCTTTATTTTGTACGGTAAGTTAAGTAAGTTATAAGTAAGACTAAGTTACTGAATTATTCTTCATTGAGAACAGGTTGTTTATGAGCTGTATATAGTAACCGTTCAGGTGGACCCTGTATCCATAATCCGTCAAGTTTAAACTGAGTCCATTTATTCGTTATCGATTCGTTTTTTTATCACCATCACTGACCGTCATTAGCCCAACACAGAACATTCCCATTCCCACAAATACAAGTTTCCCCAAAAAGGTAGGTTTGAGGATATATTTTTGAATAGACATGACAAAATATGTCTCATAATTTGCTTAAATTCCAAGTTAGGACGGAACACGGTATTGCTTTGAAGTGTCTGTAATAAACATGGAATGCGCCCCCCAACAAATTGACAGCTAAATGCTTCCTCTATTAAATATTCTGTTAATTGATAAATACTTGACCATTGGCGTGTGTAATCGAATGTTCATACACATCACACTTGACAACGTAAAATCAGTCTTAATATTCACGAGAGAAGGATTAGTTTGTATTATTTTTGATTCCAGGGATATTTAAAGTCACGATGAAAGATGAAACCGCTATGAGATTTCATATAAAGTGCTCATATTGTAATTTATATAGATTACGCGAGCTATGTAACGACAGACTACTTTACTTATTTGTTGATTATAGGGGGCTATCAATAAAATCGAATAATTAAAAAAAATCAGGTGTACAACTCAGAACACTTGACAGAAGCGAAACTTTTTTGATGACTTGAGTATCGATTTGTAAAAAATATAAAATGTAAAACGAAAAAGAGAAAAGAGCCCATCAACGTATATATGATACTTCTCACTTTTTCTCTCCGCCTAATTACCTATTTGCCGATAGAATTTTCTCATTTTTAAACGGATTAGATCGTTAATATAAAGACTGCACACAAATTTGACCTTAAAAATTTTGCTCTCATCGCGCATATAGAAGATTTCAATGTCTTATTATATACAGAGATAACGAAGTCCTTCGTATATCTGTCTTTATTTTCAAACGTACTACTATGCGCTTGTCGCCATATCCGTAAGTGTTTTTTTAATATTTTTCAATGAGGTCTCCGGTTTATTATACTCGCAACAACACTGACCTAAAACTTTACATAGTATTCAGTGAAATCATAATTTTTTGCTCAAAAGACTCGACCTATTTGTGCTACAACAAGTTTCAAGCTGCGATGTGTATCCACCACGATAGCCTAATAACCGTCAAAAGACTGCTACATGTCAGTAGGATTGAATCGCCGCTAATTAAAATTATATACTCACCAGGTTATGACAGTTAATAATTATTAATCAATAAATTGTACAAATAAATTTCCAGAAACAACGAATGTTGAATTGCATCTGATATCTCGCATTTAAGCTGTAATTAATTATATTATTCACTAGTAAACAATAAATTAGACTTAATTAACAATTAAACAAGATAAGAATAAGCGCATAACATTTAACACCACTTAAACATTGTATTATTAGGAGTTTAATAACCATATTGTGTTGGCGCGATGATTCGTTTTTTTATAGTATTACCACCTCACCTCAGTTCACCTGCTGGAAAGTGATGAGGGCCCAAGATGTAGAGGAAGATCTATGTAGAGGACATACATCTATAAAAATTCAATGCGTTTTCACCCCTGAGAACTGAGATTGAACGCCTCGTTACCGAATGCCGTGTTTTATATGGCAGCGTTTTGCCGTTATTTCTCGCTGATATTCCTTGCTGTTATGGTTCAACACATTGTGTTGCAGAAAAAACTACGCTGCAACTTAGCTCTTCTGTTGTTAAAAAATCATATTAGTACACCATATGATAGAAGCGTGTCAGTCAGGTAACCTGTGTTTTATTCACATCAGAGAAAGAATATTTGTGCTACACATTTTGATTTTTTGGTTTAGGTTATAAAATCAAACGTTAATAATACAAAAAGGACGGGAAATAGGTACTTGGCCAAAGAGACAAACGAGGAAACTATGCTATCTCCGCTCTCTGTATGTCCCTTCACTATTTTTAACTACATACTACCCGCAAGAGTTAACTTAGACTTCGTTCGGATGACGTAAGAGCGAGGTACTGACTCTATTTGTTGTAAAAATATCGTCTATTTGTCGATTTTTTTTAATGGTTAATTGTATTGGTCTTACAAGTGTTGTGTATAAATAGACGATGCGGATATAGAAAGGGAGAGAATGCCCGTAGGTTTGCATGCTGTACAAGAGAAATAAAAATTTCTTTATGTAAGGCATACTGTCAGTCTCTTTACTCGTGCAGCCTGTTGGTCAGGGACACGCAAAGGACTTTCAATGCCCTTCGTATCCAATATAACAATGCCTTCAGGGTGTTAGTGGGGCATTCGCGGTTCTGTAGTGCGTCTGGTATGTTTGCTCGGAATGGGAAAGAGTAGCATCCTTGATGCACAGAATTCGTGGAAGTGCTAACAGTATTTTGCAGATTATGTCGGACAAACCCGATTACCCCATTTTACATCACTGGGTGCAAACACATATATATGTCCCAAATATTAATGCCGCAAGATGGCGTAAATAGTAATTTATTATTTTAATGTGGTTTATTAATTTTGAATAATGTTATTTATTGTTAAAGTTATGAAATGAATGAATTAAAAAACTAAGAATAGTCTTTAAGTTCACATTTATACTTGTACTTGTCTATGGATTGCGGTCCGAAATAAAGACTTATTATTATTATTATTAGTATGGTATTTTTTGTATTTAACTATTTATCGTACGTCGTATTGATTTGAAAGCGTATTGTGTATTTAATCGTCATATAAGCTCGCCATTAGTGATTTGATATATTACTATGTGTATTTCTGCGTTAAAATATAATCTATATACCTAAATATCTTATACAAAAAGCGTGTTGCCGTGAACCACTGGCACATCTTCACAAATATTGTAGTTTCATTGCAGTGACACTCATTTGGAAATAGAATTTTATTGTATTTCAAATGTTCAAGCACCTTCCTGAATAGCATATTTTCGTAATAATATATGAATATTATGTGTAGCAATGAAAATATGCCGTATCCTTGACACTGCATTTGAACATTCCTTCGATCTTATTGTGAATATATCTCATCGGGCTAGGGTTGACAAGTTAGTACCGTAATATTTGCACGATACTACGCCATCATAATTATATCTAGTGCAGTTGATACCATTTGAAAATAGTCAAGACCATATTACCGTGATCGCAATCAACTAGGATGACATTATGTTTGTAGTACACTACACAAGTTACTAGTGCGTGGATTTTTTTTTTAATTTTTTTTGATTTTATTGCGCATGCATTTCATCTTACTAGCGGAGGGAACGAGTGTCTTGTATTGTGTGATTGGTTATGGCGGCTAAAGGTGGTATCTGGTAACAGCAAGAACATATGGGCGTGGTCAAAATCGATCAGAAAAACATCTTTATTAATTTTCACTATCTTTTACGTGTAATGCATTAACCGAACATAAGATAAAACAATGATCTAGCAACTTAATTCATAAGATCTTCACAAAAACGAACCTATTTTCCACAATATAACATATAAATCTTTAAAAGAATAAGAAAAACCTTGTCTACGAAATTTATTTTTACTTGTAACTATTGAAAATCCGTAGGTCCAAATTTATTCATATCTTAAATACGAGAAGACAAAGGGTCATTAAAATAATGACAGTCATGCATGGACGTGAAAACTTATGTACAAACCGCATCGTTACAATTCACGCCTTTGTCCCATACATCGGCGTGACCGCATCCTGTTGGCCAGGGCAAAGGAAAACTTGACCAGTTTCACGAATATTCGTCTGTTTGTTGCTGCGTGAAAAATACAATTGAACTTCCATCGAAGTGTGTCTGTCTAGCTTAATACTCGTGATTTGTACATATTTATATTATCGTAAGAGCATCGTTTCATTGGATTTTAAAATAAAATGTGTTTTTAAACGTAAATATATTTTTTTAACTCATAATGTAATCAGTAAACAAATATTAAGTTATTTATTGAAGAGGTAATGTAATAAAATTAAAATCTTATAATAAATTTTTAATTATTTAATTTTACAGATATAATTTTTAGCTGTAAGCTATTATTTCAACGCGAAAAGTCTAAGTAATTGATTTATTATTAATATATCTTTAGTAATTAATCTGTTTAAGTCGTACTATATGCTATATATCGAAATATAGTAGGCAATAGGCAAGGTAAACAGAGGTCTTTGATAAATTAACAACAAATTAAAGCGTGTAAATTTCTGAAAAAGTTTTTTAATCAATATCTAATCTTTACACATTAAATATTATAATCAGTACTAACATCGACTTATTTTTTATAAAGAATAAAACTAATTGATGTGTGTATTTATTGTGTAATAAAATAATAGAATATTATTTATCTTAAATGCACAAATAATAAACGTTCGACACGGCTGTACATTATCGAGGCGGGCGCACAATTTGTCGAGGTAATGGAAAAATTCCATGGTAATCGGTCCCCCGCCTCGTCTAGGCTCCATCGGAAAACCGGTATATCTCTATACCTAGACATTTGGCGTGGTATTCTAGATACAGTTTCGAGGTTAAATTTTATAACGAGTTCTTCTTTGAGCCTTATATGTGTCTAATAACCAATTCTGTGGATCATAATAAAATTTCGAATCATGAACCAGGCTTGTAACTTGTTGATGAAGTTTGATTAGTAAATTTTCGCATAAGTATAATCATATATATAATACATGTTATGCCTTGTTAACAGAGGAAATATGTGTTCCTTCCTAATTTTAATAACGTATTTTATCGTCGTACGTTGTCTAGTATTTAATATCTCACGATACATTTGTGGTATACATATCATATTGTCTTAACTTTTATCCTGCGTACCCTATTAAATAATCTCAATTTGTAATTTTTTAGCCTTTCTTTGTTTCTACAATATATTTATAGAATAATGAATTGCATCAGAAAAAAATGGGTTTAACTCCGATCTTTATTTTTAATTTAAAATGTAATGCCTAACCTGAATTTACCACCGTTTAAAAGTAATACGATAGTAAATCTTTGGTCAGAAAATCTTTCAGCTGAAGAAAGTTCTATAACGTATAAATACGTAGTGACAAGGATAAAAATGTTCACACTATGTGCTACAATTATAGCTACAAAAGATTTTAAGAAATTTCACAACAAAGCCCTTCTTTTCGCGACAATGTGAGTATTATAGATGCCCATACAAAGCCTCCTAAACCTTGATTCCTCACTGGCCGACGATAGAATGAGCTCCGGACCTTATGAGATTACCTCACACAAAGGCCGGCTTATTGGTAGAGAACTACAATATTCAGGGCTTAACTTTTGCGTTTTCAATGTACGTGGAAGCGTGGAGACATGTTACGATTGAAAAGAACCCATACAATTTATTACATCTGTTACAATATGTGCTTCATATGAAAATCGGATCAGAGTAATTGATATATTAAAACATTTATGAAGAAATCATGTGGTATTTATGAATTATTAGTAATATTATTAGAGACCACGGTTACGATAATCTCTTATAATGCTTAATGGATTCAATCAAGTGGTCACGTAAAAATTGTTGTGAAACGATATTCATTGAAAAACTTAATATGGTAAAGGAATCAAATTTGTTTTCTTTTAATATTTATACAATTTCCGCATTCTTTTACTAAATCCAAGGGATAGGAAACGAAGTAGACTGAATGATATATTTGTTTTGATTCTTAAAAACTGAACTATTTAAATATTTTTTAATTTACCTTCGTGCTATATATGCTATTTTCATGAAACTATAGGTGACAAACGAGCATACAGTATAAATTCTACTTCTGACGACCTAGGGACGATCTGGGAATTTTCAAGAAAAGAGCCATCACACCTGAGAACTAACATGGAACTCTTTACCTGTAACAGGGCCCCTTCTCGCCTCAAACGAAACAGCAGAATTATGCTGTTATTACACGTTGTTATTCTAAAGGCGTTTTCCTTCTATGGTCGAACCGACACATTCATATTATACGTATGCACAGCACTTTTCCCACTATTACTAAATGTACAAATAAGCTGTGAATAAGGCAGAGGCATGATAAAATAAAGCAAAGACAAACATAACAGTTTACATAACAGTATCTTAGATTTATTATTTTATTATTATGAAAAATAATCTTCAAACATTAACAGAAACAATATCGTTATAGTTACCATTTTAGAAGTATAGTCGTATCTGAAAACGGGTTAATCCCAACCAGCCTCTCAAATCATCTGAGTCGGTCGGGACTCCGGGACGGGCAGCTCCGGGAGAAAGCGGTGCTCCTCATCACCGGTCGTAGAGTCCGCAGGTTTCTCTCCCTTTCGCCCTAACCCTCGACCGTTATCTTTTATTATATATATATATTGTATTGTATATATTTGTTTTATTATATGTTTATAGGATTTTACTTATTTATTTACTTTATTGACCAACCAAGGATAAAAAAAAATATCCTCATAATAATAATAACACACAACACACTGAATATCAACAATTTTATGACAACAATATTGTTCTTCGCCTTATAATACCAAACCAAGCACTCGCGTTGCAGCAGCCTTTATACTCTTTAAATAAAATAAATATGGTAATAAAATATAAAAATACATTAAAATATTTTGTATATTATTGTACAGCAATTGATTCCTATAATTTAAGCATATATTATCAATAATCACAATGAGATAGAAGGTTCTTGAGTCGCTAACTCAGGCGACCATAAGATATACTTTACAATACATAAACTTCTAAGATCACATATGAAAATAATCACCTAATACTCATGCCTATTATCATTGGGCATGTAAGAGGCGCGACCCAACCGCGTCTAATACGAGAGATCGAATCTATCGCATTATCCACTAATACCTACTGATGCTTCTTCAAAGGTTCCCTTCTAGAGAGGGCGAAAAAACGATGAATAGAGCTTATGGAATCTAATAAAGTGGAAAATTCTTCGCGGAGCTCGCTACGACACGACTAATTTCACATTGACGAATGCTTATCCATTATTACCCGTAGATGTAATGGCACATAGAAAAAGTTGTGATTGGAAAAATATTTAAATATTTTATTTCATATCAATATCAAACAATTTATGTATGTATTTATTGTAAATATGAGAATATACGGCTACCGTTACTATGCATAGTTCTAAGCGTATCAATATGAGGGCAAAAGACCACACACGGCCTATGACTATTTTAGATACGAAGTCAAGATACCGAAGAATAATTACGCATGAAGATTTAAATGGATACACTCGTCAATTATAAACTTCTCAATCTCTTTCAATCCCCATACGAAGTACAGTGGAAAGCATCGTCCCTCCGCGGTTCAGCGGACTCTTTCTTTACCAGTATCTAAAGGCAGCATGGATATGTCACGTATAATTTTTGTTATATATATATAATTCAATTAGGTTATTGTCGCTCTAAATTTTTATATAGTCATTTTCGTTTTTATTTAGCTTTGCATAATAATTGACGACCGCGGGGTGTAGTAGTAAAGGTACCTGACAGCTATGTCACGGATACTGAGTTCGATTCCTAGGCTAGGAATAACATCTGTGCCTAATAAAAACGTCATTTTTGGGGTTCCGTGATTATTTGATATCCTTGACACTGCATCTAAATCTTTTTCTGATAATTTTGTAAATTCATTACACAGGAAAAGCAAAGCTGAGTGAGAGCACTCACTGTTGATGTCATCTGGAAATAAGGAGAAATAACTCCGAAATATTATGAGTGATAATAAACGATTTTTGTATTAAGTCTGATAATATTAATTAAAATCTTATTATAATTTTATAGTGAAGGGATCACAATCCTTTTCATTTAACTTTTTGACTTTGTGGTTCACGACATAAAAAGATTGAGAAACAATCATTTAAATTATTCCAATTTAGCTATGATAACAGCATATTATTAATTATAAAATACAGACCATTATTTTACTTTTGCTGATAGGTATAGGATTTATGTTTATTATTTTAATGTATAAGAAGACAAAAACCTTATTTCCGCTGAGCCGAGACTGTTCCTCTTCCAACAGGTAACGTTTACTACGACAAGCTTTTTATTGTAATCACCGACATTATAGGGTGCGATTGCATTGCCTGTGCTAATTACGTTGTAAGTTAAAAGATGTAGAGTTGTTAATATCAAATGGTTATAAAAGATTGTACTAGGTCGAAGAAAATATGCGAACATCTTTGATTAGCATCGATTTGAGTAGTTACATAGTCAATTCACTGACCACGCCATCAGTACTTTTTTCCGACCTTGACCCTAATAATTATGAGTTGAAAAATGATTTTTGTGTTAAATATTTTTTCTGATATTATTGATAGAGATGTAAAGATTGAGATAGGTCTGTTATTTATAACTGCTTGCCGTGGTCCACTCTTGTAAACACTTTAATAGTAATGTCTCACGTCTACATCGCGCTACGACATAAACAAAAAACAACAATGTTACATGTACAAATTAGTCTCTATGTATATTCTGAGATCTATCTTTTGGAAGACATAATGCGTTTTTTTTATTATTAAGACTATTTAAAAGGTTATACGTCAATGCGCAGGTGGATATATTACATTTTAGAATGGTGATATTAAGGCTATTTAAGAGGTAATACGTCTTGCGCAGGTGTATATATTACATTTTAGAATGGTGGTATTAAGGCTATTTAAGAGGTAATACGTCTTGCGCAGGTGTATATATTACATTTTAGAATGGTGATATTAAGGCTATTTAAGAGGTAATACGTCCATGCGCAGGTAGATATTAAGGAATGAGTGTTTCTAAATTTGAGCGAAAGCTTACGGAACTATTATCTATCCTTTAAATTTGAAGACATACTAAAGACATCGTCGTGGCCAAATCGAAGTGGGGAGCAAACGAGTGGAAGAGCTACACTGCAGTTTGTTTCTAGCTGCAGAATGAATCGGTCATCTCAACCGGGGTAGGACCACGCCCTCCCAGAATACCAGTGTAAATAGCAGCATAAATGTGTTTCGTCTGCTGAGTGTAGGGATCCGGAGACCTTTATTACTGATGAAGGCATTCCATCTCGGTCGGTTATCAAGAGTAATAGCGCATCATTATGATTCCTTATCAAGGACGAATGTCATGGGCCGCAGGAATCACTTGCCATCAGGTGAACTGTGCGCTCGTTTGTTACTCGAAATGTATAATAATAATAAAAAAAAACATTTTACGCACGCATTTCAATCAATAATGAAACTAATATAACATCATACATAACCGCAGTCTGTCGCATTAGGGAAAGAGGGAGTGGCACCGTTTAGCGGTGACAGCAATCCGCTTACGTCCGCGGCCGAGAGGCATTAAGCAGTCATTAAATATGCATGTAGCACTCCGCACATGCGGCAACATCCTGCCTCCATGTCGAGAAGGAACAGTAAATTCATATAAAAGCATAACATAGAACATTATTAACTTTTTTTACTCTTTGTTAACTTTTGTTATTTTTCTTGCGATTCCGTTACGTACGAGTAACGCATTTTTATTGAATTAGACATTAGTAAGACGGGACAAAGTTGAGCTAAATCTTTTAAAAACACATATAACAATCAGAGACAATCTCATTTAAAAAAAAAACGTTGTCATCGTTTAACAGTCACTGTTGTTTTAAATGGAATTCAGCTGTAAGAGTAACTTATACCCGTTGAGATAGCCATGTCTGCAATAAGCCTAACTGAGAGAGGAGATCTCACAGTTAGGCTTATTGCAGACATGTCTGCTTGACAACATCGAATAAACTACTAACACTGTGGAAATTTTTAAAGTGGTACAGCTACGCTGTAGTTTGTTTCTAGCTGCAGAATGAATGGGTCAGCTCGATCGGGGTAGGACCATGCCCACGCAGAATACCAGAGTTTGTGTGTTTCGTCAGATGCAGAGATTACCTTTATTATATCGGTGACGAGGCATTCCATCTCAGTCCTCAAGTGTGGCAACGCATCAGCATCATGATTTCTTGCTAAGGATGAATGTAGATGTTATGGGCTGTAGGAATCATTTGCCATCGGGTGAATTATGAGCTCATTGTTTACTCTAAAAAAATCTATATATACTGAAAATTCATTTTACTCTTTTTTTTACATGAAATATGCAATATTTTCAATTCCTATACTTTACGTATATGAACGAATACATAAAGTAATAAAAAATAGATAATTGATGGTGGAAGGGTATATCGAATGAATTAATAACATAATGTTATATGTATTCTGTATAGATTTACATATAAGAGGTAAGCGGCTTTCGGTAATAGGGCGGGGCGGTCGCTACGAGCCTCCACTCAGAGATTACGGGGGCGTACTGTGCATACTATATCAGAATGGTCCTTTGTTCCAGCATCGAAGAACCTAATGGTTATTTGTGAATTTATTAACTAAGTAGTTCGATTAGCAATTTCAAAATTACTTGCCCATTGACGACTATGGAGCAGCTATGTTACTTAATTATATTGTGACACAATTAATGCCATTTTTCATTTTTATTATAATCTTCTCTATTGCTATTTTAAGATTCAACATATAAATGTCTAATATAAATAATATTTTTCATGTTATATATTATAATTTATTATTTCTTTATTCACTCAACATGCCTTCTATCTCTCTCTCTCTTCTATCTACTCTTCCTTTTAATTTGCTTAGCTATCCACTTTGACAAAGTAATATAACGTCTCACACGTGTTCATAAATACACGCAAATCACCTAATTTTGAGTAGATATTCATTCGATATTTAAATAAATCAAATTTTTCATATCCTTAATTTAAAATGAAAATAAAAAGCCCTCTAACATTTTAGATTATCGCTATCTCAATTTAAAAAAAAATTATATCATTTTAATCATTTGCATTCAGTTACTATGGGAACGAAAACAAAAGTTTCGATTCCTCTACAAGGAATATCATTTTGAATTTTTAGTTTTAAAGTTTGGTCATATAGGAAAATTGCGAATAACTTTCTCTGTTCTTTACTTCTTACTCTGCTTTAAACATAGGTACTGAATGCTATCAAGCATTTCACGAAGTTTTACATAACAGAAAACGTACCGAGGAAACCGAGACCCAGAAAAACAACCCCGCGTGAAGAATTAAGAATGATATTGGTAGCCAAAAAAGAACTGTACAAAGGATCACAGCGTTTGGAAGTATTTGGTGGTGGAGGGTGGAGAGATGTGTCAGCAAGAACAATCCTCCAACAAAGACGACCTCCGAATAAAGAAATGGATCTAAAATTTAAGAAGAAAACAGTTAAACATGGAGAACGGAATATCGAAGTTTGGGGCTGTTTCGTGACATGATTGATGACCTGTTAGGCAAATTGTAGGCACTATGGATAAATTCCAGTACATGAAAATATTAAACGCAACTTTGTTTCCCTAATGCAGAGGAAAGTTTGCCTGTGGTTTGGACTTTCCCAAAAGACTATGATCTGTTGTATGATGAATTGCGACGGAGCCAATCAGTAACGGTCTTAGATTGGCCCCCATAAAGTTTCGACATCAACCCTATTGAAAATTGTGGTACCATGTGAAGAAATGAAGCTCACAAAACGTACCACTAACGTTTTCCAACTTTATATGGCTTTTAAAGAAACATGGGAGAAATTCCAAAATCAACTTGCAACAAATTAATATCTTCAATGCTAAAGCGATGCGAGCTAATATTATTGCTAAAGGAGATGCGACAATTTATTGATAACTTTACATTCAGTCTCTAAAAAGTATCTATAATTAATTATAATATACTTAATTTACTTAGTTGCTGATTGTGTCTTTAATTAGTTGTCCAACCTTTGTTTAATTCATACAGCTTCCAATATAGTTAAATCGAATAAAAATGTGAGACGTCTCAACATTATTGAAAATATTTCTAATATTTTTCTCACTATGTCCTACACAAGTGATTTGAAGCGTCAATAGTCTATAGGTTTAGGGTGAAACTTAAGGTAGGTCGTGGCCGTATCATCGGTCGCAGGTTCGAATCCACCATTCGACTATTATCGTGAACTATCTCCTACCATAAGCATTTTGAGCTTATTTGGTGGCTTAACCGGAATATAAGTACTAATATTTAAAAATATATATATATTGCTGCAAGTTCCTATTGCATTTAAAATAAGTGATTACAAATCTCAATAACATAATATCCCTTGATTGTCTTTGATTACGTGACCGCTTATTATATTAGATCTAACTGCCAGGTATGTATTTAGTAGTGGTCTAATATATGACATTTCTATTAAAACATAGTATGACACTTATACAGATATGTACTTGATGCATGAAAAAAACCTGGTTGCTTTATTAATCAGGTTTATAAGGAAAATGTAAAGAAAATCAGTGAGCCAATAAAAGTCCCCGTAAACATTATAGTTAGTTGGATAAACATCGGGCCCGCAACCCCGTCTCATTTGCATAATAGGCGCGTCGCCAACAGCTTCGAAATAAAAAATCTACCAAGCACGAGAGCCCTATCTGAAAACTGGTTCAGTACATGTGTTTAATGTTTAACTTTGATGTAAACGTTTGGTGCTTCGGTTTTCAGTCACAGGATAGTGCTTTTTGTGTCACGGTTTATGGTTCGTTTTACGGTGACAAACATTATTGTCTTCAGTTTATCTGTAAATTTGAACATAAAAATGGTGCGAATAGTTTAGAAATCGGAATTATCCCTCATCCCGGACCCCACAGTGGCACTATACAATAATATTATTTATTTTTATGTAACTTACGTAAGTAAGTGTTGAATAAATCGAGGATAAAGTGAGTTTTTGAGACGGGGGGGCGTATTCCGAACTCAACTATGATGGCAAATGGTAGGTTGAGATGATGACGATTGAAGTAAGGATGATAAACGAGCACACAAGTCAACTGTGTGCTTATTTGTGACCCCAAAAAAAAGCTCAAATCAATTTCAATAAAGTTTGACACACTCGCATATAAATTTTGGTCTCTTTACACAACAATTTTATTAAAGATATTATTTTAGATAATTAATAATATCGTAGATCATTTCATAACAGATCTTAAAGGGTATTAAGGGATATGTTCAAAACTTTTTATAAAAAAATCGTTTGAAAAATGAATAAATACCGTGGGTTTTCTAAACGATACACATTTTTAACAGCGGTACCTTGAAACGGCCGGTAATGGCTTTATAAATAGATTTCGGAAAGTATTTTCTATTAAATAAACTTCCATTTGACGTGGTATAGAGCGCGCGATGTGTTCGTATGAATAAATCATATCAAATAACTATCAGGGGAGATCCGCGAGGCATTCTTTCCCCGCTTACGTCGAAACATTGCTTTTAGTTCAAATAGCCTGTTTAAATCAGGACCAGATTTCTATAAAGCATTCCATCTTAACTTTTAGATGTCCCATCTAGCATTACAATATAATCAATCGAAAGAGTTATGAAGGAAGCCAAAAGAGTTAGACCAGATATGGGTGACGAAGCATTCCATCTTAACTTTTAGATGTCCCATCTAGCATTACAATATAATCAATCGAAAGAGTTATGAAGGAAGCCAAAAGAGTTAGACCAGATATGGGTGACGAAGCATTCCATCTTAACTTTTAGATGTCCCATCTAGCATTACAATATAATCAATCGAAAGAGTTATGAAGGAAGCCAAAAGAGTTAGACCAGATATGGGTGACGAAGCATTCCATCTTAACTTTTAGATGTCCCATCTAGCATTACAATATAATCAATCGAAAGAGTTATGAAGGAAGCCAAAAGAGTTAGACCAGATATGGGTGACGAAGCATTCCATCTTAACTTTTAGATGTCCCATCTAGCATTACAATATAATCAATCGAAAGAGTTATGAAGGAAGCCAAAAGAGTTAGACCAGATATGGGTGACGAAGCATTCCATCTTAACTTTTAGATGTCCCATCTAGCATTACAATATAATCAATCGAAAGAGTTATGAAGGAAGCCAAAAGAGTTAGACCAGATATGGGTGACGAAGCATTCCATCTTAACTTTTAGATGTCCCATCTAGCATTACAATATAATCAATCGAAAGAGTTATGAAGGAAGCCAAAAGAGTTAGACCAGATATGGGTGACGAAGCATTCCATCTTAACTTTTAGATGTCCCATCTAGCATTACAATATAATCGAAAGAGAAAGAGTTCTGAAGGAAGCCAAATGCGTTTTGATACCAGATATCGGTGACATTAAAAAAGTGAAGCATTCCATCTTAACTTTTAGATGTCCCATCTAGCATTACAATATAATCAATCGAAAGAGTTATGAAGGAAGCCAAAAGAGTTAGACCAGATATGGGTGACGAAGCATTCCATCTTAGCCTTTAGACATCTAAACACACGGCTGCAGTAAGATTTCTTATCGAGGAATAATATAAATGAAAATGGCAATAACACATAAATCACCGTAAACTGTGTGCTTATTTGTGACCCCAAAAAAAAGCTCAAATCAATTTCAATAAAGTTTGACACACTCGCATATAAATTTTGGTCTCTTTACACAACAATTTTTTTAAAGATATTATTTTAGATAATTAATAATATCGTAGATCATTTCATAACAGATCTTAAAGGGTATTAAGGGATATGTTCAAAACTTTTTATAAAAAAATCGTTTGAAAAATGAATAAATACCGTGGGTGCTCTAAACGATACACATTTTTAACAGCGGTACCTTGAAACGGCCGGTAATGGCTTTATAAATAGATTTCGGAAAGTATTTTCTATTAAATAAACTTCCATTTGACGTGGTATAGAGCGCGCGATGTGTTCGTATGAATAAATCATATCAAATAACTATCAGGGGAGATCCGCGAGGCATTCTTTCCCCGCTTACGTCGAAACATTGCTTTTAGTTCAAATAGCCTGTTTAAATCAGGACCAGATTTCTATAAAGCATTTCAACGACTTCTTTGCATACATTTGCGTTTCTACGATGTATTAAAAAATTTTATAAAAAAGATTTTTTTTATTTCATTATATGGAAAATAAATAATCAGAAATTCTTATGATCTTAGTAGAATAGAATATCTTTTCAAGTTAAGATAAGATAAAATTCTCGCACTCATAAATGAGGAGGTAATGACGGGGATTGCTGTCGATGTATTAGACTGGGAAAATTTTATCGTCATATTCATCTTATAAGTTTCACTAATTTGACTGGTCCTGCGAGGCCTGGTGACAAGATTTCTTGTCTCTAACTTTGGCGATTAATCAAATAGTCGCCACCCCTCAACTGAAATTATATGCCTACCTATTATTAATTAGATCTCCGAGTAATACTTAACTTGTATTAACAAACGTAATCGTTCTTAATATTACTTTTATTTAAAAAGGAATATTTATCATCCTGTGAAGTGTGTGCTCGTTCATCACCCCTTCATATATATATATGTGTATATATATATATATATATATATATATATATATATATATATACATTATATATATTATATTATATATTATTATATATATATATATATATATATATATATATATATATATATATATATATATGTATATATATATATATACTATAAAGATAAGGAGCCGCGTGGCGTAGTGGTTGGAATGGATGCTGCATACTGAGTAATGGGCTTCGATTCCGACACTGTATCTGAACTTTCCTCTGATCTTATTGCATATATACTTTGGTCTCAGGAGCGGGAGGAAGAACCTCATGCTTCCGCGAATATGTAAAGCACTATAATATATCTTGTGCAGTTGACATCATCAGGATATTTACCTATATCTTCGGATACGAAATTGATCAAGAGGATATCACATCTATGAATTCTTTAACACATTTTAACATGCTTTTTTTTATTACATCGATAGTAACAAACGAACCCACAGTTCATCTGATGGAAAAATATTCCTGTGTACCATGACATCTACATTCAACCTTGACAAGGAATCATAATGCGGATGCGTTGTTCCCTTCGACGACTGAAATGGAATGCCACGTCACCATTAATAAAGGTATATGTAGGGAGGCTACACTCACCAGTCGAAACACAGCAGCATTATGCTGCTATTTTACACTAGTATTCTGCGAGGACGTGGTCTTACCCCGGTTGAGCGGAGCCATTCATTCTGCAGCTAAAAACAAACTATGTACATGTACACATGTGTAAACAAATATATGTATTAAATCACAAAAGATAAACATTTTGGCACTCACTGAGCCTAAATGGAGCCGTTGAAATTGATCAAACTCAATCCCTTCAACAGTCAAATATATGTTGTAATAAACTACGTTTTTCCACGTTTTCGGGGCTTTATATCAAGCTCAGTAATTTTAACGTCGCGCGCTCCTCGTACATTGGATTTTTCTGAAAAGCGACGCGCGCAATCCCTGAGGATTCCGTGCCGGGAACTTTAGATATATCTTCAGATGTAAGACTCCTAAGCTTCACGGTAGCCGTGATTGCTTGGTGCCCGACGGCACGACTACGTGTATAATGTTTTAAAATGTTTTATTAAGTAACACCGCATAATGTTTTTAAAAATATTGACATTTTATAATTTAATGCTGTGATAGCTATAACTTATTATTTAATAAACATTGTATAGAAATCAATAGTTTTTTGACAATTGCATTGCTTGCGGTATAATCTATGGAAAAAGATATGATTAATTTAAGTTATATATCGAGTAACCGAAATATGAAACAAAATGTGTGTCAGATTAACAACTAATTTGAATATATTTTGGCACAAATAAATATTATAGATAATTAGCAGTATAATGTCATAGCGTTTCATATCGTTTAGCAATGGAAATATAACCAATCACTGTCAACGAGACTACGTGACAACGTGTTCACGGGCCGCAGTCATAACTGATATATATTGACGCCGGTTTGAAAAAACATACACGAATATTAGAGCAGATAAAAAATATTCAAAATTAATAAGCACAAAAGAAAGCAAGCACGAAGGATCGTTACGGTGGCGGTGCGAGGTATGGCGTTGACGCTGCGTGGTGCGCCTTTGTTGCGAGTATCGAAGAACTCGTAATTATCGTTTGCATTTGACGCGGTGACATTAACAGATTTGGTGGGTTTTAAATGTCTTGATTAAAAGATATAAATTATAATATACCAATTATTAAATACTACGAAAGAAAACAATATAAAGATAAGAAGAGTTAAATAAATATATATTCCCAGAAAACATATAAAACTTGTAGTGTCTTATCAATATTACGTTATATATTGCGAAATATTATTTCATTTAAATTGCTGTAACACGATTAAATGGTCAGAATCGGTAAGCTCACGCAATCCCGCGTTTAGCGAAAACCGAACGTCAGTTTTAAAAATTTAATAACAAGGTTCATTGTAAGAAAAATTATACTTAATTGTTAGAGAATTTTACTGCAGTTAACTTTTTTATAATAAAAACTTAACTTTAATATACATATATGTAGTTGCATTTTATTAAATAGTTTTCACTAATAGGATGCAAAGAAAAATAAATAAGGGTTTGTCTCTTTATTTCAATGAAACCTTGATATAATTTCTAGTACTAGACATCTTAAAATAACGTACATTTTCAGTTAAAATAAATGTCCAAAGGTAAAAAACTTAACAAGTATGTAAATAAAAATGAGTTTTACTATTACTTAACGAATAGACTAAAAATCATTTAATGCTTTTATAATTATTAAACAAACCAAGGAAATTACTAATATGTCTGTCACTGTGTGATCCTTTTATCGGAGGGGAGAACCGTGGAAAGGGAAAGGTTCATGAATGTTTTAAGAGATTCATTTTATCTGACGGATTGATGTCATATCAAAGTAAAATACAAGTAAACACTAAGTAGTGGTTTATAATGTGGCTGTGTATAACAGATTACAAATAAACATCTTAGAGATGTGCATCAATACTCATGTATTTCCTTAAAATTCAATAGCTCTTACTGTTGTGAAAAATTTTATTAAATTAGGGTGACAAATCGGCCCAGAATTCACCTGGTGGTGAGTGCACCGCACGCCATCCAATAGGCACCCACATCAACCCTCCATTAAAATCATGATGCAATTGCGTTACATACCGTTTAACACAGCAGTAGTACAATTACTTCCAAGTCCTACCCACCTACACTACTTCATTCTTAACGTAAGAAACGTACTTTCTTTGTAAGATTTTGATGTAGAAAACACGACAAACATTTGTTCTCCAGTAATCTTTTCTATTCCACCATTATACTATTGCCGTGAGCAGTCTCCTAGCACAAGCATTTTCAGCTTAGTTGTAGTGGTTAACCGGAATATTTGTCATGTTAATGGCATTGCTAATATTATTTAACAAAAAAAACAAAACAAGTACCTATTTTATAAAATTGCCGTAAAATATTTAATGCCAAATTTTAGTTATAGATTTTCTTCATCTTCATTGCACATTGACGTAATTTACTGTCAAGTACTCGTTAAACATGCATATGACGTCTATTATCTGTACAAAAGTCTATAATGACCAGTGGCTCTTGTCAGATCTTTCCCGAATGAAAAAATTCAAGCATCATCAATGTACCAAAGGCAATTTCCAGTTGAATTTTCGCCTTTATCTCTATTGGTCAAGTTTCACAAATATTTGCAGAGTTAGTGGTGAATATTTGTCAGTGTAAACGGTAGCGTAGAGCTGTTGAAGGAGAGTTGATTTGTTGCGCTGCGCCTCGGGGCCTCGGGGCTCTAATCTAGTTGGCGCCCCCGCTACTCAGTTAAAATCGCAAGGCTAATAAAATATTTTGACCCTTTTACAAGTTGAATACGCCCACTGCTCGGGTACAGTCACAATCGCTTGATTTAAAATCGTGTTTGAATTTTTTTCATTTTCTTTGATTAACGAAGCATTTTCTATTGAATAGAGTCAGAGTGCAGTTAAAGATTGGTTATAACACAAATACGTCTGTCTTCATTACAGAATGCCGAGTGTTATTCTGTTCACACAGTTCAGTTCAACGAGTTCAGAGTTCAGTCACAGTTCATGGTAATACCTACCTTCTCCAGAACGAACCCATTATTGATACAGCTAAAAACAGACTGGATTGAGTAAACACTTAATGCTCCTATATTTGATGTAGAGGGCTGAAGAAAATGTGTACTTAATTACTGGTGAGAAGGTACTTGATCTTAGTCTTAGATGAATATGTGATATGCTTATCATCAAATAACATTTGCCATTCCAATTTCATAGAATATACAATTCGAATCATAATTCATTTTAACGCAATCTATATATTTCAGTTATTGCATGCCTGTTTGATTTACCATTATGAAAACATAATAAAGTAAAAAAAGTATATTAATGTTGTATTAACAAAACTATCACAAATGCCAAGGTACGCATATAGATGATAGAGAAGTATCAGTCATAGATCTATTTAAGTAAAGTACTTTTACCGTTAATAATAAAAATTTATGTGTATGAAGGTACAATGCACCCCTACGAAACTATTCGGATGCGTCAATAATTGAAATTTGTGCCCGGAGGCATTCATGGCAAATAACTTTATTCAGCATTTAGCTTCCAATTTACAAGGAGTGTGTTTTGCGAACGGAAGAAATGTAATGTCGCCCCTACACGAGGGCGCTGGTGTCAAAAAATTTGTAAACATAATAATTGCATTGAAACTTCAATAGGCTAATAGCATAAAAAAATGGGTGGTTTCTTATTTTGTAGAATAGGTGGCAAACGAGCAAGTAGCTATCCCGATGTTAAGTGATTACCGCCGCCCATGGATGTCCGCAACATCTGAGGAGTCGCAGATGAGTCTACAAAACTTAACGTCGTAGGTTCGATCGATGAATATTAGTAATGGTAATAACAGTACTACCATTACACAAATTAAAACAAATTGTATTGCCCGGGATTACATTATCTGGTGCACTGCAAAATGACTTAAAATAAATTGCCTTAAAGATTTAATATATATAATCACATGTTATATAATACTACTATAATTTGTTCAAAATATGGTACAGTAAGAACTTCAAGTCGTTTTACACTAGACTGGATATGATGCCGTGAGTGCCGTCACGTGGCAAAACATTTTTCGTTTTTTACATGCAGTTTTATCGCATTAATTAAAATTATAAATGAATGTTTTTTTTAAATTATTATATCACGAGAGTAACAAACGATGAGTCACTTGATGGCAAGTTATTTCTGCTGACAACTACATTCATCCTTGACAAGGGAATCATCAGGACCGAGATGGAATGCGTCACCAGTAATAACGGTCTCCGGTTCCCTACACTCACCAGACGAAATGCAGCAGAAATATGGTGCTATTTTACGCTGGTATTCGGTGGGGGCGTGGTCCTTCCTCAGTCGAGCTGAGCCATTCATTCAGCAGCTAGAAACGAACCGTAGGCTTGGCTACTACCCCAGCAGGTGGTAAGTAGCGATATAGCCCTAGACGGTAAACGCACTAGCACAGTAAAAGTCTACTGTGTACCTAATGCGTAAAGCAAGTGATTAGAATCGTTTAATTCTTTCTATTCCAAGGACAAGACAAAATGCTTTATACTTACTGTTACGAGCCTCTTGACGTGACTTTTTTTTAAATAAAACAATTTTATTCTACTTGAATATGTATACTATATTCAGTTACATGAGATAGAGCAATAGTTTAGGGTACGGCCTGCAAAACTTAAAGTCATAGGTTCGAATCCGCTATTCGACCATTTTCGTGAACCATCTCCTAGCACAAGCATATTCAACTTAGTTGGAGTGGTTAACTAAATAAATATTTCTGATATTAGCAATGTTATAGCATTGCTAATATTCTTTAAAAAAAGATTTAGTTTATGTTACTTGGACCGAGTCTAGAGATGAACTGGACTTAAGTTTAGATCCAATAGAAATGCCAAAAAAGCCCCTTTACAGAGGAGTAGGATTCATCAGCCCTATGCTGTCTAATCTCACATCTTAGTCCTCAGGGGTGACGACGCATGCGCTTTCGTCCTTACGGAAAAAGATAAAAATCTTAGTCTGCAAGGGCGAAAAAGCATCATTTTCATTATTTACCGGGCCTCAATAGATGTTATTGATTGATGAAATATAAAATGAATCATTTAAAAGTTTTTTTTTACTTAAAAAGGAGGTGCTTTAGTTGACCCATGTGTAGCGATTATATTTTTAAATTATTAGGCCATCTAATAGAATCTATCAAATCTCATGTGTTTGTATATTGTTACTGTGTGTTTTTGTTGTTTGTCTTTGATCTAGCTACAACATAAATGGGTCGATCACTCTCTCACAGAATATTAATATTAAGTAGCAGCACACCGCTGTTGTATTTTGTTTAGTGTTTGTTGAGATCTAGCGATGCAGTTATTGGAAGCTAGGCAATCTACCTCAGCCCTCAGGGGTGTCAGTGCATGTGAATCTTGATCCTTTTTTACTACTACGCGGGGGCTTCTGCTAAGGCTAAGTGCGTAGCAGGTCTACAAGCCGAGGTTGTCTCCATAACAGCACCCACGGTTCTGTCTATAACGGATAAATTTTTGAAAAATATACTCTTATATGTTTTATCTACAATACAAATATATAAAAAACATGTTTTTTTCACCTTCTAATCACATGTCTGTCACTCTATGTCACTCTTTTTATCAGCGGTGGATAGAATGATTTGATCAAAATTGGTTCAGTAGGTTGTTTAAAATATATAAGTGAAATATGACCTCTAAAAATAAGTAATTATAATCAAAACACATATTATAAAATGATTACATAATAGAAGCACCGAATAAACCTGGTAAATATGGACGAAAAAAGGGACACTAGAAATTGAAAGATGTCTGTTTTATTTATAAGAACTTATTAATAATACGTAAAATTAATTGCAATGTGTCTTTGATATAATGTGGAAATAGAGACACATTGAAAAGGTTTCCTTGTTTTATTTAAACAAACTTATTAATAATGCGTGCCCGTTAGACGCACTGTGTCTTCAATATGATTTGAAAAAAGAGGCAGTAGTTATTTAGAAGGTTTCTTTGTTTTACTAAGACAAACTTATTAATAATACGTACCAATAAAACGCATTGTGTCTTTGATATCATGTAAAAAAAGAGACAGTAGATATTGAGAACATTTCTTTGTTTTATTTAAACAAATTTAATAATAATACGCACCAAAAACGTACCGTGTATTTGATATAATGTCAAAAATGCCCAAGTTAATTACTCGCTGTTTATTGGTTCCACATAATTGGCTCGATTATGAATTAACAAGTACGGCCCGCCGGCTCGCCTCGCCTCTGTAAATATAATTACGTGGCCCTTCAAACTTCGACATTATCACCTCGCCAATGAAAAAGATGCCATGACTCGATGTTGATATCGATACAAAAAATAATTCAATATTATCCAGATTCTGTTGATGTTGATGCTGTTAGCCTATGCGACTCTTACAGCTTCATCGGACAGGGCTCACGGAACTGAGGGGTCCGTGAGCTGGTTATGAGTGTTCCCTATTTGTGGTTCTCTTACTTACACAAAGCGCTCATAAACTGAGCGTGTCGGTCTGCTCTGAACTCGTAACTATCTGATGGTGCCAATTCAATATTAGAATATAAACCTTATTAAGAACCACTCCTTCGTCCTCTTACCCGATGTAATAAGATATTAACGATCGATCTATACTAATAACACAATAAGGATAATTAAGTATATAAATATAACATATAAGTATCTTACGATTGTTAATATTTTGCTGTTCTGAGTAACTCACGTGTAAAATGACGTTTTTTAAATCAATATCTTACGTAGAATTTATGATGTTGTGTGACAATAAAATTATTGGCATAGCATTATTGCCTATATCAAAATAACTCCCAAATTTTGTTCGATGTTTGGCATAGTTCATTAAAATTGTAATACATATCTTAGATGTCGTACTGAATAGAATAGAAAATATCGACTTAAAGAAATATCGACAATCTTGTCGCAATTACATTGCCTTTCCTAGAACGTAGTGCTTAATAAAAATGTTGGACGAACAGGCGTCAAAGAAACAGAGGTAATTTAATTATCTCCGGCTCTTATTAATAAACTGGGCTGCGCCCTCGACGGCTAAACGTCAATTAGTTAAGATGAAATCCGTGCTTTGTGTTGCTTAATTACCGTCTTATTTAAAAGTTTGATTAATAAAATGTGAAATATTCATAACTAGTACTCGTTCCTGCATCCACGACTTAATTATTTTTGGTTTCTCAATAAACTTCTCTATCGCAATAAATATCACAACAGAGAAAATTATATACAAACCTAAAACAGATATTAGTCTAATTTGTATATACATAAAAACCCCAGCGCCCTATTAACCTAATAAATATCGTTCCTATATAAGGGTACTACGAAACGTAAGCATCAAAAGTAAAAAATGTTTTGCCTATTCTTCTATTATTTCGTACATCTCAATTAAATTAAAAATATTTTTATATTTAAGAGAGGAAACATTAAAAAAAATCTCATTTCTTTATAGGCTGTTTATTAGTTACACGAAAAAAATAGATAACGAGATGTTGTTAACAGGTTTAGGGGCAGGTGTGCTCCAGGCTTGCTGTGTAATAATGTAACTCAACACGATAATGCTCGCCCGAAGCGCATACACCCTTACCAAAGTCACCTAAATCCATTTTTGGCAAATGCATACTAAAGTTATATGGACTTGTATTTATTTTTAAAATCTGTGTGTATAGATAAACATATGGTAAAGTAGTCAACAGATTTTTTGTTGGCTTATCTATACTTTTATGTACACTAATTACCACAATAGCCGAACCAATTTGAATATATACAAAAGATAATATTAAAATAAAGTTAGTAAGTATAAAATATATAATAACATCGTTAATTTAATTGAAGGAAAATTAATGTTAAAAAATTATTTACTTATTTTTTAATAATATAATATTTATTTTTAATAAAATAATTACATATTTACACTTACTTTTTAGAATATTACACAGATATATATTTTTTTATATAATAGAGCGAGGAAAAGGAGCAGAAGGGTCATCAACTGTCAACCATATAATGGAATTATTATATTCAGTATTTATATGTACCTACTAATCTCCATAATTTGTCAATCGATTATAATATGGTAGAGGCACGCTTGTAACTTGGTTCATCATGAATGGGTCGCCACGGCAGTCTACGTCCTAACAGTATACCAGAGCGAAGTAGCAGCATAACGTTACTGTGTTTCGTAAGGTGAGCGAAGGGATCCGGAGATAGTTACTGTTAGTGGGGCATTCTATCTCAACCTCAAAGGGACACCGCATGTGTAACTGGAATCTTTGTTGAGGATTTAAGTGTTAATGTGCTGTAGTTATCGCTTAACATTACCATCAGGTGGATTGTGTTCACTTGTCAATCTTAATTTCTTCAAAATAATGTAATTATTTATCTCTAACGTTTAATTAACGAGATGTTTTTAATATAAAAACCCTTTTTAAAACATGCACTTAATAATTCAGTTTTCCTTTTTTTATTTTCTTTACATTAATTTTGTAACACAAATTTTGTATAGGAAAGAATGTATTTATTATTTAATCCGCTAAATAAATTTACGATAAGTAAAAAAGTATTAAAAATTATAATATAAAAGTATTAAAAAGTATTAAAATAATTTAAATTTTGGGGAAGAAAACGACTGCATAAGATCGCTCAGCCTACCAAGATTTTTGTAAAAAAAAACCCATTATGCAATAATCGAATCATATTAAATCATTCAGTATAATGTTAAAATGCTTCCACAAATATTTGTCAATATACACCCTGTTACATCCATCAACGGATGGCTCAATATGCTGACGTCATAGTGATGTTCACAACAATTTTCTTCTAAATTTTACGGTGACTTCGTGTCTTAAACCTTATGGCACATACATATAAGGACATTATTCGTACAACCCTGTGTTTTACAATAACAAAACGTTAAAATTCCCAACAGGCATGTTACATTACATCGGCTTCCGTACAACTCTCCGTGCATTATGCGAGTAAATTTGGGGGCGCGGGCCACTTTGCAGCTTGCTTTGTTTCCGGCAGTGTGTGAACTTTGTCACCTTGTCCGTTAGCTGGTCTCCATGAATTCTAACGGACTTGGTCGGTTATTTTGTACACACAGATCACTTTTTGCATCTGCCTTTTTAGAAAGTTTTAACATTAATTTGTTTTACTTAATATCTTTTATAAATTATGTTTTTTCTTAAGTAAGATATTGAACAACAATAGCAGTTCACGTAACCTTACTTTTTCTACTACATATTTATAACAAATTTTATTTACTTTCAAAGTTATAATAAGTATTTAAAACAAAAACAAAACAATATTAGATTCTGTTTCGTTTTTGTAAGACGTTCGTGATGGCTATTTATTAGTTTGCTTCCTCGCATCCCGCAGTGCGTACAACCTTCTTTCAGAGAGGTACTCTTTACTTTGAATAAAATTGTTATATTTAAGTATTTTTTAAGAAAAAAACATTGTTCTTAGTATCGTGTCTTTGCCATTAAAAGAAGGAATGTTATTTAGGGTTATACAAACGAATACACAGTTCACCTAACAGTAAGTGACAGTAACATTCCTACGAACCATAAAATTCGTGCTTGATAAGTAATTTAAAAATAAACGCCTTGTAAAACATGGTGCCGGGGTTGGAATGTTTCGTCACCAGTGGAAAAGTCTCCCGTTTATTTCATCATACATTACATTAGTACTAAGCTACTATTTGACGCTGGCTATTTGATATGGGAAAACGTGATACTTGCCTAGTCTAGCCGACGCATTACTGATACAGCTTTTTTATAATTATAAACAATAAAAAACAAATATAAAAGGAACAGTAATTGGTACAAAGATTTATTTTACGAATGGAAATTTAATTTTTATAACGTAGAGAACAAAAAAAGCAATGATTTTTTATTTGAATATTTTTTGTTTTCGATTTACGTTATTAGATGACCCCGTAGTTTGAATTTTCCAAGTATAATGTTTATTTTCAAAATTTATAACATTAAATAATCATCTATATAATGTTCAAGAAAAATAATGTATCAATGTGTAACATTATAACGATTCGTTTATAGGTTTACGTTATAGATATGTTATTCGAAATCTTTTGCTTCCTAAATCCGTTCAAAATGTAGAACGCAATAGACTTTGACTCCCTATTTTGAGTGGACGCAATCAAAGGCAGACATGTCATCGAGTAGAAAATTTAACATGGCGGTCGCTTCCACCGCAAGTGCACCCGATCTTACTTGTAGCGAATTGTAGGGTGATCACAAATACGCCTAAAAATTGTTGAGATTATTTTTGTTTGTACATGTTTCGTCTCATCCTTATATATGAAATGTGTTTCGTCATTCTTTTCAATACAATTGATAATTTATATCTCAAGTATTTAGTATCGATCTTCGTCCTCAAAGATCTAGCCGCCGCCAGCCATCTTGCCCGATGACAATCAACAACAGAAAAATAACAGCTTACACATGTATATAAGCAAGTAAGTAAGTATATAAGTAGGTTGTGACTTTACTCTATTTTAATACTTGATGGTCACTGCATCGGTACAAGATTTTTCCTTCTAATAGTTTCCCTAGTCGGCGGTCCACTGTCTAAGATTTGAAAGACTTTTTGCTCTCTATATTAGCTTTGTAATAGAAAAATGAAATTTATACGCTCTTGCATCGTTGATTTCTGATTCGATTTATTTGTTTATGATATCTACGCAGCGTTTATTTTCATGATATCTTAGCTCGCGTTGGCTTTGTTGTCCGTCTACTGTATTTATCAAGAGTGTGGATATAGTATGACATTATAGATACAGTTTCGAATTATTTATTGACCTCAGTGATCTTATAACACAAACTGTATTTTATGTATACAAATCATTAGGTACTATACCAGATTACTGACTTATCATGTAAACCTATAGGGTACTTTGATTTAATTTAAAAATGGAGATGAATGTTTTCATATATCTCGTTACGACAAGTATTTAACACGCACTAAAATAGTAGTTTAAATACATTTTTTTTTTCACGGTGGTCTCTACTTGTAGTTACGAAATAACATCAACTTCGCAATTATATATTATAGTGACATAAACGTTTGCAGAAAGACAAAGTAGCTTAATCGATGACTCTTGCTTAGCCCGATAAAATGCATGTGCAAAGTTTTCAATACACCTAGATATCTCCGATAACCCACGATTTGTGATTGAAAAATAGTATTCCTCGGCAGGAAATCGAACTTAAGTGTTCTGATGCAACAACCAGGTACTAACTCCCTCGCTATATGTCTGCGAATTGGTGGTAAAGAAGGGTAATAGTAATAATAGCGATATTAATTTAGATAATCCTTAGTCAGAAGGTAGAACAGATCGAGCCGAGGTTCGACCCTCTCGGGAACCCTCGAGCCAGACGCGCTCACGAAACAGGGTAACGGTCCAAGTCGAGGCTCGCTCTCAGCAGCCCTTGTGCTAGTTACCCACTTATAGAGGCGCCATAAGCGCTCGGTCACCTCGGTGAAACTGTAAAATCGGCGGTAGCAGCGGCCATCAGTTAGAAAAAAAAGAACATGGCCATTAATGTTTTTATATATAATGTATACAATTACAATTACTTTTGTTATTATATCATTGAATATGTAATGTCATATGAATATAAATGTCAATCATATCATCGGTATGTAAATAACAAAATTTCTTTACACTCAATTATATAATATTTAGTATCAAAATCCCGCACCGAAAGAAATGTCTGAAACCATGGATAACACCAGGAGTTCTCAAATCAATACGTTATAGAAACAAACTTAATAGACTACTTAAAATGAATCCTAACGATGAAATCACAAAAATGAAATATTGTAAATACCGGAACGCATGCACTAACTTAATAAAATTTCTAAAAAAACAATATTACCAATCTCAATTTAAAAATAATGTAGGTAACAGCAAAACAAAATGGAATTTTATAAAAGACTTAAGTAATCTAAATGCAAATAAGCAAAATGCCGAAGAACTCTTCAACATAGGACCCACAATAACTGAATCACTTGATTCTGTTAACGAGTACTTCACAACCATAGGGCTAAAACTAGCGCAAAGAACTTTGGATAAACTGGGGGTATCTGATATAGACTTAGCTAAGAGGGTATCTAAAAAAGATAGTCCAGTGGACTCATTCTCAATGTTTTTAACGAACCTGATGGAGGTAACTAGAATTATCAGAAGTCTTAAATCGAATTGTGCACCAGGATGGGATAACGTCTCATCTCAAATTGTAAAAGATTCTTGCAACACCCTAAGTCAGCCACTCGCCTACTTTTTCAATCGCAAATCGAAACAGGCATTTTTCCTCAAAGCTTCAAAAGAACAATATTTATCCCCATTTATAAGGCTGGCCAGAAAAATCTTCCCACTAACTATAGACCTATCACTTTCAAAAATAGTTGAGAAATTGATAAACATCAGGCTAACAGCATATTTAGAAAAAAATAAACTGCTTAATCCAAATCAATTTGGATTAAGGAAGGGTGGATCAACGGAAGATGCGATTGTAAAGTTGACTTCAGCGATTAACACATACCTTGACAAAGGAGAAAGATTTCTGGGCGTGTTTCTAGACCTTCAAAAAGCTTTTGACACTGTCTCTATTCCAATTCTTCTTGCCAGACTAGAAAGTACGGGCATTAGGGGTTTACCACTTGAATGGTTTCGGTCCTATCTAACCGGTACGAGCCAAAAAGTTAAAGTTGACGGTCAGTTAAGTAACGACAAAGATTGCGCCTATGGGGTGCCCCAAGGAAGTGCTTTAGGACCAACGTTGTTTCTGGTATATATTGACCAACTGGGCGCTCTAAAAAGCAAAAATACAGACATTACAATGTTCGTCGATGACACTGTACTTCTCTTTCACGGACTATCCTGGAATGTTGTATCCCAGCTAACCGAGAATGGTTTAAAAAAGGTTTCCACCTGGATGGAAGATCATCATCATCAGCCTACTATCTCTCAACACCACGAAAAGTAACTACATTGTTTTCAGCAAAACCATTCGTATTGGTCCAGATGACACATTAAGAATACAACTCCACACTTATCCATGCAACAGGAATAGCACTATTACTGATGGCTGTCGTTGTGAAACTTTATCACATGTGTGCAATATTAAATATCTTAGTGTTGTACTGGATGAAAGACTTAACTGGGGTCCCCACATTTCAGCAGTTGTAAACAGAACAAGGAAAATGATTTACGTCTTAAAGAATTTGCGCGATGTAGTTGACCAAAATGTACTCAATATTACCTACAAGGCTCTTTGTGAAAGTATTATTTCATATTGTATTTGTGTGTGGGGTGGGGCAGCCAAGTCTTACCTCATTGAACTGGAGGGTAGTCAACGAGCTATTTTGAAGGTAATGATGCGACTTCCATTTAAACATTCCACTACGGAGTTATATAACACATGTGACGTGTTGACAGTTAGGAAAATGTGTGTCTACCAAAGCCTTCGTAGATATCACCGTTTCAAAATACCCCATCTTCCTCCTAGTAATAAAAGAATAAATAGATGTCCCTCACCCAACCTCCAAAGCGTAACTGCACGAAGATTTTGTGATTACTGTGCCCCACTATTTTATAATATATAAAATAATTATTGATAATGTTACTAAAACTTATAATAACCATAAATTTAAAAAGACGTTATATAATATCCTCAAAACGTTAGATTACGAGTCCACCGAAAAGATTTTGGAACGAGTTGAATAGAGACTTTCTTACACACACACCATACACACATACACATTCACACATGCACACACATTGTAGTTTATAGCAATAGTTTTCAATTTTGTTTGTTTATAATTTTAATTTTATTTAGTTTTTTCTCTATTCCTCTTTTTTTTTAAATTAATTATGTTACTGAAAGATATATACTATGTAACTAGTGACATTAATTGGGAAGACTGTAGCTTGTAACACAGTTTACACAAACTTGTAATTATGTCATAGTAAATACATAAAGATTATTATTATTATTAAAGATTATAGTGAAATCACCATAATTATCTTTTTATATTATGTCAATTACAACTCTCAATATTATACTCTCAACACTATCATATTGCAGTGTAAAAGAACAGAATTTTATCCCTCAAACAAACATACGAAGTAGGTAGCACCGCAGGAAATGGAATTTCGCGGTTATTAACGCACGTGTGTACCCGGCTCATGGAAAATGTTTCCCAAATGCCAGCTTTGATTCGACATCGCCCTTATTATAGACAATTTGGCTCGACTATTTGAGCGTTACAGGAAATACTTTTGGAGGGTATTATACATTATAATTGAACTAATTATACTGTTGTGGTTTTATGCCAATTTTAATTAAAAAAATGATATTGTTTCACGTTGTCCATTGCCTATGTTTGATGTGATTATTTATCATAGTGCCAATATAATTATAGGATGTGGTACATACTACATATATCCTACTTACATTCGTGTATAATATAACTGAAGTCTACAAAACGCTAAATGATTAACTTTTATCTAAAATTGATATGATATGACTTCTGACACAGATCACCTAACTCCGATGATGATGAATCAGTGGTAGAGCTACACTGCAGTCTGTTTCTAGCTGCAGAATGAATGGGTCAGTTCGACCGGGGCAGAAACACGCCCTCACAGAATATAAGCGTAAAATAGCATCATAATGTTGTTGTGTTTCGTCTTCGATGAGTGCGGGGATCCGGAGACCTTTATGACCGGTGACGAGGCATTCTATCTCAGTCCTTAAGGGTGACAACCCATCTGCATTATGATTCTCTGTCAAGAATGAATGTAGATGTCATTGGCCGTAGGAATCAGGTTAACTGTGCGCGTTTATTACTCTCAATGTAATAAAACAAAATAATAACTTTCATTGATAAAGATTCAAGTGTAGCCCCTGAGCAAGCGCAAGCGATCTATCTTAGTGTATCACTTTGTCAGTAATCCGATATCTGATTATATCACTCATCGTATCACACACAATAGCATTTGAACAGATATTTGTGTTAAACCTTTATAAGATGTTTCAGTTGTACTTTTTTTATATATAAAGTATCGCCCATGACATATCACATACATCCTCAATAAGGTTTGGGATGCAGTTGCGTTGTCGCTACTGAGGGTTTAGAACGAATGCCTCGTTACCTGTATTTGTGTGCCCGGATCCCTACTCCCACCATACGAATCAGCAGCGTTATACTGTTATTTTATACATAGTTCTAAATGCTACATGCTTTATTCCCTGGTACGCGTTGTGATGCCGTGGTACGTACCCAGTTGAACAGCTAGAAACTAGTGACAGCTTCAAGTTTTCAAAGATGTCTTTCTCTCTATTGCGAGCGCTCGGGCCGTGCTTACGATAATGATATTGTGAATTCTTCTGGTATTGAAAATCCATGTTAATCTGGCATCTTCAATATTGTTCCTTAGGATTCTCACATGAATGAAGAAAATCAGATGAATATATCTTCACGTGCACATTACATATATATATGTATATATATATATATATACACTGCAGGACAAAATAGTACCTACCTTGTATATATAGGTATATATACAAAGTAGGATTTACAAGATTGATTTCTTAAAAATCACATTTTTGTCTTGGGAGTGTTACCTGAGTTTTATTTTAAGCTTATCGATTACATATTGGCTTTCCTACGACGATAGACGAAGATGTCAAGACCTCTGAAAAGGGCCCAGCCGAGGTTTGAACCCTGACTATACATTAAGAATTATAATGATGTTTAATGTAGAAATTATTGCGGCCCAAAGTTGTAATTGATGTCACTAAAAACTTATGATAAACCAGCATAATTTTCTTTAAAAATATTGTACTAGAATTGGAGAAAACTTTAATAAATGATAAAGTTTAATGTAACCTATTTTTAAAATAAAAACGTATGTTTATAATCACAATGATAGTTAAAATTTATGTCCTCATAGTTTTTTTTTAAGAAATACAACATAAGGGCATATAAGCACGGTCCGCACGCGCGGAGATTTATCAACGTGCGTAATTAAAAGGCGGTACATTACCGTATGAATACGCGGCGGGTGCGTGTGCCGATGCAGCTGTCGCGTGTGTACTACGCTCTCAACACCTTGATAGTTTAATACCTACCGTTTAACCAAATACTTTTACTTTACTATTTACTAAATACTAATTTCTTAAAAAATTATCATTGTCTCTGATTTTTATGAAATTCTATTACATTCATTGATTGATTTAGAGCAAATAAATAGCACTTTCAATATTTTTAATAGATTATATTAATATTAGATAATAAAGTCATGTTAAAATCTTCGAATTTTAAACGACATGTTCAAAATCAGACGTTACATAACGGTCTATGCATACCGCAAGTGAATTCAAGTGTAATTATATTTTATTGTATTTGTTATGTATAGTGATGACTAAAATCCAAAAGCACCAACATTAATCTTTAACAAAGATTCAAGATGTACATGCGTTGCAGTCCTAAGGACTCAGGTGGGATGACGATATCCTCACCAATTGATGTCACAGCAGTGCTATGCTGCTATTTGACGATGGAGAAAACGACTTTCTACGGTCGAGGCAATCGGTCGAGACAATAGAGTTGAAGTGTCAGATTCTAAATCTATTTGATGTTGTGAAAACAAAAAGTTTAGCGTAAAAAAAGAGGTAAGGTTGAAGTCATTTTATATTTAAACTTTAACTTTTATTATTCATTTATTTAATGAAACTACTATAATGCATTTATTGTATACTCAATATTATATATTAATTACATTTTATGTTATATGTACATATGATTAATTATATAACACAAAATATAGTACAACTTAATCCAATGTCAGGAACACGCAAACGTAGTTCTCAAATCGCGTGACGTATCGTGATTGTCTAAACGCCGACAGATGTGTAGCGGAATGTAATTGTTGTTCGAAACTTTACAAGCGGAGTACATTTTATATCATTCGGTAAGCACCCTAATACCGAGGATTCATTCACCTCGTCAGATGCTCAATGGGGCAAGCTTGGGGGTCGGAAGTAAATTTTTTTGCCGAAAAAGTTTTTTTTTAGAAATTGATTCAGTGCGGTAGCGAATACCAGCATGTCGACGTGAAGTCGAAGGGATGATTTGATTAAATAATTTGTAGAATTAATTTATTTTTGAAACTTTGTAAACGCTGTTTATAAACAAAGAAAAAAAGTGTACTATAGTATACTTTTTTACTTTGTAGAAATAGCAATCACATTATGTTATAATGTAAATGTATTTTTATTATTTTAACATAAACAAATTTATTAAATAAAATCGACAAAGTGGCCTATTGAATATAGTAAATTGCTGATAAGTGAGTTCCATCCTAGATACCAATATTTGTGTAGCACAAATTATTGTATTTATCCTATATAATTGACTTATCTGAGCCTGTCTTATCGTATATTCATTTAATCATATTTTATAAGGTTCCAAAATAAACGCTCTAGTGTTCGCCCCAGGATTTAAGCACTGGACTACCGCTCTGCACAATCGAGATCATCTGCTAATCAACACCAAAATATTACAATGTTCGAAATGGACTTAGGTATATTAGTCATTTAATATAGGCCGAAAAGTATTTTTTAATTTAAAAAAGTGAGTACGCTTTTCAACCGATATGAAATTATAATGGCACTGATAAAAAGGGAGTATCTTAAATTCGATATTTACCTTACTTTTATTTCAAATAGAAATTATCTATTAGAAGCAAAATTTAATGAATGAGCATAGTGCTTAATATTAGCAATAATTATTCTAAGCTGCATTTAACCTTTTACGAAGCATGTAACTTCAAAGTTTGTTCCAGTTGGCATTGAAATAAGATGCCTTTCTCCTTAATATTTCTTTGAGTATAATATAAACAATATTAATATTTATCTTTATCCGGATGATCTCCATTTGACATGACTCTATTGAACTTCACTAGAAATATTAATAATAATTAAATTAATTATTTTAAATCATAAAATTATTTGTAACCCATTTACCAAGAACTAAGGAAACCATCGACTATATCAATATCTCCTTTCACCTAAAATTACTGAGACTAAAGCGTCAAAGATGGATTATTTATTATTTAAATGTTTTCTTTTTCATAAAATTATACATGAAAGAGTGAGAAACAAGCTCACAGCTATTCTGATGGTGAGTGGTCACACTCCAATTCATCCGATAAATAATCATAAACAACATCGCGTCACAAGTTATAAGGTGTCCAGTCTATTTTATTCATCAGATATAACAGTGCTGCTAAGTTACTTTTTTTTCACCCGGTATTCTGTGAGAGCGTGGTCCTGCCCCCTTGGAGCCGATCGCACAAATAAGTGTAGGTACAAATTAATTGGTTCGTTTAAATCGACAGAGAGGATCGTTAAAATAAATGATGTCATAAATCATCGCTAAATTTGAGGTTAAAACTCCCATGCTATTTAAACTATAAAAACGGTCATACTGTTGCATTTTTTTTTTATTCTTATCTTAAATTTATTAACCTTGCTAACATTCCGGTTAACCACTCCAACTAACCCAATGCTTGTGCTAGGAGATGAATCTCGATAATAAACGAATGGCCTATTTGAACCCACGATCTTAAGTTTCGCAGACCGTATCCTAAACCATTAGGTTATGCTATAGGATAAACTATAGACGATTCGGAATTTTAGTTACGGATTTTTTGTAATAATTTTCTAAAGCCTTATAAAATATATATATACATAGGTGCTATATTATAATTTAGCAGGCAAAATTAAAGATCAAAACTTTAATTTTTAAACCATATGGCATTAAACATTTATGCATATACAAAGGTGATAATGTTTAATTAGAATTTTCTATTACTAATCTAACTTATGACTCGTGCCTTTTTCGTAGGGTCTCATTCCACAGCTGGCCTTAATGATACTTATCACTAACTATCAACGCCTTATGCTCACTACATTTTAACAAAACCAAGTAGCTTTTACACATCACGCAAGGTAAACCTTATGCGTAATGCGTAAAGGCGTTTAGCCCGTATTATTATTATTATTTTTAAAATAACGTTGATTCTAAAATATATTTCGAAGATTATATTGTGTTTAAAACTAGAATATATTTTTAATTTTAATTTTTTTTTATTATAATTACACGTTTTCCTGAGCTAGAGTAGATTTATAGAAATTATTTAACTTTAAATTGCATTATACAATATACAGGGTTATTGGTAATTCGACGTATTCCCGTTAGTAGGTGATAGGGGGTATTTGTGATAATTCTAACCCCCATATGCATTATGTAAAAGTGAGTTGAGTTATCATGTCTTTTAGCTTTTTAAAAATGAGTCAAAAATGCAACATGAAATTCTGACTTATTAAAAGAATAAAACACTAGCTATTTATCAATATTTAACAACAATTATCGGTCCAAGTTTAAAAATGCGAGGATATCATTTAAATATTTTTTTACACTAAAATACTTTAAAAACAAAAAAAACGGTATTAAACTTGTCTTGCAGATTATTTTAAAAACATAACCGTTTTCTTAGCTCTCCAACAGTGCATAACAACTAGGAACTTATAACAAAGAAACTGAAAAAAGATATATCACGAAGGAAGCTGGTGGAAATTCGTATTCGAACTAAACTTAAGGCTTACGTACGCATTAAACCTATTTGCAAGATATTCAAAGAAGTTTTTAAGTTTAGTTATATAGTTAGTTTTTATTGGAAAAGGTTTTCTTACATCTACTATATTACAAATAAAATGGCTACAATTAACTAAAAATCCAATGACATTTTCCTAAACATAAATATGGTACTCATTGTTTTTAATGTACATAAAAGAAAGAACACATTATAAAACAAACAGTAAAAAAGGCGGTAATGCGCGTAGGCAATATATCCCCCAATATACTTCTTGTATAATCACACGTAATCATATCCCCACAAAACACTTGGCACTTGTACAATCGTTGGCAAGTGTCTTACTCGTATCGCACCCCTCAAGAAACGGGTCAAGGTGCTCTCACCTGTTGCGCCCGCCTTTATAAACAGAATTTAACAGGGAATATATTTCAAGAAAATTAGGGGAACCGCAATGATCGGGGTCGTATTATAAAGTACAGAGGTGTGACTCTGGCGATAAAACCTGTAACAGTAATTTACAGGATATACTTAGAGTAATTTCAATCAAATTAATTCTTACTTAAGAGAATTCTGATATTGAATATGAATAAACCGGCCCTTACATTCTACAGGAATACGGGCTGCTATAGTAAGGCAGCATAATTTAAATTCCTTGCAGGTAACGTCTAGTCTGCTGTATTATATTATCCAGATCTTGTAAAAACAAAGGCAAGCGTTGAAACTTGCAATACTGGATCTGTAAATATTTCTCGTGGTGCACGGCAGTCAGGCATGCCCTGGCTGAGTAAATTCTTAACGCAATGTCATATGTATTATTTCAATTTGTTGTCTACCGCCTTGCAATGGAGGGAAGTCGATCTTTTTTGTCGGGCTCCAAAACATTTAGAGTTTTCTGTCTCGCTACATTAAACCAGACCGTACATTGTTTTCAATTAGTGTGCCGCTGTAGATGCTGAGTTTGATTTATCAGAGGTGGCTTATTTAATTAAGAGAACTATATATTACCAATGTTAAATAGACGATTAATGCTGCTTTGTTTTGTGTGATAAGCTAAAGAAAGTGGTAACAAGAAAACCCTAAGGCGTCCTCCACTGGAAGTGAATCTTTATTTATTATTATGACATCCTCCTGGTCGATTACGATCACGGCAATAACTTCTGGTTATTATGGTAATAACAATTTGTGATACACAAATGTTTCTTGGATGGAGTTAAAACCAAGGACCCGCGACGCAGTTTCTATTCAAAATACTATGATCACTTATTACTTATCAGAATCGAGTGCTTTTTATGTCAACCATGCTTCAAAGAAAAAGAACAAAGTAAAGTAAAGTTGATATATGAAATAAACAAGTGTTAAGGTTCAAAATAACGTATTAAAAGTCTTGGTAAATCTCATTTCTGATACATCGTTGAAGAAAACTTAACAAATAATCTATAGATCCATTCACATTGTTCCATAACAGCTAACAGTTATTATTAACGTAATAATAGTTAACAGTACAATGCAGTATTGCTTTGTATGATGATTACGACTAATGATTCAAAGGATAACCACTACAGCGATATCGAATTTCGTCAGCGCAATATTTAGTGTCAAAGCAAATCCTAAATTATTCAACCAAATATCGTAGTGACCTTTCATTCTATATAGTTCTTAACACTTAGATATTATTTTAAATAAATCTTTATATTCTAACACCATTTGTATATTAAATGTCTCTTCAAATTATTGAACTATTTTATTCATTTTAAACCTGTTTGGGCTTTTTATCTCAAAAAGGTTTGTCAATTTGAAGTCAAAAATGTTGATATAATACGTCGAATAAATGTTAGAATTATGTCGTAATATAAAACAATATATAAATAAAATCGATTGACAGCGGTAGAGCTACACTGCAGTTTGTGTCTAGCTGCAGAATGGATGGGTCAGCTCGACCGGGGTAGGACCACGCCCTCACAGAATACCAGCGTAAAATAGCAGCTGCAGTGTGTTTCGTCTGGTGAGTGCAGGGATCCGGAGACCTTTATTCCTGGAGACGAGGCATTCCATCTCAGTCCTCAAGGGTGACAACGCATCTGCATTATGATTTCTTTTCAAGGAATGAAGATGTCGAATGTAGATGAAGAATGTAGATGTCATGGGCCGCAGGAATCACTTACCATCAGGTGAACTGCGTGCTCGTTTGTTACTCTTAAAGCTATAAAAAAAAAAAATGTACGAAACGAAAAAGTTAAAGTTAAATGAAATGATTATCAATAAACAATTTAACAAACAATTGCTCTATAAAACTATTTCACTCCATTCCCACTTAAGAATGAATACACGAAAAGCATAAAAGCAAGCGAACCCGCATTTCTCGGTCCAGTGGCTTCATATTTAAGTGGCCTGCAGAACAGAACATGTCATACATCGCAAGCTGACTACTTTGGATCTCAAATAAGGCATATATATACCTTTTTTATTTTATAGATGGTGACAAATGATCACATTCTTCATCTAATGGTTCCTGGAGCCCAAGGGACTTTCATCCTAAGGAAATTAGATGGAATGCCTCGTCACCAGTAATAATTTTACCCGTTATGCTGCTATTTCACGGCGGTATTCTGTTAGGGGGTGATTCTTCTCCCACCGACCAGTCCTGCTGATCATGCTCACCTAGGATCAAACTGCAGCGTAGCTCTATCACTGTTACATCCAGTTCTACAACAATGAAATGCTGATATTTGTAATAATTTGCTACAAATACATGATTTGGATTCGTGTTTTGAATTTTCAACACCGGTTTACGAAGCTATAAAATTGCATTAAATATATTTTATGTCAAGTTTTTTTTAAAGAATATTAGTATTAGATTAAAATTGCTAATAATCCGGTTAACCACTGCGACTATACAATACAACTACAATCCAACTAGACAATAGTCTAATGGTGGATTCGAACCTACGACCTTAAGTTTCGCAGACCGTACCTCAAACCATTAGGTTATTGACGGTTATATATATCGGTTCTTTTTAACAGTTTTGTTATATAAATAAAGATTTTGAAATATAAATAGATTAGGAAATGTAAAGATCACATACAATAACTTATTATCCTTGTCTCCTCTTAAATACGGCATCACAAGAAATTATAACTGCTTACTCATATTATACATGTAATTAAAAATTAAGTATACAAGAATAAATGTATTATTGTATTCTTTTATACATAATTTCTTAAATCAAAATCAAACTTAAAATCATGGCCTATGTGGCCCATTTGAAAAATATAACTACATCAAAGTAAAACATAATTTTTCCTTATACTTTATTTAAGGTAAACTTTTATATTTTACATTATTCGCAAATACCCCGGCGCTATATTTTCTCTATTATTGACAGACGAGACATTATTAGCACAGTGTCACACAGACAGACATTGCGTGCGTGCGTAAATGTCAGATTTTCTGCATAATATTTTATTTTACCTTCAACAATGGCCTCTAGGGACTTTGAAAGCTTTTATCATTGCAACAAAATGATTTGCATACTGGTTTAAATCTTAAAATAACGACCGAAATTACCTACATATCTGACATGTAAAGAGACGTAACTAAACAATACCGGATGATAAAGGGCGCCCCAGCTATAAGCGTTCACCCTTAACGGTGGCGCGTGTACACCTGCCCATATCACGGCGCGGGCGCAGCTGCCTAAGTACAGTCGGAGACATTAACATGGTAGCCCAACACACAAACATATGCTATAAATCAAAACACTTTGATGATAACATCTGTTCATGCTATCATATCACGTATCAATTTTCATAATCACATGTAATCTAAGATGAGTTCATAATGAAATGTATTCTGTTGTATTAATGTTAATCAAATATAAACCTAAAAATACATTCTATATTTATCACCTCAATTGATAATGCAAATATCTATTAAAAATATTTTTTTGCATATATATATTTCTTTATTAATAAACGATAAAGTTCACCAACAACAGGGTTGTGCTGATATTTCACGCCTATATTCTATGAGAGCGCAGTCTTTCCCCGGTCGAGCCGACCCATAGAAACAAGCTGTAGCATGGACCTATCACTATTGTTTTGATAGTTTATAGCGATAGTTTGGTTCAACCAATTTACAAACAAAATACGCATTAATAGATACGTTGGTGACTGTACTTACTATGATCTCTCAACCGCGCCTTGCCGCTATCTGACAGCCAGTTACACTTATACGGGCCCTGTTGAATTTTGATAATAGCGTATAATGAAGTTCTAGTAGTTTTAGAGTGATTTTAAGATCAATTGCATGTTTTTGGAATTACAGAGTAGAGTAGTATTTATAGCCATTTGTCACCTTTTATATATTCTTCTCCGCAAAATTTTTGAATGACAGCAGCGTGACTTAGTGTTCAGAAGATGTGGCCGCTAGTTCTGGTTATGACTTCCATCCAAAGCTAATCTTTATATAACAAAAATTAATGGTTTTGATACTTGGGTGGATTGTACTTATCCCATATTTAATATCTTTTTCCAATCTTATTATATTTATTTATTTACTCTTTATTGCATTAACCTTAACAAAGTTCAAAGTTCACAAAGGGCGGACTTAATGCCAAAGGCATTCTCTACCAGACAACCCGAGGTGTCGTGAGATATGTGTATGATAGGTGTAGCAATAAACTAATTAATAAAATAAGAAAAAAATCTAAAAATAATTAATACAAGCAAATAATATTAAATACATAATACATATATAAATCTATACATATATATATATATATATATATACATATATATATATATATATATATACATCTTTCTTTGGGTTAGGCCTTCGTTGGATCTTCGTCTTGGAGATATTTAGACAAAAACTTAATATAGAAGATACTGCCGTGGTCATAATTGATCAAGAGGTAATCATAACAACGTATTGTATGAAACTGTGGTCCTTCTCATATCAAGCAAACGTATTAGTGCTACAGGCACTTTTGAGTTGCAGAGTTTTAGCTACAGGGAACGTGTTTGTAATTATATAAATTGTATATCATGGACGCAAAAAGTATACATCAAAGGCCAAAGGACCCGAGTTAGGCAAAATATAATAATATTTTCTCTACATAATAATAATACTTATTTAGAATCAGAATAGTCTCGGTGCGTTTGTGAACTTGCACTTATTTGGGTGTTTATATTCTCCCCCTTTTTTGTTAAAGGCCGTGTGCCGAAAAACACAATAAAATAATCCGCAGCTTTTACAAAATACGGTACAGGTAGCGTCACCGAAACAAAATCTTGACAATGCCTTCATAAGTTTATCAAATAAAATGCTTTCTATAAAATCTTTAATACGTAAGCAATTTTTACTAACATAAGATAAATAGACTACTTAAATAAAAATTATAATTAACAGTGGTAGCAGAATTAATGGGTCAGCTCGACCGGGATAGGACCACAACCTCACAGTATACCAGCGTAAAATAACAGCATAATGCTGTGTTTCGCCTGATGAGTTTAGGGACCAGGAGACCTTTATTACTGGTGACGTGGCATTCCATTTCAGTCAATTCCAGTCAATCCAAGGATGTCAACGCATCTGCATTATGATTCTTTGTCAAGGATGAATGTAGATGTCATGGGCCGCAGGAATCACTTGCAATCAGGTGAACTGTGTGCTCTGATGTTACTCTCAATGTAATAAGAAAAATATATATAATGCTCTTAATTTTTGCTTATTGTTTTTCGGTACATCTATACGATCATAATTGTAAAGTGTGTTATTAAAATAAATTTTCAAATATATTTTTAATAAATTTAATAATTATATTTTTTACTAAATTATTTGTGACTTGTGATCCACAAACATACAAGTTTATTAATTCTTACCATCAGCATCTTCTGGTAATTTACTTCGTAGAACCGTGCTACGAATAAGACTACTTGACAGTGAAAGACGCTTTTACATAATAATAATGTAAAATATAATAGTAGATTAGTGCTGCTGCAGGAATTACCTCGCCTTTAGAAAAACTGTGTGTTCATATGTCACCGTTAATATCATAAAAGAATATTAATATAATTAGTAAAATGTATCTTATACTGTTTTGTAATCGCTACCTAGGTGCGTCGCGGGGTACGTTCGGCGCGTGGCGTTCGTACGTATGCAGTACGCACGCGTGTACGAATGAATGCGATTCTAAACTGTCATGGCCGATGCTTTCAGGTGCGTGCGCATTCACAATACTCTGCAACCCAACTTATTATATAATATATATGTTTAGGTACTTACCAATTTCACACGATCATCGGATGAATTCGAATATTTTTATTTTATGTTATTTTAAGTTTACTCTCATATAAAGTTTTAGTCGACTATCGGTCTCATATACTTAATATGCTTTACTTAATTTATGTATAAATATTAAGCGTTATCGTATTTTATTATACGTAATTGCATCTTTATTGATTTTCTTACTTATTATTACTTACGAGATATTAGTAGTTTTTAATGTATTATCTTCTATGATACTAAATGTCAAATGGTAATAATATATGTATATCATAACCTACTGTTATGTGTGTTGTTGGTGTGGTCTAATAAAAAAAAGATCTTGTATTATTTGTTTTTATTATTATTTTAAAATAAGTCTGTGTATCTCGTTTAACGTATTTAAAAAACATATCAAATTTTCATACAAATCTGTCATATGGTAACCTGGAATTGTCTGAATAAACGATATATCATCCGGAGAAAGTAGAGTCACACTGCAGGTAATTATCATCTGATGCATGAAAGGGTCGGTTCCGACGGGAAAGGCGTCATATTACCCTCACACAATATTAACGTGAAATAGCTTAATTAAGTTGTATTTCGTAGGATGCCTATAGTGAACTGGAGACCAGCTCATCGCTTCAGTTACCATCAGGTGACCTTATACTTATATAAAAAGTTCATATCAGTTATATTATTGTAAATTCCATTATATTCTATAATGCTATTATACTCGTAGATGATGTGTAAAGTAAAACCGGGATAGACCGCCCGGCATACTCTTTTAGTATCAATTATTTTCAGTCCAGTGAACAAAGTTTTCGATCTACGACTTTATTTTTTGCATAAGTGAGTATAGTTCAGACACCTTAACAATGTATTTATAAACTTTTAATATTATGCGTAAATATGTTTTTTTCAGCCAATGAGAGTGATTAGCTTTTTTAAAAGCCACAAATATATTCTTTTGCAAAAAAATCTTTTGGAACTTTGATTATACACTTAAGAATAAATTAAGCACTATCTTAGAGAAACTACTTCATTTGTAATATACAACAATAAGGCAAAGGCAAAATCTTGATGGTGCCTAAAGATTCATCCCGTGCAAAGAATTCAACCGCCCTTAATTTACAACATAATCGTACATTTTTGTGGATTTATTGCAACCAACAAAAGCGGGTTTTTAGTTGCAATCAGTCGTTGAAATCCAGAAGCACACCTGCGGGATGGCACGCGGCAACATGAAGAGGGGTGCGTTGCCCTGGTAACACTAATAATAAATACTGTTTTTTTTTTTATGATGAAACCTTTTATTATCGGGAATGTATACACGAAAAAGTGCCAGTAATTTATTGTATGTATATGTATTATGTATATAGGTTTAAGATAAGGTATGGTCTGGCAAGTTAAACTTACGTAAGCTTAGTTGTAACCTAACATTACCAAACTTACTCAACAGAAGACCACTCATATTATCATTAGCCATCTCAGCACATAAATCTTAGCTGTAGTTATTAGTTGTAGTTTTTACTAACAATGTCATGAATGCTTTTAAATCGAGAATGCAACCATGTCGAACTATGACTGTACTAAAAAATTTACGGAAATATGTAAGCCGTTGCTTCACACAATATAGATGGGTATGTATATTAAGTGTATTAACTCAATTATATTTATGGTTGAATATAATTAAAAACTAGTTTGAACAAAGTTCTGGGCAGTTTCAATAAGATAATTTAATAAGTTACATATTTTTAAGTCTTAAAGTATATTTTAACACTTACATAAAAATTGCTAAGCAGTGTTGTCAATAAATTTACATTTGTTTCCAGTCACTTGTAGTTAATGCGTTTTTACGTAAATTTTAACAATTTTAATAATTAAAATGTAATAAATAAAATAAAATCTCAAAATTATTTTTATTTCCATATTTTTTTATTACTTAATATATTTCAAAATATGATACAGTTAATACAGTAATAAATAAGTAAAAATGTAGCTAAATAATTATATATTTCAAGCAGCTATTCTTCACTGGTGAACAACAGGGCTGAGGCAGATCGAAAGGGGAGGAAATCTACAGATGATACGAGGGTGTCGATGTGCACAGCTTGCTGTATCGGATGCCAAACCCCGTTATGGAGGAGACCTTTCATTTTACAGGATAGATTAAAGATTAATTAACCTTTAACCTCAATTAATGTTTAATATATAACCGCATATTTAATTATAAAAGTGCGTTAGATAAATTAATAATAAATAATTGCGTGATCCTGATATAATGAATGCTAGAACAGATAAAATGTTTACATATTATTGCTTTTTTTATTCACTTTTAATATGGACAAGTTGTAACGCTTGTTTAGTAAACGTATAAAAATAATGTCAACTAATTTTTGTGTCAATAAAATTGTAGTAAATTTAAATGAAACATCATTACAATTTGAATGAACCGTGACGTATTTCGCTGGTATTTACATATTTCGTTATTCATCAGCACTAATATATATAAATAAATAAATACTCTTCATTTTAGATGTACTCACGAAAGAATAACGTAGTTTGCGTTGCCTAAATTTATTGCTTTAATTACATAATTTAATTAAAGCATATTTAATTTAAATTATATCTATGAAAGTAAATATGGGAACAATTAGAAGCTTTAGATTACTTAAGAGTATATCTTCCTTCTTTTTATTTAATTGGTATATTAGGTTTTAAATTTGTTACATTTCACCGCCGCCGATGTACATACATCCGTAACACAAGAGTTGTAAGTGCGTTGCTGGTGTTTGAGAAAGGAGTACGCTCTTTGCTTGAATGTCCATAAGCCGTATCGATTAGCAAATATATCTAAAAGCCAGGCAGCTAGGTCCTACAAAGTAACTGTGCGTGATAAAAAAAAAACTCTGTATAAAGCGTGTAGTGGTAGATTGCCGACCGCCAAGATTAATTCCATATCAAAATGATCTAAAGTAAAAGACTATTAGCGTAAAGGTGCGTAAAGGTGACAACTAAACAATTAGAATAAATTCGTGTACCCTGAGAAAGTGCCTTGAAGTGGTAATGGCAAATTAATAGATTTTATTACTGGTTAACTGGTCTATGGTTCTATCCTACTACTCTGGTGTGATGATGCGCCTGGGGGAGCGAATGGGGATGTCATGGGTTGCAGGAATCATTTACTATCAGATGAATTGTATGTACGTCCTTTGTTAATTCGTAATATCGTAAAAGGATACATTTACTTGTACATCAGTTCAGTTAGTTATGGGCCATAAGCATACAAGCTCACATATTTACGCTGTACATATTTCATTCTACCTTTTTACATTACAATAGTTGTACCAATGAATATAGCGTCAATAATTCTCATTTTTTACAGAATTTGCACAGATAAGTAATGTTATACTCACATGTTCATTCTCATGCATTCCACCCTAACATTTCATTCTGTCAAACAATAGTGCGAAGTACAAAGGCTATGCGCGCGCATCTGTCACGCAAAGGCTCCTGATTGGTTGGAAATCCCGCGCGCGCGCACCCTCACTGATTTCCACAAAACTCCAATCGATACCGATAAATGTAACGGTAAAATGGACGTCCGATAAATTATATTGATTACATTACCATCGGCTAGTAAAAAAACCGTAGATCAATTATTTAATATCCACAAAAATTGTGTTATTAATATCATTCAGATCTTAACAAACTTAAAATTATACTGACATACCAGAAAACGAGCTTTTTATATATAATTCTATATATATATATTTATATTCATAATCGAACACAGGACCCGCAACTTAGGCACCAAGTATTTTGACCAATAGCACCAAGCGTTCATTATATATCAGTGCATTATGCATTTTATATCAATTTATAATTACCAGCTTGATTTTAAAGAAAAGTATTGTAAATATGTATATATATATATATATATACATGCATACATGAAGTTTTATATTACTTAAAATTTTTTATTATACTATGCAATGTCAATTTATATTCAAAATTATGTGATTTTGGCGTAAGACCGGTCTTCTTACGGGAATCTCAGGGATTAAATATGGTAGACATATCTAAAGTTTCCAGTGTTTAAATTAAATTTAAACTAAAGTAGCATAATTTAAAACTGGTCAAAAGTGTATTATCGAACATTTAATGATCTCACAGCATGAATGAATCGCCACAAACGGGGAAGGCTCACGTCCGAAAAAATACTAGCGTAAAAATGGGAGAATAACGCTAATGTGTTTCGTTTGGTGAGTGTAGGGTTCCGGAGACCCTTATTAACGGTGCCGAGGTATTCCTTCTTAGTCCTCAAGGGTGGCATTATGATTCGTCTTCAAGGTGGTTGTGATGCTTGCTTTCTCACCCCTAACTTTTTAAAAGAAAGTTGCAATCAGTATTTAAATTGTGGTTAAGTTACTGAAAGCTATAGTTAATTATCTTAGATGACCTTCCTGTCTAGTCCTCGTCTTCGTCATCAAGAGAACTGACTTGGACAAAGTTAGATAACGTATGAGTTGAACCAAAGTACAAGGCGTATCCATTGAAGCTAACGTAGCCAAGTAACCACCATTTACCATCATGAAATGTCTTTATTACCTAGCCTCTATTCAATACAAAATATATTATGTTTTGCTTAGATAATCTTTAAGACCATTCTCTATCTTTACCCGTCATCGCTCCCCGCGGTATTCGCCAATCGAATCGATTTTTCTTTAGCCAAAATTTCATAAAATAAAATGGTACAGTTAACTTACACTCATATTAGCTGCCGTGACCCACTTTCTGATCTAATATCGTACATAGTAAGAGCGAGTTGACTGTTTTATCGTCAGGGAATAGTACCCGACTTTACTTTCACTGAATTTTATATAATATAAACTTATGTAATATTTGTGCAAATCCAACGTATAAATTAAAACTATAAGTAAATTATAGAAATAATAAACAATAAAATCAAAGTCCTAAAACCTAAGTCTTTAAATATTTATTTATACTATATTTGAACATGTAAAACAAACTTTGTACAAAAAGGCGGACTTAATACTAAAGGGCATACTCTACCAGCGTTTCATTGGGTTGAGAAGAGAATATAAGTGCAAGAAAATATCAGGGTCATCTTCATCAAGACATCACTAACCGAATGCAACAATTGCCGAGGTTCGAACCTCTCGCGACGAGTCGAAGTGCAACGATGTTCCAGAAATCGATCCCAAATTCTTCATCGCGGTACTTTCTAATCGTGAATCCACTTAAAAGTTAAACATTAGAGGTTCTTACCGCCAATACACATACACATACCTACGTCTAAAAACCTACGTTATACAACTCGATTATACATAATTTGAATAAAAATAAACAATACGATTATTATCTATAAACCTCCACCTAGTGGAACATGTAAGCCCCAACCAAAACCTCAAAACATTATGGTATAAAAAAGAGGAAACAATTACGCTAAAGGTGTGCTGTGTCTACTCAGCTCTCGAAAGTGTCAACAATGAACATCCTTCCGAGTAGGCTCGATTTCCCACGTTTTAGTCGACCGTTGCACCGTGCGTTGAGTGGTAATGGTCTCTTCAATGTTTTATACTTTAAAATTGATTTCAGAGAGCTCTTGGTTTCATTGTCAGTATTCTTTAAAACAAAATCATTAAGGGTGCTATATGATATATCAGATACAAGACAACATACATAGGTGTGTGTAATATATCAGATTTTATGAACAATTGAAATACTAATTATTCCGTGTTAATGGTCAAAGTATAACCATGAATCGTGGTTTAATAGCTAAGCCCAATATATCTACAATTCGTTAAATTCATAATTCTTTTGCAACTTCCCATTTCCGATAATTTTAACTTAATAAGATAAAAACGTTCTGAATTATTGTCAGCGACACAATCCGAAAATCTATATCATGTGTTGCATAAATATTTGGTTCAACAGCGAATCCAGCCTAGGACTCATGATTCAGTTGCGAGCTCATGATTCAGTTGCGAGCAAATCACGAGGATTGATACAAATGTGTATTACACGTCGACACGTCGGAAAAAAATATTGATTATTTTAATTATATTTAAACAACTTCAAAAATGGGACAAGTTCTCTATTCGGTGCATGTATTATATTTATGTATACACACCAAATTCTCCGAAATTTTTGACAAAACTCAAGCTACTTGTTTATTTGCTGAGGGAAGAATTGATTCCGTAAAATTTTTCATCAACATTGGTCGAGTATTATTTTTCACCTCTCAAAATACTTATTTACACTAAATGATTTGGTTTCAATAAAACAAACATTTTCTTCACTTATATTGTTACACAAAGTTTATTTAATTTACAAATGACTTAATAATGAAGTATTCAATTTAACAAAGTTGCGACTCTTGTGTTTCGAATAAAACACAAAAGTCTCGACGCAACTCTTAAGACGTCACTAGGGTTGTTTATTCCCTTATTTTTTTTCAAGAGTTTCCTATTAAGCATATAATGAATATACCAGGATACGTCTACATCACGTCTGAGTTGGTAGATTTATACGACTATATCTGTGGCAAAAATTTATTTATTGGGTTGGTATTTATCGTTATTATAAAACAAAGCATTCGTATGCGCTCCTGCGGTGTCGTGTGAACTAGCAACTGGCGTCACCGGCCATGGGAGCGTCGAGTACATGATGTGGCGAGGTGCTCTAATGTACCAGCCGGCTGTGACCCTATACTTAAACATTTCCCACACCAATTGATTACACCTACTCCATAAATTGACGATTTTTTTTTTTATTACATTGAGAGTAACAAACGGGCACACAGTTCACCTGATGGCAAGTGATTCCTACGGCCCGTGACATCTACATTCATTCTTTACGAGGAATCATAATGCACATGCGTTGTCACCCTTGAGGACTGACGTGGAATGCCTCGTCACCAGTAATAAAGTTCTCCGGATGCCTACACTCATCAGACAAAACACAGCAGCATTATGCTGTCATTTTACGCTGGTATTCTGTGAGATCGTGGTCCCACCCCAGTCTCGCTGACTCATTCATTCTGCAGCTAGAAACAAACTGCAGTGTAGCTCTGCCACTGTTGATTTTTTTTTAATTATTTATAATGATATTATTAAAAGTTCATTCTTTAATAAAGAAGCGTGCAAATGCATGTTTTTATGCGCTTGTCCATATAGAGAGCGCGAGAATCCTCGGGGGTGCAGTTATCTTGATTCTGATTTTGATTCTTCGAAACATGTACGCCATAGTAATCACGGCCGGGTGGCGTAGTGCTTAGAGTACCTGTCTACAGAGTCGCGGGTCCTATATTCTATTCTTAGGAAAAATATTTGTATATCTCAACTATACAAATATTTTTCCTAAGACCATTATAACACTATAACATATGCTGCGCGGTTGATGTCATCTGGTAACCAGAAGACAGTGATAGAGCTACTGCAGTTTATTTCTAGATGCAGAATGAATGGGTCAGCTCGACCGAGGTAGGACTCCTTCACAGAACACCAGCGTAAAATAGCAGCATAGTGCTAATGTGTTTTGTCTGATGAGTGAAGGGAATCGGAGACCTTTATTTCTGGTGACGAGGCATTCCATCTCAATGCTCAAGGGTAACAACGCATCTATATTACGATTCCATATCAAAGATGAATGTAGATATCATGGGCCGCAGGAATAACTTGCCATCAGGAGAATTGTGTGGTCTTTTGTTACTCCCAAAGTAATAAAAAAAAGAAGACATTACCATGGTCGAAATAGAGCAGAACATCAATCACTTATCAATCTATATAATGTTTTTTCGACGCGAGTATAATTAAATGATACAAAATAATTATGTCAAATACCTTTACCGTAGACTTATTCAGTGGGCACAACGAATAAAGAAGAAAAAAGTAAGCGGAATCGGTGGGTATGTAGGTTTTGCCTTTGCGAAGGAACATATGTTCGCTTAGTGAACGAGTGTAATCGATACAAAAACGAGTACTCTTATACAATTACTGTGCGGTAAGTGACACCGGCGAGTGAGTAGGATGCGCGGGAGCAAGTTTCCGGCGCGTGCGCGAGTGGGGCTTCCCAGTTCCGCCATGCGCTGCCGATAGCAGCGGCTTGACGCCGCGAAGCCGGACGCTTGGGATCTCACACTTATATCAAGTCCTTTGTAATTGTTACGTTTTTTTTTTATTTCCTTAATCTTAATAATTTGTTATAAGTACATTTTATTTTCTTATTTAATTTTAATAAGGTGATAACCGAAAACACAGTGCAACTCTTCATGCTTGCCGTACTGTTGACTTCAGTGTCGACGTACAGAAGGCAGACGACATAAACAGAAGGTCGATTTTTACCGCTGCGATTATTCTTCTTACGTTATCTTCATTGCAGAAAGTCGTGCCCGTCTATTTATGCTTCAACCGATTCGCTGACAAGTCGCTTCCATTCTACTCTATCCTCCGCTTGTTTAAGGACAGTTGGAGTAGTGAGTCGCGTCACAGTTTTGATTTGGTCGTACCAACGGATAGGTGACCGTGGAGGTCTTTTACCCTCGATCTTACCAAATACAACCAGTTTGTCCAGACTATCTGGTTGTCTCCGGGCAATGTGACCAAAGTAGCTTAGGACTCGTTGATAACAGGTAGTTGACATTGTGGTCGTGATCTTTAGTTGGTTGATAATGAAATTATTTGTTCGTTTTGCAGTTCACCGCTGCCGTGATATCATCTGGTAATAACCAATTGTGTAGGATACCACAAATATTTGCGCAAACACAAAGCGAATTCATTCGTCGTTCCCTTTCCTAGTTAGAAGTAATCATGTGCAGTAAGAACGAAGGAAGGTGCAGATGCAGTTACAGGTACGCAAGACATACTACATACAAAATATTTAGAGCTGCAAATCAATAATTTATGATGCTCGTGTTTATGTTGCTACGTTGGGAATCGGACTCGTGATTACCAGCCATGACTAACCGTCACTAGTATGTAAGTGAAAATCACAATAAACCCAAAACTACCGTGATTCAGAATCACCTACCTAATATAATATTAGTATAATAAATAATATAATAATAGTATTTTACACAGTTTAAAAGGTATAAAATAACATTTATTACACTTTTCTAATATCATTATTAAAAGCAGATATTTTTTTTACATCATTGTATGGGTTGTGTTATCAAGGTTAACTTCGTCTATATATAATTAAAGCGTTTTACGTAGACTAGACCATATTTTATCAAAACTATTTATGTAACTTATCTTTCTTTTTCTTATCTTTTAATATCGTATTGCATACATAGCATTATCCGTCAACCACTCCAACGAAGCTTAAATACTCGTGCTAGGAAATGGTTTACTACATTAGTGAAATGGTGGATTCGAACCTACGACGTTAAGTTTCGAAGACCGTTACCTGAACCTATAGACTATAGACGCTTTAAATTTTAATTTGTCAATGTCGAATATAAAAATTAAACCATTTTTTCGCTCTACGACAGAAACTTTATTTCGTGAAATACATTATTTGTTTTGTGCATATAAAAGCATTTTTTCTGCTTGCCCCGCTTTTACAGAAGCAGGGCAGTTTTACTCAATTTCCCACTTTACACATCGCCACTGAGATTCCATCTATACGGTACAAAAGTAAACGATACAAGCGAATCCCCCCGACGTCGCGTGCCTGCGTTCAACGTATTCTAACAATCGCACTGATTAGTACGAGGTCTCGCTGCCGCGTTAATTGAATACTGCGAGATGATTCAATTACATTCAATTATTATCTCTCTTTGTTGGGCGGCTCGATGGGCGGGGCGTCGGTTTGGGCGGCACGCTTAGGCGGGCGGCGGCGAGATCCGCCCAACCATTTCTAGATCAGCTCTCCAATATAATTTTGTATTCTAGTTATACGGAATAAATATTTTTGAGTTAAATTTATTATGTTGGAACAGAAATATGCATACAGCATTGATTTTTGTACGGGTTATGATTTCATTTTTATATACTATGTTTTAGGTAATATTTTCATGGAAGCCATTCTCTAAATTTATATTTAATAAGTTCTAAAATTTTGTATTTATAAGGAAGTTAAATTAATCTAAAGGTTTAAAATTTAAATAAATAAATATTTTTATACTTGTGTTATCTAAATGTAAATTAATACTCGAACAATTTATTCCACCGAATGATAATTTTCTACCTTGAATTTAGTCAAGTTCAAGAGGAATGTAACTATACTTTTGTAAATCTATAATATATTTCTTTTCACCTTTTCTAATGAACGACGATAAAAAGAGACAAAACATGTATTTCAAATGCAAATTGTGGTAAATGCCTACAAGGTGGAAGCTCGAGCTCCAGATGCGGGTTTTATCAGAGGTTGTCGTCGTTTAGGAGTATTTTTTAACCTATAGACGGCGATGGTTTAAAAAAACTTGGCGGGCACTTGTATAGTGTATAGGGGCCGCATAACGCGGTGTTGTCGGATCGTGAAAAGATACACTACGGTTCACTGGTTTCTACAGTATGTTCTATCAAACTATTTTTCGCTGTGACCACCACCCGTGCTGTGTGCATCTAGCAAATGTTTAACAAATATTTGAGAAAGATTCGAGTTCTATGAATGAACATGGACTTTATTGTTTCTTAAACTGTTTAAATTCATTCTTTTGCGTTACAATCGCCAAATATAAGGTAGTATGGAGCATCAGCTATATACGAGTAAAATAAAGCTAAATCATATTTATTTTGATCGAATGTAGCATGTCTGTACATAATGGAAGTTACAAAGAGTCACGCATTTAATGGCATGATTGTTTAAGTAATAATATTAATAATCGTTACAAAAAGGAACATCCTGTGCGAGGGTTGCGACGGCCTATGCCCATCGCACGCGCCAGGGTGCGCACCCTGCTCCGACCCGTCAGTCCTGTACCGACCGCCCTGCCGAGCGGACCACCGCGCACCCCTACTCACCACCGACGTTTACGAGCTCGAAAACTTTTTCAAACAATTCTAAATTTAAATTTAAAGATGAATTCAAACTTTTTTAATTACATTTTTATGTAAAAACTTGTGCATCGGGGGTGTCGCCGGCTGAGTCAGCAGTGGACCAGGCACAGGTATGAGTCATATAAATTTTCTCGCCATAGAAACACCCTCGGTTTTCACCTGTGCTAAACTTACTTCGCTAAATTTACTCAATACTTATATTTAGACATGTTTGTTTTGATTGTTTTTTTGAAAGGAAGGGTAGATAATTTTAGTACCTATTAATTTATTGGATATTTTAAGCTTAAAGTGTATTTATACTTTATGTATAAAAATACACTATATATACTTTGACTATATATAGTGTATTTTTGTACGTTTTAAAATACAAAGAATAATCAACCATGTCTTAAAATGTGTTTTAATTTTGCATTAAAGTTTCAAATTAATATTTTTAGGGTTTACATTAATGCCATTAATTTAAATCATCTATTTTCTACATCTTATCAGTTTGTGATTTTTTTATGATAAACCTACGCTCGTATAGCTAAAAGTAATTTTAATGATTGATATGTCATTTTCTATTCAAATGACCACATAGATATATTCTAATCTATACAACGTTGCATTTTAAATTCCTCATAATATAGAAAACATATTAACAAAATTTGGCTCTAAGTAAAACAAAAATACGCAAAATAGATTTCTATATAACTTGATACAACGCTGTGTATAAAAAAACAAATATAACTTACTGCACGCAGTCATAATTATGTAATTTTTAAATTGTTTTGCATATTTACAGTCAAATATAAATTAATTACGCCTGTGAATGATTTGTAAAATTAGGGTAATATGGTTTACTCCGGTCTTAACCTCACTATTTAAATATTTGCCATAATGCCAAAAAATCTGACTATATCGCCGTCTATGCGTTCTTAATGTGTAAAGTAAATCTTCAACCATACATTATTTAATCGTATAAAAGGTTATTATATTTCTTGTTTAAAATTACAACATTCAGATTTGTTGTTAAGTTTCAGGGTGCTAAGATTAAGTTTTATTCAAAATTTAAACTCTAAGTAATGAATCAACTAATGTGTTAAACATACTGTCCTATGACTATGAGCATTCTTTCATTAACTATTGTAATTTTTTTCGTGTTCGTGTGATGCTGTTGGTCCAGAGACCTTTACAGTTTTATCTGAGTGGACTCGTTAGCGGGAGGCCCGCTGAATAGGGACTATTGCAATAAGACTGTCGACAAATTATTATGGCATTACAAAACCAATTACCAGTACGATGTTGGAATTGATAGTGACCAAAGTCGAGATACTAGAATAGAATAGATACTTATAAAACTACTACAACACATATAAAAGTGCAATTCGATCGGCGCTGAATACTGAACAGCAAATGTGTAACATAAAAACCGCCTCATCTGAAATGAGAATGTTAAGCTAAGGATATACGAAGTTACTACAATCAAAACTCCTATATAGGAGATGTTTGAAAGTGAGAAATCACAGGCAAGTATGGTTTGGACATAAAATAAATAGAAATAAAGTCATGTTACCAAGGGAGTGATGAATACGAATGTGGGATGCAAGGAAGAGCAAGGTTTTCCTTGGTGGATGTTACGTGTGAAAATTAAATGAAAATATTAAAAACACAAAAATTTTACGGTAAAAAATTGTATGGTAGGATATGACATACTGCCCAACCCCCATTAGAAATGGGACTTGTTACGGTTATTGGTGATAATGATACTAAATCTATTATATTAATGACAACTAACTTATACTATCTTATGTGTATCTAATTTCGATTTATTTCACTTATTATCACAATTCATTCGAACATAATTTATTCAATGCCATCTGCTTTTCGTTTTTAACTTCTTATCAGTGTTAAAGGAATTAGAAGGATTGCTTAATGCGGTATTTATAGGTTAATTTGTGACATAACTCTCAGCTATTCACAGGTTACTTTATTTTATTTAATTATTTTCTACGTCAAACTTTGTCGTGCACTACACGTTATAGTTATTGGTTGTATAAACTTGCAAAAGGTGTCAGTTTCTTGTAGTTAGTTTTAACTTGTGGTTCTTCGGTGAAAACGGATAACTTCCCAGAGTATACTGAAGCCGGGCATGCAGCTAAGATCCGAGTATCTGTATAGTTAATTAAATCTAACGAACTTGGGTAGTGAGTATCGATTGATTTGAATGCGTGTTGAACAAAACATAACAGATTCAAATTAAAAAAATATTTTTAAAAGAATACTAGAAGAAACGTTACTAACATTCCGGTTAACCATTCCAACTAAGCTGAAAATGCTTGTTATTAATAGTTGACTTAGTGATATAGTAATTTTATTATGATCGTAGTGTTATGATTGTACATGTTTATTTTTAAAATGTGATTCATTGGCTGGGGAAGAGTTTTGTTTAGTATTTATGATATTAGGGGGTGACAATTAACCACGCAAGTGCCCTGATGGCAAGTTTTTCCTGCGACGAGTGACGCGCATATAAAGACGATGCGTTATACGATGATTGTAAATCTTGAGGATACAAATGGTATACGTTGTAAATGATAACATGTGTCTCATTTACTTCACCGCACAAAACAGCAGCACTAAGTTACTATTTGACTCTGGTATTGTATGAAAGCGTATGCCTTTTCCAATCGAGCGGGCTCATTCATACTACTAGTTTGGAGCTCCAGTGTCGTTATCTACCCTCTTTAGCTTTTATGGTCGCATAATTTAAGTTTTATGGTGTTTAACATAATTTGAAAGTTAGTTATAATATAATATTATGTTTTTAAATATCATAGTAGTGTATACATATATATACAAGTATATTACTTGTTCTATTTCTGTAGCCATATTTATATTCTAAGATAGGGCGACAATTAATAATAATAAAGATTTACTGGGTCCGGTCGCTCATCATGAACAGGACAGGACTATCCTTGCTACCAAGCCGGATATCGTGCTGATGTACCGAGAACAGTCAAGTATATTTTTGGTCGACACCATTATCCCTTATTATGAGAACCTCGTAAGAGCCGAAGTGGAATATCTTAAAAGCGATATCACGAGGCGAACGACATGTGGGGTGATATGCTATAATTATTATTACAGTCGTGTCTGCAAACGACTTGATCCCGACTAGCCTCTCGAATTGACTGAGGCTGTTTGAACTCCGTTAGAGCTCCGCGGAGAAGGCTGTGCTCCTCGATACAGTCTGTATAGTCCGTCGGTTTCTCTCTCGTACCCACTGACCCTCGTCAGTTTGGAGTCTCTTATCGAGCGACTCTCGTCTGTGTGATCTTTATATACGTTTATTCTATTATATTGTATAAATATATCTATTTCACTGATTTCATTATATTTTGTAATATTTAATTTATTTTATTTACCAACAAGGCGGCGATCAAAATGAATACCCCAATAATAAAGTCTATAGGGTACTTATAAATAATTTTAAATTAACTTACTTATGTGAATAATTATTAAGTCAGTGTAAGGCGTCAATGTAACACTTCCCATTCACTATAATTACGGGTATGGGACGCCTTAAATGCTACTCGTTTAGATTAATATTTAATTATTAAACGGTCGATCGAAATGAACCCTGGCATAAAGTTAGTTATAAAATATATTAACATTTAATTTGTTCCATATTTTGTATACTCTTTTCTATGTATTTAAAGATTTAGTTTATAATAGTTTTTTTGGCTCAATTCCTCGCTGACGCCAGTGACGATGATGCCCTTCTTGTCAATATCAACCACGACGATATCTTTTGACTATTCCCAGAAGATAACGACTGCGCAGGATATATTTTAGTGCCGTAAGTATATACCCCTCGTCGCCTTCCCTAATCCGATGTAAAGCATTAGCAATAAGATCGGAGGAATGCTGCTTTAAGGACATTGGGCATACATACAGTACTCTCAGACCCGTACGTAATACGTCACGTACCTACTCTTACCATTACGCCATGCGGTCAAAGCCAATACTTACACTGTACATTTATCTATGTAATTTTCAGTAGTTCTTTTAATATTTCTACGTCAGACCATAAAGCGTTCACAACTGGGCATAGTTTATCTTCCGTGTAATATGGTGCCCGTACGTACAGCTACCGTCCCTCGGATATTTTTTTTTAAATTCTACCATTTTATAAATATCTCTAGAATTTTATCCCTTTATCTTGTACCACTATTTTTGGCCCCATTATTGCATTGTACATCTTTAATCTTTGTATGGTCGTTCGTTACAACTAATATCAAATATATATATTACATTGTGAACATTGAAAGAGAAATAGAAGATCAATTTTACAGATCTTCAAGTTTAGCAGATTTCTATGATACAGTGGTTAAGTTAAAATATCTATGTTTTTATATCATATACATAACTAATGTATGTGATATAAAATACATAGATTCTTATGCGGATCAGTTGCATGCTATTCATACCTCCTTTGTATCCCCAAATATAATAAAGATGAAGCATAGAATGACATGATAATGAATAATTCCTGATAAGATCCATATTCCCTATTAGTAATCGTAATGGAAGTAAGTTATCACTCCTAAGGACGTAGTAGTGCGCCATCGTGCAACTGAATACAGTAGCTGTTAAGTATAAAAGAAAAACTATAACACCCTTCTATTAGGACTCAACCAATAACCAAAGAAATAAATCAGTGTTCAAAATTGGGCATATAATACATCATATCGGTAATATATCGTGTTTAGTAAAATGGTTGTCAATAGGACATGGCTTTATATACCCATTCCCGATAAGAAATGTATTTTTTTATTTAATTGGGCATTATAAACGAGCACCCGTAAGTGATTCCTGCGGATAGTCGATCCAAAATCCGGTGAAGGCGACCCATCTATACTGTAGCTAGAAACAAACTACAGATTTTTTTTTTTTTTTATAGCATTAAGAGTAACAAACGAGCACACAGTTCACGTGATGGTAAGTGATTCCTGCGGCCCATGACATCTACATTCATCCTTGACAAGAAATCATAATGCAGATGCGTTGTCACCCTTGAGGACTGAGATGGAATGCCTCGTCTCCAGTAATAGGTCTCCGGATCCCTGCACTCACCAGACGAAACACAGCAGCGTTAAGCTGCTATTTTACGCTGGTATTCTGTGAGAGCGTGGTCCTACCCCGGTCGAGCTGACCCATTCATTCTGCAGCTAGAAACAAACTGCAGTGTAGCTCTACCACATTATAAATGGCTATATCACTGAAGATTTGTTACAATCATATCCTTGGCAGGAGAATAGTCACTATAGCCGCTACTAATACCTGTCGTTATCCACAGCCGTTTTAATATTTTCGGCTTGGCAAATTCGAAAAGGTTGATACACAATTAAAGGCGACATATCGGCAGCAAGAGTTTGAGCTGTTGCCATTAGAGTTAAATTCCATCAAAAACCTTATCGTCGCATTTATTCCTGGCTCTAGTATCTACCGTAGTGATTAGAGCACCTGGGTGCTACGTTGTGGATCCTTCATATGATTCCGAGCCGGGAACAATATCTATCTATCTCAAATTTTTGATTTTCTGGTCTGATTGTGTTCTCCGGTCTCGAGCTCAAATGACTCGTGTCTTTGACACTGTATCTCCACCTCCTCCACTCTCATTGCATCGAACATGCATTACATTGGACGAGGGAGGGGAACGTAGGATGAGTGCCCTTTTTTTTGTTTATAGAACGCCGGTAGTATCAGCTTTACTTAGATTAGACGATATTTTATCAAAACAGGTTGTGTAGTTTACTCTGAAACAGCTAAATTTCCTTTTCTTTTTACAAAAAAATAATGAATGCTATTAACATCAATAAGATTCCGATTAACCACTGAAACTAAGCTTAAAATGCTTGTGCTATGCGTTGGTTCAGAGCGTACCCTAAACCATTAGAATATCGACGCTTCCGACTGACGGTCTGTGTTTGCGCAAATTTCGGTGCTATAATTTATCTTGCACAGTTGATCATATTATCTGGTAATAACCAGAAGATATCGCTGTGGTCATATATTTATTGATCGAAAGGGTCAACATAGCCACCACTCACTCCAATATACGGTGCTATTCAATAAAAACGAAAATATTAGCGCCGCTATAACGATTGACGACTTTAACATGTGTACCTATACAAAATATAATATAATATGTATATGTTTACAAAATAAATACAATTAAATTTAATTACTGTTACATATTCAATATTAAATATCTATAATAAATTTGTGTTTGCGATTAAAATTTATTAAACATTTAATAATTATTATTATTAAATGTTTTTTTTTATAATATTTGGGTTGAAAACGCACTGGTCAACCAGATGGTAATTGATAACTGCATCCCACGATATGTGATGTCCCCATCGGGAACTGAGATGGAATGCTACGTTGTAAGTAATTGGGTCCACGGTATACTACACTCACCACGCGAAACACAGCGGCGTTAAGCATCACCGTGATATTCTGTGAGGGCACAGTCCCTCTCTAGTCAAGCAGACTCCTAAAAGAATCATGCTATAGCGTGGAAACCATTGTAATACACTGTATAAAACAAAAACAAAAAGGTGTTATTAATTATTAATAAATTATATATTATATGGAAATAAAATATAAAGTGAAAATTATGCAATTCCGGCGCTTTCGTTTGACAAAATGTATATCATTAGATGTTGTTAAAACTAAATTTAGTTTACAAATGTAATGATTATTTCTTTTAAACATGTTTAGGTATAGTTATGATGAAGCGTGTATGCGATATTATCTACGTTTGCATAAAAAAAAGAATTATTAAGGGTAAAGAGCGACGCATTTCATTTGTGTCCCTCGAGCAGGGGTGTTACAGGGGCGAGCGTGGGAGCCGCTATCTCGGCGGCTGTAATTAGGTAACATGCGTCCAACTATTTTCCCGCAACGCCGACAGATTACCCCATCACGTTTTAGCTTGTTAAAAATAATGTAACCGCAATTTAGTACAATATTTATTTATTATGTTTCAATTTGTCTATAACAGTTTCGACCTTTATTCAACTTTTAAATATAATTTTCCTAACCTTATATAACTATAAATAATCAATCTAAAGAAAAGAAAAATCAAGAAAAAAGTATCATATATAATACATTATATATGATAATACATAATAATATTATTTTAAGCAAAGTATATATGTATGTGTGTATACAATAGTAATAAGGCATTAAGTAAAAAAAGTGACTACAAAACCCTATACGTTATAGCTACTTACTTTGGACTTAGAAGAGTATATCTCTTCTGGCTTTTGACATTTTTACGTTAACTTAATAGAATGTGTTCTATAAAATTCAATTTACTTAAGGCTCTAACAACATATTTAAGCCATAAAATGAGTAGGATTTGTCTATATTTACACAAAATACGGAGTCGATTTAATTTTGGTTTCAAAATTTTCTTGTGGCTTTCCTGTTTACATATTTACTGGCCGAGAGGTGGATAAAAATTACACAAGACTTTTTAGGATAGATACCTTTAAAAACATCGAGACAGGATGATAGTCATAAATATAAACTATGATTTTTCTCTCCCTCTCTAATGTACAAAATATAAAGAATTATTTATATCTTGATTTCTTTACAAACTGTATCTTTAAAAGAGCAATTTACTTGACATCGTCTTGACTTGAACAATCAGCGAAATGGACCACTCTAACACTATTGAAGGGACAACGTGATTTTTAACAATGTTATTTCTTTGTTCCCTTTTTTCTGTTTTCGTATAAATCTTTTCTGTTATATGTAATTGTAATGTTATTTTGTTTCAGATATTAAATAATTATATACATATAGAGTATTACATCAAGGAATGAAATGTGAGGTCTATTTGATGATGATCTACTGAGATACAACTTCTAAATATGGAGGCAGCATTACCCCATTTTCGGTTATCAACGTCTCGATTCTATCAACAATATGCCGCGCCTCCAGTGCGTATTTCAAGCAATTATCTTCACGAACTTTTACCGCAGCAACATCCAAGTCTTCTTCAACAATATTTGGCTTATTACAATGAACCTTTAATGCCTCTTGACTTATCTCTCAAATCAACATCTCCGATTACCCCACCGTGTACACCACCACCGTCGCAGAAACGAAAAGCAAATGTTGATCAAATCTATATACAGCCTACGAAAATATTTAGACACTTTGAAGAGAGTGATTCAAAAGATGTCCCTGACGATAAGTCCCAAAAGAGGAAGTGTGACGATGATAATTCAAACGACAGTGATAGTCCTGAGGCAAAGAAATTAAAATTCACTAAACAGTTTTTCGAAGAACTGCGGACATGTCTCCCTGCAGAACAGGAAGCTTCCGTCAAAAGCGACAGAAGTTCCCCCGATATAGTAGAAATAAGAGATGTCGAAGGACGGCCAAAGAAGTCCCCGAAACCTCCGCAGCCCATGAAGAAGAGTAAAGCAGTTAGAAAATTAGTGTTTGACGAAGATAAAACTTCGCCTGTTTCTGGAACAATCATTCGTGACCTGGCAGAAGATGAAACGTTGGTAGTTCGAAAGGTAAATTAATACACTGCAACTGTAAACAAAACCCCTCATCGGGTATTAGCATCGAATATAAATAGCAGAGTTGCAAAGGAACTGCTAATTAGACGTTCTGACCATAGCATTACTGTGGGCTGGCGATTTTCCTTATCGCTTTGGCAATTAAACGCTATGAAACGCGTATTGTGTTGTGTTTACGCTAATGATAGGTTTTGGGGCGAGTCGCAACGGTGGTAAAGGGGTGGCGTTGAGGACATTAAATGAGAAATAAATCACGATTTCTTAGTTTTAAGCTACCTTTATTTCTTTACCCTAGATGAACAACTCTAATGCTCCATTATATTGTATCAAAGCTCAAAATAACATGCAATCAAATAAAGTAGTAATAACAACTTCAGCATTTACATGATAGAATCTCAGTTACAGTTCTGTTTTATATAAAAATACGGGTAATTAATCACCATCTTTTTGACTATGAACCAAGATGCTAGTTAGTCGTTAGGATAAACATAGATCTAATCATTAAGATTTATCTATTACTCTATAGATCTACGATTTCCCTATCTAATCGTGTGTAGCGATAACCTGCTATTTTACTCTAATATTTTTTGTAAAAGTGGACCAACTATTCTGCAACTTTTTATATTTAAAAAGAACTATCGTATATACTAACTATTTGTTTTACTTTAAGGGTGACATAGACCCGGCGTTCAACGTGGTGGAAGTGACGGACGAAGCAAAAGCCCTGATCGCCGCTATAGAAAACCGACTCGGACGCTACATTTGCAGACTGTGCCGCAGGCTGTACGGCGATGCTTTTGCACTGGCTCAACATAGATGTTCGCGGATTGTTCATATTGAGTATCGTTGTCCGGAATGTGATAAGGTAAATATGATATATTAATTACCGTGCAAACTTCCCTTACTATTTATATATTTATAGTATCCATTTATAAAGTAAAGCAATCGAAAATGAATAAAAAACCATATTAGTTTTTGAAATATTAATATTTGAAATACAGGCAAAAGTTTCCACTTGAGAGTGGGCAGGATAACGTATATGCTAGTTTAGATTAGTGTAATTAAAATGTCTGTTTCCTATTATTGTATATGCAGGTTTCCTTCCGACGTTTTACATCACCATCGATTGCAGTAAATTCATACTTGTTTTTTTCTGTGTGTGAGCATTGCTGTTGGTCCAGAGACCTTTACAGCTTTATCTAAATAGACTCGCGAGCGAGAGGCCCGCTCAGTAGAAATTCATACTAATCTACAGTAAACAATTTCATTGGTCCCGCCCGCGGTGTTCGTACTCAAAGATCATTACTAAAACTAACAGATGTTAATTTGTTAAAGTAAAAAATGTTATTATATTTTTGTACCATGAACAACCTTGGTAGTTAGTACAAATATTTCTATTATAAGATTAATAGATATTTAAATATCATTATTATGTCGAATTACTAACCCGTTCCATTTATGAGATATTAATAACATATGATTAGTTATTTTGTTTTTACTCCTCTCAATAATTTCAACATACAAAAGCGGAAAATAATTTGAAGCGCGTGGTGTGGGAACGCACTAAATAAAATGAGGGTGCCACGATTGTAAACACTTGGCTCGGTTCCATGGGAAGCGTCGCGCACGGGATCTGGCGAAATGTTTTTGTACACCTTAATTGATACATTCGACGGTGCGTGACTAATAGTATTTATATCATCTCTATCGCCGAAGAGTAATTACAAAATATGTTCGTTAAAAGTTTAGAATTTTGTATCAAACATAGTTTTTGATCGATTAAAATACTCATACATGATAATTAATTAAAAAAGAAAACTTTCCCGATCCGTGTTTATAAACAATTTCTTTTTTTAGTTTTCTTTTAAGCCCTTTGTAACAGTCTCTAAGATCTTCCCTATATGTAAGCAATATGATTCATAGACAACTATGATATGTACAGAAGAATTATGAGTTTTTAAATGTAAATATTAGGGCGGAGCATGTAGAGCGACGATACAGATGTCAGCTGTCTTGTCACTCATACCATGCCATACCGTCATTAAACATATTATTTCAACACAGGTATTTAATTGCCCTGCAAACTTGGCCTCTCACCGTCGCTGGCATAAGCCACGTGTGCCAGGCACCAGTAAACGTAGAGACCCACCGGCTACCGACGCTGGTCGATTCCCTTGCCAACACTGCGGGAAGATGTTCCGAAGACAGGCTTACTTAAGGAAACATCTGCTAGCACATGAACAGTCGGATAATGACGTGGAGAAAGAACCATCAGCTTTCCGTCAAGTCAATGGCGATTATCCTACTTATCACCCGGTAAGTACTCATTAGAGTTTGAAATTTACTACTTTTTTATATTTCAGACTCTGAAGCATTTATTGGTGAAAAATGTTTAATTTATGTCAGTCATGATTATATAGTATAAATCTAAACTTCTCTTATAAAATCTATTTAATGTGCATTATGGTTTACATATACATATGTAGTTCTTATTTTTATTTATTACTACACGTATAATAAATTCGATTTCATTTTACTATTGCGTTCATTTTAACTTTCTAATTCCCGTCCTTTGGTGGGCTTTGCAACACACGCTGATATATTGTATGTGCGTGGTACTGCTCCGGTCTAGACAAATCATATTTATATAAAAGTAAAAGTGAAGTAACAGCCCTATATACATACATTAATATCTTTAGGGAGGGTACATGAGCATAGTGCCGCGCGGCCCAGCTCTGGATTGACGGACTTAAAGAGTCTTTGAAAGCTTTTTTTCTTTGCATACGTGACAGTTTTCTCACGATGTTTTACCTTCAACGCCGTGCACGTGATGAATCAGAACAAGCAGCAAAATTACATTTATCAATTTTATTGGTAAGGGAACTCGGTTTACTCACGTACAGTGAAATATTTTACATATAACAAGAATTTATAGCCGGCCAAAAAATTACAATTGATTTTTACCGTTTAGGAAACATGTCGGGACACCAACTTTAACTCGTTCTGGAACAAGATCCCGCCACCGCATCATGAGCTGGCCTGGGACGACATGCGAGGTCGCTGTGCCTCTCCTTGCTCTTCAGAAGATTCTCGTAGCCTTGACGTTACGGGTTCAGAAGACGAGGGTGGAGGATTGGACGATGACTGACGGCGCGTCTTGCGGCCAGTGCCGCGGTTTCCTTACCCTATTGCTAATACTCTTTACCATTATCCCACCGCGTATGGACACGAAAATGCGCGAATGTACTTCTCGTAGAGATATGTAAGTATTACTGTTTCCGTTGCAAAAGTTTCATTGGCGTTGTCAAGTTATTCGACTCATTTGTAAAGTTAATAAAGTAGATAATACGTGTTTTCCTGTGTGAACTACTGTAACTATCTAAGAATTAAGTTTTAAGGTGTAATAAGTTATTTTGTACATATAAAGCTCCTACAGCAACATTCCAAATTGTTTTAACGCTGAAATGTTAAACATTTCTCGTACATATTTAATTTAGAGACGCAAAATTAAATCTTGCTTTGCATTTAAGGTTTTGGTAACAACGTCGCTGTTAATATAAATAGTTTTAAATATTTTAGGTTAACTACAATACACTATGATTCATTTATAAATAAATATTTAAACATATTTTCATTTAATCTTAACATACTTCAAAGGTATTATAATATTTATTCTTAGATTTTAAACCAATCAATAGTGTATTACGTAAAGAGTAAAAGTTTTCAATCGTTTATAGAAGGCGCGAAGGGTCACCGCAATCGATTCGATGCAGTACCGTATTTTTAGATGCACAGTCCTACTTGTGACCATCTCATAATTTTTTCAGGCAATAGGGTACAGTCGCAATTGATGCCATCGACATTTGTATTGGAACTAGGCCGTACGATTAAAAATAACTTAAACGATTAAATTATAAGCTGTTAAAACTTCTTTTGTAATATAAAATACTTCTAATCAGTTCTACGGATACCAGAAAAAAAAATCGATCTCAGAGTATTTGAAACTCAGTTTTGTTCTATGATTTTTTTTTATGAGTTTATTTTTGTGAATTATGTAAGAAACGCGCTAGTCTTTATTTATCTAATCATTTAATTTGTCACCTTTACAGACAATTATTTTACTACAACCATTTCTAGTCATAAACGAAGTCATTATATTATTTTAATTATAGTATTTAACTTATATATAAAATGAAAATATTTTATAGTTTTCATCTAGTCTTTACGGTTGGTCTCAAAATTTACTCTAGTCATTTTATAGTCATTTATTTTAAAAAATCTAGTCAATTTATACAACTTTATAAGATTAAGCTTTGATATTTAGTCATATTAATTAAATTGAATAATTTATTCTAATCAAATCTAGTCAGTTCTATTTGAATATATAATTTAGGGCGATATTTTATAAACTGATCTCGAGGTTTTACACATCAATCGTGTGTTAAAAGAATTTTTTTTTGTAAAATTAAATAAAAAGTTACAATTAATTAATCAGCTTAGGTCCATTAGCTAGTCTTTTTTATTATATTTTAAAATCAACGAAAATGGTTTTTTTTAACTGTATCTTTTTTTTAAGAGTATCATTCATATAATTCGAAATTACAGACATATTATATATTTCGGTTGAATACATCATTTGGATTGCGGTGACTTTAGGTCTATACTACTTTCAATTATTATTAATAATTTATTATTTATCATGCATCGTATGCACACATACAGTATACGGCCTAGATATATTTAACGACTTTTTAAAATGTAAATATCTTATTACATATTTTTAGTAGATTTCTTTAGTCTATAGTTTAGTCTTAAAAATAAGAGAAACACTTTGTAATGAAGAATGTCTCTGTAGAGTGGAATCTAGTCAGTGTGTTGTTACAACGCGTTCCAAAGACATGTAAATAAAAACGCTATTTAAAATAAATTTCTATTTATAAAATACTATATATAACATATTACTTATATTTATTTATAATCATATCTAGATATATGATGTATTTTAAAGATTACCGTTTCAAATTTAAAACGATTTAAATGAAGATTATATTTTTCATGCTCTTTTTCAATTTGTTACAATTTTATGAAATAACCTGCTTAAAATAGCTCTTACGCAAGTTATGCCTCTAAAATATTAAAAATGATATTCTTAGCATCACAGTTAAAACACGTTTTTTTTGTATTAATGACATTGGAATTAATTTTTTTGCTGTTTTAAAAGTCAAACAGAAGTATTTTATTTTATTAAATTTAACGACGTTTAGTTATGTGCTTGGCTTGTAAACAATATTTTGATATACCTTTGTAACTATTATATTTTACTAAAATATGCACTATACTAAATATTGAAGAGGTAGAAAATTCTTTATCTAAAATTAAATTGACTTGAAAAATACTTATATTCAACAATCCTTATTAGATAAGATACATAAAGTTCTATTGATAAGACATGTAAATATTTTATATAGGTAGATGTTCTCTTCTAACGTTATATATTAAGAGGTAAACATATAGAGGCATACATAATATAAATATTTTCAAATAGAAATACGTTGCTCTTGTAATATGTAATGAATTATAATTAATATGTTAAATAGTTCATGTAAAACTAAACAGTGCTTTTAAATATATGAATGTTACATTTTGTTGCAATTGAATGATGACGTTACATATCATCCACGCCTATCATAAGTTAGAGAGAGATTGAAATTTATTACTAGTTAGTAGTAGAGCAACACTGTAGCTAGTTTCTATCTGCATGAACAGGTCGGCTCAACCTGTGAAGAACCGTGCACTCACGACACACTAACGTGCAGCGTAAAAGTGATTCGTGTAAGGGATCAAGTTGACGATATTGAGGCATTCCATCTCATTCCTCAAGAGTGACAACTTGAATCTTTATTGATGATAACAACGCACGCGTAGTCATGACGTATCATCAGATGAAATGTGTACATGTTTGGGAATGCTAATATTATAAAAAAATATTCACATTGTAAATTAAGTTAGTAATGTTTAAAGTTTCTTTAAAATTTTATTAACAATGTATGACTATGAGTTAAATACATATTTCAACCAAATTATCAAAATTTATAATCATTGAGCCTTATCATATTATATTTTCAACAATTTATCTTATACCCTAAATAGTAAGAAATAGATAAGTGTCAGCGTATAATAAAATATTACACGAAAGCAAAAGTTGCACGTAGAAAATTAATTAGTATTTAAAATAATTTCTAGACTCAGAAATACTTTAGACTAAGTTTACGAATACACAATATCACATAATTAATCTATAATTAAACTTAAGATAGTGCTAATAATATTGTTACATATCTGGATAAATATAGAATAGAGAAAGTGTGTCAGTTTTACTTATTTATAATTCTTAATATTCACTTTAGTATTTCATTTAATTATTAATGTTTATGAACCTAATAGATATTTTAATAGTCCAATGTATGTATATTATTAAATACGTAGATAAGTAGATGGTATTATTTATAAATAAAGACATTAAAATTAATATTTATTGTTTCACAACAGTGTCATAGTTTTCATTAATAAACAATCCTCCTGACTTATTGTTATCTCTCCCATTTTTTTTTAACTTTCAAGATAACGAAGGAGCACACAGTACACCTGATGGTATGTGATTCCTGCGGCCCATGACATCTACATTCATCCTTGAAAAGGAATCATTCTGCAGCTAGAAACAAACTGCATTATCTCTACCACTTCGTTTACTTTCCTTGTAGACAAGCCACAGTAATTCTACGTACCGAGGTTGGAGCACTTCTCCATGGGATAAGAATAGTCGATATTCGACTCTGGCGTTACGCACCGAAGCCCTCCGGTTGTTGGCGTTCGGTCATTTATCATTACGGAGAAGCTGTAAAAGCCGTCAACCGTCGCCCAATATCCCTAATATCCTTCTCAAGGATGTATATAGACGGTAGATTTCATGGGCCGCAGGTGAACTGTGTGCTCGTTTGTTACTCTCGATGTAATAAAAAATACAAAACCCAAGGGTGATGGGAGAGTGATTAGTGTTATCTATGACTTCTTATTCCACAGCGCAGGCTACCAGGCTACCAGGCTAAATTCATTAGAGACGCTCTTTTTTTGGGGACATAGTTCAAGAAAGAAATAACCCAGTTTTCTTAAAGGTTTATACCTATACTCGATAAAAACACCCATCGTAAATAAATTGCTAAACCCCATCTATGTTTTAATTCATAAACTAAATCCTTGCACGAAATTAGCGGTGTACATCGAAATGTCGACAAGATATTGTTGTAGAGAAATCACTAAATCACTAACCTCGGTAATATCTTAACGTCTTAATAGATGGCGCTTTTACAATTTTGTGCTATTATGTCATCGTTTTATAGTTAGGCACATTAAAAGTATATAACAAATATTTTATATTAAATAAAAAACCTATGGAATGAAATTGTTATGCCTATGCCTAAATAATTAGGATTTGGCATGTCATGTTTGTTTACCGCCAGACGACATCAACCGCACAGCCATTTTTTTCTTTTATAGGGTTGATGACCGCTGTTAGCCCGAAGGCTTTTACAGTTTCGCCGGGTTGAGTGGTGACCTCTATTAGTGGGTAACCAGCCCAAGGGCTCCCAAGAGAGAGCCTCGGCTCGGACCGTTACCCTGTTGCGTGACTCGAATGTTGCCGCAGAAGGCAAAACATCAGCTCGATCAGCTGCTTCTGGCTATAGGATATCTAAATTAATATCTCTATTAATATTGACTAACTGTACCGCCAATTCGGAATGCGTAGGTGCTGGAGAAGAAGTGACGCAAAAAACTCTAGCGACGCTTCGATCGATGTTGACTGGTGAGTGACATGGCGATCTCGCGAATAATTTTGTTTCATACTGTGATGGAAGGTGCAATATATGTGTGTAGTTAATTAGGGTGAAAGACTTAGATACTCGTAATTAATCAGGACAGCGCAAAGGCCTGAACAACTTGAAATTTTCCCAAGAAGGAACGGTGTTATTTATTTAAGATACTTTCCCAGGTATAAAAACTTAAATTACTATTGCTCTTTTTAATGCAACAATGAATTGTAAACAAAAATTGATAGTTAACAAAATAAACGTAAAACACAATCACAATATTCTATATAAAATAAATTACCAAGTGCGAGTTGTTCTTGCACAATCAGTGTTCCTTAATATGATACTAATAGTAATTAGAATTGATAACAATCAGGAACTGCAGGCGATTTTTAAGCAATCTTATTTATAAACATAACAATTATAAAAGATACACTATATGTCGTAATAAGGACTATTGTATAGCACAGGTAAACCTGAACGGTTCCCGTCTTCTAATAATGATTACAACACAAATACTTAGTAATTGCTATCTTGCCGATATAATTGTTAGTATTGTTATAAATAAAAAATAAATTCTGAGGATTTTCAATTATATAAATAGATATTCGTTTTGTCTAACGATCGTTGTACATAAATAGAACTCAATTATATCTTTAAAACGCCCTAAAAGAAACCGGTCAAGTATAAATTCCAAGCGTGTTCAGGCAAAAATATGCAATTTAGTTCCATCAAGACGATTTTTCAAATATTTCTCAGAGATGCTTTTGGATTACGAGACGAGATAACAATTGGTCCTACAAAACTGCGCTATCTGATGATAATATTTTTTGGTGTGTTTTGGTCGTTTCTAACCTTGGGTCGATCTTAAAATCTTGTGGCATCCCGTTATTAGGTCTTCAGTTCTTTACACTCACCATACGAAATACTGTTATTCTTTGAGATCAGGATCCCGATTTGGGCAACCCATTCATATCGTGGATAGAAACTTACTGCAGCGTAGCCCTACCATCGCTCTACAGTGATAATAAAGTAATAAACTTAGCGAAGGTAGTTCAGTATCATAGAGTTTCATAGATGTGGCCCATCCATATGATAACCAAGGTATCGACACAAAAACCATACAATAGGTAATTTGCTGCCGACTCTACAGATCGCCTGACTTGATTATGCAACTTTATTCTCTTATAACGTTAGACATTTCCAACTTTTAATCATTTTACTCAGACAGCGATAACAGGAATTATATCATGAAATACGTTTATATTTTATTAATCCTTCCGATTGTAAAAGATGTTCATAGTTATGTTAAAACTCAGCAAAAAAATGGGATAAATTTAACGCAGTCGTTGGATGACTCGAGTTTGAATTTTAAATTAAACGAGAAAAAGCATGAATCGCTGAAAATCTTCACAGAAGACGAGCGCGGGGTTTATTTGGATGATGTAATATATGGCTTGAAGAACCAGAACTGGACTTTGGAGGAGGAGCCGTGTTTGAACCAAACGCTCAAGTTGTTACAAAACTTGCAGAATTTCACGCTTTGGGCTGTTTGGCGTAAGTTAAAAGTTTAATATCTATTATTATTTTAATATATTTTTTATCAAAGTATATACATACTATTACATAAATAGTGTTATAGAAATTGTAAGTCCACGTTCACAGACCATGTATTGTGAATATTTCTAAATTTTGGTTGTGTTAGAATGAGCAAATCCACCTCACAATGATATATCAATTTAATGCATTTCCACCTTAATAATTCTTATAAGATATGCTAGATTTGTACAAGTATTGTCATCTTAATAAATTTGGTATGTGTGTAATTTTTAATCTCAAAGATACATTTAGGAACCACTGGGTTAAAATAATAAGGACTTAACAAGTAAGCATTCCTAAAAATGCATTTTTTGTTAAATAGTAAAGAAAACAAAGATATTACTGATAGTTTAAAAATAGATCAAAACTGACACTGAATATTTTAATAATGTGTTTATCCCTGTTGTTGCTTTTTTCAAATTCTTATGTAAAACAGGTTTGCCTTTTAGAGGCCAAAAATAATAAAAAATAATCCCCACAAAGAAATAATCTAAAAATCTTTTTATGGGATTGAGTAATTTGGTTATGAAAATGAATGAAAAAATTGGATCCTTTTCACGAAAGCATTTTTCTGTATTACATTGACAGTAAGTGATGAGTTTATCACCTGGTGGTAAGTGATTCCTGCGGCCCATTACATCTGCATTCATCCTCGACAAGGAAATATAATGCAGATGAGTTGTCACACTTGAGGATTTTGATGGAATGCCTCATCTACACTCATACACTCACCAGACGAAATACAGCAACATTATGCTGCTATTTTACAGTGAGGTCGTGGTCCTACACCGGTCGAACTGACTCATTCATTATGCAGATAAAAAGAAACTGCAGCATAGCTCGACCACTTTATAGCCACGTACATATATAGAAATACATCAAATACATCTCCACATAATAAAAACGCAAGCTATTTATCAATAACGGTATATTATTCATGATTTAGAAAATATCGAACGCGAAATATAATGCGTGAAAATAAGTCAAAAATAGTATAATAATATTGATTCCGTATCAGATTATCTCCTAGACACCAATTGGCTATTATTAAAATCTGTTAAACCTATTACAGTGGGCATCTAGACAAATGTACCAAATTGTTTGGAATTAAAAAAAATATATATATCCGTATGTTTCTACACATCACATCAAACATTACAAGTATGGTTGCACTCTTTAATCAAATCCTTAATTATATCAGTAACTTTCAACTTAGGGTCAGCGCTCCGACGAAGCGATCAAATTTGGTAATAATCAAAGTCCAACTTGCTACTACTTCAAATTTGATATTTGAAATTGGTATAACGAAATAAAATCATATTTTTGATCCCCCCGGTGTGATTTGTTGATCCGCCGCCGCTCCGTAGGTCTAAGGTGACCTTTAATAGTGTTTCAACAAAATCAGTAGCTTAAAATATATTACTAGCTGTTACAAATCACGTTTTAACATTGTTTTTATTTGCGTTCTTGTCTTTTGTCTGCGTAATTTGATCTTCTCACGTTCTAAAACAAACAATGAAGACAAAAAATGATGTATATTTATCATCATATACGAGTACATAGTTTTCTTTGTTTAATCATATTTTTTTCGGAACATATATTGTAAAAAAACTGAGCTTTAAACCGACTACATTAAAGTGGTGTTAACTTTTTTCGATCCTCAAATGCCTGCTCATTCGTCGACTCGTACTCGTTAACATACACTTGAGACCTGCTGAATGGACTGATTTAGTTTTTTTACTAAATGTTGTCCAAATATCCGAATTAGATTTTAATAGACCGAAAAAACAACCAAACCCAAAATTCAACAATTTTTATAACGTACGCAACAGCCAGGGCTTCTGAACACATCGCCACGTGGTCCACGCTCGTAAGTTGTATAAGTAGTTTTATGCTTCAACCGATTTTATCTTCACATTCACTACTTTCCCTTCAAAATCAAATTTCTGTTGCAGAATGGGATTCGATTTCGTCGGAACCACAAGGTATGCTATACGGCAATCGGTACCACCTTGGTAATTTCGACCAATGTATGGATGCACTCTGGTACGAAACCCATCCTGAACTAAGAAACCAATACTGCCTCGCTGATATTATTCTAGAAAGATCGGATAAAACTTCAAAAAAGCGAAATCATGAGTCAAATAATCCATATCAATCTGCTTTGGATCGTATACAGGTATGTGATGTTAACAACTTATTAAATTATTGAGTATTTAGTACTATTTCTAAGTAGTCCTGGGGTCCATTTTTATGAATCGAAGGATGACAAACAAGCACACAATTCACCTGATGGTGATTGCCAACTGTGACCCATAAACACCTAAATCCATCTTCAACAAAGATTCAATCTTGAATCTTTGAATCTTACATACCTGAGGAAGGATGTAATGTATGTATGCAAAAGTTTAAGACCACCTTAATTAAAGTGGGAAAATAAAGTAAAACTCCAATAAAATATTAAATGTTTAATTAACCTGTTTAATCATCTAATAGAACATTGATTGACAAACAATATACTTTAAAAGCGTAATGAAATATTAACAGTCCATGCAAAAAAGGCTATGGTTAACTAAACTGATTTTTCATCAAAAAACTCTCCTTTACATTTTATGACTTTTTTCACAAGTCTCGGCATACAGGCAATGAATTTTTAATGGTGTCTTGTTATATATTGTTCCAAATTTCGCATAAAGCATTCCACATTTCTTCTCGCGAGGATGGGCCACTTCAGTTGCAAATGGAATCATTTCATCCCTCGTATAAAATATACAAATCCACAAGTCTAAAATATAGAAATAGCGTTACGTTTGTTTTCAATGAAGTTTTGAAGAAGTAAACTGCAAATTACTATGTACTGAATATAAAGAAAACTAACACAAACTTCATACCGTTGGTACATATGTACCTCCGTTGTAAGAGAATTTTTGTAATTGTTCTTCTTCTTGTAATTGTCAATCTTCGTTACATGAAAATTAAGTCAATCAAAATTAACGTTATACTTTAAATGAAACATATTTACAAATAGTACATATACACTCATAGCTTATATTGGCTTTTTGTCTAAATAAATAAAAAGTATATCTAGTCGACTCTCAAACTAGTTGAAGAAACAAAACAATCAATATAATAAGACGTTACTTCGTTACTAGAGCAATTTATTTTAATTATGATTAAGATGTTAATAAACTTATGAACAATACATTCATATAGTAATACAAGAACATAATAAAAGAACTAATTAGAGGTATTGACAACAACAATAAACATAATTTTATTATTTCGTATAATTTGATTCTATTCTTCATAAAAAAATAAAAATATGACACTCCATTTCGTCAACAAATATTCGAGACATATACTAATGATAAAATACCGTAATAAAATGTGAAAAGTAATGTCGAGTAGTATAGAAAATGAGAGAGGCAGTACTTAGACTCTAATAACGCGACTATACGCATGGTATATTATTATTTATAGACATTACTTACATTTAAGTGTTAAACAACCTTAAATCAAATGATTATAGTAAGAAAGGCTAGTTACACAGAATATAACCAGCCTTTCTTCCTCTATTTATTCTTATCAAATAATTTATTATCAAATCTGAAATAAATCTAAACATGTAGTATAGAAATGTGTACATTATGGAGCGTAAGATGTCAGAGCGTAGGATTTTCGCGGTCGCACAAAAATACATTATAACAAAAATAATTAAATTAATAATTAAATATTATAAAAAAAAAAATAACACCTAAAAATAGTTTTCAGTCTCTCTATTTGCAATCGTCGTAGTTCTATTGATCGCCTCTTTCCATCGACAAGCTCGCCACGAGCGTAATCTCATTGTCATCATGCCTATGACTAATTAACGATTCTATACAGTGGATATCTTAGAGGAAAATTACTTAGGATTACTATTTGAAATCATTAACAAACTTATTGACATAAACCACTATTCTTCTTTCTCCTAGACCTCCCATTTACTTGGCCTTCGTTTTCAGTACTCTCCATGTAGTGCAGCAAGGTTTTGTGCTGTCATTGTTGAGATGAGCTATTTTGATGTCTTTCTCGACCGATGTCAGCCAGGTCTGGTCTGGTGTTCTACGTTTATGTTTCATCATTACCAAGTCTAAGCTGAACTGCATTATATGATCGTCTGGGTGTCTTTGGACGTGACCTATACATAAAATAATATAAAAATAACTAAAATCCTTAATAAAAATCTATAAAATAAAACGTGTGTAATGCTATTCGGACAGCTCTCAGTGTTTGGATATCCAGTCTGATCATCGTCTTGGACTGTATCTAGTCTTCTGCCCTCAACTTTGCCTGTCATCATCATTTTTTCTAGGTTTTGGTCTGCGTGCTATGTGCTCACAGTAATGGAGTAATCAGTATAGGCATAATACTGGAAAATCGAAGGTAAGGTTCGAACATTAGTTGTCTAAAAATGGAAATGGTCACCCACTACCTATCAGCAACTTTTAGCGTCCACGTTTTTACACTTTACTCTTAGATACGGAAATGACCGAATGTGCGGACTTAGTTTTTTCTATAATACTTATCTGGGTCATTCTCACACAGCATTGTATTTCTGAGTTTCGTATGGTTTATTATGAATCCAAGGAACTCTTTGACTTGAGGTTCGTATTCGTTGAGTATGTTGTTTTGGTGGGAGACAAAACGGATATTTACCATGATTATAGTTTAGCTTTTGTTGATAGTGACATCTGATTTCCAAATGCTCAAGTCCCTTTTCTAAATTTCTGACGAAGCGAAGAGAGTGATGTGGACATTTTAAGTACGTTTTTAAGATAAATCTTGATGAAAATCTGTATTTTGTGCTTGTTGAAACAATTCATGAACATACGTAAAAAAAGAACTTGCTAGTAGATGCAATTATTTTCGGTGATTATGGCAGGTGGATGTGAAAAATTGTATGACAAATTAGCCTGATAAAAGCAATGTTAAAAATGGAAATAGAATAATGACTAATAGTTATGTTGCCAGTAAACGGGAATTATGTAAACTTATGTTCATTGTAATATAAAATCTATACAAAAAAATATTTTCTGTTTTCCACTTAACCGGCCGCTAGCTGTCTATATTACAAACAGGAAATATAACAAATTGTCTTGTATACTGCACACTTATGATTGTGTCAAACGATTTGATAAAAAAAAATCCCAAGTTAATAAGATAAAGCGTTTCTTCACTGTTTCAAAAACAAAACAACCGCTATTAATTTTTAAATGTGATTAAAAGTAAAATAGAATTTGTACCCTTTCAATTGTATAATTCATCTTGATTTGTAGTTGTAGACAACTTGTCACATGGGATTCCATAGGCATAATGGTAAGGCTTACAATATTACCTGATGGTGATTGAATAAAGCGAATATGTTAAAATCGTCTTGAAACTCATAAAATGACCTTCGTTGTCCTTACAATAATCAAATAAAGTGATAATAATTGTAACAAACACGTATTAAATTGCTTAAATCAGCACCGATCCCTGTTCATGAGGCCCTTGAACTACCTGACGTGGGGCATATGCGTGCCAGGCTCCTGCCAACCGCAGTCAGTACAACGGTTGCTTGGTATATTACTGGCACACAGCCACCTCGGTGCGGCTGGTTTGCGCGCTCGCATTGCGGTCAAGGAAGCGTGTCAGAGTGTGGACAAGCCCAGAGAGTATGATGCACTTTTCTACGCATTTTTGTGAGTTAAATGCTTTATTTACTATTGTAACACTAATCTACTATCTAACCGTATGTATATATATATATATATTAAAACTCAACTAAAACGTTTGATCACCTCCACCCTCCTTCCATAAGTGGTGATGTAGTTATTGTTTTTTTATGATATTAAGAAGGTGATAAATGACTACTTAGTTCGCTGGATGTGTGATTTCCATGTCACTCAGAACTGTTTACTTACACTTGCGTTGCGAACCCGAGGACACTAAGATATTAATGCTTGGTCATCAATGAGGTATTTTACACGACAAATGTAACAAAGTGACGCCAAGGTACTATTTTACGCTTGTAAAATGTGTTAGGACTAACTTAGAGTTAGACGACACGGATAAGATAAAATACAACCAAATTGATTTAATACAAATCATATTCATTTAAATAATTTTATGTCGAAATTATTTTTCAGCGTTGTTGTGTTGTTTTTCATAGCAGTTGTTTTAATATGCACGTATATAAGATACAAGCGAAAGAATCCCAACGTCAATACAATGAGTACATATCTTTTTTAAATCAATACAAATTTATTTATCAACATAAATACAAAATGAGTAACAAGAATTTTAACGCAGGTTCACAATTACTTGAAGCAATATGTCTAAGAAAGAATGGAGAAGATCTTTTAAAAGTTAATAAAGGAGGAATCAATGTATTATATGGTATACGTTTTTTGAGCATATGTTTTATCGTTATGGACCATCAGTTTGGAATCGTAAATGGGGGACCTATTAGTAACGGCGATCAAGTTGACAAGGTATATAAAGTTATAATTGCATTATTTTTATAATAGATAACATCATGAAGAAGCCTGCATGAAGAAGAAATTAATAAAAAAATTCGTGAAGACAAGTAAAGTCCACTTATCGAATTATGCTAAAAGTTAAGTTAAATATAGGCTATCGCTTCTTTTTCTTGAAATAAAATTATGTAGGTGTCGTGTGTAGCAGAACTGCTCTCAAAACGACATTACAAAATGATAGTTTATGATAATACGATATTACGGCAGGGGTATAATATACTACTGAAAACAAACCTATGACCAAATGATGTACAGAGGACAAAAAAAGGGAACTAGCCAAGCAGAATTGTGCCATAGCCAGATTCAGCATACCTGCCATGAATAAAAAATAATTCTAACTCTCATGATATTCCGAACTTTTAAAACTAAATTTCTCCAGTTCACTCTACTGTTGACATCGTCTAGACCTCTTCTATCTATAAATTTTATAACTGTTCAATATATTAATAATATGTATTACTTTTTAGGCAGCAATATCATTCTTGGGTTTATTGGTGCTTCATAACGATTTATTCGTGGACACATTTTTTGTCCTATCAGGCTTTCTATCAGCTGTAGGACTGTCGACTTTAAAAACTCCCAAATCTATTGATTTTACTCTTGAGGCGATATGTTAGGTAAGTGAACAAGTTTATATTAATGCAAACTATTAGATGATAATTGTATATTTTAACATTTAACTATAGATATATAAAAATCAAGAAATCTTTCAGCGATCTACAAATTTGTTGCATTTACTCACTTTTTTGTACACTACGCTCATTCCAATTACAATTACCCTATTTACATCGACAGATCTATACGTAACTTCAAGACGTTTGTTTGTTGTTTGATTTGTGTTTAATAGATTAGAACATGCAATATTTACGACGATTATGTTAGTAACTGGCAATTTTTAAGTCAATGACGTCTGTGCATAAAACATCACATCCCAATTAACGCTTGAACATAACAGATGACATATTTAACTGTTCTTATTTTTTGTGAGAAAAACAAATTAAATGAAATAGAACTTGAGTATCTTTCAATTGGAAGGAGTGGTCCACGGGAGGCTCGACGGGGGTCTACGTTGGTGTGACAAAAAAAGGGGGTTCACAATTCGTAAGCGGGGTCCACGAAAATTTATTTACTTTCGATAGTGAAGAACTAAAATGTTGGCTTGACTTCACCTATCAATGCAGGCAGATAATATTTTAAGAAGCTCAGCGACTGTTACTTGTAAAAACTTACATATTCCTCCATTTTTTGTCGAATTTTGGGAATAGGGTATAAGGTGAATTTGGGAATAAGCAGGGGGTCCATCGGAACCAACTAAATTTTGAAAGTGGTCTGTGGAAAAAGTCTAGGAACCTCTGGTCTATGCTGATAAGAGTAAAAAAAAAGTTATTTCTTTTATCATGTACTCGATTAAACTGTTCCTTGCAGACTGGTAGTCGCCTATGCAATTGTAATTTTCTTCGTCTGTGCTGTATATCCTTACGCTGGATCAGGTCCCCTATGGAATAGGACCATAGCCGCCGAGACCGACCAGTGTAGTAAGAACTGGTGGCTGAGCCTTCTCATGCTTAACAATTACATTGACAGCGAAAATATTGTGAGTAAACCATGCCTCATAACCTTATTATAGTAATTGTACAGTACGCGTGGAAAAGATTGATTTGCGTGTTTCATTATAAGGTCAATAGTTGATTCATTCAAATTGTTACATGGTAGTTGATTTAGATAACAAGATGAGGTTACAAAATATATGTAATCTTTGTGTAGATACCTCGTTCTTTCTGTAATATTGTATTGCATTTTATCCGATTCGTATACCGCATGTAAATATATTTTTTGAAAACCAATTAAAAAAAAAAAGGAATTATTTAAACGGCGGAAAAGAAGAAATGGTCTCTCTCTCCCTAGCTTGTATCCCATATGGTGGTGGGGTCAGCTTTCCTTATCTTTCTCCTCCACTTCGCTCTGTCCTCGACATCACATGGCAGTCACACATATCTTTGAGCACTACACCTTTCCATCCTGTTTTGGGTCTGCCCTTGGATCTGCGACCGGGAAGGGAAAGATGCAGTGTCAAGTTTCCGACCTAGTCGGGTGGCCTACTTTTTAGGTGGCCATACCATCGCAGCCTACTCTCCTGCATCTTGTCAGCGATGTCGCGAACACCGAGGTTGCCTCGCACGTTCTCGTTGCGGATCTTATCGAGACTGGTTACGCCGCACTTCCACCTCAGCAACGTCATTTCTTGAATAGTATGCACGTTCTTTTGGGTCACGGCCCATGTTTCGCTGCCGTACATGAGGACTGGTCTTATCATGGACTATGGAAAAGAAGACGCAATTTTAAGCTTGTTATGGCAGCTTATCATTATGCTTCGTGCCTGATTGCAATAGTATAATCTTGTATACTCTGACATAGTTGGGAAAATGAATCTGGTAATATACTATACTTAAATTACTGAAAGAGATGAAAAATAGCACCTTAGGTGTTCTTATCGCCAATCGACTTGCCTTGATGATGAATGGCAATTACCTAAGGCAAATTCTACCAAATTAGGAGAGACATGTCCATCACAGTTGTATTTACGATGACAGTGAACAGAGAACAATTGTAGTATTTTTATACGAGGTTAACACGGTCAGTCAAGCCTCGCTAAGTGCCCTTCAATAATAAAAACAATCACAAGAACGCATAAGAACAAGAAATATCATTTGTATCTTGAAATATGTAAACATGCATACAGCATGCAATCTACTGTAACATTGACAGGATAACGGCACCTTCTTACTTACTTTACTAAGATCTGGATAAAAAATACGAAATTTATAGATGGAGATAACTTAGTAAATCAGACTCTTGATTTTTCGATTCTTATCTGCAGAATGCTTTCTACTAATTAATTGTATCGTATATTGATCGAATGAAATAAAATATTTAAAATGTTTGCTATTACTTAAAATATGTGTTTTTTTAGAATATTTTGGCTTCTCCATCCTTGAGAAAAGTCATCATTCTCTACCAATTGGTACATACCATATTAGGCGTTTTGTCATAAGTTAAGCAACAATTCCACATTAGTTACTTTTATGAAGGTGTTTTTAGTCACCCTGCAACCGGTTCCTACCTGCAGCTTGATGCTAGTAACGATGCATTCTATTTCAATTCACGATGTGCAACATCATTAGTCTAATGGTTTAGGGTAGGGGAACCTACGACTTCAAGGTCTACGAAATTTAAGGTCGTAGATTTGTAAGCGTTTAAGCTTAGTTGGAGTGGTTAACCGAAATGTTAGTAATGTTGATAGCAATGCGAGCATCCTTTTAAACGAAAAAATCCCAGGTGTCAGGGCGCAAAGCGCTCGTACGTTAAATTCGTGACAACGTTTCCAAAAACAATATTAAATATTAGTTAGCGAGCCAATCGGGTGCGAGCACGCGGTGCTATGAGTCACACCTCCGAGCGAGAAGATCGTGCGCAATCGGCTATATTCGGTTACTGTCGGCCCCGTGTAACGGAGGACGGGACAACTTTTTCGTGAATGCCTCCCACGATAACCGATTTATAAGACGTTGTCACGTCAAAAAGTAAGAGATCTAGATCTTCGTTAAAGACGGATGTAGGTGTTACCTACTCATTGCCATGCTAAGTTTCATAAAACAATAAATAAAATGAGGTTAATATAGCCATAATGGGTGCAAGAAAGGAAATAAAATAATCTTCCGCTAACGTTTGTGCTAGATATACCTAAAAAGGGTATCTAGGACCTTTTTAAATATTTTTATTTACCAGCATTTTAGAGACAGATATTGTCCCCAATTAGGATGAAAAAGTAAAAACTTATTTACATGATTTATTTATGATTTTAGTGCATGGTCATCTCTTGGTACATACCCTGCGATTTCCACTTCTTCACGGTGACCTTGGTGTTGTACTGGTTATATAAAACACTTCCAAAAGTTGGTGTTGCTTGTGCAGTTATGGTTTCCATCGGCGCTATAGTTACGCCGGGTGCAGTCAACTACTTTAATCAACTTCCACCGGTCCAACTTTTCACATACGAGTAAGTATATTTAGTTACGTGGTAGAGTTATGAACTAACTGAAAATGAAGAATAGATTGGCTCTACTAGGGCAGGACTACACTTTCCGCAATGAAACAGTAAAATAGCTTAATGTGTTTCGTCTGCTGAAATAAAAATCTCGGAGACCTATACTGGTGATTTCGCATTTCACTTTAGTCCTCAGGTACTCAAAAAAAATTGGGTGTCTTAGGCTGCAGGAATTACCAGTTTACCATCAGGGGAACTGTGCGTAAGTTTGCCACCCTAACCTCCTAAACATAAACTCATAACATCATAGAAAAAAACATACTTCATCTATAACTTACTTAAATAAAAGATGGTTTATGCCACTGTATCTTGGTGTTTTCTCAAATATAAGGTGAGATTTGACAGTATTTCTGAATGCTGATATGATTTGGATGACATTATGTGTTCTAGCCGATTTCTACCAAGGCCATATCCGCTGGTTATTACGTCAGCAACTGTGCCGAATATATTATGGTATCGTAGGCATTCGCACAAAGACAGAGGTCACTCATTTGTCGTCCCGTATTTTTAGGTGAACTGCATGTCCAATAAGACTGGAGGAAGATTTAGATGCGGTGTCTTGAACACGGAATATATATTAGTAACAATGGAGAAACTAGTGCCCACAATGACTAATCAATTTGCGACACAGTTGCTTTAGAACCAAACCGTAATATTTCCGCTGTTGCATTGTTCTGCGACTTAAACACAGGTAGTAATTAAATAATTAAAATCATTAAGAATGTATGTCAACATTATCTTTTGCGATTTACATAATAATAAGCAAATAATATGCAAACCGCATCATCTATTTATATATTCATTCATGGACCTACCAACAAAGTTCCTTCGTAAGCATTTTTCGCATTCGACGTTTCATATACTTAACAATGAGCAGAAATAAGACGCGTAGATTAGAGCATTTTTATGAGACATAAATTAAAGGCCGTGTTTATGATATACTGATAGGTAATAAATCTCAAAGTTATGTTCCTGAATCAAAGCAACCGTCGCTTTGATTCAGGATTTGATGAGCCGACTTCACGAAATGTAGCCGTGCACGAAGCGTACAGAAACATATGGTTACCTTAATTTCCTGCGAGACGAGACACATTGCTACTGCGGTTTGAGAGTATCATAGGACAGTTGGCTCCGAATGGTATATGATAATTCATGCCTCAAAAGCGTAGTCATTTTCGTGTGACAAGCGGTGGAAGTCAGATAACGCCTCTCTCCACACTTCTGCCAGAACGCAGAATAAACTATTTCAATTCACAGAACCGTGTCTATCCTATCGTATTTCACTGACCTAGAACCTTGTGGTTGTGTCCTCTTTGCAAAAATTAAAGGACAAATGGTTTGAAAGCAAAGACGATACGCATCCAAACTGCTTTTGACTTTGAAATTTCTAAGTTGCTTAGAGAAGTTTGGTCACAAGAACTATAAGGGTTGAAATTGACCAGAAACACATAAATATTCTAGGCTTTTTATGTTTATTTATATCATTCACGCCGTTTTATTTGCAGTTTCCTATCTGACCCTCGAGGCCAGCAGCAGTTTCATTTGACGTACATCAAAAGCCATACTCGCTACTCTTCGTACCTCGTCGGTTTCTTCAGTGGTCTGTTATTTGCCCACTATAAATCCACGGGAAACATAAAAAGGATCACTCAGGCAAGTATCATATTGACAATTTTATCAAATTATTTAAATTATATATTTCATTAAAATTTAAAATAAGGTCTTCTTAAGTTACTTATTTAATACCATATAAAGTAGAAAAATTACAATAATATCTTTTCAATGTAAACTCGATCCTCAGAAATACTCTGTACTAGGCGTCTGCTTAGCTTTGCTTGGGATGTTTGGTGTGATGCTATACGGCGCTACGTTCGTTTGGCGTCGCTACGAAATTGTAGGTAGCACTGTCTACGCAGCTATCGAACGACCACTATTTGCTTGTAGCGTAGCACTTTTATTCCTCTGTTGCTCCATGGGGCATGTACGTAAGTAAAATAAAGTAAATAACTTGTAGTCCTTATTTACTCATTCAATTAATTTAATTAACACTTTAATGTCAATATTTTTACTACTATTTAATTTTATATTTAATACACTAATGTCTAATCTAAGGCGAATAATTATGACTTATTTTTTTTTTAAATCAAGTCGTTACTATTTACCAAAAATTATATCATCATTAATAGTTCTTTGCAAGCCTCTATGCCAAGTAAACTATATGTATACTATATACAATATACGTTGTGAATTACTTAATTTGGTCTTAAACACTTTGCACTTCAGCTTTTTTAAGTTCAAACGTGAGAAAATGTTAGTCTATTGCCACACATCAGCCGCAAATAGACAGTAATTTTCTTAAACCTTAGAATACAAATCAATGACATCAATAACACAAGCCTGTTTAATTCGTATCTACATGAACACGAGCCACAGGACATTGGGTTCGCGGCAATGTGGTCACAATACACAACAATCATCATATATAATGAGTACCAAAACAAAGAGTAGTTATATAACGACAGGTACTGATAGACGCCTTTTTTATGGTAATGAGAAAGCGTCATAGCTCGTAGAATCGGTAACAGATACGGCAGGTGTAGGCAACCCCATTTCGGTCATCATAGTGTAGGACGACCCCCTACTAGATGGAGTGAAGAACTACGCTAATCTGCGAGAAGAAGATGGCTCCAAGAGGCTCACAGCTTCGTGACAATCCGTACGGGAGGCCCTAAGATTAGTAATGGACTAAGATGATCACAATGATGTTTATGATAAATTACTTATGGCAATTTAGTGATTAAAATTTATATTTTCAGCACTTATTAAAAACTTTCTCAGTTGGTACCCTTGGGTACCCTTGAGCAGACTTAGCTATGGCTTGTACCTCACGCATGCACTCATCATCAGCCGTAACGTCTACAGCACCAGGGTCTCACAGCACGTGAACACTTTCTTCATCGTAAGTAATGTTTGTCTTATCTCTTAACTTATCGTCGGGTGTACAATTTTAATATTGTTTAAAGATTGGATACACTAATATCGTTCAATAGATTTTAAAAGTTTGCTTTTATAAGTTAAAGTAAAAGTCATAAAGAAACCGTCAGATTTGATTATGAATAAAATAATATTTTATGAGCACGAGTATCCCATTGCAGGAGCCAGTAGAGTAGTTTCACCAATTATAAAATGAATAATGAATTCTTGATAAATACATTTAAAAAATAGTTCTAGTACTTGTATTAGTAGCTTGTCTATTTCTACAGATGTAGCTCCGGTGAGTTTACGTGAACACAATTTATATTAAATGCGGCTTAGTAGTTAGATTACTTGACTGCTGAAAGGCGGGTCTTGGTTTGAAACCTGTATGTTAGAACCTACCTCCGATCTTATAGTATTATACTTAAATAGGAAAGAGAACTAGGAGTGACTGCCTCTGCGCTTGCGCGAATGTTTACTCCACTATAATAAACTCGTGAGCGAAAAAATTACTCAATTGTCATGCACGAGGTTAAATGTCTTTAAAAAATAACTGAGCCCTGAATTTTAATTTTCTTTTTGAATTATTAAACGATACCAGGCAACTGGTAGCTTTAACCGAAGAACCGGTTACGGCAGAAGAAGGTGCACAGTAACCGATTCATCGTCAGTACTCGTTGCTCAGAAATCATACGCTCTCTGGCGTTCAAATCCAACACGAGCTTCGACAAATGCGGGGAGTGGCTGGACAGTCAGAAGAAGGCGGCTAAAGGTGGCAAACCTGACTCCAAAAGGCCGGCTACTGGCCATAAGTTGACCCCAGCTCAACGAGCAGTCCAACTACGTTTCGCAAGAGAACACGTGAATTGAACGAACGAACAGTGGAACTGAGTTCTCTTTTCAGATGAAAGAAAATGATGCAAAAACCGAGATGGTTCTCATCAAAACTAGCGCCAGATTTGAAGGTTTGACGGCGAACCGATATATTGAAGAGATATTAGGGGATCATACCTTAAGCAGGCTTTATCAGTGAAAACTTTGTGCTAATGCAAGACAATGTCCGTCCACATACTGCAGCTTCTGTTTGGCTGTACCTGCAGGAGGTCAAAATTGAGTGCATGGACCGACTAGCACGTAGTCCGGATTTAAATCCATCCATCAATCCATGAGCATTTATGGGACGAGCTTAAGAGAAAAGTTCGGACTTGAAATCCTGTGCCAACTACGAGACCGGAGTTTCAAGCCGCACTCGTTGAAAATTGGGGTGGCGTTTTTCAAGAAACAGGATTTTTCACTGTTTCTACTTCTACTTGTTATCCAGTCTATGAACCTCTAGAACCGATGTGAGGCTGTAATTAGAGCCAGGGGTGTAACAGTAAATATTGAATGATTTTTTTTTATTATTTAATTTAATTTTTTTTTCTATTGTCTGTATTTTCTTAATGAATGTTTTAAAGTTTAAGACGAATTTTATATGATGAATATGTAAAATATATTTTGTTATTAATAAGAAATAAATTATTATTATGAACGACATCTCATTTTAAATTTACATCTTTCACCTTTAATCTACTATAACCAAAAAATAAATCTGAGCAACAGATATTTTATGAGATTACGAGAAGCGTAAGATTTTTTTGCTCACGAGTGCGTGTATCTGTGTGTATATCCCGCGCATTTGATATTACCTGTTAATAGCCCAAACCTATTAAACTGTATAATCCTGGTCCATCCAGACATCATACATATTAAATATATCGTTGATTCTTACTAAGAAAATACTATATTTGTGTTTTTTTTCAGTTCATACAGACGGCGGGCGTTATAGTGTGGGGTAGCTTGGCGGCTATAGTTATTCTACTCATATTCGAACTGCCTTTGAACAACTTACTAAATTTATGCCTAAAACAAAAGTAAGTATTAATTACATCATCATTATTGTCTCTGCATCATTAGCCTACTGTTTAATATTGCTCTCCCCATTATACTGTAACCTGCACACAGCAACTTCCAACAAATCTCAGCATATCGCCACATTGTCTTGCAGAAAATCTTTCTTTACAATTGCCTTCAAATTGCGTTTGCTGATATAAAGATGCCACTGAAGAATATCATTTCCAACCTGAAATAAACGAGTGTGTTTCGCAGTCTACCTTAGACGTAAAATGTCCCTGCGTAATAAAATTACACTATACAAAGCGGGCATTCGACCCATAATGAAATACGCAAGCCCCGTCTTTGCGCATGCCTCCGTGCGTCATATTCACCGACTTTAGATAATACAAAATCGTTTCTTGCGCAAGGCCACCGGTGCTCCGTGGTTCTTGCGTAATGAAAATCTACACATAGATCTTGAGCTGTCGACCATAGCTCAGTACCAGAATAAGGCTTCCTGTCTATATTTCGATTCTGCCGTCACACACCCAAATACCTTAATTGTAAGTGCCGCCACTTACAATCCCATCGTGAATCATAGATTCACCCGCTTCCGAAGGACACCGAGGCACGCCCTCGACGACCCCGACGACGCGACCACCAGGGCCCAAGCCCTGTCATAAAACACTAGACACGTACATTGCACCCTCTGCCCTGCCACTTCTTCTCCAGCGCCCACGCATTCCGCGGTGGTGGTACAGATAGCCAATAACAATAATAGAGATATTAATGTAGATAATTCTTAGTCAGAAGCAACTGACCGAGCCGAGATTCGAAGCTCGAGTCAGACGCTCTCGCGGAACAGGGTAACGGTCCAAGCCGACGCTCCCTCTCGGAAGCCCTTGTGCTGGTTACTCACTAATAGAGTCTCGACTGAACGCTATAAACGCTCGGTCACTTCTCAACCCGGCGAAACTGTAAAAGCCCTTGGGCTAACAGTGGCCATATGCCAAAAAAAAAATCTTAGACGTCAATAGTATAGACAAAGTTAAGGGTTGTGTGTCGGAATATGAAAATAATAAGACTACGCGGTAACTACATACATATATCGTTATATTTCATACTTCACTCTTTAGAACAAAAATTGTTCTAACAGAAATATACAATATTGATCACGTGCTGTTTTAATACATATAGGTAACAATTATATTTATAAATATAAGTTTGAATAAATAAATAAATAAAATAATTTATAATCACTACGGACAACCATACTTATAGACTCAGATTACCAATCCCAAGATTACCAGCCAGGAATGAGGAATTTTTCATTATTTAAAATTAACCAAATTTTGAATTGTAGAAGTTTTAATTGCGAAAATTGCCTTACATGTACTGCAACGAGGTTGTTAGTTAAATAGAATCAGACTTTACAAGGTTATCGATAATAATTCGCAGTTGAATTGAATCTCATATTATGTTGGCGACTCTTTATCAGTATAGCTTATTAGTTTAATATTTAAGAGATAAATGTGGGTTTCTTTAGACTGCGGGTATCATTGATGTCTTCCTGATCGATTTTGACCACGGCGATATTCTTTTGTTTATTACCAAATGATATCAACTATGCCTTAAGCATTTGCACAAACATAAATATATATACACGTGTCCTTCTCTAGCCCGCTATAACAATGAGCGAAAAGATCGGAGAGAGATAACAATATCACTTGAACTCCACGCATCATTATCACCGTAAATTCATAAAAAAATTGATATGTAAACTAAGACAATCATAACATAGTATAATAAATAAATATCGTTTTAGACCAAGAAACATTCAGAACGATAAAAATGAACCTGTCTCTCATATCAATGAATTGGACAACGATACAGAGAGAAGAGGTTACCTGAAAGAAAACCTGCCATCACCGGTGAACATTGTCTCCAAATTTTAACTCACTTTGATTATGAGTTATGAAATGTCATGAGAAAATAAAGAATATTAGTGAAATATGAAATAATTGCTATTAATTTATACATGAAAATAATTATTACATATTGAATTATGCCATGTTTTAATTTACCTTATTTATAATATTATAATAAATTGTATTTATTTAATTAAATTTTATATAAATATTATTTATTGAATTAAATATGATAAGAGTTTGCAGTAATATACGATTTCCTTATTCCAGTTTGCAGACAAATCGAAACTTTGAGATTGGTATTTAATATTTGAACAGATTAAATATAATAATTATGAGTATACTAAAAAAAAAATTTAATTTTTCGTCTGTACGTATAATGAATAGATTTGCCTATTATAGGGGGATATTTTAAATTAATAAAAACATACATTCTTAAATTAAAATAATTTAAGAATGTATGTTTGTTCGTACAAAAATATCCTATATACCTATATAAATTTGGTCAATTAGTTATTGTTGGCCCAATTTGTATGGAGTTATCATATTAAATGAGAGAAAAGAAATAGAAATTTTCGAAAATTCGTTTATATTAGAAAAGCACAACACAGCAGAGAAATGTAACTCTTCGATGATGAACAAAGTTATACCGTCGATGGACGCCTACGACTCATAATCATCTACATTTACTCAAAACAAAGATTCGACAATTTTTTATTTGTTATTTTACAATCAGCACATTTCACGCTGCAGCTTGTTTCTGGCTGCAGAATGAATGGATCAGCAGGACCACGCCCTCGCAGAATACTAAATAATAATAAGTTTTCGTCTGGTGAGTGTAGGGATCTGGAGACCTTTATTGGTGGCATTCCATCACAGTCCTCAAGGGTGACGACATAACGCATCGACATTATGATTCCTTGTCAAGAATGAATGCAGATGGAATCACTTACCATCCAGGTGAACTGTATGCTCGATTGTTACTCGCAACATAATAAAAAAAAAAGTGTCGAGCCATACATTGGTGGTCACATAATTAAAGACACTCAAGGGATATTATGCTAACTGAGATTTTAGATTATTTATTTTTATTTTTAATACAATATGAACTTTCAACAATATTTAAATCATGTAGGTAATGTAAGATGAATATTAGAAATATTTTCAATAAGGTTGAGACGTCTTTCATTTATATTCGGTTTAACTATATTTCAAGCTGTATGAATTAAACATAGGTACGGCTAACTAATGTAAGACATACTAAGTAAATATGAAAAAATAAATGTAATAAATTTTAAAAATAATAGTTTATTATAATTAATAGTATTATAATAAATTTTTAAAATACATAAAGTGGCGTTATCAATATTTTGTCGCATGTTGCATTCCATCCCATCCTGCCCATCACTTTGGCATTGAAGAGATATATGTACATATATATTGCAAGTTGATATTGGAATTCGCTCCCATGTTTCTTTAAAAGCGTTTGCGGTCACCGTTGATGGGGTTGTTGTCGGGACTGTACGGGGGCCTATCTAAGACCGTTACTGATTGGCTACATAGAAACTCTTTAACTACTATTGCTCAGAGTTTTGAATCATTGTCTTGATGGATATTCCAAACCACCTGCAAATATTCATCTTCCTATGGTATCATAGTTACTTCTAAAATATTTCTTTACCGGATTTTACCCATATTGTTTACAATTTGCCTAACAGGTCCAAAAGCATGTTCGGAAAAACAGCCCCCAAACTTTGATATTCTCTCCTCCATGTTTGACCGTTTTCTTTTTATAATTTGGATCCTTTTCTTTATTCGGAGGACGTCTCACATATTGTTTTCCGTCAGAATTAATCATATAAATTTTTGTTTCATCCGAAAATAGCACATTTCTTTACTCACGTTCAGTCCAATGTTCATATATTTTTTAAACTCTAATTTGGTCCCTTTAAAAGTAGTGGTACTTTACGAGGTTATTCTGCCAAATAAGTTTGTCTTACTATACCGCTTCCTAATTGTTGTTGCTGACACACCTGGCGACTAAAAGCACCAAATACTTCCAAACGAATAAGTTCTGATCCGTTGACCAGTTATTTTTCAGCTAAAAATATAATCTTCACGTGAGGTTGTTTTCCTCGGTCTCAGTTTCTTAGGTACGCTTTCTGTTGTATTGAACTTCTTGAAATACTTGATCCCATTAATTGCTATATCTTTAGAGCATCGCAAGAGATTCGCAATTTTCCTTTATAACCAACTTTTGTCTTGAAAATTCCGAATGATCTTCCTTGGAGAGGAATCGCGTTGAAAATAGTCAAAATTATGAGATAACGATGAGCTAGCTTTTGCTTTAGACGCATTTTTTGAAAATGCCCGGGAAAAAGTGAAAAATTTAAAAATATCTAGAAAAAATCTATAAAATTATCTAAATAAGAATTCTGTTTAATAATAAAACCAATTATTACTAAATACATACAAGTATTTATTGTTTTCATTTTAATAATATAGCGTTAGTGTAATATATAATGGTGATTAAAGTGAATTAATACTTAACTTCAGTTTTTATTAATATTTTATATTTGTCTAAATTCCTATTATAACGGAAAATAAAACTAAGTAATAATAATAATAAAGTAATGAGGATATTATTAATCTTATTCTTTGTTATTACAGCGTCATCTAGCGCGATTGAGCTAGATGACGCAATCATTGAACCCAAGTAATTTGAAATTGAAAGACCCATCGTGGTTATATATGCTTTACATAGATGTCGCTAGTATATTTTATTTATTATGTATAAAATGTGAAGAGAAGTAATTGTAGTAATATCAAGTATTGATTTTAGATATTTAATATTACTATAATAATTATAAGTATTTTCCAGAAATTGTGTTTTATAATTTTAATAATTTTTCAATCCATTTCCCCTAAAACATATTCGGAAAAAATGTCCTTAGTTTAAAACTAATATTATTAAGTTATTACTTTAAGAATTCAATGAAAATGATTTTTTCGCAAATGAATACATGTGACAGCCGATTATGTAGTTTACCTGAATCCCGCAGGTAAATTAACGACAGAGTTACGTCATGTAACGATGCCGCGTGATGTTAACATTAATAATAGAATTATTACCAGTAACCTCTACTTATTTGCTAGTACTTTATTTACCTGTGTATAAATTACGACAATAGGCAACAACATTTGGCTGAATATTGGCTATATCTGTCTTAAAATATATTTTACAATTATTCAGATACGTTAAAACATATGGAATGGTAATATCCGTAACGGTTATATTAACTATTTATTTTTATATATACGTTATTATATGATTAAAAATTACGGATTTTTTTTGCAGATATTGTGATATTCCTACTTTGCTAACTTACATAATCCATCCATCCATATATTCCATGGCATGGCGTATATCCTAAGACACTATCCCACATTAAGGTATATATATATATGTTTTCGTATGTAAGGAATGGAGGGATAATCTCTAGAGATGCATTCTTATATAATCAATACTACTTCCGTATGCTGAATGCCGTAAGGTTACATTAGGCTCCTTTACAGCTTGAGGATTATCTTTATGCCTTTTAATATTATAAATTTAATACATTTATTCATTCGTAAGTCACATATCGCTATGGATTCACAAAAATTATATATTTTATAAGGATTAATTAAAAATTCGGATGCAAACATGGTTGAAATCTGGATCCATCTCCAGCGGACCGCGACTGTGTTTAGCAACACAACAGCAGCAAACATAATGACATAATTGGCGGTGGAGAGACGGGGGAGCGACGCGGGACGCATGCGCTGGTTTGACGGCCAAGGTCGAGGCCGCGCGATTCTGCCGCGCGCCGTCGCGTTGGCTGGTCTTTCTTTTGTGCCCTCTTTCTGGAAACAGCTTCTACGAGGGATAAATGCGCAATTCGGGTCGCGAGTTATATCAATCCTAGAGACGAGCCGAACACAAGGTAAGTAATTATAATATAGTTTTAAAACAGGAACTCTGTGTTTGTTTCATGTACCGCTCATTGAATGTAATCAGGGATGCATACTGTATACTATAGATACCTGTACAACTGCTATATCTATCCTATTCACAAATAAAATTGCATCTACTCTGTTCTGATGAGCGCGATGTAAACAACGGGCGTTCGCGTAGGCAGATGTGTTATAAATTGTTCTCTATTATACAAATAGACGGTTAGCCGTCGTACGTGTAATACCTAGAATAATTGGTCACCTCACCTTGCGCTGTTCTTATATGTTTCACGTCATCGTGTTGACGCTAATTTCCTGATTAAATAATAGTTTGATATTTTACATATTTCTTTAATCTGGCATTGTCTAATTTATGATAATAGGCGCGACAAAAACAAATTAGGAATAAAGTCACTTTAAAATAATTGATTTTATACGTTGAAGCACCCCTGCTTACCATACATATACTGTATACATATAATATATAGGCAAATATACATATAATGCGGCTGATTGCGCCACCAGATGATCAATTTTTGTGCGCTACAAATAGTTGATTATCGGATGTGTTTGACTCGTGTATTGCATAGTGTACAGAATACAGATACTGTATATTACCCTCTTCCGCTTATTGCTCTATGTATTATTCTAGACTATGAGAAGGGGACGATGAGTGTCTTTGTGTTTGTCGAAACTTACGGCACTAATATATATATATATATACATATATTCTACTTAGTTTATGTCAACTAGTAACAAGTAAGAGAGATTAAAATCGATCAAAAGAACATCATCAATCTTATAATTAATTTATTAGTGGACATAATATATCTTTTCTTGTTGCCGGTAGTTCAATTTATGGTATTATATCCTATAAACATCCTAGTGTATTTGTCGTGGCACGGTCGGTCGTAGAATGGATCATAGTATGATGCAATCCAACTGTTTTAATGTGAAATAGTGTCTTTTCATGATATGCCCTACTTTTAGTACTGCCATATCGTTTATTGCATTTCATTTGCTGTTTTAGACCCATTCTTGGGCATATCGTAAGATTGCGGAATAGGCTGTAAATATTAACTTTTACTTTCAACATTTAAAGAACTTAAACTAATTATAAGCTACAGCTACAGCTTTAAAAAACTACAAGTATAACTAAAAAACGTTGTTACTATAATATACTACGTATTAAAAATGTCGGTACAATTTTTCATAAAACAAAAGTAATTTTTTTTTTTATCATAAAAAAATGTACGACGACCCTTGCCAATAGCATATTACCAAAGAAGAAATTATTATGTACATCCGAAAGCCAATAATATTCAGAAAACTGCGATGTAGGCGATCCTAGTTTCCTATATTTTTTTGTAAAATCTAAGAACATGAAATATTCATAATTTTCCGCTTCATTTAAAACAGTATTATTGAAAAATTACTTGCAACCGCCATGACCCACGTACCTACGTAAACAAAGCGCTGCCAGCACTACTAGCGGAATGTGTTGTAACTAATTATTATACTATGTGACCTGTAATATTTATTTACATCACAAACTGACTGTTCGTCAGTCACATTATCAACAAACGATTTGTTTTTCATCGACTGGTACAGTGGTAGAGCAACACTGCAGTTTGTTTCTAGCTGCAGAATTAATTGGTCAGCTCGACCGGGGTACGACCACGCCCTCGCAGAACACCAGCGCAAAATTGCTGCTGTGTTTCGTCTGGCGAGTGTAGGGATCCGGAGACTTTTATTACTGGTGACGGGGTATCCCATCTAAGTCAGGATGACGACGCATCTGCATTACGATTCCATGTCTTGGATGAATATAGATATCATGAGCCGCAAGAATCACTTACCATCAGGTGAACTGTGTGCTCGTTTCGTTGTGTGTTCCTGTCAATGTAAAAAAAAAGAAAAGTCTAATTCATATTTTGGCTAAACTTGGGATCAGACCTGAACATGTATAAAAGGTTTTAACTTTTATCCCATTATGGTTACTTCTATGTACATTACACGATATCAATAGAATTATAAAAAGCTGTAATGTTTTTAAATGAATCTATTCATGGTTTCAAGGACACATGTGTTATAATTTAATTTTGCCTGAATGTTCGTTCCGTTAAATACGTTAAAAAAATATGTGTTATGTTACCATGATACCACAATATACCATAATGTATGATACCATAATAAAAAATATATATTCATTCGAAATTCATTCGTCAGACACGTCATCAGTAATTATCATATGGTAAATTCCGATGGAAAGCGCTATGTTAGACGACCTGTAAACAATGCTTTTAATTATAAGTACACAAGGAGTATAGTCAAGCACTGTGGCGGTAACATTAAAGTTTAGGGGTTTTTTTCCGGATGTGGAGTTGGACCCGTTCGGAAGATTGAAGGTACAATGGATCAATGGCAATACAAAAATACCTTAGAGCACACAATGATTCCCTACTCGGACAAACACACGGCCAATAGCGTCAAATGTTTCCTTAGCGAACATCGTATATCCGTTTTAGACTGGTCAGCAAATAGTCCAGATTTGAATCCGATAGGAAATCTCTGGTATGTTGTTAAAAAGAGTCTCAAACAAACGTAACACCAGTCAAAACGCATAAAAACTATATGAAGCATTTGTTGAATCATGGAATCGCCCTAGAAAAATATATGAAATTGATTGAATCAATGCCACGTCGTTGCAGTGCTGTTATTGAAAATAAGGGATACGCCACTAAATACTAATTGTAACTATTGGTAGGCTGTGGATAGCTATTTCCTAAAATAACAATACTAATTACTAATACTTAAAAAATATTGTTTTTTATACTTTTTTGTTGTTGTTTCTAATTAGTTGACCAATATTGTTCATACCTTAAAACTGATTTAAATGTTTGTGCGTAATGTAATATTGAAACTGCACTTGTGTAATGGGATTTATATTATTTTTCTAATAAATGGTAAATCGTTGAACATATTGTTGTCCTATTTATTGTTTAATTTCTTAATTAAAACTATTGCGGTGAAGTATCTTACATAATGTCAAGGACCGTTGGTAGTGTTTCTAATTATACGACCACCACTTTTCACCTGATGGTTAGTGATGAATTGGGCCCATGGCATCTAAATTCATCCTTTATAAATCATCCCCTGAGGATAGATATATAATATGGCCTTGGATTATAACTTTGTTAATATCTGATTATTTTTATGTATTAGTTTTAACTTTATCATTGAACTGTTATAATACAGACAATAATAATTATAAAAAAAACTATTATCGACAAATCTTTGAAACACTAGTTTAATTAATGTGACAATTTGAAACGATTACGGGAAGTGCTCACCGACGCATATCTAGATTCTGTTGATGTTGATGCTGTTAGCCTATGCGGCTCTTACAGCTTCATCGGACACACGGCTCACGTAACTGAGGGGTCCGTGAGCTGGTTGCCGACGCATAATACATCTACAAGTACTTTTAAGGGCCCGCATGTCCGTATATTCTTAACCCTTTGTTCATCCCGTTATATACAGGCCACATCCGCAGCTTGGATACGATGCTGTTAGGGACCTTAAAATTATTAGCCTCAACTGTTTTCACTTTAAATATAAATTATTGTAATGCTTGGAGATTTTGCAAGAAGACGTATTTGAACTAAAGCGAATTAATCGGAAGCCATCTAAGATAAACTATCATGTTAGAAGATTATTTTTATACTTATTCTTATTGCATTTAGTTACATGATCGCTTCACTGTTAGCTAAAATGCGATTTATTTTATCAATAGTTTAATTTAGGTTTATTATTTGATATCTGTTTACGGGTACTATGAACTTAAGTCGTTTTTAACTATGTCGTCATTTTCCTTGTACTATAGAAACGTATTTTTTTTGTCTTTTAATTTATTATCTTTCAAAAATTCCTCGGAATTCTCTTCTTCCTCAAATTGATACAAATCTAAATATAATATAGTGTCTGAAATTTATTAAGCTATAGATTGTAATCAAATATAAAAAAATTACTCCTCTTAAAAAGATTTCGTCGTTACCGTAATCGTCATAAATTCGCCGTCTACACGTAATGGCGGACTTGAAACACCCATTGCCAATTCGGACGTATTTCAAATCATCAGCATGTATTCCATTATTTAGATCTGGGGAGCGTGTACAGTACGCAAGCGTATACCCATCCCCTCTATGTAGGTCAGGGGAAGCTGCGAGGGGTGTGGGTGGCAAGGGGTGAATCTACGTAGGCGTCCCATCTCTGTGCCCCTCTCCCTCTATCGACCAACTCAGGGCCGCCGCCGCCCGACAAATAAAAAATAATTATTGATCTAGAATTTGAATTACGGGGATTCTTTACTGTTATATGTATGTACCGCATATTTTTTTAGTAGTTGCTGAAGGTACATAATTTAAGAACAACAACGTTGCAAGAATAGTTTAATTAAAAGGTTTTAATTCTCATTTAACCGGAGAATTCTCTACTAATTACAGATGTCCTTGGAACTAAGTTATAAAAGAGCTCAGTTCTCCTGATGGTAATCGATTCCAGTGCCACGTGACCCATATCGGTAATCATAAAAAAGATGTATTCCATGAGGGCAGATAGAATGCCTCAGAACCAGAAATTAATAAGATCTATCTTATAAATAACATATTTTATTTAATTAATGTAGAAAATATGCCATTGAGGGATACATCCGAAATTACTTTCACCATTTATTCTTCGTTTAGAGAAAACTCATTTTAAATTGCATAGATAGATATTATGGTAGAGTTAATAAATGCTGATTTGAAAAATTAAATAAAACTAGGTGCTTGAAATCCGTGCGTCGTTTAACAATAGCGCCATCTATTGCCACATTGCAATACTAAAAACATACATAAAATTTGGATTCTTTTTTTAATTGGATGCAATGATATTATTACCAATTAAAAGGAATGGTGTATACATAATTTTAATGTAAAATTAATTTATATGTTTAAAAATATATACTTAAACAGTTACACGATAAGCACGTTATCGTTTTCTAGTTATGGTATTATATACTTTATATTTATAAATTATTCTCTATTACGATAGAACCTGTTTTAATAATAATAGAGCTGATAAACGAGTACACAGTTCATCTGATAACTGCCGCCCATACATCCATCCAATGATTGTCAAGATGCACATGCGTTGAAGTTGAAGTGAGAACAGAGTTGAAATTGTGTACCAATCAAAATCCTCTGTATCTTTTTCTGTTCAGTATTTAATGAGATATGTGCGTAGGGATACACAGGAAGGATGAACCTTATTACGGAAAATGGTGTTAATGATACGATGTTTTTATAATTTTGCGATTAATGTGTTTTTTACATTAATTTTATACTTCAAAGCAATTCCATTATATAAGGCAGCGGCCCTCAACCTTTTTTACTCAGTACTCACTAACGTTTTACATATAAAATTTCTGTCGGTTCACCTTAGATGATAATATCGTATTTGTAAATCTCGGGACACACTCGACAGGTGTTTGCGACACACCAATGTGTGTTTGAGATGTTTCATAAGAAAAAAAAATAAAAAGATGTTTCTGGCCTAACGAAAGACAATCGCAATCACCATTATATCTATTATACGGACATCTTGCGAGTTATTTACTTTTTGGATATGGATTTCGGTACGATAATCACCAACGCCGTACTTTAAATTTGATAATTAATTGAGTTTATATTGTGATAATCTTGTTCGATTTCGATCACGGTGAATCTTCAGTTTTTGTATGTATGTATATAATACATATATACAAAAACGGCACATGAGTCCTTTGCCTTGTCCAAAGTAATAGATGAGCAATAACATCAAAATAATCACCAGCCTAATGGTTTAGGGTCCGGTCTGCAAAACTTAATGTAGAAGGTTCGAATCCGCCATTCGACTATTGTCATAACCCATCTCCTAGCACAAGCGTTTTCATTTTAGTTGTAGTGGTTAACCGTAATATTAGTAATTTGCATTGCTAATTTTCTTAAATAAAGACAAATAAAGAGTCCAATGAAATGTTATTGACGTAGACGTCCGCGACGTAGCAGCCGCAAGTATCTTGACCAGTAACCCATCTGGTCATCAGACATTAAACAGTAATGACACGCTAGATATCGCACATATACACATCCAGACACGAAAATCAACAATTGGTGATGCAAAAATATTGTTCTTACCGTAACATCGAGCCCAGTGTCCACGCTGGAGCTAAATAGCACAACAACACATATTTCTAATTCACTGTTGCGTAACAATACATCACTAAGTTCGCATATGAATGAGCTATATAACAATGAAGCATCAAACGCCCACTCATAGCTTCTCGATTGTATATTAAAGTTGACACGTGTAACTTAATCCATTAACACAAGTAGATCTGTTGCATGAATTTTACAACTTTATTAATAATATTTTTTGCTTCTTTTATTTCTGATGATATTAGGAAGCAAGCTAACACACAGTTCACATAATGGTAAGTGATTCTTGATACTATTACATCAAAATTCATCCTCGAAGGAATCAACTAGGAAGAACTACCAAACGAAACAGCCGAACTGTGCTGCTAAGGATATCTACCGTGTAAATGTTTATTTAATATTAATTAAATAGGTCTGTCATGTATTTTATACTTGTACTTGTATAATCGCACCGAATAAAGACTATTTATTAATTACATCTTTTACATAAATTATCTTTATATATACAAAATATTTTTTTATCGGTAAATATCTGTAACTCGTGAGTTCAATACACGTAACTGAATTCAGGACCGTTTTGCGGATGTCCAAAGGCTTGAATTTATTCATTTCAAAACTAGTCCGCATAACGCTTACAGTGATAAGTTCAAAACGATCCAGCTGCGATTCGCAGAAATGTAATTACATTGAGGTTATTCACCCGCGGTGGAGTTTCATGTTCGAAACTAAACTAGTACCTACAACAACCTCTTTTTATGTTTTAGTATGTGTATTAACTACTATGAACATGTTGCCATACGAAATATAAATACATTTTTTTATTTCTTTATTTTGTTTATAATTAATAAACAGAAATTCAATTAAAAATTATAGAAAATTATATATCATTTTATTATTATTATATTAAATTTATGTTATATTCAAAATACATTTTAATGAAACAAAAAAAATATGTCAGAAAGTAAAGTAAGGAATTTTGAATCTTAGGCCGAGGGGAAGACACATTATTCACAACTTTATGCTCACACAAAACATATCATAAAAAACCAACATGTAGTACACATACTTATTGCTTCTCTACGTTACTTAAGTTAAGGATTCTTTTAATTTGTAACGTAAATAATTGGTTAATTAATTTAAGTTTTTACTATTTAATTTGCCAATGCCTTCCAACAAGACATTAACAGTTTTTACTTTCCAAAAAAACCCTGCCTACTGTATAATTGATCCTGCACACACTGTGTAGTTTTTATAACTTCTTGGGCAGTTTTTTGCTTCACGTGACTGACTGTTTTTATATGTCTCGCCAGCGAATAACTAGTTATAGCGTCACAGTATGGTGGTTTGTTGACTGAGATTAATTGAGTAATAATATGCAAGGAAGTAAATTGTTATATGACACTTATTATTTTTTTAGTTATTTTTTTTATTAATAGGTTTGGTTTTATTCCCGCACATCGCAGGCCCTAGCTGTAATTTTAAGTTTAGTATAAAGTAATCTACTAGCGATGTTTCAGGTGGCAATTATTACTGTGTTGATTAAACATGGTATGCAAGATATTCGCAACGTACTCGCGACTCTATTTCGGTTAAACTTTAAAGGTCACAACAACACTACATATATGCCTAAAAGTAATAGTTCAGCGTTCTTGACACTTTAATACTAAGAGTTTTAAGAAAGTTTAAAAGGTATTATATTTATAAATACAATTTTGTTGTTAACTAAAAATCAATCATTATAATTTCATGCGCCTACGACTATGTAACGCTAAGGTATAATTTTTAATTAATTAAGTGAACGGAGTATTGTTAAACAATTAAAAAATGTACAAATATAATTAACAAAGTTTGTTCAAAGGTTAAAAATATATAAAAAAATTATATATTTTTTTCAAATTTTGATTAATTACCTGTCTAAATTGAAACTACATTGTTCGCGGGTACGATATTTCATTATCAGTTGTTATAAGATGACCTCTTTATTAATTTTGGCATTATAACATTAGGTTTTTTTTTACTAACATAAAATATAAATATTTGAATTACGAATGCTCCCAAATTGGGCTAAATTGGTCCACCTAGGTATTATTAATAATTAAATATTTTATAAATATTTAATACCATGATTTTATTTCAAACAATGTTGTGGTCTGCACGAGAAAAGTAAAAAGGTATTTGATAATCTAGTGCGCTACGTTTGTACCGTCATTTATGTCATTACCGCGTATTATCACGTCATTAGGTCATATTCTAGCCAAAGGTTCGGGAAAGTCTTATTATTTTTGAAAAAAAAATGCTATAAAATAAAAGCTCAAGATAGTTTCTGAATTTAGCGTTTTGAGTCTAATTTTAAGAGAATGAAAAATGAAAATTCAATACTCCTCTAATGTAGCATTAAAATTACAGCTCTGGCTTGTCCACAATAAAAATGTCGTAAAACCATGACGTCTGCATAACACGCCACCATAGCATTCCTTTAGTTTGAAATTCTTGATGTATTTTTCTAAACATGGTGACCATAAAGACAGTGGACAGCTTATCATTAATTAAAAAAAACACCTTCAAATGTAGAAAGTTAAATTACACACACCAAAGGTATAGGACGCGCTCTTATATCGATAAGATAATATAAAATATATAAATATATTTATAAATACAATTTTGTTGTTAACTAAAAATCAATCATTATAATTTCATGCGCCTACGACTATGTAACGCTAAGGTATAATTTTTAATTAATTAAGTGAACGGAGTATTGTTAAACAATTAAAAAATGTACAAATATAATTAACAAAGTTTGTTCAAAGGTTAAAAATATATAAAAAAATTATATATTTTTTTCAAATTTTGATTAATTACCTGTCTAAATTGAAACTACATTGTTCGCGGGTACGATATTTCATTATCAGTTGTTATAAGATGACCTCTTTATTAATTTTGGCATTATAACATTAGGTTTTTTTTTACTAACATAAAATATAAATATTTGAATTACGAATGCTCCCAAATTGGGCTAAATTGGTCCACCTAGGTATTATTAATAATTAAATATTTTATAAATATTTAATACCATGATTTTATTTCAAACAATGTTGTGGTCTGCACGAGAAAAGTAAAAAGGTATTTGATAATCTAGTGCACTGTATCACCTAAGTTTGTACCGTCATTTATGTCATTACCGCGTATAATCACGTCATTAGGTCATATTCTAGCCAAAGGTTCGGGAAAGTCTTATTATTTATGAAAAAAAATGCACATATTTTATAAGTAATGAAATGAATACTATAAAATAAAAGTTCAAGGTGGTTTCTGAATTTAGCGTTTTGAGTATAATTTTAAGAGAATGAAAAATGAAATTTCAATACTCCTCTAATGTGTTTTAATGCTTAAAATTACAGCTCTGGCTTGTCCACAATAAAAATGTCGTAAAACCATGACGTCTGCATAACACGCCACCTTAGCATTCCTTTAGTTTTAAATTCTTGATGTATTTTTCTAAACATGGTGACCATAACGACAGTGGATAGCTTATCATTAATTAAAAAAAACACCTTCAAATGTAGAGTTAAATTACACACACCAAAGGTATAGGACGCGCTCTTATATCGATAAGATAATATAAAATATATAAATATATTTATAAAAATATCAATTTATATATTGCTCTTAATTGTTAGCCAGTAGTTAATCGTAATTACTGGCTACGACCTGGCTAAGAATTAAGAGCAACATATAAATTAAAATTATTATAAATATTTTTATATATTTTTTAATCATCAAAAGCACTGGTGATTTTATTATTTTTATAACAATAATAAAGACAAAAACAATATATATATCGTCCAGCTGAGCCGACGGGATGTTTTTTTTTCTGGTATCCTTTTGATTTCCTTACGGCTAACAGAAATTCTATTTATAGATACTATATTTTTTTTAGTACGGTATAAAATACTGTAACAATTCAACAATTTTATCTGTAGATATAAAGCGACAAAGTTGGCGATATGGTATATGGCTCAGCTGAGTTGCCAGGGCGCGCGCCTATCGATTGCCGCAAGGACAAGGGCGCCCACGTCCGCCCTCCCTGCCGCCCAGCCACTCCCTAGCCCCCCCAGTCTGTCAGATGTTATAGAGGGATTTCGTTTGAAATTTTATATATTTAAGCTGGGTTATAATATGTATAACATATTAACATAACCTTTTTCTTATAAGTGTTTTTATAAAACATTATTGTATTTATGGCTATTTACTAGCTACGCTTTGTTCACGGAATATTATTAGTATGAAAAAAAACAAAAACGCCTTTAGATCTATTGACTAGATGTAAAGAATGTTACCGATACTTATTATTTCTTGGTTACTTTACAAATAAGTGAAAGTAATGTTTAACTTCTTTATCAAGTAACACGTCTTTGTAGTTCAGTTGTTAGTAAAGTTACCTAAATTCACACAGTTTTTCAAGATAAAGGCTATAAAGCCTTTGTGACTTTTAGATAGTTTTGCTTATTTTGATTTTTTAATTTTATTTGTAAGTGAAAATGTTTTTATTCACTCATACTGATGCTGCTTTATCACCTGTAACATCATTTAAGTGTTACAGGTGTTAAACAAGCACCCAACTCACCTGATGACTAGCGATTCCCGTGGAAAACCTATTCGTGGCTTTAGCTAGCTTTTATATAGCTTCGGCCTGGCGGTGTCAAATTTACTGCCAAGCACTGGTTTGTATATATTAAAAAAAATGGTTAAATATTTCCAGTAAAAGATAAGAAGTAGTTTGCAGAAACAGAAACAGGCGATGGAATGGAACATTCGACACGACCGTGCACTGCTTACGTCTTGCACTTTTGCTTTAATTATTAAATAGACGGTAGACAAGCAAAAAATCGATACGAGCCAAGTGGGCGTAGAGGGTAAACGGGGGAACATTGTATAAAAAAGAGATATGGAATTAGTTCTATTCTTGAAATAAAAGCCTTTATATATAAATCCCACTGCTGGGCATAAGCCTCCTCCATAAAGAGAGTGATGGAGCGTGGTCCATCACACGGCTCCACTGCGATTTGGCGGACTTCATATGTCTTCGAATTTTATTTCTCACACGTATAAGTTTCCTTGCGATGTTTTCCTTCACGACCGAGTAATTAAAACAGAGCGCTTACTGACAATGAGCTACCACGACTCTACATATTATATATTTCTGTAAATACTATAGTATATATACTATACTATAGAGTGGTAATAAAGTTTTTTTAAATACATTAAGATTAACAAACGAGTACACAGTTCACATGATGGCAAGTAATTCCATCGGCCCATGACATCTACATTCATCCTTGACAAGGAATCATAATGGAGATGCGTTGTCACCCTTAAGGACTTAGATGGAATGCCTCGTCCAGTAATAAAGGTCTCCGGATCCCTACACTCACCGGACGAAACACAGCAGCACTGTTCTTCCATTTTACGCAGTTATTCTGTGAGGGCGTGGTCCTACCCCAGTCGAGATGACCCATTAATTCTATAGCTAGAAGCCAATTACACTGTTTATTTTTAATTATTGAGAATTGTATTATTAAACACTGACCAGTTTATATCATCTTTGATTAAAGTTTTTTTTTTTCGTTTATAAAAAACTTTAAGTTTTATTGTTCTAATTATATAAGGAGTTAATAAAGTTATCTAAGGAGTTAAAGAACATAAATTGAATTTAAAATTTTATTTACATAGAGACGACCGTTGGCCCTTTACAGCCTCACCGGATATGTGATACCTTGGTTATCAAGTTATTTCTACATATTAATAAACGCCCCCTGAAACATCGCTAGCAGATTACTTACTTGTCCTAAACTTAAAGAGCAGTCCACAGTTATATATATATATATATTTATAACATTGAGAGTAACAAACTCGCACACAGTTCACCTGATGGCAAGTAATTCCTGCGGCCCATAACATCCTACATTCATCCTTGACAAGAAATCATAATGCAGATGCGATGTCACATTGACAACGTTACGTCTAGATTATAAAGCCATATAAGTCGTAAGACATTCTTGTATATTTTTTTTATAAAATTAATCGGTTATTGCCCACTACCTATATATCTACTGCTTAGTGGTAAATTTGTTAAAATGCAGTGCTAGCTTAGTAAATGATTATCCACGCTTCTATTAAAATCATTCACATCGTAATCGAACGGAAGCAATGACTTAGACGATCTATTCGCGTCCCCCTCTGTACGTATTAAAAATCACAAAGTATAACGTTCCGTCCTTGTGCAAGCAATATGGATAGTTTAAATTAGAAGTTGGTTGGTATACTGTGATCAAAACAAAGACAACAATTATCAAAATTATCGATTTAAGCGCCAATATTTTAAAATATTATTAAAGTTTAAAACATTCGCATGCCATCACTAAGATGACGATTTATCACCTGGTGACGTGTTAATAGATAGCCACACATGGCGACCACGTTACTGTATATTTGTTCTATATGAATTATGATTATTCAGTGAAAAACCTTAAACGGTGGACGACGTCTTGAATAGTCTTGGATTGTTGCGGTGTTCACAATTCGTTCAAAGTTTTAAGTATTAATGTACTAAAAAATGAAAAGATATTTTATATTTAACATAATAATATGCCTATATTTAAGCCAAAATAACAAAATTTTATATTAAATATAAATTGAACATTAAAAGGTGCTTTTGTATTGTACGTATAAAATATATCATTCTTTATAAATATGAATCATTTTATTTGAAGAGACATCAAATTCCCCAGATGATAGAATACTGTATTCGCATAGATAATTAAAAATTAAATAATTCCCAGAGAAAATTATGATTGTTTTTGATTGTGACAGATAATTTTGTACGCGCTGCAAGACTTTAGGTCGTAGGTTCGAATCCGCAATTCGATTCTATTGTCGTGAACCATATCCTAGCACAAGCATTTTCAGCTTAGTTCGAGTGGTTAACCGGAATGTTAGTAAAATTATTATCATTGCTAACTTTTAACAAAAGATTTTCTTCCACTTCCACCTCTCTCTCAAGGTGGTTTACCTGCCCCATGTTCCTATAGATTTTCCATTTCCAGTAAAACAGATCCTCGTTCGTTATTTTCGTTATAAACCACATCCAAGGGATCGAGGTATTGTTTGGATGATGAATATGAGTTGTTATTTGGAGAATAACTTCAATCAACTTAAATCAGCGGTAGAACTGCGCTGCAGCTTGAATGGATCTTCTTGACTGGAGAAGGACCACGCCCTCCCATCGCGATTCCTAGGGTTGACAAAGCGTGGGCATCTTGATGCTTTGGGAGTCTGACTTATCACTTATCGACATGTGTACCGTGTACTTCTTTGTCATCCTTAGTTTTATAAAATAAATATATCCCCCACTACCTCCAAAAACAGGGAGAAGATTTAATGAAAAAAAAATCCTGTAAAAGATTTTATATACACCATCTGATCTTCATTTTAAAGTTCCATGCTAATATCTTAACAAAATTAACTTCGCAAAAGTTATACATAAGTATTTTAATTTACTCTGGCCCAAAATAACATTGCCAGCGTTTGACCTTTGACAGACTTGAGATTGAATTTACTGAATACATTTACTAAGAAAATCGTATTTAATATAATTATTGAATTTGCTTTACATATTTCGGCCTTACCTAATCAGCAGACAGCTGATTTTATGGTATGTTATGGCTCCTTCGCATGATATAGACGTTTAATCTTCGACAAGGAATCATAATGTCTACACCTAATGGCTACGATGAAATGCCTTGTAACTAATAAAAGGTAACCCATCTTTTATGAAAAAATATATTAGTTTAGAATAGAATAATGATATCAATCGAACTTAAAGAACTATGTATATTTAATAGCATCGATATTTAAAATACATATTTTCGGTTTCAAAACGTTTAAGCCCAAACGTTTCTCGTCCATGGGCGACGAGATTTATCTTTAAAAAAAAATTAGTATCCATTTGTTTATATTTGGATATACTACGAGTGAAAGACTGAGAGATTTGTTTCTGAAAGATATGTTATCTTTCACTATACAGAAATAATCTATCAAAACCTTAAAATTATTTGTTGATATTTTTAACACTATTAAAAAAAAATATTCAAAAATTAATAGTATGTTTCATACAATTCTTGTATAGGATGCAGAATATATTCCCAGATCATGATAAATTATAACACTTTAAGCGTCAATAACCTAATGGTTTAGGGTACGGTCGGCGAAACTTAAGGTAGTAGGTTCGAATCCGCCATTCGAATATTGCCGTGAACTATCTCCTAGCACAAGCATTTTGGTGCTGGGCTCACCAATGCCAGCCTGGCAAATTCGACCGAAATGTAAACCTAAGCAACTCTTTAACCCTTAGTTAATTAGTAAGAGCCCCTGCCTCTTGTGAAGAAGACTTCGCTACCTTCCAACTATAGATTTTTCCTAAACTTTTCAAATTATTATATATTTTTAATAGCTGACTTTAATACAGTAATAAATTATATAATTAAACGAAACATGGATGTAAGGTCTGAAATTTAGGTATTAATTACAGTACCACAAAACACTACATTTATTAATGTAGCCTAAAACATTGACATGTTGTTCTGTCTTTTATTTCTAATTTAAATTTTAAGGGCTACCCTACCTACCATTAAGGCTATGCCAACTCTAACAAAAAACCAAAAAAAATGTCTAACATCTAATGTATAGACTGGTAGGGAATTCTGGATCTGGCCTTAATCGTTTATTACCATAATTTTTAAATACAAACATACACCAAAACTCATACCGGCATGCTATCAGAGCACTGCGAGATCAAGAAACCAAGTATAAATTTGTAATCAGTATCTTGTAAAAACCGAAAGGTTTTTGGTGAGCGTGTACAGGAATTAAACAATTCCACCTGGGCCTTTTCACAATGGGGCATCAAAAATGTTATGTGTACACAAATTTCTATGATCTGCCTGCAACTCTCTAGTGTCTCTCGAGTGTCTAGGCGTAGTCTTATATCTATGGTACACAACAAACTCGCTATTTAAGTTCGCTATCGACCGCCAAAGTATTGAAGCACCATCTTGTTTGTATTAAATCATCATTATCAATCGTTGCCCTCCCGATAAAGATTCTTTACGTCTGCTACCTTGCTTACACCACGCCAAAAAGCTAGCGCTTTAGTATTGTACAGCGACAATATCATCTTATTTAATAAAAATGAACACTCTTTGTTTGTAATCGTCCAGCAATAGTCTATTCACTTATATACCACTGTTATATAAATAGAGGCGATTTTCTTGTCTCATGCGAATAGATAATAGCATTTATTTTACCGATAGGTTATCGGAGCCATAATATTTCACGTAGATAAGTCACGGTGCCAATAATTCAAGCCTTTCATACCCACAGTTCGCGCAACTTAATGAATAACGCTATTTTATCGTTTATTCATAATTCTGTGTTGTGTGTGGTTTTTGTTTTATAAGCTTTTTCTATTCTATAAGAATGTCTTCCAAGCTGAACCCTATTCAATAATTCTCTTTTAGTTATTCTCACTAGTAAAACTAAAAAGTAAGGCTGCGCCAAATATTCATGGGTATACGTAGTAAGTCTACCAGTATACAGTAGATACCAGTGAATGCTTGTCACTTTAATATAGTAATCCTCTATCTATTGATATTCCCTGTTGAATTCCTGATCAATTTCGATCATGATATCTTTTTCGTATCACAAGGTTTTTAGTGGACATTATATATTATGCCGATAATATTGGCACAAACACAGAGACGCTCACAACATAATTAACAGTTGTAGAGCTGCACTGCAGTTTGTTTCTAGCTACAGAATGAATGGGTCTGCTCGACCGGTGTAGGACCACGCCCTCACAGAATTGTAGCGTGAAATAACAGCATAATGCTGCTGTGTTTCGTCCAGTGAGCGTAGGCTATATCTTTATTACTGGTGACGAGGCATTTGATTTATTTTCTCATAACCACCTTCTATTGAAATTAGATAAAAACGGATTAAGAAGCCCAGTGCATAACTGTATAAAATCATAGTTACAAAATGGTCAATAATATGTTCAAAAATAAAATGCAGAACTATAGATCAAAATGACAACTCATAGGTTCGGGGTACCTCAAGGGAGTTGTATGAAGCCCCTACTTTACGTACACTAATATCTACTTTACATAAACGATTTACCGGAGACGACATAAAATACATACGTCTTTCTTACTGATGACATTTCATTATATTACATAGCTCCGCAAATAATTTTGTCATTATGTAAACATACATATATCTGACATTGAGAATTCCACAATATATAATAATTTTGATAAGTTTAAGAACATTCAGAAGCAGGAAGGCAATGAAACCTTTACAAAAGGCAGGGGCTCCAACTAATTATTTAATGGTTAAAGAGACCCACCAAAATATACGGCACATTAATAAAATACAATTTATATAATACCTTATTTATAAACTCTGTTTTCCTTAACAAACAAAATCATCTAAAAAGCAATGTTCCAATTGAAAATCGGAAGAATTAAAAAGGAGTATAAAAGAAATCCCTTCGATATAAACAAATAAAACAACTCTAACCGAGTTACATACACATAGACATGAAGCTACATGACATATGGTAATACTCTAAATACCAAAAATATAGTAATAATAAAATATATAAAAAATTGTAGAAACGTAGTAAAATTAGCCATGCAAATCGTAAAGAAGTAATTTGAAATCGCTGACATGAATAGATACTAGATACAAATGAATATTACAACATTACGATATCAAGTCCGGAGAAAATTGCAAAAGTTTTGAATAATTAATTTATAATTTTGATAAATAAAATAAACAGTTTGAACACACATTGAAAATAAAATATATATAAATATATAAATGGATCTTTTTGACTGAGGTGATACATGATTATTTTTAATAACAATGTTATTGTGTAATCTTTTGGTGGTACTCTAATTTGTACCTAAATTTTGGGCAATATTTGCATATTTCTTTTAATTATATAATTTATTACTTTATTTAAGTCTAAAGCTATTAAAAATATATAATAATTTGATAAGTTTAAGAACATTCAGAAGCAGGAAGGCAATGAAACCTTTACAAAAGGCAGGGGCTCCAAGTAATTATTTAATGGTTAAAGAGACCCACCAAAATATACGGCACATTAATAAAATACAATTTATATAATACCTTATTTATAAAGTCTGTTTTCCTTAACAAACAAAATCATCTAAAAAGCAATGTTCCAATTGAAAATCGGAAGAATTAAAAAGGAGTATAAAAGAAATCCCTTCGATATAAACAAATAAAACAACTCTAACAGAGTTACATACACATAGACATGAAGCTACATGACATATGGTAATACTCTAAATACCAAAAATATAGTAATAATAAATATATAAAAAATTGTAGAAACGTAGTAAAATCAGCCATGCAAATCGTAAAGAAGTAATTTGAAATCGCTGACATGAATAGATACTAGATACAAATGAATATTACAACATTACGATATCAAGTCAGGAGAAAATTGCAAAAGTTTTGAATAATTAATTTATAATTTTGATAAATAAAATAAACAGTTTGAACACACATTGAAAATAAAATATATATAAATATATAAATGGATCTTTTTGACTGAGATGGTGATACATGATTATTTTTAATAACTATGCTTTATATCCATGATCAATACGGGTCCCAATTAAAATAATTAAATTTGACACATCGAAGGCATTTGATTTATTTTCTCATAACCACCTTCTATTGAAATTAGATAAAAACGGAATAAGAAGCCCAGTGCATAACTGTGTAAAATCATAGTTACATAATGGTTAATAATATGTTCAAAAATAAAATGCAGAACCATAGATCAAAATTACAACTCAATAGGTTCAGGGTACCTCAAGGGAGTTGTATGTAGCCCCTACTTTACGTACACTAATATCTACTTTACATAAACGATTTACCGGAGACGACATAAAATACATACGTCTTTCTTACTGATGACATTTCATTATATTACATAGCTCCGCAAATAATTTTGTCATTATGTAAACATACATATATCTGACATTGAGAATTCCACAATATATAATAAATAATGGTTAAATAGTAATAATCTAAATAAAAACTCAAATGTCCAATTTTAATAAAGTTATCAATGTAATGGATATCTATTTTATGGGACATCTTATAAATAGAGTTGTAAATGGGTATTGTTATGTATTGACGAACGTAAAATGAAAAAATATTAGTAAAAAAAACAAATAGTTACCCAATTTTTTTAAACTTTAGGTGTAACAAGGCCAACCTTTTTTTTCGGGGTGATAGCCTCTGTTAGCCTTTCGTTAGGGTTTTTACAGCTTCAACGGGTTGAAAGGTTACGGAGCGCTTAGGGCGCTCAGCCTAGACCTTTATTAGTGGGTAACCAGCACAAGGGCTCCCGAGAGGGAATTACTTTGTTGCGCGAGAGCGACTGACTCGAGGGTGCTCGAGAGGGCCGAACCTCGGCTCGTTCAGTTGCTTCTGATGGATTATCTAAATCTAACGGATTATCCAAAACAAGACCAACATCGATTATAGTTACTATACATATGTGGATCAGTGCTACGGTGGACTCGTGATTTATAGTACGGACTATAAGGAAACCCATTAGGTTTTGATTGCTCCAAAAATGTATTCGAATTATTTATAATAGCTCTATAAGTTTCATATAGGCAAATATTCTAAACCTTACAATAGTACCTCTACCTTGAGTCTTGGAGGTGTCTCAATTAAAAAAATTGTATAATATAAGTTTTAACTTAATAAATAATCAATGCTCAAGGTACTCTGATAATCTAATTATTCAAGATGTCCCAAATGCCAGCCAGTATGAAACAAATTAACGAAATTGGATGGGTCGGTCAGGCAAGCAATAGGTAAGCAAACTTTTATACATTTAAAAATACACCATTAATCTGAATAATTTCTTATGTTTTTGTTGTTTTTAATTTATATTTTGACATTGATAATATAATTAATTGTATTATCAATATTAAAATATTTTAATTGTATTAGTAACAAAACTGAGCACTTTGGACAATAATTAAATAAATAAAAAAATCTATATTGTTTAAAACGGATGTACGGTATATCCGTTATTATTACAATGGAGACATAGATGAAGAGCTACGTGCAATATGCAGCGATAGCTTTGTTCATAATTCGCGCTCAATAACAGCCGGGCTAGCTGGCGGAGGTGAGCGAGCGGGTGTGCGCATGCGTGATTCCACATCGATCTCCAAACTTAGCCTCCATCCATCCTCCCACCGCCCAACTCTTGACACGTGTAAGAAGACGCCGCACCACCCACGTAACTCATTTTGTATCAACTCAATGAAGTTAGAATTGGTTATGTGCCCTCGAATTTCGTTGTGATGGATACAATGTAATTGAATGGAAACTTTTCTATGAGTCTGTGTTAACAGATGAAATGTTAATGATCTTAGATCGTCTATTTTTTTTTTCTACTTACATGCCATATTCGGAAAATATGGATAGATAAAATGGTACTCTAGGTAGGATTCAGTCTGACGATTAGATCTAAAAAATGATAACTTATGCCTGGCTAAGATAAGATGCATAATATATAAACACAGCATTGACGGGATTACATACTACTAAAAGTGTATTACTGATTTATCGGTCTTAAATGGCTAATTGCGTATAAGGGCAGTGAAGAGCGAAAAGGGTTGAGACGGGTGGTAAAGCATAGGTAGGTGGAGGCGGAAGGACATGGAGGGGGGGAGCGGTGCAGCTGCCGGTGCATTGCGTCCCCCGCCGGGCGGGGATCGCACCGCGCCGGCCCATTGCCAAGTTCAATGCCAAGGTCATGCGCGCGCGAGTGCGGCTGCGCGCCGCAATGCAGGAGCGTCCGCCGCCCGTGGCTCGGCCGTCAGTGCCTTGTCGACGGCCGCGGTGTTCACTATTACGCCAGCGCGCTCCACTTCCTGATTAACTTCCGCAAATTGCTCCATTGCCCAAAACTCCCATGCCACAAATCATTGCGAACAACGGCGTACTCAGTTGCGATCAAAGTAAACGTGTCATTGCGACGGTGAACACCATGTGAGTTCCGATGACGGTTGCGCGTCGGCCGTAGTCCAAGATTATGCAATATTTCCCTAAACGTACCGACCTGTTCGGTAAGTACTAGCAATATTTTACATTGAGACTAATCATCTAAACATATTTACACAACTATTATATGCATTATGTTACGCATAAGAACATTTAAGTGATGCGGTTTGAGGAAAACCTTCAATGACATTAGATTACGTAGAACAGTAGCCATATTTGTTTTAGACATTAGACAGACAGTTAATGCCAAACCTAGTGATGGCCTCCTCATCTCTCCCCCCCCCCCTTCCCCCGTTAAGAATATTTCATAATATACCTCGCAATTATTAAACAAAATGATTATAATTCTACTTTACATAATTAAGTAACATGTAACATTATAGACAATTATTGAATAAATTAATGTTACTGATTATATCACGTTTATTTTAAAAATAAAAATAATAGCAATTAATAAATATTCTTACTGTTTCTCTTGAAACCTTTAATGTTAACGGCTCTAACGACGATAAACTGCAATAGGCTCCAAAAATATCGATGAAACGAGGTAGAGTTGCATGCGACGTAATCTGAACAAAGGTTTATGTTGCGCTGTTTATGCGGTTCTAAGAGGAACGAACACAATTATAAATTGAATAAACTTCATGCCTCGATTGATCAAATTGTTCTAATGTTTTTATTTTGGGTTATTATTATTTTTACTCTCA